>CM069909.1:53614119-54814119 GCA_036172215.1 Camellia granthamiana | reverse complement strand
TGATTGCAACCATAAACAAAAATGCTTTAGACCACTAATTAGTAGTGGCTCTAATGATGTGGCAGTGGGTCTCACCCACTGCCACATGTGTTTTGTGCCTTGTTTTTTTTTTCTTTTCTTTTTTTTTTAATTGCCACCTCACTAGTGGTGGGATTAGTGATGGCAAATTAGTGGTATGTAGCATTGCTCATAATTTATAATAATTTTTTAATTTTTTAACTAAAATACTTAATTTTCAAACGAGCCCTCAGTATAATGAAATGAATACAAACCGTGAATATAATCAATCTTGTTAATCACTTAAACTTCTATGTCGTATTTTTTTATTTGTAATTGATTCTTTCTACCATTGTGTGTGAGATTTATCACTCGATAACACCTCATCCTTTTCTAGAATCCAACTCATCTCTTCTTATTAGTGAACCCCACCATTAAGCCATCACTCTCTGGGTGAAGTTTTTGGCTATTAGTAAGCATTCTTCATCCTCCCTAATTTATGGTTGGAGCAATGTTACATACCACTAATTTGCCATCACTAACAGCCAAAAACTTCACCCAGAGAGTGATGGCTTAATGGTGGGGTTCACTAATAAGAAGAGATGAGTTGGATTCTAGAAAAGGATGAGGTGTTATCGGGTGATAAATCTCACACACAATGGTAGAAAGAATCAATTACAAATAAAAAAATACGACACAGAAGTTTAAGTGATTAACAAGATTGATTATATTCACGGTTTGTATTCATTTCATTATACTGAGGGCTCGTTTGAAAGTTAAGTATTTTAGTTAAAAAATTAAAAAATTATTATAAATTATTACATCACTCTCTATATTTTTTTTATACATCTTTTTATAAAAAGATAAAAAATTACTAAAATAACTAATTTCCAAACAAGAACTAAAAGAAAAAAAATACAGTATTATTATTTATGTAGACAACTATATATATATATATTAAATTTCATATTAATAAATTACGGTAATATCTTTAGTATAATTTGTCTCGTGAAACTGCTACAAGTGACACTAGTTGTATTTGCAAGTACGTGGTGGTGAACCGTATTGTACAAATGTGTAAGTGAAAGAAAATAATCAGATTTATATTTAATAAATTAAATTATAGAACATGAAATTATAGGACTAAATTATACAACTCGATGAATAGAAATACTCAAAAAAATAAAATGATAAAAGAAATTAAATCGAAACCTGTGTGATACCACAGTCTCCTTAAAACAAATTCGCCACCTCACTATGAGTGCTGGAGGTGTATCGGCATCTGTTTCTCAGCATACGATGGTATAGACCCATTAACGCAGAAGTACCTTATGTTTAACTCCGGCGAACTAATAATAACAGCACTCTCTCACAGAGAAAGAATAATATAGGAGCAGACTGACTGTATATGTTGGCCTCCATTTATACACAGTAGGGAAGAGATGAGGAGCCTCACAGCCATGAAGGTTGGCAACAAATGTAGCCAATTACTCTTGCAAAATTGATGAAGTAATGCACAAAACTGATGGAGAATAAGTATGTGAGTTATACACTCTATATATACATGTGCGTATATCTGCAACCACCAAACAGACCTAGTCCAAAAAGATTAGGTTGGTGGACCACCAATCCGACTCCAGCCCTAACCTAATCCATTCCAGTAAGTCTCAAACCCAAACCCAAGCCCAATTCTCAAGTCCGAAGATCTACGATCCATAATCCACGGCCCACGAATCATGGACCACGGATCCGTACTCGATTCGGTTTGGGCTGGTAGGTGGTGCGCGCGCGTGCATAACAATTTTTGTATAACCAACTTTGACTATAGTTTTGGCCCAAGCCCATCTTTGAAGCATCCATAACTCCCTTCTTCTGAAAAATTTGAGCCATTATCAAAATCTTAAGATTAAAATACTCATAAATGCTTTCATATATAATTAATGTAGGATAGATAGTTATATACTATTTCCAATACCTTATTCATGAGACCAACTTTATGAGACAATTTCTCATTCAATTCTTAATGATTTTTTGTCATTCTTTTTGTGGTATAAAAATCTTATTATAAAGAATCTAAATCCATTTGATCACATTTCAACCGATGGTTGGGACCTAATTTAATTTTACATTAAAGTCACTATAAAACTATTTTTTCTAACAATCCCCCACATAAATAAAAATTGACCGAATAAAGAAAACGGACAACGTTTAACAACAAAGACTCGGAGAGAAAGCACACAGACTAACCCTACAGCAGAAAAGGTAGTTGTTGGCCTTAAACCTTTCATAGTGAAAGTCTATCGGATTTACTGACTGGCCAGTGAACGTGATGTCATGAATTGTTCTGCTGTTTGTATAAATCGAGACAATAGACCTCACACAGGAGTTAGTTTAACCATTGTTCTTGTTCTCACTGGTGTGTCAAGTATAACCCCTGGAGCACTAGCCTAGTTTAATGAGTGTTTTTAATGAATTTGCCTTACCAATTCTTAAAGAATACACTCCACTTCGCACTCACATAGGTGACCTATATAAGGTATCTCATTATAGTACAGTTGATTATTCATATCACTTAGGTCATTAAAAGTATTAGATTAACCTTCCACCCCACCGAGTATCACTGTACAAAGGAATGGACAAGAGAATTTACCTCTTAAGTGACTCTCCAGTTACAAGTAGTTAGGTTGTCCTTTTGAACCTAGATCTTGGAATCTCCAGTCAATTAGGTTAGGTTTTCCGTTCCGGTAACATTTACTAAAGGCCTTAACCCCATTCATCTTGACGATGTTTCTACTAACTTGCGAGTTAACCCTTTGGTTAACGGATCCACAATATTGTCTTTAGACTTGACATAGTCTAGAGAGACAACTCCATTAGAGAGTAGCTATCGTATGGAATTATGTCTATGATGAATATGTCCAGACTTTCCATTATACATATTACTCTATGTCCCGTCCAATCACTAATTGGCTATCACAATGAATAGGCAAAGGTTTCAGCCAACATGAAATATCTTCAATGAATTAGCGAAGCCATTCAGCTTCTTCAATTGCTTTAGTCAAAGTAATAAACTCAAATTCCATCATTGATTTCGATATACACGTTTTCTTGAATGAAATGACCGAGTTTGGGGGAAGCTGATTGAACTATAGGCATGCCGACCCCTTCAACGAGATGGGGAAGGTGCGACACATGATTTCGTTTGGGAAAGCATGGAGGATCATGAGCGTCTGATACGCTTCTACATGGTCGAGGGGATCAGTGGTTCCATCGAAGGTGTCGATCGATGGCATTTTAAACTTAGGGAGGGAGGAGAGGATAGCTTTATCCCTGATGAAAGCGGTAAAAGGAGAGTTGATGGTAGAAGAAGTTTTGTGCTGCATATTCTGCATAACCCCCTACAGTTGTAGCTTCATGGCTCACAGTTCTTCGTCCCATACGGGGGCATGATCTCCACAAACAAGAATCGGGGGTTAAACACTCCTAGCCTCGCCTTCATAGGCGACAGTGTGGGGTGGTAAGTGATGGTTATGGAAAGGTAGCGTTATATCTTGGTGAAAACTGCGAGCCTGATGGAAGAGGGTATAGACTATCAAGGTTCAACGGTTGAGGTCATTGGGCGAAGGGTGGATATATTCCTTGGGACACATGTGGTGGGAATTAGTGGTGATTGTGGGCTTGTTTCGGGTTTGGGGGAACTATAGGTAGTGGTGGAGGAATGGGCAAATCACGCTGGAGTAAAGCGTTGATCAGGGTTTGGTTTTGTTCGGTCAAACGGTTGATGTTGTTGGTAAGTTCTGCGAAATATGGAGATGGGTTATTCGGGTTAGAGGACTCAGCTTCAGGATTACCAACATTGTGTTGGGAAGCCATGGATCTGATCGTTACCATCCACCCTGACGTAGGAGATGAGTGAAGATGGGGTTCCCTCCGGTGACAATGAACACAACTGTTGACCGGAATTGGAGCTTTCCACAGATGGCGCCAATTGATGATGCAAAGATTCTAGTCGATGGATAGGTCGGGCTGATCCACGCTCCCAACGGGTCTGCTGGTCTCGGCGTTTCCCAGATGAGCTTCCAAAAAGGTTAGGAGGGAAAAAAGATTCCCCGGCGGACTCTCTGACGATTAAGTTAGGTTTTGGAGAAAAGTGATTATAGATAGATGGAAGAGATAGAGGAAGAACTTAACCTTTAACGTATCTCGAAGGCTTTCTTATATCCTTTGCTCATCATTTCCTTGTTCATTCCAGACTGTTTTGTTAGCCAAAAGTCTATATTCTAGCTCGCATAGTTCATGGTGAGTCTGCCCTTCTGTTGTGAAGGGGTTATCGTATTTAATGCTACCAAAGCCTCATTAATAGTTGATGTGTAACTGCAATAACTTTGCAAGATCTTTATCTGTCTACATGGTTGATTTCTTGCTCGACAGGTGTTTGAATGCTATTGGTCTTGGTCCATTGTTGGTTTCTCAAGGTTACTGGATTTTAATATCTAATCTGTGGGCTGGGTCTTGAGTCGTGGGTTGGACCCTCTTAGGTGCTCATTGTGTTATTAGTCCTGATCCAGTATTACCCAAATCGTGAGCTGGGCTTTGTTGGATGCCCATCAATATCAAATTGTATCTTTGAAACTCTCATTGCTTAAGTTTATGATATGATTAGATGATTGTGGGAATTTTGAGACAAAGAGACCGAAGATTCTTGGCAACCTTATTTGTTGATCTCATAATGTTTTGACAAGTTGGGAAGAGTAAAATTTAGATGATAACTGAGTGTGTGTGTATGTGTGTGTGTGTGTGAGAGAGAGAGAGAGAGAGAGAGAGAGAGAGAGATTGATTGATTGATTGATTGATTGATTTTGAACTGTGTGATTGTGTAACTCAGAAGTTTATACATGTACAGAGTGTAATCTGCATACAATGAGAACTTCTCATAAGTATTTTCCAAGTTAGCTATGTTTTGATCCATTAGTCAATTCTAGTTAAAATTCATTCTCTCATGAGATGGTTGAGGTTAGTAATTCTTGCAATGTTTTTTGAGAAAATGATATTCCAATAAATCAGATGCATAAAATTAAACTGAGTTGAGAGCCAAACAAAATTAGAAGCAATCCTAATATTACTATACAAACAAAAAATTTATCTGAAAAATTAATATAAAATAATATAAAAGTTTTAATTTTATTACTTTAAAATAAAAAATTTATAATGATAACTTATATTTTTAACAATGTTTTTTTTTTGGTTAACGAGTAAACTCTCCAAATCTGTTCTCTGTCGATTACAGAATCGATTATCTAATGTCAGTTTTGTTGTTCATATTTGTGAAATTAAAGACATAGATTTATGAAGAAATCAAATTATATACCAAGAACATATACTGATAATTACAACTAAATTTCAACAGAAATACACAAAACAATAAAAGGGTAAAGAGACGAAACCGAAGCCTGCACGGAAGCAGTTTCCTTAAAACAGATTTCGCCACCTCACGGGTCGAGTGCTTGAGGAATCCCGGCGTCTGTCTCCCAGGATACGACGGTCAAAACCAGCTACGGCAGAAGCACTTTCTGTCTAGCTTAGCGAACAAAAACAGTGGCAGTACTCTCTCACTGTAGAAATTTCTAGCAAACTGACTAAAAAAAATAGAAGAAACAATTTCTGTGTTTGAGACTTGACAGGAGGGTCTCAATTTATACATGTATAGGGGAGAGAGGAGAAGCCTCTAGCCTTTATGACTGGTCATAATGCACCATTAACCTCTGCAATAAAGGCAGGAGTTACAAACCCCATTAATGCAGGAGTTACAAACTCCATTTGTCATGACCCGAACCCGCCCCTATGGGTTAAGGACATAACCGGCCAGTAATCCTGTGATTACCTACAACCTCAGACCAAAACAGACATAACTCGTCAGAGTAAAGGGGCCAAACGGAAGCAGAAATTTAAAACTTTGTCCATCGAGTCGTGCTTATATGCACATCAACAAACCATGCTCATATACGTTAATAACCCACATCAAAAGTACAGTAGTAAAAATTCCTTACAGACAGGATCATCTAAGCTGAGCCAACCCATAACAGACTATATACAAATATACTCAAAGTCCTTGCCAACAAAACAAAACGTAAATGCATAACAAAATGGCAAGGATGGGTCTCGTGCGTGAGACACAAGGCTGACTCTCCAAAACTCGTGTTGTTCATGGCAGACTTCACTGGGGCCGGGTTTGGACTTCTCTTGGCTCACCTACAAACACATGAATGAGCGTGAGCGATAGGCCAGTGAATAATATCAAATACAGAAGTTATATATTAATGTAGAACAACAGGTTCCAAACGGCCTTGGGCCCAATTCATATTTCTATTTAACAGATGTATAACTATACGAATTTCAAATCAAGTGACTTGTAGTTTTAACATTCTGGCCTTTGGCCCATTCAGGTTTCCATTCATGTCAAACGGCCTTCGGCCCACTCGTTTATGTCAAAACGGCCTTCGGCCTGTTCATTCTTGTCAAACGGCCTTCGGCCCACTCATTCATGTCAAAACGGCCTTCGGCCCACTCATTCATGTCGAAACGACCTTCGGTCCATCCATATAAGTCAAAACGACCTTTGGTCCATTCATATATGTCAAAACGACCTTTGGTCCGTTCATTTCTATCAAAACGACCTTCGGTCCATTCGATTCTATCAAAACGACCTTTGGTCCATTTGTGTTTATCAAAACGACCTTCGGTCCATTCATTTATTCATGTCAGACTTTTGTCCACAATCCCAATTAGCAACTCATAAGGCTTATAAGGGAATAAACAATTGGACATTCACAAGCATTCAAATATCGATATTACTCACAGTGATCGGCTTGTGGATTTGCCCTGGAGCTTGACCCTACACATTTCATGAACACAAAAGGATCACCAACACTTTAATCCGTTCTTTAATTCACATGTTCCTCATTAGGCTTTATTCCCATCTCATTAACTCATTTACGATGCTTAACATATGCCTAAGAGTGCTTACAAGTGAAAGAGAACGGAAAACAGAACACAGAATGCAAAAACAGAATTTCAGAAAACATGGTCCCCGCTCGAACGGACCCTTAAGGCCTGCAAAAGTACTGGTTGCATGAAAAATGAGCTCGAGCGTGGAATAGAGCGCTTGAGCGGAAGGCCTGTCCACAAAAGCTCCCCGCTCGAGCGTGAGATATCCAGCTCGAGCGGATATCCAACTCTGCAAAAGTGCTGGGAGCACGATTTTCACGCTCGAGCGGAGTGTTTCCTGCTCGAGCGGACCTCAAATTTCTGGAAAACGCAGGATTGCATTCTCAAGCTTCAAATCGATTTTCCAGCTACAATACTTGCATGCAATGGCTCAAAATTCACATTTACTCATGCTAGCATGCTACCAATGCAAGATTACAATCTTAGGAAGCTCAATTTCTTATATCATTTACATGCATGTCTCACATTAATCCAAATTCATCACCAACATATCAAATTCCAACCTGCAAAGATGACTCTTTCATGATCTACTTTGCATGTAAGAAATACACATTATTCACAACTTATTTGGTGAAGAAATGGTCATACACATGGATTTCATTCAAACTTCAACATAGATTACACAAATTAAGCTTAAACATGGAAATCTATAGCAATTCCTTACATGCATGCTTCTATTAACTTGAAATCCAACATATACAACTCAATCCCATTACATTCAAACTAATTCATGCTCTTGACCATCTATTAAACTTGAATTCACAAGATGATGACTATAAATGCATGAATCACTCACCAAGGAGCTTTAATCTTCCCAATTTAGCAATATTTGAGCTTAATCTCCAAAATTTCCAAGCTTTAAGCCAAACCCTCAATCTCCTACTCTCTCTTCTCCCAACCGACCCTCTCTTCTCTTCTTTGAGTCTATCATCAGTCAAAATGAGGCTAGGGAAAGAGAGATTGAGTGTTTGAAGCCTTGACAACAAAACCCATTAAGGCCAATATTATAATAATAAAGTAGTTAGGTTCTAATTCATCAATTTAATCGATTTAGTCTGGCCCGAATAAATTTTTAATTAAATTTCACCGTAGGCTCTTAAAATTACGCTAATCACAAAGGCTTAATCAATTTCGGGTTCTGTGGCCGATAGGGCCCCCAATTTACTTTCCAAAGCGGATTATTCAAACAGATATTCCTATGGTGAACAGATAGAGTTCCAAAATCACATATATCCACATAATGGCACACAAAATCATATCAAAACATATAATCACACACGTTTTAGGGCCAATTAACATAATACAGAATAGGGGTATCACACCATTACCTCTTTCATGAAGCTAACTTCATGAGGTAATTTCTCATTCAAATCTCAATGGTTTTTGGCCATTCTATTTGTGGTGTAAAGATCTCATTGCAAAGTATCTAGACCCACTTAGACCCAACTCATCAGATGGTTGGGGCCCACTTTAATATTTAATTAAAGTCACCAAAAAACCATTTTTTCCAACAATCCCCCACATGAATAAAAATTGACCGAATGACTCAACAAACGGACACCCTTCAACAATAATGACTCGAAGAGAGAATACAACGAACTAACCCCGACATCAGAGAAGGTAGCTTTTGGCTTTGAACCTCTCCTAGTGAAAACCCATCGAGTTTACTGGCTGATCAGTGAATATGACATCTTGAACTGCTCTGCCGTTTATGTAAACTGAGACAATAGATCTCACACGGGAATTACTCCTACCGCCATTCTGTTCTTACTGGTATGCCCTGTATAGCCCTGGACACTAGCCTGGTTCAGCGAGTGGTTTCAAAGAATCTTGGCCTGCCCAATTCTTCTAGAAGCGGCCCCACTTCACACTCACATAGATGACTCTACTTGAGTATCCTGCTATACTCAGCTCAACAGCTTAACACACTAGAGTCATTAAAAGCTCAGCTTAACCTCTACACTTGCAGGTATCACTGATAGAAGGAATGGCTGGAGGTTTAACCTCCTCAGTGACATACCACCGTTACACGCAATTAGGTTGTCCCATTGAACCTAGATATTGGGATCTCCAGTCAACTAGGTTGGGTTTCCATTCCGGTAACTTCCAAAGGCCTCAACCCCATTCCTTTTGACGACGTATCGACTAACACTCGATTTAACCCTTTGGTTAGCAGATCCGCAATGTTGTCCTTAGACTTTACAAAGTCTAAAGAGACAACTCCATTCGACAGTAGTTGTCGTATGGAATTATGTCTACGACGGATATGTCTAGACTTTCCATTATACATATTACTCTGTGCCCTACCAATTGCAGATTGACTATCACAATGAATACAAATAGCAGGCACAGGTTTAGACCAACGTGGAATATCTTCAATGAAATGGCGAAGCCATTCAGCTTTTCCTGCTGCTTTATCAAAAGCAATAAACTCTGATTCCATCGTAGATCTAGATATACACATTTGCTTGGAAGATTTCCAAGATACGACTGCCCCACCAAGAGTGAACACAAATCCACTAGTGGACTTTGAGTCCTTTATATCTAATATCCAATTCGCGTCACTATAGCCTTCTAACACCACTGGATATCGAGTATAATGCAGCCCATAATCCTGAGTGTAGCGTAAATACCTTAACACCCGCACAATGCCCTTCCAATGAGAAGCATCGGGATTACTTGTGTATCTACTAAGCCTGCTAACCGAGTAAGTTATATCCGGCCTAGTACAACTCATCAGATACATCAAACTACCAATGACCCTAGAATATTCTAGCTGAGAGACACTTTCATCATTATTCTTGGTCAAGTGTAGACTGACGTCTACCGGTGTCCTAGACACACTTGTATCTGATTTACCAAATTTCTCAAGTATCTTCTCAACATAGTGAGACTGAGAAAGTACAATTCCACTAGATGTTCTGGTAATCTCAATACCTAGAATAACATCTGCAAGGCCCATATCTTTCATGTCAAACTTAGAATTTAACAACTTCTTGGTAGTTTTGATCATTTCATCGTTACTACCTATAATGAGCATATCATCAACATATAGACACACAATGACATAATCTCTGTCAGTGTCTTTGACATAAATACACATGTCACATTCGTTGATTCTAAACCTACTTGACAACATTACGTTGTCAAACTTCTCATGCCATTGTTTAGGTGCTTGCTTCAAACCATACAAAGATTTGACAAGCTTACAGACTTTCTTATTTTGTCCTGGAGTTGAAAACCCCTCGGGTTGCTCCATGTAGATTTCTTCATTCAAATCTGCATTTAAGAAAGCTGTCTTTACATCTATCTGATGTATCTCCAGATTGTGCAAAGCTGCTAATGCAATCACCATGTGAATGGATGTTATCCTAGTAACTGGTGAATACGTATCAAAGTAATCCAGGCCTTCTCTATGCCTGTATCCTTTGATAACGAGTCTAGCTTTATACTTATCAATTGACCCATCAGCTTTCATCTTTCTTTTAAAGATCCACTTACTCCCCAAGGCCTTACTGCCTAGGGTTAGATCAACCAACTCCCAAGTAAGATTCTGCAAGATGGAGTCAATCTCACTCTTAATAGCTTCTTTCCACAAAGGACTTTTAGGTGAAGTCACAGCTTCATGGAAAGTTCGAGGTTCTCCCTCTAACATATAAGTCAAAAAATCCGGACCAAAGGACTTTGCAGTCCTAGCTCTCTTACTCCTTCTTAGCTCATCTACATCTTCAGCTTGATCACCCAAGTGATCATTAGTTTGATTAGCTATGTGATCATTGTCACCTTCAACCTCTTTCATTGAACTCTAAATCCCTTCTTGAAGACGACACAGAAATACATTTTCAAAGAAAGATGCATTTCTTGATTCCATGATAGTATTCTTGTGTATATCTGGAATAGCAGATTGAACTACAAGAAATCAATATGCACTGCTATATTGTGCACAACCGTTGAATACACAGTCAACGGATTTTTACGCTTATCCTAACCCTCTTGGGTTTAGGTATTTCCACCTTTTGCATGACACTCCCACATTTGTAAGAATTTATAAAAAGGCTTAATGCCTTTCCATAACTCATACGGAATCTTGTTCACTTCGCTTCAACACAAGTTTCACACTTGTGTTTCGTCAGAACGACCTTGTCGGACTCAAAAACCATGCGAAAGTCCGGAACATACAGGACTTCGTTTAAGGGGGGGCTTCTCCCCCATTCTAGAAAATTTTCCATGCTCAATGACATTGGCATTCACTGAAGAGGTACTCCCTCCTTTCTTTCTATTATCCTTCTCAATTCGGAGTCGGATAATTAAGTCTTCTTTGTAGAATTTATACAAAGCCTTTTGGCCTTTTCCAAAAATTCATACATTGTTTTAAACAATTCCTTGTGTCACAATGATTATGAAACTCTCAAAATCATATCACAGTAAATACATTCTCAGAATGTCATCAACCGAATTAGGCACCCAAATATATTTGGTCCAACCTATCACTCTGAAGCTAATAGTCTTACTATTAGGAAACACAAATCCAGTATTCAATAGTCTACTATTCGAAACTTCATAACTTGGCCAGTAGTCTTATCACTAGAAATCACTAACTTCTCAGCATGTGGTCAGTAGACTTTCTACTACTAGGAATCACAATGTCTTAACCTGTGATCAGTAGTCACTTTACTACTAGGAATCACAACGTTCTGACATAGGATCAAATTACTATGAATCATCATGTCTTGACATATGACCAGTAGCCTCTCCACTACTAGGAACCATGATGTCTTGACATGTGATCAGTAATCTGTTCACTACTAGGAACCACAACCTCATAACTGTGTAGCCAGTGGTCTAACACCTCCTAGGAACCACCAGTTTTCTATCTCTGTGATTAGTGATCTTGTACTCACTAGGAGCCACCAATTTAAGAACATATTTGAAATTTAAAAATTCAAAAATATATTCACCCACCCTAACGGGTTGTCTCATCTTTGCTTTCAAGCAAAGTCACATAGCAATCATAAATGCTATAATTGACACAAGGATAACATACTAATTGCCTCTGATCAATTCAGAAATGTTATCATGCAATCTTATGATTTCCTTTAATCATACTTGATCTCTCAAGATCTTCCTTTAAGAATCTCGTAAGGCTTAACGTTGTCAGGTCGAACAACATTTCTGTTGTCACCTCTTGAAGCCATGTCTGAAAAATCACAACAGAATTTCACTTCTGTGATTCCAGAAATTAAACTTAAGCCTTAGAAAATCCCTCAGATAGAAATTTAATTAAAAACTAGTTTCACCATTTAACCTAGAATCGAACATGGTCAGGAATGTTCCCAGGAAGACTAGAGGGGTCACATCGGTCCCACTTAAAACCCAGTTAACCTTTTGACAAAACATCCAAGAGCATGTTGACTCCTAGTCCATGGGAAATAACTTTAAAATTAAGATTTCCAGGGGATAAACCAGGTTATAACAAACCAATTCACAAGCAAATAAAATTTGCTACCAGAATTACACTACTCATAAAAGTTAACCGGTACTTTTGGAATTGAGCCCATGAAAGTTAACTGGTACTCCCGGAACTGAGCCCATGATTTCTGAATAAAATCAGAAATATTTTAGCTAATGCTAAAATTTGGTTTTTTTTTTCAAACCAAAACACTTTGGAAATAATCAGATTATAATCAAAAACTTTCTCCAAACTTGGTTTTCCAACACTTTGGGAATAAAATGATTAAACCCAAAGACTTCCTGAAACCCCAAAGGTTTGAAACCAAATCCATCTTAGTTGTCATTTCTGAACAAATAAGAACTACTCTTTAGCCAAGGCTAAACACTTTGGTTTCTATTCTAGAAAACCAAACCAAGTTTCAAACTTACAAGCAATTTAAAAATTGCTACAACCAAATACATGCATATAAAATGCTTCTTATGATACAAGCAAATAAAACTTGCTACTACAAATTGGTAAACAAACCAACTAAATCTCAAGAAAAAAATTTCTTCAAATATAAAGGAAAAATAAACCAATCCAATTGAGGATTATAAGTAGTCCATAAAATTCCTTTCCACGCTTAGGTATGCCTACAAAGAGAGTTAGTAACAAACGACAACATAATATAAAGCAACTAATCTAAAGCAATTGTACATACAATCAGATATTATTTAGCCTTTTAGCAAATTATAAAATAGCAAAATAACTAAGGAATTAAGATACTATACAAGTTACAAAACCTTATAACTTCTACATTAAATTAAAAATTAATTGCCATAAATTATATAAGAATTTAATTCACAATAACCATGTAAATAAATATAGGCAAGTTACACAAATTTTATAACTCCAAAATAACTACATTTAATTCAAACTTTAATTCATCCAATTAAATCACACACTATTCATGGAAATAAATATACAAGTTAAAAACCTTAAAATTTATGATCTCAAATACTAAAATTAAATTTATTGCCATGAGTTACATAAGAATTATTAAATAATTGTTAGAAACCAATAACCATTTAGCAATTAACATGCAAAAAATTCTAAAGATTAAATCATGCAAATCATGGTAGGGAATGATGAACCATACGCATAAAATAAGATCAGATTAATACAATTAAGTATGCAAATTATGATAGAGCATTCTAATTAAACTAAGCAATTAGAGAATCACATTGCATAATTTACAATCATTGAAATAGGGAGCAATTCTGCAACAGTTCCTAGTAACATTATACAATTGTCTATATAAATCTATTCGATCAATTTCATAGAAAATATATATAAATCTGTTTTAAGCTTGTTGTTCATATTTGTGAAATTAAAGAAATAGATTTATGAAGAAATCAAATTATATACCAAGAACATATGCTGATAATTACAACTAAATTTCAACAGAAATACACAAAACAATAAAAGGGTAAAGAGACGAAACCGAAGTCGGCACGGAAGCAGTTTCCTTAAAACAGATTTCGCCGCCTCACGGGTCGAGTGCTTGAGGAATCCCGGCGTCTGTCTCCCAGGATACGACGGTCAAAACCAACTACGGCAGAAGCACTTTCTGTCTAGCTTAGCGATTAAAAACAGTGGCAGTACTCTCTCACTGTAGAAATTTCTAGCAAACTGACTAAAAAAAATGGAAGAAACAATTTCTGAATTTGAGACTTGATAGGAGAGTCTCAATTTATACATGTATAGGGGAGAGAGGAGAAGCCTCCAGCCTTTATGACTGGTCATAATGCACCATTAACATCTGCAATAAAGGCAGGAGTTACAAACCCCATTAATGCAGGAGTTACAAACTCCATTACCTCTTTCATGAAGCTAACTTCATGAGGCAATTTCTCATTCAAATCTCAATAGTTTTTGGCCATTCTATTTGTGGTGTAAAGATCTCATTGCAAAGTATCTAGACCCACTTAGACCCAACTCATCAGATGGTTGGGACCCATTTTAATATTTAATTAAAGTCACCAAAAAACCATTTTTTCTAACAAGTTTAACGAAAGTAGGACGAGAGATAAATCTCGGGTGTGTGCATTGACTCCATAACGCATATACCATTTAAGTTAGAGAGTGCATATGCCAGGATTCGACTCCACACTCAAACTCTGGATACAATTCTTCCAGCACTTAGAGGACCGTTCTAGAACCACTGCACCACCAAATCCCTGCGAGTTGGCTTAGGAAGTGTAAAACCTGAGATCTCAAAACTTATACCCCAAAACCTTACCAAAGTATCACAATCCCTAAAATTATTTTTAACAATGTTATTAACACATCATTCCTATCCTACATTTTGCATATAAATTTTACAAACAAGTCATTTTTCCAGTCAAAAACATCACCCTAGTGTGATGGCTTGGTGGTGGGGATGAGTTGGACTCACCAAAGATGGGGCAAGATATTTTTGGGCAATAAACCACACAATAATACGAAGAATCAATTATAAATATAAAAATTACACCATGTAGATTTACATAATAATACGAAGAATCAATTGTAAATATAAAAATTACAACATACAGATTTACATGATTTTATAATATTATTTACATTCACAGCTGACATCAATTCTACGTTATTGAATGAAAAGAATTGTACAATATTATTATTAAATATACACATTATTGAATGAAGAAAAGAGTACAATATAATTATGGAGTAATTCGCCGGCCCTATTATAAATATCATTAAGTCTTATAGGTGTTTGTATAGATTAAAAAGTCTTGTAAGTGTTAGTGATATTTTTCTGTGACTATTTGTTAAATTTGTCTCTAAAAACTAATAATTAGTGACATTTTTTGGTGATGAATTTTTTAAATGCCATTAAAAATTAACAATTAGTGACATTTTTTTATGAAATGCCGTTAAAAAAATAAAGAATAAAATTTTGTGATAATAATTAAAAGTATATAGAACCTTTTGGTGTACAATTTATTAATGCACCTATCTGCTTATTAGTCAGTTCCTTCTCATTATTAAACGTACAACCAAAATTTTTTTTTTTTTTTTTTTAAATCGGATGTACAACCGACGTTAAATCTTCCACAACCCGCATAGGGTATTCTCTTCATTTTCTTGTCCCCTAATTCAAAAAGCTCTTTCAATGTGTCAATTTCAATTAAAAAATGAGTTTTGTTACCAATATTTTAAATATATTAATTAATAAAATTTAAACTAATTGTATAATAATTTTTATAACACAGTTCTACCAAAAGTATATTTTTCTATTTCAAACTTACTAATAAATGCTCTTTTTCTTTAAAAAAAAAAGTTAATTTAACGCATCATGTGATGAAAAAAGAGTTTGAGGCACGAGATAAAGACATATTCCTCCGCAACTCATCTTCTCTTTCAAGCTATAATGTGTGTTTAGCCAACAAATCTTTGAAGATCAACAAATCTTATGCAAGATTTTTTTGGATACTCAATAGATTCAAGTTAGTAAAGTGATACACCTCGGACTAAAGTTTACTAGCCACTTTTTGTCACCAAGAATGTTCACAAAAACTAAAATTTTGTTTTCAAAATAAAAATAGGACCACTCACATGACTGGGGACAAAAGATATTCTCATAAATGTTAATAATAATAAATAAAATTTAGGTTTGAATGGAGGTCTGTTTAGTTGAGGCGGCAATTGGGATTTGAATTTTATATTTTTAGTAGTATAACTCTCAACTACACAGCCATCTTCAATAATTGCCCAATGTATTAAACAATTTGATGCAAGTAACAATAATTCAAAAGGAATGTCATCCATTGAACCTTCAAACAAAGTTCAGGTTCAATGCACTTATTTCTTTCCATGAGACCAATTTAGTTAACATTCATTATTTTATTAGATTGGCAAAGTGGGTAATTCTTGCACTTTTTCGAAAAAATGATGTAATGTTTATGCATTTGTGCATTTTGTGGTTATGTTACGCATTTTTTTAATAATGTCATATATTTTTTTGTAAAAAAAAATTATATCACAAAATGTGTAATTGTATCATAAAAATGTATAGCACTTCCACAAAAATATGTAATTTTATATATGAGCTATAAATTGTCGTAATTTTATCAAAAAATTACATATCATTTTTCACAAAAATACGTATCATGCATTAAAAAAAGTATAACAAAAACATATAATATGGTAATACAACACCTTATAAGGTGTGTACTGATGGGTTTCTCTTAATTTTATACTTTTCGTTAAAAAAAAAAAAAAAAGAATATTGTCAACGTGTGATATAAAGACACATCATATTTGTTTTCATGTAATGTATAATTTTTCTAACTTAGTTAAAACTTACTCTAAAAATAAATTTAACAAATTTTTAAACAATCCCATCTTAAATATATATATCTATACTATTATTAAAAGGGAACATGAACTTTGGTGTCTTGAAGCCATTCCTAAAAAAATTTTCTCAATTTTTCCTAAAATGACCTTCACTTCTTACACTTGCATCAATTTTAATTAGGGTTAAAATGGTAAATTTAAACACTAATTCCAACTCCCACTTCCCATTCTCCACACGTCTGAAGCAGTTAACAACATGTTCCTTCAATTGCATTTTGCATCTTCCTTGGTATTCTTCACAATTTCAAACAGTAACCTACCTTTTCCCAACTCTTTCTTTCAATCGACGGTTCAAAAACAGATGGCGAGAAGAAGAGGTGCAGGAACAAGAATAGGGAACTATTGTATCCTCCAGTGGAGGAGATTCTATGCAACAGGAGCATGCAAAAATTAGTGATTTATCCTGTGGAGAGAGTGGGGATGTTTCACAACATTGGAGGCGCATTAAAAAAAGGAATCAAAATGTCGTACAGCCTCCAAATGTTGATCGCACAAGGAAATCAGTGAGGAAGTTATCCTCTGAAGCAAAAACCAATGTGATACACAAGGAGAAAAAGAATGCAACAAGCAAATCTGGACAACGGACGTGAGTAATTCATATAATTATAACATAAATTACTAGACATAATTATGTCACCTAATAATAGCTATGGTGTGTAGCTTTAATAAATTTTTTGAAATTACTAAATTACTAATTGAAACTTTTTTTGTGTTTTTTCTTTTATTTCTAAATTGCAGACCAAACTTGGGATTTCCTAATGTGAAGCAGAAAAGACTACCATGGACTGCTGAAGAGGAAGAAATGCTAAAGGTATGGGTTCTTTCACATCGCTGTGTGTTTATAATTTATGTTTTTTAAAAATTAGGTTGTTTGATTGTCAAATATGGTTTCAGAGAGGGATCTCAATTTTGATATCAACATTTGTGTTTGTGTGTTTACAATTTATGTTTTCAAAAAATTAGGTTGTTTGATTGCTTTATTTTGTGTGTGTGGTTTTCTTAAAAACAATTCAATGTTCATAAAAATTGTTTTATTTCAAAAAAATTAAAAAAAAATAAGTCTTTTTTTTTTTTGGGTTTATTATTTATTTTTTATTGCAACTGTTCCAATAATATGGGTTCCTGTTTTGTTATTTTGTGTGTACCATTATTACTTACACTTTTTATTTTCTTCATTAAAAAGTAAAAGAAAAAAAAGTATGTTAATCGATTTGTTGGAGAGAAAAACTGACTATTATTTTCCTTCGTTTAAACTTTTCGGATTATTCTCTATCGACACCTAATTGCTTTGACGGTAACTGTTTTATTGCTTCAGTTTGTAATGCTTCAAATATATAACTTCTTTTTCTATGCTTTAAAAAATCAAATATATAATTTTTAAAAAAATTTATATATATGTTTTATTTATCAAATACGTTAATATCAAATGTTATATTTAACATAATTATTCATATGGTTTATATGTATATTATTAGAAAAAATAATATCAAAATCATATTATAATTTTAAATGAGTTTGCACACGCATCGCGTGTGCCCGGTCGCTAGTATATATATAAATGTACGCGTGATTCTCATGCGGACTTTGCCCATCTCCACCCATTCTTAAGCACATTGTTGCATTGCCATTTGGCAGTATCTTTATTGGCCAGTATCTTTATCTTTATCTTTATCATTATCACCTGTTTGATCTGCTTTTTAAAATTACGAAAATGCCTTTGAGAGAATTAAAATATTGTTAAAATATACCCCAATCTATTGCTTTCATTTTCTTGCAAAATTGGCATTATATGCTTTGGAATATACCATTCCCTAGAAAGTCCTAGTTCAAATTCCCTAGACAGTCCTAGTTCAAGATTGGACTACATTTTAAAATTAAAATAAAAATATGATGGTCAGTTTGTGCCCATTGCATCAAATTTTAAATTAGTTGCAATTAATTATGATCACAATGCAGTGCTTATCAAGAAAAAAACTGATTTTATTATTATTATTATTATTATTATTATTATTTTTGTGGAATTGGTGAATCTAGTGAGCAATTGACCCTACATGAAATTAGGGGTGCAACTCGGGCTGATTTAGAAGTTGTCCAAACTCAGCTTAAATTGTGCTGAGACCTGTCCAGGCCCACGTCAGGTTATTCGAATTGTCCGAATTGTAAATGAATTTCAGTTTTTTTTCCATCTATATTATTAAATTATTAAGATTTGACTCTATTTACATTTTTTAAAAAAATCATTAATACCATCAAAAGAAATAATTTATTTAATGTAAGAGAGATACCGCTATAGTAGTCTTTACAATTTATGAGTGAAAATAAAAAAAGTAAAATTTTATATTGTTTGTATATATAATATATATTCAATATGATTTAATAATCTAAATTACTTTAATATCGTGTAATGACTAATAATTTGTATGTATATTTAATATTTTTATATATCTATATATATATAATTTAGATTTCGGATTACTCGAGTTGTTTGACATCTTTGCTTAAGTCCGTCCAAATTTAATTTGGACTTTTAAATTTTTACTTAAGTTTGTATCGAATTTAAAAATATCTTATCTAAATCTTAAAAAAATTCAAACTGAATTTGAATGACTAGGGTTGAATCCGCCCAAATTGCAACCAACATGCAATGTTCAACTGTTCCATCTTGCAAGTGTGAATGCAACTATTTTATTTATTTATTTATTATCAAAGAAAGAGTTGTGTAAGTATGCAAGGAGGAGGTCATGATGGTCAAAAACAAAAACAAAAACAAAAAAATAAAAATAAAAAATGTCAAAATATAAGCTCCAACCATTATATATAGAGCATAGACAATACCACCACCACACACCCATCCCAAGTCACTCATCACAAACACAGCAACTAACATCATCAGAAAAGCCAACCTCTTCTTTTCTTTCATATAGAGATGGCAGGTACAAGGAGAGAGATGATGATCAACGGTGGAAATTCCCCAGGAAGGTCTACTTATGGCCGTCCGATCCCAAGGCGAGGACAGGTGAAGGTGGCTATTGTGTTGGGTGTGACCAACTCTTTGGCTTCTTTCTTCTCATCTAAGAATGGTTCTCCTCGGTTGAGCCGCCGATGATTCCAATTCCTCGCAAAAGTGCAATTCTCACCGCTTCAACGACAAAGATTCTCTTTCTCCAAATATCTTTATCGTCCCAACAGATTTCAAGTCATAATTATTGGATCATGTCTTGAAATTCCTCAATTTTCTGACATGATGTAATAATTGTGAGAATTTTGAATTAGAGAAAGAGGGTTTTTAGGTTTGATAACCTACTTTGTTGTTCTGAAAATATTTTGATCAGCTTGGAAGAGTAAAATTTTGATGATATCTCTGAGAGAGAGAGAGAGAGAGAGAGATTCTGAGCAGTTTGATTATGTACCACAATAGTTTTTTACACATGTACAGAGTGTAATTTGCATATAATGAGAAATTGTCACAAGTCTTTTGCAAATTAGCTATGTTTTGATCCATTAGTCAATTAATTAGATTCTTTCTATCAGAGATGGTTCAAGTTGGTAAATTCTTCGATTTTTGTTTTTTGTTTTGTTTTGTTTTTTTTTTTTTTTTTTTTTGATTGAGAAAATGATGTTGTATTTGATCAGATACACAGAGCTCATGAACCCAAAGCTCAGGCTTGGCAAACTTGATAGAGTATGCCCAACTAGCTGAGTTGAGTTGACAGCAAAACAAAATTAGATGCAATCCCCAACCATCAGTTTCAGCCTTGAATAATCTCAACTTGTCTTTTTTTTTTTTTTTTTTTTAGGATAAGTCTTGATTATGTTCTTGTGTCAAAGAAACATGTTTAGTAACCAAAATTTTCATTTTTATTTTTATTTTTAAATTTTAGTTGTCAATTTTAAAATTTTTATTTTTTTTAAAAAAAATTATTTTTATATTTTATAATTTAATAATTCAAATATAGCAGCAATCAAAAGATGTTGATCGCAACCATAAATTGGGTAACAGCCAAAAACATCACCCAGAGTGATGGCTTAATGGTGGGGTTCACTAATAAGAGGAGATGAGTTAGACTCTAGAAAAGGATGAGGTGTTATTGGGTAATAAATCACACACGCAATAGTAGAAAGAATCAATTACAAATAAAAAAAATACGACACACAAATTTAAGTGATTAACAAGATTGGTTATATTCACGATTTGTCTTCATTTCATTATAATAAGGGCTCATTTGAAAATTATGTATTTTAGTTAAAAAATCAAAAAGTCATTATAAGTTATCATATCACTTTTTCTATTTTTTTATATATATTTTTTAGTAAAAAGATGAAAAAAATTACTAAAATAATTAATTCTCAAATGAGGACTAAAAGGATAATATATATATATTATTTACAGTATATATATATTAAAGTTCATATTAATAAATTACGGTAATATCTTTAGTATAATTTGTCTCATGAAACTGCCATGAGTGACACTAGTTGTATTTGCAAGTACGTGGTGGTGAACTGCATTGTACAAATTGTGTAATTAAAAGAAAATAATCAAATTCATATTTAATAAATTAAATTATAGAATATGAAATCATAGGACTAAATTATATAACTCGATGAACAAAAATACTTAACAAAATAAAATGGTAAAAGAAATCAAACTGAAACTTGTGTGATACCACAGTCTCCTTAAAATAAATTCGCCGCCTCACTGTGGGTGCTGGAGGTATATCGGCGTCTGTCTCTCAAGATACGACGGTATAGACCCGCTAATGCAGAAACACCTTCTGTTCAACTCCGGCGAACTGACAATGACAGCACTCTCTCACAGAGAAAGAATAATATAAGAACAGATTGACTGTATATGAAAGCCAAAAATTCTGTGTAAAAACCAAGGAAGTTGGCCTCCTTTTATACACAGTAGGGAAGAGAGGAGGAGCCTCACAACCATGGAGGTTTGCAACAAATGTAGCCAATTATTCCTGCAAAATTGTTGGAGTAATGCACAAAACTGATAGAGAATAAGTATGTGAGTTACACACTCCATATACACATATGCGTATATCTGCAGCCACTAAACAGACCTGGTCCAAAAAGATTAGGTTAGTAGACCACCAATCCGACCCCAGCCCAAACCTAACCCTTTCCAGTAAGTCTCAAGCCCAAGCCCAAGTCTCAAGTCCTAAGATCTGCGATCCACAATCCACGTCCCACAGATCATGGACCACGGACCCATGCTCGGCTCGGTTCGGGCTGGCAGGCGATGCACGCGCGCACATAATAATTTTTGTATAACCAACTTGGACCATAGTTTTGGCCCAAGCCCATCCTTGAAGTACCCATAACTCTCGTCTTCTGAAAAATTTGAGCCCTTATCAAAATCTTAAGATTTAAATACTCATCAATGCTTTCATCTACAATTAATGTAGGATAGATAGTTATACACAATTTCTAATACCTCATTCATGAGACAACTTTACGAGACAATTTCTCATTCAATTCTTAATGATTTTTTGTCATTCTTTTTGTGGTGTAAAAATCTTGTTATAAAGAATCTAAATCCATTTGATCCCACTTCAACCGATGGTTGAGACCTACTTTAATTTTACATTAAAGTTATCATAAAACTATTTTTTCTAACAATCCCCCACATGAATAAAAATTGACCGAATAAAGAAAACGGACAACGTTTAACAATAAAGACTCGGAGAGAGAGTACACAGACTAACCCTACAGCAGAAAAGGTAGTTGTTGGCCTTAAACCTTTCATAGTGAAAGCCTATCGGATTTACTAGCTAACTAGTGAACGTGATGTCTTGAATTGTTCTGCTGTTTGTATAAACCGAGACAATAGACCTCACACAGGAGTTAGTCTAACCATTGTTCTTGTTCTCACTGGTGTATCCGATATGGCCCTGGAACATTAGCCTAGTTCAGTAAGTGTTTTTAAAGAATTCGCCTTACCAATTCTTAAAGAAGCAACCCTACTTCGCACTCACGTAGGTGACCTATATAAGGTATCTCATTATACTACAGTTGATTATTCATATCATTTAGGTTATTGAAAGTATTAGCTTAACCTTCCACCCCCACAGGGTATCACTGAACAAAGAAATGGGCAAGAGGATTAACCTCTTCAGTGACTCTTCCGTTACAAGTAGTTGGGTTGTCCCTTTGAATCTAGATCTTGGGATCTCCAGTCAATTAGGTTGGGTTTTCCGTTCTAGTAATATTTACTAAAGACCTTAACCCCATTCATCTTGACGATGTTTCTACTAACTCTCGAGTTAACCCTTTGGTTAGCGGATTCACAATGTTGTTCTTAGACTTTACATAGTCTAGAGAGACAACTCCATTAAAGAGTAGTTATCGTATGGAATTATGTCTACAATGGATATGTCTAGACTTTCCATTATACATATTACTCTATGCCCTTCCAATCGCTAATTGGCTATCACAATGAATACGAATAGTTGGCAAAGGTTTCGGCCAACGTGAAATATCTTCAACAAATTGGCAAAGCCATTCAGCTTCTTCAGTTACTTTCTTCAAAGTAATAAACTCAGATTGATTTCGATATACACGTTTGCTTGGAAAATTTTCAAGACACGGCTGCCCCTCCGAGAGTAAACACATAACCACTAGTGGATTTGAAGTCTTTTAAATCAGATATCCAATTAGCGTCATTATATCCTTCTACTACCGCTGGATATCTGGTATAATGCAATCCATAATTCCAGGTGTAGCATAGATAACCTAACACTCGCATAATACTTCTCCAATGAGTAGCATTCAGATTACTCGTGTATATACTAAGCCTGCTAACAGAGTAGGCTATATTCAACCTTGTACAACTCATCAGATACATCGAACTCCCAATGATCAGAAAATATTGTAGCTAAGAAACACTCTCAGCATTATTCTTGGTCAAATATAGACTCACGTCTACTGGTGTCCTAGACACACTCGTATCTGATTTACCAAATTTCTCAAGTATCTTTTTAACATAATGAGATTGAGAAAGTATAGTACCACCAGATGTTATGGTAATCTTAATACCTAGAATCACATCTGCAAGGCCTATATCTTTCATGTCAAATTTAGAGTTTAACAATCTCTTGGTAGTTCTAATAATTTCATCATTACTACCAACAATGAGTATATCATCAACGTATAGACACTAAATGACATAACATCTGTCAGTGTCTTTGACATATATGCATTTGTCACACTCAATGATTCTAAACCTATTCATATCATTGTTTAGGAGCTTGCTTCAAACCATACAATAATTTGACAAGCTTACAGACTTTTCTTATTTTACCCTAGAGCTGAAAACCCCTCTGGTTACTCCATATAGATTTCTTCGTCTAAATCTCCATTTAAGAAAGGTGTCTTTACATTTATCTAATGTATCTCCAGACCATGTAAAACTGCTATCGTAATCACTATGCGAATGGATGTAATCCTTGTCACAAGTGAATACGTATCAAAGTAAACCAAGCCTTCTCGCTGCCTGTATCCTTTGATAATTAACTTACCTTTATACTTATCAATTGACCCATCAACCTTCATCTTTCTTCTAAAGATCCACTTACTTATCTGTTGGAAAATAATAGTTTTCGGAAACTTTAATGTAAAATTAAAACAGGACCTAACTGTCGGTTGAGGTGGGTCTAAGTGGTATTGTATTCTCTTAAGTGAGAACATTACAATATGAGAATAATAGGCTGAAACCATTGAGTTGTGAATGAGAATTGTCTCATAAAATTGACATCAATAAAATTAGGTTTAGATTTGGACTTAGTCTTGGTTTGGACTGGGCCTAAACTTGTACTTGTGCATATACTGGGTTTGGTCCTAGACTTGGACTTGGACCCAGTCTTGAGTTTGGGCTGAACTATATATGTGTTTGAGATTGGACTTGGATCGGGTTGTGAACCAACACCCGTATCCATTTTTCAATCCATCTAGTTTAATTCTCAAAACTTATACATTATATACACATTATGATTTATATAATATTTTTGGAGTTTTAAACCTTTCTAACTCTAGCTCTAATGGCAAGCTAGAGTTGATGACATTTGATGGCCTTGGTTAATGGCAATTAATGCCATAACTTTCATGGTTAGGAACTCCCCTACTTATATAAATAAAGGCATTTCCCCTCCAACTTAGTAGTATGTTTCAGAAGAGATTTTTGAGATAAAAAATGGAAATGGTGTTTTGAAATCATAAAATTGGAGATAATTTTTATATCAAAGAATTTTTTTTCTATCTTCTTTTCTGGCCCCTTCTTTGGTTCCTGTTAGAGAGAGTGTGTTGCCATTGTTAAATTTGCCGAAACTATTCAAAAGGTGCTTCTGCATAAATTGGTTTCAACCGTCGTATTTTGAGAGATAGTCGCCGGCATACCTCCAGCATCCATTGAGAGGTGGTGAATCTGTTTTAAAAAAATTGTAGTATCACACATGATTCGGTTTGTTTCATATTTCTTATTCGGTTTACTATTTTATTTCAGAATATTTGTTATATATATTTTTGTACATCAAATTGTAATCTCTAGTATAAAGAAATTCTATCATTTCTTGTTTTGTGATTTGAATTTAATTAAATATAAATTTATTTATTTTTATTAAAATATACATTTTGTACAACAATCCTCTTGTAGTCACGGAGGAACGTCCTGCTGAAGTTAGAAGCCAGTTTATGTATACCTCCGTGGTTTCTAATATATTTCTTTTTCTATTTTGTGTTATCTTTCATTTCAGATGTACCCAAAAAGAGTGTACAGTATTGATCTAGCTCCCCGATTTGAACACTCATGCTTGTTAATTCTACACCAATTGTTAGCCATTATGCTTACAATGAAGTTTATGATGTCACATGTGACGCACTAATCAGGCTCTTTTTCTCTTTCCCATCCACCAAAAGAAGGAAAAAAGAACTTTTGCAAGATCTTTTACATATTCAACAAATTCAAGAGTATGAAGCAATAGATCTAACCTTGACCGCTCACAATTTCACTTTGAATGGCAGGGGATTCACATGTGTCAACATAAAGCTAGAATGTTGAATTTTCAAATAAAAATATTGTTATTGTTAAACGCACAATCAGCTTTGAATACTATGTTTATTTTACTGTCCTCTTGTTCTAAAAACATTTCCCGAGGTATCAATTTTCAATTAACATTTGGGTTTTGTAAACAAATATTTTTGAGGTACTAATTAACAACATTTAAAATAAATAATTGTATATTATTTTTTTAGTTAAATTTTTTACTTTCTAAATGTATATAACTTAAATGCACTTAAAAAGTAAATTTTTTTTAAAAAATTCAATAAATACACAAAAATATAAAAATATACTGAATGTTTGTATTTTTTATATTTTTTGTATTTAATGATTTTTTTAAAATATTTTTTTCATAAATATTATACTCTTTAAGTGTATCTAGGTTAGGTGCATCTAAAAAATAATAATAATAATTCTTAAAATATTGAAAATTTGATATAAGTGTTTAAAATATTAAAATATTAAATACACAACTATCTTCAATAATTGCCCACTAAGTGCGCAAAACAATTTGATATAAGAGCATCTCCAACCCATCCTCCATATCTTCAAATATGGAGGATCCTCTCCCAAAAACCACTCCAACCCATCCTTCATTTCTTCCTCCCAAATGAAGGAAGATGGATTGATCCTTCAAATATGAAGGGAGGAGGAAAAAATGAAGGAGACCTCCAAAACACTATTCACTCCATATTTTTTATTATATTTGAAATAACTTTTAATGTGTAAATTTAATTTTTATAAAATTGACATCAATAAAAAGTATGAAATCATACCTTTAAAATGAGTATAATATTAAATATATTTTATAAAAATTTTAAAATTAAATATTTGTTAAAAAAGAAAATGAAGTTGGAGTTGGAATGAATAGTGAAGAAAATGAAGGTTTATGGTTGGAGTTGGAATGAATAGTGATATACTCTATATTCACTTTTTGAATAAAAAAATTTATTTTCATCCTCTTAGTAAGAGGATTGGGTTGGAGATGCTCTAAGTGTTTATAATTCACAAGCAATGCCATCCATTGAATGAACCTTTTAACGATCAAAGTGAAACTAAGGGCAGAAGGTTTCAATGCACGTCCTTATTTTGTTACTTAGGAATAATAAATGAAAATTGTCTCATAAAGTTGACATCAATAAAGTTGGATTTAGATTTAGATTTAGCCTTGATTTGGACTAGGCCTAGGCTTGTACTTGTGCATATGCTAGGTTTGGTCCTAGACTTAGACTTGGACCTAGTCTTGAGCTTGGGCTGGACTGTGCATGCGTTTGAGATTGGGCTTGAATCAGGTTGTAACCTAACACCTGTATCTATTTTGTAACCCATCTAGTTTAATTCTCAAAACTTATGCATTATATATACATTATGATTTATATAATATTTTTTTAGTTTTAAACCTTTGTAACTCTAGCCTTAATAGCGGGCTAGAGTTGATGACATTTGATAGCCTTGGTTAATGGCAATTAATGCCATAGTTTTCATGGTTAGGAAGTCTCCTACTTATATAAATAAAGGTATTTTCCCTCCAACTTAGTATTTTGTTTTAGAAGAGATTTTTGAGATAGAAAATGGAAATAGTGTTTTGAGATCATAAAGTTGGAGATAATTTTTATATCAAAGAAATTTTTTTCTATCTTCTTTGTTAGCCCCTTCTTTGGTTCCTGTTAGAGAGAGTGTGTTGCCACTGTCAAACTCGCCAAAACTATTCAGAAGGTGCTTCTGCATAAGTTGGTTTCAACCGTCATATCTTAGGAGATAGATGCCGACGTACCTCCAGCATCCATTGGAATGCGGTAAATCTGTTTTAAGAAAACTGTAGTATCACACAGAATTCGATTTGCTTCATATTTCTTATTTCAGTTTACTATTTTGTTCTAGAATATTTGTTATATATATTTTTGTGCATCAAATTGTAATCTCTAGTATAAACAAATTCTATCATTTCTTGTTTTGTGATTTGAATTTAATTAAATATAGATCTATTTATTTTTATTAAAATATATATTTTGTATAACAATCCTCCTGTAGTCATGGAAGAACCTCCTACTAAAGTTAGAAGCTAGTTAGTGACTGACATAATTGGAGCGGCTTATCAAAAGATTTTAATCTTCAATTTACCTCCATGGTTTCTAATATATTTCTTTTTCTATTTTGTGTTATATTTCATTTCAGATGTACCCAAAAAGAGTGTACAGTATTTTTTAATTAGTTTTTTGACTTTTTTGACCTTTTTCAATCTGAAATTTTTTTGTTTGTTTGGTTTTCTTGTTTGACTTTTTTTACTTTCTGACATTGGAATGACAAAGTTGCCCTCTACTTAGAAATGATATTTTTTTGACTTTTTATTATATATAGGTCAGTTTGGTAATTTTGTAACTTTTTTGTCTTTTTGTAATTTTATAACTTTTTTTTTGTTTGTTTGTTTGTCTTTTTATGATTATTTAACACAAATAATTTGCCAAACCAGAGCTTAATCTTGCTTCCCAATTTGAACACTCGTGCTTGTTAATTCTACACCAATTGTTAGCCATTATGCTTACAATGAAGTTTATGATGTCACATGTGACGCAGTAATCAGGCTCCTTTTCTCTTTCTCATCCACCGAACTTTTGCAAGAGCTTTTACATATTCAACAAATTCAAGAGTATGAAGCAATAGAGCTAACCTTGACCACTCACAATTTCACTTTGAATGGCAGAGGATTCACATATGTCAACATAAAGCTAGAACATTGAATTTTCAAATAAAAATATTGTTATTATTAAAAATATTGAATACTATATGTTTATTTTCTTGTCCTCTTGTTCTAAAAACATTTCCCAAGGTATCAATTTTCAATTAACATTTGGGTTTTGCAAACAAATATTTTTGAGGTACTAATTAATAACATTTAACATAATTGTATATTATTTTTTATGACACTTTTATATATATAAAAAAATACAATTATTTCAAATTTATTAATAAATATTCTTAAGACACTTGTTAATAAAGAGATGAAAATAATAAAAAAAAAACATGATTTCGTAATCTTTTTTCTCTTCCGGACTATTTATTATTTTAAAAAAAAAATCTAAAATATTGTGTGTTTGGCATCCAAACCTACAAATCTTATGCAATATTTTTTTTGCCTATCAATAGATTCAACTTAGAAAAGTGATACAAAAGACACCAATTTTTTTTATAATATTTTATTTTATTTTAAAAGGTGATACTTTACTGACTGCTTTTTTATGTCATCCAAAATGTACACAAAAATTTAAATTTCATTTTCAAAATAAAAATAGGAACACTCACATGGTTGGGGACATAAAAAGGCATGGTAAATTATATTTTGTTCTTTTTATGTTTTATTATTTTTTCGTTGTCCGTTGAATTTTTTTTTCCCGCTTTGACCTTTCTAGGTTCGTTTTTTTTTCTTCAATTTACTCTTAAAATTAATTTTTATCTAAAACTAGACAAAAAAATATCACATTGATAGCCACATGGCATGAAATATATCATTATACTTAACCTACACCTCTAACCCAAACTTAAATCCAAATATAATATATATATTTTTTTTTATTTCAAGTGGCAGCCAATAAGATGTTTTTTGTATTATTTTAGAAAAAAATTAACTTTAAGAGTAAATTAAGAAAATCTTAAAATGTGAAGGCTAAAGTGAAAAAAAAAAAAAAAAAAAAAAAAAAAACCCATTAAGAGCCAAAGTAAACAAATGATAAAACATAAAGAGAGCAAACTCTAAAAGATGTTCTCATCAATATCAAAAATGCTTCAGACCTCAACTGGGGGTTGACTCCCAGTGAGGTATAGTCCCGTGATTGGGTAAAAAAAAAACTATTTTTTTTTTTTTTTAGTTTTCAACCAGTAGGGATGCGCCACGTTACTGGGGGTGCGACCCCCACTAGGAGTGTGCAGCACTTCTCCAATATTAATGGGAAGAAGAAAAAGGATAATAATAATTTAATTTAGATTTGAATGGAGGCAATTGGGATTTGAATTAGATGTTTAGTAGTAACTTTTAAACACGCAACTATCTTCAATAATTGCCCACTAAGTGCCTAAAACAATTTGATATGAGTGTTTATTGATCACAAGCAACGCCATCCATTGAATGAACCTTTTAACGATCAAAGTGAAACTAAAGGCAAAAGGTTTCAATGCACGTCCTTATTTTGTTAGTTAGGAATAATAAAAGAAAGAAAGATGTCTGCCACAGCCTGTGCAGCCACTATCATCATATTCATGAGTAATTTAACCATAGTGGTAACATAGTAGAGATAATGACACCAATAATGCCTCGTGATCTTTATGTGACTTGACTTCCCATAAAACTAGGGGTGATAAACCGGCGGCTGTTAGAGTGAATTTGGGCAAAGAAAAACCATCATTTTGTTTGGTTTTGATTAATTTTTTGAAAATTAAATTTTATATTTTTTTATATTTTAATGAATTTTTAAAAATATTTTTATTAAAATTTTTTACTTTCTATGTATATAAGTTAAATGTATTTTAAAAAAAATATATTTGTAAATTTTTTATAAAAAAATTCAATAAATACACAAAAATATAAAAATATACTGAATGTTTGTATTTTTTTTTTATATTTTTTGTATTATGATTTTTTCAAAATATTTTTTTTCATAAATATTATACTCTTCAAATGTATCTAGATTGGGTGTATCTAAAAAATAATAAAAATTTCTTAAAATATTAAAATTTTAGATAAATTACAAATACACTCCCTGATATTTAATTAAAATACGAATCGCCTCTTGAGGTTTTGAAAATTACATTCTACCCCATGAGGTTTCTAATTTCATAACAAATAATCCCTTTTATTAATAAATCATCAAGTCAATTAACAGTTTTTAATGATATTAAAAATATGTTTCAATTAATAATTAAGGTAATTTTATTATTGTATAGGAGAGCAATTACGAATTTCATTTTTTTAGTTAATTCTGTTAAATAAAAAATTCTAATAAGGGGGTATTTGTAATTTTTTAAACCAGGGGGGCGATCTGTATTTTAAGCAAATCTCAGTGGGTGTCTTTGTAAATTATCCAAAAAATTTTGACTAAAAACAAAATATACAGAAAACAAAAAATTTAATTTTCTAAAAAGTGGGCTCGATTTTCTGAAACTAAACAATGTGAATTTAATTCAAATTTGTTCATTTAATAAAGAAAAATTTAGGTAAGTTACAAGTTAGATAAATCAATTTTACCTACCCATATACTTTATTAAAGTTTTTATTTATTTTTTATTTTTTTATGAATGCTGGAGGAGGTCATGAGGGTGGTGGTGGTAGTGGTGGATGTGGAGCTGATAGTTATGGTGGTGGAGGAAGAGGTAGTAAAGAAGGTGGTGGTGATGGTAGTGGTGGTGGTGAGGGGCTTTCTTGCTTTGTTGCTAGTTTTTATCTGGGAGCTTCTATTTGCATATTACTAATTATCTCACTACACACCACTTATTCAGTTCACATCACATTCAAATTGAATTTATTGAATTTTTTTTATTTATTTTTTATTTTTTATCATATCACTCTAACAATATCAAAATAGCTTCATTTTCTCCAATCTCAAACATTGACCTTAATCTTAGCCCTACCCACTACCCATCACCATCATTACTACCATCACCATCATTGCTACCATCATCTTCGTTGCCTATTTCGACTATCGATGCCTCGTCTTCCTACCAGCTCCCTCTTTAACAACGTCACCCTCTCCTTGTAGCCTCATTTCCCTTCTTAATTTCCTCCATAATTCCATTACCTCCTTTTGTTGTCTTTGCATCTTCTCCTTCCTAAAACACAATCATCTCTCTCTCTTCCTTACACGTGCACTATATAGTAGGGTTGAGAGATGTAGGGGTTATGCATTTCAAAGTTGGGGTTATGGCTCGTAGGGTGGGAAAATTGTGAGTTGTAAGGGGTGAGTCGCCAACAACTAGAGTTGTCTTGATAATGATGGGGTAACAACTAGGCTATGAACGTGATGGTAATAGGGTTGAAGAGGAGGTGGCGAAGAAGAGAATGGGTTCTAGCGATAGTTGGTGAACATAGTGATTACTAGCAGTGTACTAAAAAATTACATTTTAGGCTTTGTCTACAATGAAAATTTACTTAAGGAACAAAATGGTAATTTAAAAAATTAGACAATGGTGTGAAGTGACAGAAATAAAATACTATCATCCCTTTTTTTTTGGTTTCTAAATTCAAGCGCTATCATATTCGTCACTTTTAAACCTAATTTTAAATGAGATTACAAGATGCAGCCCATTTATATAATTCGTTTAAAAATTTTAATTAAATTATTTGAGATTGACTCACACATTTCTAACTAGTTAAAAGATTGTTTAATAATAACTTTTGATAATATATATAATAAAATTCAAGCATTATTGCGTACCCATTCACCCAAATAATTTCAATAAATGTAGGGACTATTCAAATAGGTTCGAAGCCACCATATTAGAACCAATTGCCTTTTTGCCACGTGAATCCAATCTTCTTTCCTTTTTTGGTCACACTTCATGTGAACGCGGCATTCAACAAGGTCAATATCGTCAATCCAAGTGTGAATTTTTATTTATTTATTTTGGCATATAACAAAATAAAATAAGATAATACGTAATTAGTGTCAAAACGAGGGGCAATTTATGAACCTTGGGCTATATATACATATCACTCATCTTCCTCTTTACCCTCACAAAAACACTAGCACAAGAACAGCTCTCACGTTCTTGCTTTCTTCAGAGTTCAGAGTCTTCTGAAAATCTAACAAGCGATCGATCGGAAATGGAGGGTGCGAGGAGAGAGATGATGATGATGATCAACGGTGGGAATTTGTCGAGGAGGATGTCTAATGGCCGTCCGATCCCAAGGAGAGGTCAGGTGAAGGTTGAGATGGTGTTGACTCTGGCCCACTCTTTTGCTTCTCTCTTCTCTTCCACTACTCGATCTCATGATGACTCCCAGTAAATACCCCAAAACCCAACTATCATCTCAAGATTTTAGAGAGAGAGTGTAGGAGAAGAACCCAATTTTGAAAGTTTAGAGAGAGAGAGAGAGAGAGAGAGAGAGAGATGTGTTTGATGAACAGTGGTTGATAATGTAGACTGTAAAAGTTGTAAGATTTTTGTTATGATCCATTTATTTATTTATTTATTTTTATTTTTTTGGTGGGGATTTGGATAGCCGTTTGATATTTTGATTCTAATTTGTGGATTAATGTTGGTCATTCTTCAGATCAATGGTGATAAGCTGGGTTTTACTTTTTAGGCTAAATTACACTTTGTTCATTTATGTTTAGCCATTTGTTTACTTTGACCCTTAAAATTTGATTTTTTCTATTTTAACTTTTTATGTTTCAATTTTTTTTAAAATTTAATTTTAAAATTAACTTCTGTTTAAAATTAGACAGAATGTAATACGATAACTGTTGCATAATATAAAAAACATATTATTATGTCATCCGACTGTTAATATGTCATTTTTTATTTAATTTTTAATAGAAATTAATTTTAAGAGTAAATTTTAAAAAAAAATTTAAAATATGAAGAGTTAAAATTATATATATATATATGAAAATAAACAAACAAACAAATAAATTTTAGGATTAAACTGAGAAAACTTAAAATATGAATGGTTAAAATGAAAAAATAAAAAATTTTAAATGTCAAAATGACTAAGTGATCAAATATAAAGGAAGTAAAGCGTAATTTATCCTACTTTTATGAGCAAAAGATCATTTGGCAGAAAATTAAAGATATTTTCGAGTTTAGGGTTTTGACAAGGTATAGATAACAAATGTAAGCCCATTACATGACAGGCAATGTGGGCCTAATGGTAACAAAATTTTAATAATCATCAAAAACATATATATATATTTTGTATGTTTTGATTTGAATTTTTTGGATTAACTTTTTAAAAAGTTGAGTTTTTTATTTTTCGTGTTTTTTATTTTTAGTGAATATTTTTTAAATTTTAAATATTTTTTTACTTTTTTAGATGCACTTTACTTAAAAGTATCTAGAAAATAAAAAGTTTGTGAAAATATATTTTAAAAAAATTAATAAATACATAAAAATATGAAAAATATACTGAATTTTCTTATATTTTTTATATTTTTTGTATTTAGTGAATTTTTAAAAGATTTTTTCACAAAAATTATACTTTTTATGTGTATTAATATGTTAGGTGTGTCTAAATTTTTTTAAAAATGCTTAAAATATTAAAAAAAAAATTAGTAAAAACAAAAAAAATACATAAAATAAAAAAGTAAAATTAAGGTTTGAATTACCAAATTACCGTCTCATGAAATTGTTAGGGGTGACACCAATTGTATCTACAACTACGTTGTGATATATACAGTTTTCGTTTGGTATTGACTTTTTTAGTCTCGTTTAGTTTGATTTTTTTGGCTTCTTTGATTTTTGTGAAAGAAAAAATATAATAATTATGGTTTGAGTGTAATATTTTATCTTATTAACTTATATAGCTAATTTTATCCTTTTGCACTGTTTTAACCAAAAATAAAATGTCAAACGAAGCTACAACACTAATTAAGGTGCCCCATTCAAACACTCATGCGTACTAATTCTACACCAATTGTTAGCCATAATGCTTACAATGAAAGTTTATGGAAAAATCTAGGAAGAGTCGTCACATGTGACGCACTAATCAGTGTCTTCTACTCTTTTTCATCATCCAAAAATAAGAGAGAAAAACAAACTTCTGCAAGATCTTCTGCATATTCAATAAATTCAAGATTGTAAAGCAATAGGCCTAACCTTGACCACTCACAATTTCACTTTGAATGGGCAGAGGATTCACATATGTCAACATAAAAGCTAGAATATTGAATTTTCAAATAAAAATGTTACTAGTATTATTAAATGCACAGCCAATGTTAATGCTTTCACGATCGGTTTAGGATATTCTATTGATTTTCTTGTCTCTTTATTCTAAATTTTTTTTTCGAGGTATCAATTTTCAATTAATATTTGGGTTTTGTTAACCAATATTTTTAAGGTACTAATTAATAAAATTTAAAATAGTTGTATAGTATTTTTTATGACACATTTCTATGAAAAAAGTATAATTATTTTAAATTTATTAATAAATACTTTTCAGACACTTGTTAGTAAAGAGATGAAAAAAATAGAAATATATAATCTCATTCCTCTGCGACCCTTCTTCTCTTCCAAGCTATGGCCCTTAATAGATATTATTTATTAAAAAAAAATCCAAAATATTGCCATGTTTGGTTTGTTTCTCATAAAAACATTTCACATTTTTTTTTTTCAAAAAAATGAAAACTAATTTGATAAAAGTAAATATCAAAAATATATTTTAAAATTATTTTTGGCCTCTGAAAAGATAAAATTATATAAAAATAATAAGTAGTTCTGTTTTTTTTTTCATATTTATTTCAGCAAATTAATTTTTAAAACAAATTTCTTGATTCCCCCCCCCCCCCCCCCTTCCAAATCACACCAATAATTTTCAAATAACATCAAAATAGCTTCATATTCTTCAATTCTTCAATTTCAAACCCTGACCTTAACCTTAGTCCTAGCCACTACCTATCACCACTGCTACTACCATATCTCCATTGCCCCTTTTGGCCACCATTGCCTCGTTCCCCTTCTAGCTCCCTTTTCAACCCTATCATCCCCTTTTGCCACAGCAGTCTCGTTGCCCCTTCTAGTTTCCTCTACCATCCGTCGCCTCCTTTCGTTGTCCTTTCATTTTTTTCCCTAAAACCTAATCTCTCTCTCTCTCTCCCTTGCACGTGTGTTGTGCGGTAGGTTTGAAAGATGTAGGGGTTGTGCGTTATAGAGTTGGGGTTATGCCTTACAGGATTGGGAATTGTGAGTTGTGGAAGATAAAGGGGCTATGAGGTGGTGGGTCGCCAATAGTTGAAGTTGTGATGATAGTGGTAGGGAAGTGACTAGGCGATGGCGATGGGGTGGCAAAAGAGAGAATGGGTTCCAACAGTGGCAAGTGGACATAGTGATAACTAGTAGTGTGTCATGAAAAATTATATTTTAGGCTTTTGTCTAGAATGGCAATTTACTTGAGAAATAAAATGGTAATTTAAAAAATTAAGCAATGATGTGAGCGGAAAGGAATGATGATTAGTAGATAAAATTATATTTTTTTTATTATCTAAATTCAACAACTATCATATTAAACACTATTAAACTTAATTTTAAATGAGATTACAAGATGCTGGCCATTTATACAATCTCATTTATAAATTTTGATGAATTTTAAATTTTATTGGAATTTATAATTAAGTTATTGAAGATTGACTCACAGATTTCTGACTATTAAAATATTGTTTGTTAATAACTTTTGATACATAAATACAATAAAATTCAAGCATCATTGTGTACCCATTCCTCACATACAAGTCTTATGATTAGTCAATTCACTCCTTTGAATAATTTCAATAATTGTTGCGGACTTTTAAATCGGTTCGAACCCACCAAATTCGAACCAAATGCCTTTTTTGCGGTGTGAACCCGACCTTCTTTCGTTTTTTGTCACACTTCATATGAACGCGACATTCAACAAGGTCAATATCGTCAGTTGAATTGTGAATTTTTAAAATTTTTTATTTAGATTATTTACACTAAGACTCTTCAAATTATTAAAAAATATTATTTTAATCTTTAAACTATAAAAATATATAAATGAATCTCTTAAATTGTTGAGAAATATTATTTTGTTCTCTAAATTTTAAAACAATACAAATGTCTTTCAATTATAAAAACGTACAAATTTAATCGTTATTTGAAAGGATTGAAGTGGAACGCGCCAATAGTTTAAAGGATATATTTGTAAGTTTTTGTAGTCTATTTTCAATAGTTTAAGAGGTTCTATTTATACGCTTTTAAAATTTAAAGAGTTAAAGTGATACTTGTCAATAATTTAAAGATGTCTATAAATAACCCTTTTTATTTTAGGCTTATTGAGAAAGATAATTCCATCCTTAATGCGTAATTACTGGCAGGAGGGGCAAATAAGGAACCTAGGCCTATATATACATATCACTCGTCTTTATGCATCCTCACAAAAAACACTAGCACATAGATCAGGTCATAAGAAAAATGCTTCAGAGCTCGAAATTTCCGAGGCTCGAGTGGCCTGTATCCAAAACAACATTGTCTTGGAATTTATTTTTTTTCATCTTTTATATCTGAAAAAGAGGGAGGGAGAGAGAGAGAGAGAGAGAGAGAGAGAGAAGGAAAAGAGAAGAGAAAGAGAGAAGGAAGGGGGAACATGGAAGAAGAGAGAAGGAAGAAATAAGAGGGAGGGGTAACAAAGAGAGAGAGAGCACCACTCATCATCAGCGCCACCATCACCGGCACCCACCATTCTCTGTGTACACACATAGATATGTGTGTATATACAGATCAGTATATCTCTCTCTGTGTATCTATCTCCCTCTCTCTGTGTATATCTCTCTCTCTATTCCCCGATCTATATAGATTTCTCTATGTATCTCTCTCTCTCTCTCTCTGATTTTGATTTTGATTTTGGGTGTTGTGGTGGTGGAGCAGAAAATACAGAAGAAGAAGAAGAACCAGCACAACACAAGCACAGATCTTGTTTTATTTTTTTTATTTTTCCTCTCATCTATCTTTTTTTTTTACTCTTATGGAAGAAGAAAAGAAAAGGAAAAAAAAAAAAAAAACAGAGGAAGAACAAACACAGATAGAGGGAACAAAAAAAAAAAGGTGCCAAAACAACGTCGTTTTGACATCTTGAGCCATTCAAGCCTTGAAAGATTCGAGCTATCTAGCAGGACTGAGGTCATAAAAACACTAGCACATAGATCAGGTCATAGAGGAGAACATTCTAGCTTTCTTTAGAGACTTTCTCAAACAATGATCAATCGGAAATAGAGGGTGTGAAGAGAGAGATGATGATTAGTGGTGGGAATTTGTCGAGGAGGTTGTCTAATGGCCGTCTGATCCCCAAGCGAGGTCAGGTAAAGGTTGCGATTGTGTTGACTCTGGCCCATTCTTTCGCTTCTCTCTTCTCTTCCAATGCTCGATCTCATCACTCTCCCTGAATACGACAAACCCAACTCTCATCTCATGAATTTTGGAAGTTTAGATAGAGAGAAAGAAAGTGGTTTTTTTTTTTTTTTGGTAATGAGAGAGAGAGGTGTTTGAAAATGTACATTGTAGAAGTTGTATGATAATATTATGATGCACCTTTGTTCAATTTTTTATTTTTTTTTTTATTTTTTTTTTGGGGATTTTGATGGCCATTTGATCATTTTGATTCTAATTGTGGATTAATGTTGTCATTCAAATCAATGGTCATTAGCTGGGTTTTACTTTTTTATGAGCAAGGTCATTTGGTAGAAAATTGAGGATATTTTTTAGTTTAGGGTTTTGGCAATGCAATAATGATAATAAATGTAAGGGTGTGATGGGTTAGTCCAAATAGGTGGATTTGTTGTTTAATACGTTCTATGAGAATTAATCACATTTTTCATCAAATACTATTAAAAAATATAACTAATTGTAAATTTTCAGTAATAGTGTAAAAATTATGCCACAAAAAATCACTAATTATAAGTTTTAGTGATAGTTTAAAAAAAATTCTCACCAAAAAGTCACTAATATTTAACTGTGACGCCCTCAAAATAATACGAATAATCCAACTCATAAGAGAAGTGAGCATAATAGAATCGGTATACTTTCATTCATCAGATGTTTTTGTTTTTTTTTCTTCAATTTACTCCTAAAATTAGTTTTTATCCAAAATTAGACAAAAAAAATACCACAATTATAGCCACATGGCATGAAATATATTGTTAGCAGGTATTTTAATATTGTCATGTGTTATAGGTTAGTTTTCTTTTCTTTTCTTCCTAGTTAAGTCTTGGTCTTGGTCTTGGTCTTAGTCTTTCTCCAATCTTATCCATCCGAGCCTTCTTTGCTAAGGCTTTGTCAAAGTCTTCAAAGTCCACCAAGACTTATCCTTTAAGTCATCCAAGTCCTTACCTGCTCTTATCCACCAAGGCAATCGCCTAACTAAGTTTTCATTTTCTATATATATATATTGAACTTTGTCATAAGATATATGACACACGAGAGAAGGAGCTTTGGTTGCATTTGGTTATGTCTTAAGTGAGATTATCAGGCAAATAAAAAAGGGTGTGTGTGATAAAGCTTTGGGTTCAACCAATTGTGCAGTATTGGTGAACCATACGACTTAGTCGGGTTGTTGTATCCTGGAGGGGACAAGTCAAGATTTTTCTGCTGCACCGGTGTGAGGCTTTGCCTAACCGCAGAGGGCTTGAATCTCTTTAAAGAGAGCGAATTTCCCGCGCCTCAGCCCTTATATTAATTGTTGTAACTTTTATTTTGTGTATTTTCTGGTGTTTTATCACCAACATATATCATTATACTTAACCTACAACTCTAACCCAAACTTAAATCCAAATATAATATATATATATATTTTTTATTTCGAGTGACAGCCAATAAGATGTTTTCTGTATTATTTTAGAAAAAAATTAACTTTAAGAATAAATTAAGAAAATCTTAAAATGTGAAGGCTAAAGTGAAAAAAAAAAAAAAAAAAAAAAAAAAAAAAAAAAAAAAAAAAAAACCATTAAGAGCCAAAGTAAACAAATGATAAAACATAAAGAGAGCAAACTCTAAAAGATGTTCTCATCAATAATAATGGAAGAAGAAAAAGAATAATAATAATTTAGATTTGAATGGAGGCAATTGGGATTTGAATTAGACGTTTAGTAGTAACTTTTAAATACACAACCATCTTCAATAATTGCCCACTAAGTGCGTAAAACAATTTGATACAAGTGTTTATAATTCACAAGCAATGCCATCCATTGAATGAACCTTTTAACGATCAAAGTGAAACTAAAGGCAAAAGGTTTCAATGCACGTCCTTATTTTGTTAGTTAGGAATAATAAAAGAAAGAAAGATGTCTGCCACAGCCTGTGCAGCCACTATCATCATATTCATGAGTAATTTAACCATAGTGGTAACATAGTAGAGATAATGACACCAATAATGCCTCGTGATCTTTATGTGACTTGACTTCCCATAAAACTAGGGGTGATGAACCGGCGGCTGTTAGAGTGAATTTGGGCAAAGAAAAACCATCATTTTGTTTGGTTTTGATTAATTTTTTGAAAATTAAATTTTTTTTTTTTATATTTTAGTGAATTTTTTAAAATATTTTTAGATTTTTTTTTTTTTTTACTTTCTATGTATATAACTTAAATATATTTAAAAAATAAAATATTTGTGAAAAAATATTTAAAAAATTCAATAAATACATAAAAATATAAAATATACTTAATGTTTGTATTTTTTTTAATATATTTTTTGTATTTAATGATTTTTTCAAAATACTTTTTTCACAAATATTATACTCTTCAAGGGTATCTAAATTAGCTACATCTAAAAAATAACAAAAAATTCTTAAAATATTAAAATTTTGGGTAAATTACAAATACACCCCCTGATATTTGATTAAAATACGAATCGTCCCTTATGATTTTGAAAATTACATTCCACCTAATGAGATTTTTAATTTCATAATAAATAACCCATTTTATTAATAAATCATCAAGCCAATTAATAGTTTTTAATGATATTAAAAATATGTTTTAATTAATAATTTAGGTAATTTTATTATTATATATGAGAGAAATTATGAATTTCATTTTTTTAGTTAATTCTGTTAAATAAAAAATTCTAATAAGGGAGTATTTGTAATTTTTCAAACCACATGAGACAATTTGTATTTTAAGCAAACCTCGAGGGGTGTATTTGTAATTTATCCAAAAAAATTTGACTAAAAGCAAAATATACAGAAAACAAAAAAAATAATTTTCTAAAAAGTGGGCTCAATTTTCTGAAATCAAACAATATGAATTTAATTCAAATTTGTTCATTTAATAAAAAAATTTAGGGAAGTTACAAGTTAGATAAATCAAAAAAATTTATTTTTTTTATTTTTTTATGAATGGTGGAAGAGGTCATGGGGGTGGTGGTGGTGGTGGTGGATGTGGAGCTAATAGTTGTGGTAGTGGAAGATGAGATAGTAGAGAAGGTGGTAGAGGTGGTGAGGGGCTTTCTTGCTTCGTTGCTAGTTTTTATTTGGGAGCTTCTATTTGCATATTACTAATTATCTCACTACAAACTACTAAATCAGTTCACATCACATTCAAATTGAATTTTTTTTATTTATTTTTTATTTTTTATCATATCACACTAACAATATCAAAATAGCTTCATTTTCTCCAATCTCAAACACTGACCTTAATCTTAGCCCTAGCCACTACCCATCGTTGCTACCATCATCTCCGTTGCCTATTTCAACCGTCGATGTCTCGTCCTCCTCCCAGTTGCCTCTTTAACAACGTCACCCCCTTCTGCCACTGCAACCTCGTTTCCTTTCTTAATTTCCTCCATAATTCCGTTACCTCATTTTGTTGTCTTTGCATTTTCTCCTTCCTAAGACACAATCGTCTCTCTCTTTCTCTCTCTCTCTCTTCATTACACGTGCACTATATAGTAGGGTCGAGAGATGTAGGTGTTGTGTGTTGCAAAGCTGGGATTATGCCTCGTAAGGTGGGGGAAATTGTGAGTTGTAGGGGGTAGAGAGGCTACAAAGATGGTGGGTCACCGACAACTAGAGTTGTCTCGATAATGATGGGGTAACGACTAGGCTATGAACATGATGGTAATAGGGTTGGAGAGGAGGTGAAGGGAATGGGTTCCGGCGATGGCCGGTGAACATAGTGATTACTAGTGGTGTGTACTAAAAAATTACATTTTAGGCTTTGCCTACAATGAAAATTTACCTAAGGAATAAAATGGTAATTTAAAAAATTAGACAATGGTGTGAAGTGACAGAAATGAAATACTATCATCCTTTTTTTTGTTCGTTTTAAATCCAAGAACTACCATATTCACCACTTTTAAACTTAATTTTAAATGAGATTGCAAGATGCAACCCATTTATACAATTCCGTTTATAAATTTTGATGAGTTTAAAAGAACATCAATGATAGAGACTCTCTTTGTGAAGGACCCCTACAACCCCCTTTGTGATCTACACCATTCATGATGTGGACCCCACACATCATGAATAGTGTAGATCAGTAAGAGGGTTGTGGGGGTCCTCCACAAAGGGGGTCTCACTCATTTTTCTTAAAAGAATTTAAACAAACAAAATTATAAAAATTTATAAATTTTAATTAAATTATTTGAGATTGACTCACATATTTCTAACTAGTTAAAAGATTGTTTAATAATAACTTTTGATAATATATATAATAAAGTTCATGCATTATTGCGTTCCCATTCACCCAAATAATTTCAATAAAATGTGGGGGACTATTCAAATAGGTTCGAATCCACCATATTAGAACCAAATGCCTTTTTTGCCACGTGAATCCAACCTTCTTTCCTTTTTTGGTCACACTTCATGTGGACGCGGCATTCAACAAGATCAATATCGTCAATCCAATTGTGAATTTTTATTTATTTATTTATTTATTTTGGCATATAACAAAATAAAATAAAATAATACGTAATTAGTGTCAAAACGAGGGGCAATTTATGAACCTTGGGCTATATATACATATCACTCATCTTCCTCTTTACCCTCACAAAAATACTAGCACAAGAACAGCTCTCACATTCTTGCTTTCTTCAGAGTTCAGAGTCTTCTGAAAATCTAACAAGCGATCGATCGGAAATGGAGGTTGCGAGGAGAGAGATGATGATGATGATCAACGGTGGGAATTTGTCGAGGAGGATGTCTAATGGCCGTCCGATCCCGAGGAGAGGTCAGGTGAAGGTTGCGATGGTGTTGACTCTGGCCCACTCTTTTGCTTCTCTCTTCTCTTCCACTACTCGATCTCATGATGACTCCCAGTAAATACCCCAAAACCCAACTATCATCTCAAGATTTTAGAGAGAGAGTGTAGGAGAAGAACCCAATTTTGAAAGTTTAGAGAGAGAGAGAGAGAGAGAGAGAGATGTGTTTGATGAACAGTGGTTGATAATGTAGACTGTAAAAGTTGTAAGATTTTTGTTATGATCCATTTATTTATTTTTATTTTTTTGGGGGGGATTTGGATAGCCGTTTGATATTTTGATTCTAATTTGTGGATTAATGTTGGTCATTCTTCAGATCAATGGTGATAAGCTGGGTTTTACTTTTTAGGCTAAATTACACTTTGTTCATTTATGTTTAGCCATTTGTTCACTTTGACCCTTAAAATTTGATTTTTTCTATTTTAACTTTTTATGTTTCAATTTTTTTTAAAATTAACTTCTGTTTAAAATTAGACAGAATGTAATACGATAACTGTTGCATAATATAAAAAACATATTATTATGCCATCCGACTATTAATATGTCATTTTCTATTTAATTTTTAATAGAAATTAATTTTAAGAGTAAATTTTTTTAAAAAAAATTAAAATATGAAGAGTTAAAATAATATATATATATGAAAACAAATAAACTTTAGGATTAAACTAAGAAGATTTAAAATATGAACGGTTAAATGAAAAAATAAAAAATTTTAAATGTCAAAATGACAAAGTGATCAAATATAAAGGAAATAAAGGGTAATTTATCCCACTTTTATGAGCAAAGATCATTTGGCAGAAAATTAAGGATATTTTCGAGTTTAGGGTTTTGACAAGGTATAGATAACAAATGTAAGCCCATTACATGACAGGCAAGGTGGGCCTAATGGTAACAAAATTTTAATAATCATCAATATATATATATATATTTTCTGTGTTTTGGTTTGAATTTTTTGGATTAAATTTTTTAAAAATTGAGTTTTTTATTTTTCGTGTTTTTTATTTTTAGTGAATATTTTTTAAATGTTAAGTATTTTTTTACTTTTTTAGATACACTTTACTTAAAAGTATCTAGAAAATAAAAAATTTGTGAAAATATATTTTAAAAAATTAATAAATACATAAAAATATGAAAAATATACTGAATTTTCTTTTTTTTTTTATATATTTTTTGTATTTAGTGAATTTTTAAAAGATTTTTTCACAAAAATTATACTTTTTATGTGTATTTATGTTAGATGTGTCTAAAAATTTTAAAAAATACTTAAAATATTAAAAAAAAAATTTAGTAAAAACAAAAAAAAATACAGAAAATAAAAAAGTAAAATTAAGGTTTGAATTACCAAATTACCGTAATATACAGCTCATCTCATGAAATTGTTAGGGGTGACACCAATTGTATCCACAACTACGTTGTGATATATACAGTTTTCGTTTGGCATTGATTTTTTTAGTCTCATTTAGTTTTATTTTTTTGACTTCTTTGATTTTTGTGAAAGAAAAAATATAATAATTATGGTTTAAATGTAATATTTTATCTTATTAACTTATATAACTAATTTTATCCTTTTGCACTGTTTTAACCAAAAATAAAATGTCAAACGAAGCTACAACACTAATTAAGGTGCCCCATTCAAACACTCATGCGTACTAATTCTACACCCATAGTTAGCCATTATGCTGACAAGCTACAATGAAGTTTATGGAAAAATCTAGGAAGAGTCGTCACATGTGACGCACTAATCAGTGTCTTCTACTCTTTTTCATCATACAAAAATAAGAAAGAAAAACAAACTTCTGCAAGATCTTCTACATATTCAATAAATTCAAGATTGTAAAGCAATAGACCTAACCTTGACCACTCACAATTTCACTTTGAATGGGCAGAGGATTCACATATGTCAACATAAAAGCTAGAATATTGAATTTTCAAATAAAAATGTTACTAGTATTATTAAATGCACAGCCAATGTTAATGCTTTCACCATCGGTTTAGGATATTCTATTTACTTTCTTGTCTCTTTATTTTAAATTTTTTTCTCGATGTTATCAATTTTCAATTAATATTTGAGAGTTTTGTTAACCAATATTTTTAAGGTACTAATTAATAAAATTTAAAATAGTTGTATAGTATTTTTTATGACACATTTCTATGAAAAAAGTATAATTATTTTAAATTTATTAATAAATACTTTTCAGACACTTGTTAGTAAAGAGGTGAAAAAAATAGAAATATATAATTTCATTCCTCTGCAACCCTTCTTCGCTTCCAAGCTATGGCCCTTAATAGATATTATTTATTAGAAAAAAGTCCAAAATATTGCCATGTTTAGTTTGTTTCTCATAAAAACATTTCACATTTTTTTTTTTCAAAAAAATGAAAACTAATTTGATAAAAGTAAATATCAAAAATATATTTTAAAAATTTTTAAAAATATTTTTCGCCTCTGAAAAGATAAAATTATATAAAAATAATAAGTAGTTCTATTTTTTTTTTTCATATTTATTTCAGCAAATTAATTTTTAAAACAAATTTCTTGACTCCCCCCCCCCCAAAAAAAAAAAAAAATCACACCAATAATTTTCAAATAATATCAAAATAGCTTCATATTCTTCAATTCTTCAATTTCAAACCCTGACCTTAACCTTAGTCCTAGCCACTACCTATCACCACTGCTACTACCATATCTCCATTGCCCCTTTTGGCCATCATTGCCTCGTTCCCCTTCTAGCTCCCTTTTCAACCCTATCATCCCCTTTTGCCACAGCAGTCCCGTTGCCCCTTTTAGTTTCCTCTACAATCCGTTGCCTCCTTTCGTTGTCCTTTCATTTTTTTCCCTAAAACCTAATCTCTCTCTCTCTCTCCCTTGCACGTGTGTTGTGCGGTAGGTTTGAAAGATGTAGGGGTTGTGCGTTATAGAGTTGGGGTTATGCCTTACAGGATTGGGAATTGTGAGTTGTGGAAGGTAAAGGGGCTATGAGGTGGTGGGTCGCCAATAGTTGAAGCTGTGATGATAGTGGTAGGGAAGTGATTAGGTGATGGCGATGGGGTGGCGAAAGAGAGAATGGGTTCCAACAGTGGCAAGTGGACATAGTGATAACTAGTAGTGTGTCCTGAAAAATTATATTTTAGGCTTTTGTCTAGAATGGCAATTTACTTGAGAAATAAAATGGTAATTTAAAAAATTAAGCAATGATGTGAGCGGAAAGGAATGATGATTAGTAAATAAAATTATATTTTTTTTATTATCTAAATTCAACAACTATCATATTAAACACTTTTAAACTTAATTTTAAATGAGATTACAAGATGCTGCCCATTTATACAATCTCATTTATAAATTTTGATGAATTTTATTGGAATTTATAATTAAGTTATTGAAGATTGACTCACAGATTTCTGACTATTAAAATATTGTTTGTTAATAACTTTTGATACATAAATACAATAAAATTCAAGCATCATTGTGTACCCATTCCTCACATACAAGTCTTATGATTAGTCAATTCACTCCTTTGAATAATTTCAATAATTGTTGCGGACTTTTAAAATAGGTTCGCACCCACCAAATTCGAACCAAATGCCTTTTTTGCGGTGTGAACCCGACGTTCTTTCGTTTTCTGTCACACTTCATATGAACGCGACATTCAACAAGGTCAATATCGTCAGTTGAATTGTGAATTTTTAAAATTTTTTATTTAGATTATTTACACTAAGACTCTTCAAATTATCAAAAAATATTATTTTAATCTTTAAATTATAAAAATATATAAATGAATCTCTTAAATTGTTGAGAAATATTAAATTATAAAACAATACAAATGTCTTTCAATTATAAAAACGTACAAATTTAATCGTTACTTGAAAGGGTTAAAGTGGAGCGCACCAATAGTTTAAAGGATATATTTGTAAGTTTTTGTAATCTATTTTCAATAGTTTAAGAGGCTCTATTTATATGCTTTTAAAATTTAAAGAGTTAAAGTGATACTTCTCAATAATTTAAAGATATCTATAAATAACCCTTTTTATTTTAGGCATATTGAGAAAGATAATTCCATCCTTAATGGGTAATTACTAGCAGGAGGGGCAAATAAGGAACCTAGGCCTATATATACATATCACTCGTCTTTATGCATCCTCACAAAAAACACTAGCACATAGATCAGGTCATAAGAAAAATGCTTCAGAGCTCGAAATTTCAGAGGCTCGAGTGGCCCGAATCCAAAACGACATTGTTTTGGAACTTTTTTTTTGGTCTTTTATATCTGAAATAGAGGGAGGGAGAGAGAGAGAAAGAGAGAGAGAGAAAAAAAAGGAAAAGAGAAGAGAAAGAGAGAAGGAAGGGGGAACAGGGAAGAATAGAGAAGAAAGAGATAAGAAGGAGGGGTAACAGAGAGAGAGAGAGCATTTCACCCATCATCGGCGCCACCAGCACCGGCACCCACCATTCTTTGTGTACACACAGAGATATGTGTGTATATACAGATCTGTATATCTCTCTGTGTATCTATCTCTCTCTCTCTCTGTGTATATATATCTCTCTCTCTCTGTTCCCCGATCTATATAGATTTCTCTATGTATCTCTCTCTCTCTCTCTCTCTGATTTTGATTTTGATTTTGGATGTTGTGGTGGTGGAGCAGAAAATACAGAAGAAGAAGAACCAGCACAACACAAGCACAGATCTTGTTTGATTTTTTTTATTTTTCCTTTAATCTATCTCTTTTTTTGATTCTTATGGAAGAAGAAAAGGAAAGAAAAAAAAAAACAGAGGAAGAACAAACACAGATAGAGGGGGGGAAAAAAAGGTGCCAAAACAACGTCATTTTGACATCTTGAGCCATTCAAGCCTTGAAGGATTCGAGCTACCTAGCAGAACTGAGGTCATAAAAACACTAGCACATAGATCAAGTCATAGATGAGAACATTCTAGCTTTCTTTAGAGACTTTCTCAAACAATGATCAATCGGAAATAGAGGGTGTGAGGAGAGAGATGATGATCAGTGGTGGGAATTTGTCGAGGAGGTTGTCTAATGGCCGTCTGATCCCCAAGTGAGGTCAGGTAAGGTTACGATTATGTTGACTCTGGCCCATTCTTTCGCTTCTCTCTTCTCTTCCAATGCTCGATCTCATCACTCTCCCTGAATATGACAAACCCAACTCTCATCTCATGATTTTACAGAGAGAGAAAGAGAGTATAAGAAGAACCCAATTTTGGAAGTTTAGATAGAGAGAAAGAAAGTGGTTTTTTTTTTTTTTTTTGGTAATCAGAGAGAGAGGTGTTTGAAAATGTATATTGTAGAAGTTGTATGATAATATTATGATGCACCTTTGTTCAAATTTTTTTTTTTTTTTTTTGGGATTTTGATGGCCATTTGATCATTTTGATTCTAATTGTGGATTAATGTTGTCATTCAAATCAATGGTCATAAGCTGGGTTTTACTTTTTTATGAGCAAGATCATTTGGCAAAAAATTGAGGATATTTTTTAGTTTAGGGTTTTTGCATTGCAATAATGATATTATATGTAAGGGTGTAATGGGTTAGTCCAAATAGGTGGATTTGTTGTTTAATACGTTATGTGAGAATTAATCACATTTTTCATCAAATACTATTAAAAAATATAACTAATTGTAAATTTTCAGCGATAGTGTAAAAATTATGTCACAAAAAATCACTAATTATAAGTTTTAGTGATAGTTTAAAAAAAAATTCTCACCAAAAAGTCACTAATATTTAACTGTGACGCCCCCAAAATAATACGAATAATCCAACTCATAAGAGAAGTGAGCATAATAGAATCGTTATACTTTCATTCATCAGGGTTCATATTACAAAAGATAATACATGCAATATACATTCATAAATGGTCATCCTGAATCTATAGCATGTAATACCAGTTAACAAAAACAAAATAAATGCCCTACGGGCTTATATCTTTCCGAGACATTGCTTGGTTACAACAAAAGAGAGTCATAAGCTTTGTACATATAAAGCCCTTGGCTTGAATAAACATTTGAACACTTAAGAAACAAAATAGAGCCTCCAGCTTCTATGTCCCTCAAGCTACATCCTTGGAGAAAGCATGTCACCAGTATTTGAAAATGGTTTCTCAAGTAGGGTGAGCCAAAATCCAGTAGAAACAGTCTAACACAATATATAAGGTTTAACTAAGATATAAGTATCAGAGATATATTCAATATTTATAACAAACGCACATTCTTCACATGACCACATGATACCTATATTCACATCTCAATCCATTAACATTTATTCACTTCGAGTTAATTCACTCCATTCTAATTCATGGGCCAAATTTATAATTCTTCGAATAACCCAACCGGGACTACAACTTAGTGGTTCTCAATTAACATAACTATCATACAAGGACTTCAATCTTGCTATTTTACGAAAATTTCATCCGCGGGATCGGTACCCATGTATACATATGATTTCGGGACTTTCACCTTAGACACTATGGCCGACTTAATTTCAATGGAGTCCATCTCCTATCTCCTCCCAAAACATGGAGTACATCCCATTTCTCATCCCAACACATTATACATATACAATGTATTTAAAAGCACCGTCATATTCAATTACTATCAATTTTATATTCAATGCTTTAACATACCGTCATATTCAATGACACAGCTAAATAATTAGTTTCAATTCACCTAGTCTTCATGCAATTTCTACAACAATCATAACTATCCTCAACCGATAGCCCAATACAGATATTTCTAACAGATATACAATCTTTATAACATATAACCCATCAAATTTCCATAGGTGAGTGATTAAACAAATCCAATTACACCATTCATTCATACATCTTTTCAATTTCACATTTTTCATACCAATTCTGTTATTTATACAAAAATCATTATTCCAAACATTTTAGGGCGAAACTCCTCATTTTCCAAATATTGACCCAAAGGTAAAAATCAAATATTTTAACATAAGATAACCTCATATCCAAACCCTATGATCAATTATATAACACCACATAGAAACCCCTTTTTTCTAAACTTGAACCCAAACCCTAAGTTTTCTCCAAATACCCCAAATCTCACCATTTATACATAACAACAAATAACTAGGTTAAAGATCATATCAAGGTGTAGAATATCCCTACCTCAAGTGTAGATGCCTAAAAAAGAAGTGGAGAAACCTCAAAGATGCACAAACTCGACTTTATTCGGATCAAATGGAAGCCCATGAGATGCTCTATCTTTTTATCAAAGGGAGTAAGGTAGAGAGACCCTTAGATCCTAGGGGATTTGTAGAGAGAAGTTAAATTTTAGAGGGAGAATAAGCCGATCTAGGGTTTTTGAGTGAAAATATACCAAAAAGTGATGTAAAAATGAGCTGCTGCGAACTGATATACGCGAGGCTCGCTTGAGCGAAGGAGTTGTCCCTCGAGCGACCAGACACAATAAGTGTCCTCGCTCGAGCGCAAGAAGCGTTGCTCGAGCGCAGAATATGAAGTCCCAGAAATTTTGCAGACAGAAGACCGTTGCTCGAGTGTAAGAGTTCTCGCTCGAGCGAACAACAACACCCTCCCAAAAACTCTGCAGGTTTGAAAGAAATACTAGGCAATCACAAAGCTCGCTCGAGCATAGAAAGTTAAGCTCGCTCGAGCGTAGAAAGTTTCGCTCGAGCGAAGAAGCCAAAATCTGGGCAACATCAATCTAAACCAACTAGCAACCAACCTATTCCAAACATGCTCAAAACATCCCAATACTCAAACTCAAAGAGTGTAAGGAAGAAAAGACATGGATAACAATATTAAACAATGAAACCCGAGTCCGGGATCCGACAATAGTTGGGTCAAAACCGAGATCGCTATATTAACTTTCAATTATAGTTTGAAAATTTTGTCACCAAAAAAAAAAAAAAAAAATCACTAATTATAAATTTTAGAGATAATTTATTAAAATCGTGATAAAAAAATTCACTAATTGTCAAGTTTTAGAGACATACATAAAAAATTGTCACAAAAATATATATATACATATATTTTTAATGACGATTTTAATAAGATTTATTTCCAATAGGACTTTATAAAAATTAAGTTCAATTATTAAGACCTATTGATAGTTTACTTTAAATGTAGGTCCATTAGAATAAAGGCAATATGGGCCTAATGGTAACAAATTTTTCATAATAATCAAATGATTTTTTTTATTAATAATAAGTTGATGATAAATGATGAATATTATAAAAATTACATGAAATTAGGTGTTACTCTCTCTCTAAGTTTTTTCTCTTAAGGTTGTTGAGTGAGACTGTCGTTTGGGAGGGGAATGGAGGGCTCCGGCCTTTTTCTGGCCACCACTCTCCTCCCTTCCCCCTTTTTTTTTCTTCTACTTTCTGCAAAATAAATCTTAGGAGATTATTCTTTTCACTTTCTCCTTCCTTGTAAGGTGTTTCTTCCCCCTAGGGTGAAAGTTTTTGAGTTTTCTCTTCCTTCTCTCTCCCAGCCGGAGCTAGATCTATCGCCTCTCCATCACATCTAACCGTTTCTGACTGCCACCACCACACCACAATCAGATCTACTGCCCATCGCCGTTTTTCGCTGCCGACACCATCACCACTACGCCGTGGCCAATCTTCCACCATATTTGATTTCTTCCTTCTTCAAATCTATGTTTTGGTTTGTTATTTTTTTTTTATTATTATTATTATTATTATTTTGTGTATTTGTGTTTGTTTGGACTTCATGGATGTGATTTTGGTAGCTTGCCCTCTCTGGGGTGGAAACTTTTGTGGGATCTCTGACTAACCCTAGTGTTGATCTCTTATGGTCGCTTCTGTGTTGCAGTGGGTTAGGATCTTGTATGATTATATCTTTGATATTATTTTGGCTTTGCCTATGTGTCTCTTTATCATTTTTACTTTGTTTAGAGTAAGCTCTATTTGTGTAGGTATTGAGTCCATTGTAAGTGTCGTTTGGCTTATCCTTAATGGATTTTACTCCCGATCAAAAAATATATATATCTATGTAATAAAGCAGGATGGTTTTTGAATTTGTTCTACACACATTTGTCTTACTTGGACATTTGGGCGGCTCTGATCTATTCAAATTATAGAACAACGGCTGAGATATATTTTCCTAAAAATATCCTACATGTACATTTTTTATTTTCCCGCTTCTCTCTCTTACTTTTTCTCTTTCTCACCCATCCTTCTATGATCCCATGATCCGACATTCATCTCTCTTTTATTTTTATTTTTTTCTCTATTTGTTTATTTTTTGTTTTCTCATTTTTGTTCACTTATTTTTATTCATATTATATGGAAAAGTCTTCGATCCCAAAATTAGGAGTCAGATTTTATTATATGTAGTGGAGATTATATTAATGAATTTTATAGTCCACAAATTAAATGAATTTGAACAATTAATTATTATTTTTAAATATATTGAACACCTGGTAGACTTCGTAAATTTAGACATTATATGAATCTTTAATATCTATATAATAAAGTAGGATGGTTTTTGAATTTATCCTACACACATTTGTGCTACTAAGATATTTGGACGACTTAGATCTATTCAAATTCTAAAATAACGGCTGAGATATATTTTCCAAAAAAATCTTCCATGTACATTTTATATTTTCACGCTTCTCTTTCTTACTTTTTCCTTTTTTCACCAATTTTTCTATAATCCCATGATATATTTTTCTTTTTTATTTTTTTTTTCTATTTGTTTATTTTTTTTATTTTCTCTTTTTTGTTCACTTATTTTTATTCATATTATATGAAAAAGTCTGCAATCCTAAAATTAGGAGCTAGATTTTACTGTGTGTAGTGGGGATTATATTGATGAATTTTTTAGTCCACAAATTAAATGAATTTGAACAATTAATTATTATTTTTAAATATATTGAACACCTGATAGACTTCGTAAATTTAGACCTCATATGAATCTTCAACATATTTTAATAAAGCAGGACGGTTTTTGAATCTTCAACATATTTTTGTCCTATTGGGACATTTGGACGGCTCAGATCTATTCAAATTATAAAATAATAGCTGAGATATATTTTTCAAAAAATATTCTACATATACATTTTCTATTTTTCTGCTTCTCTCTCTCTTACTTTTTCCTTTTCTCACACCCCTCCTTCCATGATCTCATGATTCCGTCTTCCTCTCTCTTTTCTTTTTATTTTTTTATTTTCTCCCGTTTTTATTTTTCTCTCTATTTGTTTATTTTTTTTATTTTCTCTTTTTTGTTCAATATATTTTACACATATTTCCATACAATATATGTATGCCCGTAAAACACTAGGACATTACGGGCATACATACAATTTTCATATAATTATATAAGCAAAAGTAGTATTGTATATATGCTAGGCACATCTATCTATCTAACTATATATTATATAAGCAAAAGCGAGTTTTCGTAAGGAGTTTTGTGAGAACTCTAAAATTTTATAATAATTTTGTGATTTTATCAAATTAAAAAATAAATTCAAATAGTATTGGGATTACAATTATATTCTAACCCTAATATTATTTACATCATGCCTTCAGGCACGAGTATACGCTAGTATATATATATGAAAGGAAGTCTAATGTACAAATCGATGGGCATAGGGATTTTTGGGCAACAAATTATTCATGTTGATTAATTAAGATAGATTTTAAAATTTAATTATGTATTATTATTAGTGGCTTTTTAAATTCATTGATCGTGATTTAGTTGATATCATGTGGCCAAAATATCACTTGCCATTGATGTCTATACGAATGTAAAAATTGAATAAAATCAGATGTCGATTTGGATTTAAAGAAGTGAATCAAATTGATTACTTTGATCTTTTAATTTGGAATTCTTTGGACAATAAAAAATATTTTTGAAGTGTTTGAAATAAGCAAGTGTGAAATGTCAAACTATCACTACAACATATAAGAATTTTAAAGATCAAATTTTTTAGTCTCTAAAAGTAAAAATTTTGTTGTAAAAGACATTTAGGGACTAATTTCTATCGTCGTGGGAATAGTCACTAAAAAGTCATTTTGAAAAGTCAAAAACAAAACTTTCAGCGACAAATTTTTGAAAATGTCACTAATAAATAGATTTTTAGAGACAAAATAATTTGGTCTCAAAATGATTTATTTTTTGAGACAAAAAAATTGGTCCCAAAATGATAATAATTCATCACTAATGTTCAATTTTCGTTGCTAAAAATATAGTAATAACACTTTTCACAACAAAAATATTTGATTCCTAAAAAATAATTTTATCCCTAAATTTTGATATCTAAAACCTTAATTTTTTTATAGTATATTTTTATTCAACATAACAACAGTAAATTCCAACAGTTCTAAAATGCCCAAGGATTTGAGACAAATATACAAGCCATCATGAAAAAAAAAGGCCGTGAAGAAAATGAGACACTTATTTATTGTGCTAATTCATTAGTATAGTTATACAAAATATCATTTAATTCGTTAAAATTGCACCAAATAAAGCATGACTATGTTGAAAGATGGAAGAATTATTTTCTTTTGCATTCTTATGTGTGTAATGCGGAAGCTCCAAAAATGATTTTCAAAAAATGGGCGATCTGAATCACGATGAATATTTCGGTATTTACTTTTGAAGGTCTTTATTTTTGGCTAACTTCTCTTTGTGTTCTATAATTGATCATAAGCATTTAGTAATTAGTAAAGTATCATGTGAATTTAGAATTCAATTTTAAAAGTCAAGGCTCTCCTTATTTTATTTTATTTTATTATTATTTTTTTTTTTCAATTGTGTGTTTCATTAAGGTCCCATGTCGGCCTTCAGTTGTATGAACCTTGGAAACACTATAATATGTACTTTATAATTAAAAAGAAACATAGTATAATTTTAATTTTTTAAATTATAATTTAAAAAAAATATCATAACTAAACGTAATATGAGATATAATTAAAGAATTCATGAGTCATAATTAAAATAATGTTATAACTAAAGAAAATTGGTCATAATTAAAAAAAATGATATAATTAAGAGTGCAAGTAGTATACCCCTTTTAAAGGAGTGTATATAGGAGTATAGAAATGGCCTACGGTCCGGGATGGGCTCAGACCCGAGTGTAGCCCGAGACCCTTGGCTTTGGCTTGGATCGTCATTTTGAAGCCTGGTCCTGCCCATGGGCCCGCTCAAGGCCCATTCAAAACTTGGTCCAAGGTTTGGCCCACTTAAGGCCAATGTTATTTTTAGTGGAAAAAAAATAAAATGTTAGTGCAAAAAAATATAAAAAATGTTGGCCCAAGCTAAGCCCAAGCCCAAGCCTAGGCCTGCCGACCCTCCCAAGGCTTGAATATCTCCTAAGCCTAGGCCTAATTTTCTGGCATGTGGGCTGGGCCGATCAGCTGAAATTTTGGCGAGAGCCTGTGCAGCCCGACATGGGCTGGCCGAAGCCTGGGTTGGGCCAGACTGGACCTGGCCAAATTTACACCCCTAGGTATTTATTAGAATTTCCCATGGACTTTACTTAGAGAGATTTTTGGAAAGAAAAATGCTAGAGACCCCAAAAATTCTACCAAAAGTTTTACCAAATGTCTCACATGGGTGTGGGACCCACACGGGACCCACATTGTGTGGGTCCCACACCCATGTGAGACATTTGGTAAAATTTTTGATAAAATTTTTAAAGTCTGTAGCATTACTGTTTTGGAAAATTTTGAGGCCATCGAATGTTTTTCATTTAACTAACTAAGTTAGTTCGGTTGTCTACTCGTGTACATTCTTCTTCAAGAATTTAAAGTGTCAATCATTAATCATTGTCCAAAGTAAACGTTGATTATTTCTCTCTCATTAGGAGAGTTGCATTGAGATATTTATTTGTACCCATCAACCTATTATTTGTGGTGATTGTTGAACTTTAATTGTCTAATATAATGTAATTAATATTCTGTAATTAATCTCCTTTCAATTAAACAAATTAAAATAAAAAAGGAACATTTTTCATTTGAGGCTGAGATTTAAGCAGATGAGTAAGAAATCTAATCTAAGTCCAAGTCCCACGCCATTGGGACTGGGATCATTTGTTGCAAGAAAATAATTACGAAACATAAAATAATAAAATATTTATAATATCAGGCTAGTGGGTTGGTTTTTTGGTTTTTTGATTTTTTTGACTATTTTAGCCTGGGCTAAAAACCTTAGTTTGGGAAGGGATTTTTGACTTTTTTGACTTTTTTAACTTTTTTTTGTGAGAGAATAGTGTAATAATTATGGATAGAATGTGATATTTTATTTGTTGTGATTAAAATAGACTATTTTGTCTTTTGTAGCTAAAATAGCCACAAACCATCGTCCCAAACCTAGCCTCAATATGTTATTTTTATAATTTAAAATATATTTACATATTTTAATACATATCGAAATACCTTTATACACTTTTTAACAATTTCCTAGTATTATTGGGAGAGAGGTGCTCTTGCTAATTTTAAGTGGAGTTTGTGCATATGCTTATTATTGCACATCTCATCATTGCGGGGCTTAAAAAGAGAATGATCGGATAGAGAATTGACATATATCTATATCACTTTGCTTATAAAATCACCATGTGCAAAACAAAAAAGATGGGCCACACAAAGCCACATTCCTACGTGTCTAACACTAGTTTAGTACTAATCTCTACTCGTTTTTGAGTTTTAAAAACGTGCACATTGATCATATGTCAAGTAAATTGTTGATGACACTACCCATTAGTACATACCACTCCCAATTTAGCGGGAAGTTATTTGATGCTGTGAAATATGGGTGCATTCTGATTGATGGAAAGAATGAATTTTATAATTTTGTATTAAGTAATCAAAGAATAATAGAGAACACAATAATTTGTAATTGATTAAGAATATTATTACGTGATACACCTTAATCACGAAATAATTTTTTCAATTTAAATGCATCATATGTCTCATCAAATTGGCACATGCAAAACAACTCCATTAAGGCCAAGTTTGGGTACTTTGAAATAATCCAAAAAGTCAAAAAGTTACTCAAAAAGTTAAAAAGTTAACACTATTCACCAAAAGTCAACAATTACGGCTGCACAACTCCCAATTCAAATTTTCCTCTAAAAATCAATTTTTACAATTTTTTATTACACATTTTTCCATAAAAAGTCAAAAAGTTAACCCAAACATCCATATTTTCAACCTCAATTTTTTTGTCCAAAAAGACAAAAAGTGCACTTATTTAGTCTTCCCAAACAAGGCCTAAAGCTGTCTTAGTCTGAGTTGGCAATTGACATAGTTTAAGGTATGTCAAATTTGGTATCAAATTCTTCACTAATGGAAGCAATAAATTTTTTTTCTTTTTTTTCTTTTCTACAGTTTTAGCAAGAAGCTAGTCCTTTTTTTCTTTTTCTTTTTTCTACAGACATGTTGCTTTTAAAAATAAAAATCAAATTGTATTTCCTTTTTTTTTTTTTTTTGGTCACTTTATGAATTTATAGTATAATATGATTTAGGAAAGAAAAAAAAAACCGTGCTTTGACTCTTGAAATAAAATAAACTTTGAAATTTTTAATTTTGTCAATTTAGATCCTAATATTTTATTTTATTTTTAATTTAAATCATTCATCTATTTTTATTAAATAAAATTGATGAAAAAAAAAAACACTTTAGTCATGAGACTTAGGACTGGTTTGGCAAGTTTAGAAAAAGCCAAAAAATTACCAAAAAACTTAAAAAGTTATCACTATTCACTAAAAAAAATATTAAAAAAATTAATATACAAATATACATATACAAATCAACTTTTTGCCTATCAACCGTACTAATGTCAAACCCCACGGCAATGAAAGAAAAAAAAAATACATGTTTATAGGTATTAAGTTGGATGGTAAAGTTGGGGCCGTGGGGGCCACCGTGGGTCCCGTTTTGATAATCCGAACCGTTGAATATGTAGAACTCGTTTAGTACTATATGCATGTAAAAAATCACGTCTATTAGATATCACTAACTACATGATCAAATTATTTTTATATAAAAAATGGATGGTGTTATAGTTAATAGCTGACAAAAAAAACTAACACGATCAAATAGCTATCGATATCCAATCAACATGATTTTTTATAAGAATATAATACTCGACGAGTTCTACACATTAAACGGTTCCGATTAGAAAAAGGGACCTGTGGTGGGCCCCCACGGGCCAAACAACACCTTTCAATCAAAGCCCGAAAAGGAGGCAATATTTTCCTATGTATTCACCCGGCCAACTGCCCTGCCATTCCGTACGTCTATTACACTATCTTCTCCTACATACTTATTTATACAATTTTTTAATACACATTTTTTTATAAAAAGTCAAATAGTTAACCCAAACATCCATATTTTTATCCTCAACTTTTTAGCCTAAAAAGACAAAAAGTACATTTATTTATGACACCCCAAACAAACCCTAAATATAAAACATAAAATGTCTAAAATAACTTTCAAATTTGACATATTGGTTGGAAACATCACTTTTAAATATGCCAAATTGGCACGTGAGCCTTTAAAAAAAAGTGAAATGACTTATCCAGAGAGTTTGCTGTCGCCCAAATCGCCTGAATTTGTGCCAACCGGATGACCATCCCGATGACGAGCTGCACCCTTGTCTACCGCGGTCGTTACTCTCATCTACAGCGATCATTACTTTCATCTACAGCGATCATCACCCAGTCATTTTGACGATCAGTATAAACAAATTCAGACAATTCGAACGACACCAAATTAGGTGGATGTAAAAAAAAATTAGCATCCCCAAATTTGAAGGCTTATAGAAACACTGCAACAAGTAGTTTTGAGTTTGTCCTAGTATTAAATTGTTTATTTATTTCCCATCGTGCACTGCTTTTGTCCAATGTAATTCTATTACCGATTGACCCCAAGAAACAAAAAAATCGTATCTACCCCCTTTACTGAACTAATTCACATTCCTTGTTAAATATGATGTTATCATATAAGGTGTTAAAATATTTCTAGTGGAATATATTTCACAACTCTTGGAGAGATGGTTCACTAATAGACTAAGAGATGAGTAATTCGACTCTTTAACATTCTGGACTATATCTTAGTTTGGAAAAGTGATTCTAGCTTGAGTAAATCATCAAAACTCACTTTCTTGTTCCAACTCAATAGAGTTTTTATTGAAAGGCAACAATGACAAAAATATGAGATGTATAAATGAAAAAACTTGAATCAACAACACATCAATCATCATCTTCATGACATTTACTACAAATGTTTCACATATGAAATGATTCTTTTAATTCTTTAGATGTTGCTTCACCTTTTGATTTGTATGAATATAGAATATTACCTATATCCTTTAATTCTATAATTACTCAGCCATCAATTTTTATCACTTTGAAAAATAATTTCATGAATATTACTATATGTTGAAGCTGAAGCAGAGCTGGAAACTAGTGCAACACAAAAAGCTTCAATTCTTGAAGAACCCTAGTGATCGGATAACTCCTTTACACCCAGGAAAAAAAATACTAATTGAACAATCATCCTATCCTCGAGTTATCCCTGCCAAATACTAGTGTGGTTGCCCAGTTCACCGCGACATAAAACCTATTCCTCCAGCTGACGACACGAGTCAGGTAAGCAGAGCGCCAAATCAGCCAGCTTACAAACCCAGCATGGGAGACTCCCTTTGCATCCTGTTGAAATAAAGATAGTGAAAAAAATACTCATGTTTTAATCAATGTAGTAAAACATATGGGTCTCCTTTTTAAAAAATAAGTGGAAGTTGGCTTTTTTTAGTTTGAATTATTTTCATTTTAGTGAAATTTTTTTAAAAAAAGTTTACTTTCTTTAATTTTTAGATCAGACTTGAATAAACATCCCTAAAAGTAAATTTTTTTTAAATTAAATTTGGATTTTTAAAAAAATAAGCCAATTTTTGATAAAATTTGGCTTATCTTCGTTTTAGTGATTTTTTTAAAAAAATGACTCAAATTTATTTAATTTTAGAATCAGCTAGTGAAGATGTACCCAAAAAGTAGAAAAAGTTGATTGGAACTTGAAAAAAATTTCAAAAACAAAAAACAAAAAACAAAAAACAAAAAACAAAAATAAGCTCACTATGTAGTTTTAGCCAAATGAATATGAAAGTTAGGTATTGGTTGTTTTAAAATATAGTACTAACTGGTTTTGGGTTTAGAGCCAATGGTTCAGGCATGGCAATGTCATTGAACCACTTAACATAATTGAAAGTTTAAAAAGTAGAAAAGATGAAACAAATTGGAGTATAAGAGTTCTTCAGGATTAGAAAAGTAGGTGCAAGTCCTATCTTGGAAAGGCCATATAACTTCTTATTCACGCAAGATGAACATGTATAAAGTATGGGTTCAGCTTGTCTCCAGTCTATGAACTCAATTTTGAAGGAACAAAATCCTAAAATATAAATTCTTACATTTTGCATTTTCAATTTTAACGTCATATGTTGGGGAGTTTAGAATGGAATCATCACAAAACAAACTTGAATATACCTTGGTTTGGCGAAGGTCAACTAGCGCCTTGTAGCGCCCTACAGATGCCATGCTTCCGAGATGTTTGTACACAAAAGGATCTCCCAAAGCGACATCCTTTGCACATGAAGCCTTTCCGCCGTTTTGTTGCCCAATTTTGTTAAACAACTCCACAAGATATTTCCCTTCCCTCTCCGCAACCTGCTCACAAATTTGTTGTCATATGACATACGAGTAGTTTAGACGCCTAAGAACTCAATCTGCTTGCCCTCTCAAAAAAACATAAATTTGCATTGAACTCCTTAAATTATCATCCCAATTCTGATTTGAGAGTCTATGCTCTAAAAAAAAGTAAATACAAAATTTTTTAAAAAAAATATTTAAGAAAAGATCAGTATGGAAAAATGCTCTACACAAAAGTGAGAGGAAGGTATACTATTGAAGGAAGAAACTGCAAAGAACTCGAGGAATCTGACCTGTGCTAGAGCTGGGAGCACTTGCTTCCCTGTTTGTTCAAGAAAACCAGCACAATCTCCAATTGCAAACACATCTTCAATGGAAGGAACACGTAGCCATTCATCAATGCCAATCCTGTCACGCCCCAAAAAGGAAAATTTAATTGATGGTTTCCACAATTGAACTGCAGGGAGAAAAAGAAAGAAAGAGAAGTAGGAGAATTGCGGGTGAGCATACCTTCCACCCGGGGCCTTGGGGAGGTTTAGTGACTTCACAAACTCAGAGGGACCAACCCCAGTAGACCATACCAGGAGACCATAAGGAACATCACTCCCATCACTAAGTATAAGCTTTTTGGGATGCACCTCTTTTACCACACCTCGTACAAGTCGAACACCATACTGATACAAAGTTTCAAATGTCACTGAGAATTCAAAAAAAAAAAACCTACAGATAAAGCATCATCCATGGTTTAGGAAAACGATTCAAATTACCTTGGTTAAGTGTTTTGTGGCATACTGGCGTAGTCCAACATCAAAAGATGACAAAATCTCATTTGCCTAAAATATTGAAACAACAGTTAACAAAGGCTTCTTGTTCACATTTGCATTGTATTGTAGATTGTTCAGGAATAAGTATAAAAGAAAGAACATGATAATACCTCAATGAGAGTGACACGGATGTAATTTTTCACATGAGCATACTGGTCACTGACATCTCTCATGATAAAATCGCTCAACTCACCACTAAACTCCACCCCGGTAGGGCCACCTCCAATAACAACACAGTGTAACAGGCACTCCTTTTCTTCTTCTGATATGCCTGCAATTACAGATTGAATTCTAAATTCACAATGATATAAATGTCAATATTTATCAGCAGTAATTCTTAGGATGCATACACTGATCCAGCCCATAAATAAATGACTAAGACACGTGAGTCTTAAAGAAGTTGTAATTAAAATGTTTTAAGGAATAGTGAGATAATTGCTAGGCACACCAGATGTATTTGGACAATTTAGAATTCCATATGTCTTGATAATAAGTCTTAGACCTATGAATGTTGAATTTAAAGCTGTTTACTGTGATATTGATTAGACCACATCTTACACACTTCCGATCATTTCCTCTCTAATCTTATTTTCGTAGACAAATCCAATCCTGATTTTAAAAGCATAAACATAAACTACACACTCTTCGTACGCATAGATTCAGAACATTCTTTCCCATTGGTTGCATACTATTTTTAACGACAGAATCCCTATAAATCACACAAGCCAAGGTTTTAAGTCTAATTGCAATTAGGAAAAATTAGCGCGATGTCAGTCAAAAAGAAGTGAGGAAAACCAAAATGAATTGCCATCCTGTCTTTCAATTCCTCTGTTTTTGGCACTTGTGAGATATTAAATCCATGTATTTCTGTTTACACTAGGAATAGGAAATTTGTGATCAAAAAATTATGAATCACCTGGATTTTCAGAGAGCATAAGGTTTAAGAGAAGCTTCTTCCTAATTTCTTGGGCGTGATTCACTTCACGCAGAAAAAATGCATGTTCCTTCACTCCCTTTATACCAAAGGTCAAGGGTTCGGCTCCAGCAGCAATCACAAGCTTGTCATATGCTACTTTGAATCGGTAAGGTTCATTAGGAAGTCCATCATTCACAACCGTCTCACAATACACCTGATTCAGTGAAGCCACATTAGTAATAAGTTTATAATAATTGTGACTGCACAAATCAAAATGATATCTCTCTCTCTCTCTCTCTCTCTCTCTCTCTCTCTCTCTCTGCGCTTTTGTTTTCTGTATACTAATAGATAACCCACATATTGAAATGAATTCATATTCCAATAAAGAATGACAAATCTGATTCTCGTTGAGCAAGAATGTTAAAGCATAAATACTCATGATTCCTTTCATCTATCTAGGCAAGAAAATCTATAATTTGTTTGAATTATGTCCCTGAACAGAGGTAAAAGATGTACTCACTTCATGTTTGTCTGTGTCAATACCATTGCAAGAAGCCAAGTAAAAGTAGGAATTCGGGTCCTTTGCTAGTGCGGGCTGTATATGACCAACAGGCTCAGCTACAGACCGGAACTCCAAAGTTCCAACACAAGTTGAAGCAAGCAACGGAGTGAAAACCATATGATTCCTTGGCGATATGCAAACAACATCATATGATTTGGTGTCGAGCCCTTTAAGGAATCGACAAGCTGCCCATCCAGTACCTAGGACGACAACCCTGGGCTTTTCACCCGGTCTTGTAGCTGCCAAAGTAGGATACTTCACGGTCTCACACTCTGAATCAGATTCCACTATAACCTCCTGTGCCTGAGGAAACTGATATTGTGGGGTTACCCTTATGCCCCTGCTCCAGAAATTCATGTGATCGGTCTTTTTGATGCTCCAAAGGCATGACAGATTGCCATGTGCTGTGCCATTTTCAACAGAACGTAAGGAACACTTACTTGTCGACACACTCTCACAGATGATATCTCTCTCGTTTGTGTAATTACCAATGGCACCTCCAGATCGCCTCAAGCCAGTCCTTGCAAACCTTGCTAATGCCATATCAGTACGTATCAGTTCTTTGAGCAAGAGCTGATACTACCCTTGGGACCTCTTCTTTGAAAAAAATCCAACTCAGTTGATTGGATTGAATTTGCACTGAAATAGTTATTATATGATTTGAATGAGCTACACAAATTTGAAAAGTTGCAAAAGAAAGACAGCTTTGTAAAGAGAGCAGTTCAGGACAGTTGAAGCTCTAGTCCAAAGGACATGGCTTAGATACCAAGTGACTAGTAAACAAAACAAACTTTAGCTTTGCTCATTAGCTGTTGGTAGCAAAAATGACAAACCTATTTGTAATAGTCTAAAATCTAAAAGGATCTAAAAACCAAAAAGAAACTAGTATTCCTCCATTATCAAACACATCTGCTAGTAGAAAAATATATTGACCGTGGACACGTGTGTTCCAATTCAAGGTCCAAACTATATGATTTGACAGAGCTTGTAAACAATCAATTTGAATCCTAATGTTTGAATCCAGAAAATTCGTTATTCAGACCATCAAGATGTGTTGATGAACCAAAGACATCAATACATCTTTTATACCAAGTTACCCACATTCAGGCTTTAGAACAAACAATTAGAGGGCTATAATTTTCAATCTAACAACCCTGTATAAACAACTACTCCATAAAACAATCATTAACTGTTAATTTGTAAGAAAGCTAAGAATTTCCAGCAGATTGGCACCAAATATACTTGGATGACATTTTATACAGATCAAGCATCAATCAGCAACAAAACAGAGTCCATGTGCCAAAGAAAAGAACCCTATTAAAATGTTCATAACCAGTTTTGAATGTCTAGTAAAAGTGATTCATAAGTTCTATAAATCAATGACAAATTTGAAATGGAGCATTTTTTTTAAGATTAGGAACAAACTGTATGTAGAATGATATAAAGGAAAATTAAAGTGAAAAAGGGTTTATGCCAGATCAAAGAAGCTTCATGAAATATTTCACAATCAAGACTACTATTACATAAACAAAAACTCCACAATTTGTTTTTCTAGAAAAAATAAAATAAAACTTGAAGAAACAAATCTAGCAACATCATCTATAGCTAAAACCAAGCTCAGACCCACATCATAAATGTGAATGAATATTAGTAGAAACTGTTACTTTATTCTGAATAGGCTCAAACAACAAACATCACATAAATGCATATATATATATATATATATATTTCATCTGGATTACACAGAACAATTCCATTTCTTTGTAAAAGAAAAAATATAAAAAATAAAATAAAAATCTTACTAAAATAAAACAATCAAACATATAGAACCTGTTATAATCTCATTTTTAAAATAGAAAAAATAAAAACAAAAACTTTATATGTGTAGTATAATGTATAATATGAAGAAGAAAGGGTGGAACAGAGCACATACCCACAATCTGTGGAGAAGCGAAAAGCGTCTGAATTCTTTGAAGACAAGGTTAGAGAAAAAACATTAAACTTGGATTATTATATATAGACCTTTCTCTAATAATATAATGTGTATCTGTGTGTGTATAGTACTGTGTTTGAAACGAACCAAGTTCTAGGAAGCATGTTGGCCATGTTTTCTATGGAAAATTGGAGGAGAGAGAAAGTGTTGGAAAGGAAAGAGGAAGGAAAGCAGTAGATGGGAAAATTGGCATTTTTGGTTTCCATACGACGTCGCGTTGTAATGAAACGCTGGCGTTTGTTGGTCATATTGCTGCCGTCACTTTCTTTTCACCGATGGCATAGGTCAAAAATTTAAATTTAAATAAAAATTTAAAAATAAAAAAATAATAATAATTAAAATATAGATTCGCTATTTCCACTTCATTTTACTCTAAAAACACTCTTTTTTATTTTTATTTTACATAATTATTATTCTTACTCCATTTTACTCTAAATATACCTCTCTATATATAATAAAAACAAAAAACAATATTTAAAAAAAATAAAAATATTAATACTTTTAAAATATAAATAAAATATAATTACATTTTATTTATTTATATTACATACACGAGTAATGCTATGTATCATAAAAAAAAATATCATAAAAATAATCATGAAAAATTCTTCCTTGTTAAATTACACATACAAAAAAATATCACACTAATTAAGGAATAAAAAACCTTCTTAGAACATTTCATAATTTTTTTTTCATAATCCCTAATATTATTCATCATATACAATTTAGGCCAAGTTTGGGAAGTTTAGAATAAGTGCACTTTTTAACTTTTCTTGTATTATGTGTAGAAAAAGTAGAGAGGAGATGTTGATTGATGTGACCCAAAAAAGATAAAAAGATGAAATAAGTGCACTTATATTGGAATGCCAAACTTGACCTCACACGCAAGACGGAACTGGAACAGGTGAATTGAAGGGCCGCCATATAGGCTACACTCATTAAAATTGATGGTTTGGTCAATTAGAATTATTGCTCCAATGGAATTGCTTAACTTGTCTGTCAATTAAAAAAGAATAATATTATATATACTAATTAATGTATTAATTAATGATGAAATATAATTTAAAAAGTTTTTGAGATTTATAATATGATTAATGAGTAGGGTCAATCATAACTAATATTGATACACTAATTGATACCTGTAATATCACCGATTAAAAAAAGAACATGGTCCAATTTTGTCTGTCCAATTATAAAAAAGAACAGCAAAAGTCTAGAAACTCAGAAATTTACTATTCTTGTGTTGTATGTAAAAAAAAAAATGTTTTAAAAAATTAGAAACTTAAATTATAAATTAATATGATAATTGAATTGTTTTTATCATTAAATTTTAATGGGTCTCATTTTAAATAGGATAAATTATACTAATCTCTCTTAAAATTTGAAAAAAAAATATAATAAATATTATAATTTTGACATAATTATCTTGATATCTCATTTAATAAGATTAAATAGACTAAAAAAAGTAAACAAGTACATATTTTCATGTAGTCAAGAGGCAATGACGTGAGGGGAGGATAATTTGTAAACAAATTGGCCGAGTTAGGAAAAGTCTTCTTTGGAAGTCAGGCTGTGCAATGGGCCGAGATAAGAGCTGATGTAGCTCGGCCTTGAGCTAAGAAGACACTAGGTCGGTCAGAGATGGATTGCTTGGGGTTGGAACTAGCTATCTAAAGGTAGTCCTTTATCAGACCGAGATGTTGTCAATGGAGAGGGCCGGGCTATGTGTAGCTCGGTAGGGTGCAATGACGCGAGGGGAGGAAAATATAATCTTGGAGGAAGAAAAGTAAAACAAAGGCAGCTTTCAATGGAAATGACTATGATTTTAGTTGTAGTCTAGGGTGGGAGAAGTTATCAATTGGTTCAATAATGTTTGATGGTCCGAAAATTTATGACTTAAATGTATTAAAATGATTTCATTTTAGAGATAAAATGATGTTATTTTAATATATTTGAACCATTCATGCCACATAAATTCGGATCACTAAGTTTTTTTCTAATTGGTTTATTGAGATTGATAAAAATAGTGAAATTTATAATTTTGCTTTGAATAATTAAAAAATATAAAAAAATATAATAATTTGTGATTAACTAAAAATATAATTATATGATCTTCTGAATTAACCAATAAGTTTTCTTTACGTTAGTCGGTTGTGGGCCGGAGTAGCGTGTGAAATGTGTTTGGCACTTTTTCTAGTCATTTTTAGACAGACGGTCCTCATTTGATCACGTTTTTTTTTTTTCTCTCCCACGATATCGGGGGCATTGAGACCGTTTGGTATTTGTGCGGTCCATTTCAATTTCAAATTTGGTTGAATGTTGAAATGTGGTATGTTTTATCATTCCTTTTATTTTTACTTTTATTTTTTTATAAAAATTAAAATAATTAATTTTTAAATGGGAGTAAAAAAAATTTATTATATTATTTTAATTGTTATGAAATAATTTATTTCACAATTGTTGTATAATATAATAAAAAAAATCACATGTCACCATAATTAATATTAGTAAATTTAGAATTCCTTGTACAATTGTTTATGCGATGATGTTTTAAGAGCTTCTATAGTGAACGTTTAAAAAGGAGAAGGCTTCTCTCAGGGGTGGGACTCGTCATTTTAAATCGTTTAATATGTACAATTCATAAAATATTTTATTTATATAAAAAATTATGTTAATTAAATAATGTTAACTCTTTAATCGGAATATATTTTTGTTAACAATTTATATTTAAAATTATATTTATCATTGATAAAAAGATGATCTGACCGAGGGGCTATTGATATCCAATCAACATGATCTTTTATAGAGATAAAATACTCTACAAGTTTTACATATTAAATTATTTCGATTATTGAAATAAGACCTGTAGGCAACTCCACGGGCCCACAACACCATCCAGCCTACTCCTTAAAAAACAATTTCGAGTCCAAATGTATCTTTTTACCCATTAATATGTTAAGAGATTTTATAAAGAATAATACTTGAGACCCCCTTTTGGGGGTCACCCCCTCACCCCCTTTGCCATGTGTCAGGGAGTGATTGGAGGAGCAGGAAAAAAAAGAAAAAGAAAAAGAAAAAGCAACCAATGAGAGAGAAAGGAGGTCAAAGGGGGTGATGGAAAAAGGGAGGATGAATCATTATTGTTTTATAAAATTTTGTTCCAATGAAGACTTCAAACCATGTGTTGAAGTCGTCAAACGTTTGTTAGAAGATTGGCGGGATGTAATTTGGGTAGGTTTAATTTGTGCAATATGAACTTAATTCAAAAAAATTAAAGACTAACATATTTTAAATTTTGGTATAGGTTTAGACAGAATTTAGAGGCCCAAATTAAATTTGGGTCATGATTGGACAGAAACACTAATAACTCGAAACTTGAATTGTATATATAAATATTAAATATACATATAAATTATTAAACGTCGAATGATATTGAAATAATTTTAATCATTAGAACATATTAATTATATATATATATATATTATATACATAAATAACACAATATAAAATCTTATCCTTTATTTTCTCGCTAACAAATTACAAAGACTATCGTATCACCACAACAGTTCCTCAATTCTCATATCTCTTCACTTTATTTATCTCACATCATATAAATTATTTATTTTTATGTTATTAATGATTCTACTTAAAAGACAATGTTAATAGAATCTTTTTGAGAGGAATGTTAATAGAATTTAATTTTAAAAAGAAAAAAATCAAAATTTTAATCCAACTCAAGTAATTCGAACTTAACACATGTAAGGTTTCAACAAATAATATCAGGCTATAAATCGAACTTGGATAACTCGTAACATAACTTAAGTTGGCTTTAAAAACTTTTCAACTGCCTGAATTATACCTTAGAAGATTGTGAATTTGCTAACTTATAAAGTGACTTTACGTACACTTTACATATTTTAACATCTCCATTATAACATTCTGCATACATCTTTAATCCACACAACACGCTTACACACAACTTTCTTATGTTCATTTAGGATGTTCAAATATTAATCCACTTTTGCCAAAATAGTTACCTGAAAGACAGTTGATGCCTCATTAATATGTTTTGAAATTTATTATTTATTATAAATACCATGTAAATATTTTATATTATATTTGGAAACTACTTAATAAATTATTGATGCCAAACAATTGCTTATAATTTACTCTGCCGCCAAAAATCGTCATTCAACGACTTCGACAAAATTTTGGACAGGAAAGCATGAACTGCCTTCTCTCATAAATAAACGACAAAAATTAAATATAAAAAAGAAAAAAAAAAACATATTAGTTCAACTATATCATTTTCTTTATTTTTAATATATACTAAAAAAAACTTAAACATAAATATATATAAAGGGGCACATAAAGTCCATCATATGTCTCGTTTTGAATATTAGAACTATTTATTTTATAAAATCTTTTGTATATAGATCATTTGTGAAAAAAATTAAATTGATCTGATAATTGTAACATTTTTATTTTATGATATTTGTCTCCAAAAAAATAAATGATTTATTTTTTAAAAACATAATTGTCTTCTATTTTTTTCAAAGATAAACGTGATAAAAAAAATTTTAAAAAAAATATTATGAGTATCAGAAAACCTAATTTTTTTATGATATATACTAAATATTCTACAAAATAAATAGTTTAGACCATCGAAACAAAACTCATAATGAGCCCTACAAACTTCTCAAATTCTCTTAACTTCAATCAGATTAAAGTCCAAACAAATAAATGGAAAATTCTGCTATACACACTCCTTGAAATAAGTATACCATATACATCCCTAATTATATTATTTTCTTTTTTAGTTATAATTATTATTTTTTTTTTCAATTATGACAATATTTTAGTTGTGACTAATGATATTTTTGGTTATACCTCATGTGGTATTTTGTTATATAAATTTTTACTTTTACTTTTATTTTTAATAATGACTCAAAAAATATGAAATTATATCATTTTTTAAATTATAAGGTGCATATGATATACACCATTTACCTAATCAACACTACATTAAATACCCAATCACTAGGGTTGGAACCCTAGCATCTCCATACCACCCCATGAGTAGATAATGATATTGATATTTTTAATGTATTTAAAAAATAATAATAATAATGAAAATAACTTTTTTAGAATTTTTTAATTTTATTTTTAGGATAAAATTATTGTTTCTAAAAAAAGTTGATACGTGTTTGAAAAATGTTATAAAAATTAACTTTTTTGTTATTGGAAAAGTTTAAATTAAATTCAATCAAGATTTGGGCATAAGTTTTTTTTGACAAGGGGTGCGTAATATGCCTTATAGGCACAACACAGTGTTGTGAGGCTCATGGGCCTTGTCCTGAGCCGATGTGGTTGATCCGAACTATTCATATTATAAGATTTGTTGAGTAGATTATTTATGAAAAAATTTGGATTAATTGAATATTTATAACCTCAAACGAAGACCACATTTGTTTTTTTTAAAAAAATAAAAAAATAAACGGTTAACAAAATTTTGATAATTTATTTTAAAATAGTTAGGACTTGATCAAAAGGTTATATACGTCCGATTAATTTGATTTTTTTCAATCAAAATAGACTCGGAGCAAGTTTCCATCGGGCCACACAACACGCACGCCGTGTACGAAGTTAAATAGATTAAAAAAGTAAACAAAGTATATTTTCAGGTAAAAGAGTTAACACAATATTTTTTTAGCCATATAACTAGTAAATTATTAATGAAAAATGAGTTAAGAGTTATATGAATTAAAATCTCAAAGGAATTTAATGTAATTATGTCAAGGGTTGGGTTTCTTTCATGTTCAACATGAGAGAACTTAAGGAGCCGGTGTAGCCCAAGTTCCGTTTCAATGATCCAAATCGTTTATTTTGTAGGGCCCTCAATGTATATTATTCATGAAAAAAGTTATACCGATCTGATAATCGTAATATTTTCATTTTAGTGACAAATATGATAAAATTAAAGGGTTACGATTATCGGATCGAACTAATTTTTTTATGGATAATATACATTGAGAGCCTTATAAAATGAACATATCAAATTATCGAAACGGGACTCATGGTGGGTCTCTCATGTTGATATGTGAATAAGAGAAAAGTCAAACCCTTATATCAAAATTGTGATATTTACTATATTTTTTCTAAATTTCAAGAGAAATTAGTATAATTTACCCTTTTAAATATCAAGGACAATACTTTTTAGATCAAATTTTAAAAAATAAAATTTATAAAAAAAATATTTGTGTCACCATTATGGGTAAATTACGCTTTTCCTTCTTTTGTGTTAAGCTATTTTTTCACATAGTCACTTAAAGTTTTTTTTTTCTCCATTTTAATATTTTATATTTTGAAAATTTCTTCAATTTACTTTAAAAGTTAATTTATATTTAAAATTAGATAAAAAATAACACATTGATAATAACGCGATATAAAATTATTTTATAATATATAATTTACATTTGTGATATAAACTTAAATTTTAATATAATACTTTTTATATTATGTAACAATTAATGTGGTAATTTTATCTAATTTTGAATTAAAGCCAACTTTAAAAATAAATTTAAAAAATTTTGAAACCTAAAATAAAAAATAAAACTTCAATGACCCAATCTTTGTAATTTACCCTAACAATTATTGTAGTCAGGAGGCAATGACGTGAGGGGAGGGGAATATTCTACGAATCTTGGAGGAAGAAAAGTAAAACAAAGGCAGCTTTCAATGGAAATGACTTTGAGGCTCATTTTAGAAAATGAGTTGAAAATTATTGTTCAGCTTTTAATCTAATTTCTTCTCTCATAAAAAAATAGTTAAAAAGTAATTTTTAATTATTTTCTTAAAATACTTCTAATATCACTTGTAGTTTAGGGTGGGAGAAGTTATTAATTAGTTCAGAAATAGCATTATATAGTATTCTATATATATTGAGGTTTTATTTGTCAAAAAGTTAAAAAGTCACTATCTTATTTAAGTCACATCATCTTATTTAAATCACATCACCTCTCTATCACATCGCTTCAAACTCAACCCATACCTAACTCATATTTCATAAAAAGTCAAAAAGTGTACTTATATAGATCATCTCAAATCACCCCTGAGATTGATGAAAATGATAGAATTTATAATTTTATTTTTAATGATTGAAAAATATGAAAAAATATAGTAATTTATGATTAATCAAAAATATAATTAAATGATGTTATGAAGTAACCAATAATTTTTCCTTAAGTTAGGGGTTGGGGGGCGGAGTATTCGTGTGAAATGTGTTTGGCATTTTTACTAGTCATTTTTAGACAGACGGTCCTCATTTGATCACGTTTTTTTTCTCTCCCACGACATCGGGGGCATTGAGACCAATTGGTATTTGTGCGGTCCATTTCAATTTCAAATGTTGAAATGTGGTATGTTTGAGGTTGGTTAATTAAAAAATCATTATTAATTATTATATTATTCTTTTTATTTTTTATTTTTTATAAAAAATAAAAATTTTAATTAAAATAATTAATTTTTAAATGGGAGTAAAAAAATTTTTTATTATATTATTTTAATTGTTATGAAATAATTTATTTCACAACTATTGTATAATATAATGAAAAGAATCACATTTCACCATAATTAATATTAGAATTCTAAAGTTAGAATTCCTTGTACAATTGTTTATGTGATGATGTTTTAAGAGCTTCTATAGTGAACGTTTAAAAAAGGAGAGGGCTTCTCTCAGTGGTGGGATTTGTAATTTTAAATCATTCAATACGTACAATTTGTAAAATATTTTATTTATGTAAAAAATCATATTAATTAAATATTGACAGTCTTTTGATTGAAACATATTTTTGTTAACAATTTGTATTTAAAATTATATTTATCATTGAAAAAAAAGATGATCTAACCGAGGAATTATTGATATCCAATCAATATGATTTTTTACAAAAATAAAATATTCAACAAATTTCATATATTAAATTATTCAAATTATCAAAATAAGACCCGTAATCAGCTTCACATGTCACAACACTATCCAACCTACTCCTTAAAAGTCAAATGTTAAATGTATCTTTTTACCCATTAATATGTTCAGAGATTTTATAAAATTTTGTTCCAATGAAGACTTCAAACCATGTGTTGAAGTTGTCAAATGTTTGATAGAAGATTGGCGGGGTGAAATTTGGGTGGGTTTAATTTATGCAATATGAACTTAATTGAAAAAAAATTAAAGACTTAGGCAACATATTTTAAATTTTGGTATAGGTTTAGACATAATTTAGAGGTTCAAATTAAATTTGGGTCAGGATTGGACATAAATACCAACAACCCGAAACTCGAATTGTATATATAAATGTTAAATATACATATAAATTATTAGCCGTCGAATAATATTAAAGCAATTTTAATCATTAGAACATATTAATTATATATATATATATATTATATACATAAGTAACCCAACATAAAATCTTGCCCTTTATTTTCTCATTAACAAATTACAAAGACTATCATATTTCTCATATCTCTCCACTTTATTTATCTCACATCATATAAATTTTTTTTTTTAAAGTTATTAATGATTTTACTTAAAAAACAATGTTAATAGAATCTAATTTTAAAAAGAAAAAAATCAAAATTTTAAGCCAACTCAAGCAATTCGAGTTTAACACATGTAAGGTTTGAACAGACAACATCGAGCTATAAATCGGACTTGGATAACCCGCAACATAACTTGAGTTGAGTTTAAAAACCTTCCATGTACCCAAGTTACACCCCTAGAAGATTGTGAATTTACTAACTTATAGAGTGACTTTATGCACACTCTACATATATCTTCATTATAACATTCTACATACATCTTTAAAATGATAAACCTGAACACATAAAGTTAATTTATACTTTCATCATTTGTTACCACACAACACGCTTGCACACAACTTTCTTGTATTCATTTAGGATGTTCTAATTTTGCCAAAATAGTTCAGTGAAAGACAATTGATGCCTTATTAATATGTTTTAAAATTTATTATTTATTATAAATACCATGTAAATATTTTATATTATATTTGGAAACTACTTAATAAATTATTGATGGCAAACAATTGCTTATAATTTAGGCCAAATTTGGCATCTCCCCAAAAAGTTAAAAAGTCAAAAAATTACTTAAAAAGTTAAAAAGTTATTATTATTCACCAAAAAAAAATATTAAAAAATTAAATTTTCACACATCAATTCACACAGCCGTACAACTCATCAATTGACCCGTGAAGCTCTGTGCTGCGTTTGAAAGGAAAAATTGCACAGTTTGGTGCAATTTTCACACACTGCTGTTTGGCCCATGGGGGTCTATCACAGGTCCCGTTTTGATAATCTGAACTGTTCAATGTGTAGAACTCGTCGAGTTCTATATGTTTGTAAAAAATCACATTGATCGGATATCGATAACTATATGATCAAATCAGTTTTGTATAAAAAATAGATGGTGTTATAATTAATGATTGAAAGAAAACACAACTTATCAGATAGTTATCGATATCCGATCAACGTAATTTTTTATAGGCATATAGTACTCGACGATTTCTACGCATTGAATGGTTCAGATTATCAAAATGGGACCCGTGATGGCCCCCACGGGCCGAACAAAACCGTTCAGTGTAATGCCTGAAAATTAGCCAATAATTTCTTACCTTCAATTCAGCCCTCAGATTCTACGGCTGTTGACTTTTCATTTCTAATCTTCTCCTACACACTTCTTTATACAATTTTTTAATATACATTTTTCTATAAAAAGTAAAAAAGTTAACCCAAACATTTATATTTTTTTCCTCAACCTTTTAATCCAAAAAGACAAAAAATACACATCCTCTGCCCCCGAAAGTCGTCATTCAACGACTTCGTCAAAATTTTGGACAGGAAAGCATGAACTGCCTCTCTCATAAGGAAAATGTTTGGTGGCCACAAATTATGTGGCTCAAATGGTCCGAAAATGCCAAAACGACGTCGTTTTGACATTTTTGGAGTTGTTTTGTACCCAAAATGACGTCGTTTTGGCATTTTCGGGCCATTTGAGCCATAGAATTTGTGGCCACCAATCATTGCCGCTCTCATAAATAAACGACAAAATTTAAATATAAAAAAAATGAAAAATGAAAAAAAACATATTAAACTTAGTTCACCTGTATCATTTCCTTTATTTTTAATATATACTAAAAAAACCTAAACCCAAATATATATAAAAGGGAACATGAAGCCCAACATATATCTCGTTTTGAATATTAAAACTATTTATTTTGTAAGATCTTCTGTGTATATATTATCTGTAAAAAAAAATTAAGTTGATTCGATAATCGTAACATTTTTATTTTATGATATTTGTCTCCAAAAAAATAAATGATCTATTTTTTTAAAAACATAATTGTCTTCTATTTTTTTTTTGAAAGATAAACGTGGTAAATTTTTTTAAAAAAAATTACAAGAATTAGACGACCTAATTTTTTGCATATATGATATATATTGAATATTCTACAAAATAAATAGTTTGGACCATCGAAACAAAACTTATATTGAGCCCTACAAACTTCTCAAATTCTCTTAACTTCAATCGGAGTAAAGTCCAAACAAATAAATGGAAAATTCTACTATGCACACTCATTGAAATGAGTGTACCATATGCCCCTCTAATTATATTTTTTTTTTTTAGTTATGACAATATTTTAGTTATGACTAATGAAATTTTTGGTTATGACTCATGTAGTGTTTAGTTATATAACTTTTTATTTTTATTTTTAATTCTAACTCAAAAAATATAAAATTATATCAATTTTTTTTAATTATAAGATATATATGATACACCATTTACTTGATCAACACTACATTAAATACCCAATCACTAGGGTTTGAACCCTAGCATCTCCATACCACCCCAATGGGTAGATAATGATATTGATATTTTTTAATGTACTTAAATAATAATAATAATAATAACTTTTTTAGTTTTAATTTTATTTTTAGGATAAAATTATTGTTTCTAAAAAGAGTTGATATGTGTTTGAAAAATGTTAAAAAAATTAACTTTTTGTTATTGGAAAAGTTTAAATTATATTCAATCAAGATTTGGGCAAAAGTTTTCTGACAAGGGGTGCGTAATGTGCGTTATAGGCACAACACAATGTTGTGAGGCTCATGTGGCCTTGTTTTGAGCCTTTGCTGTTGATCCGGACTATTTATATTATAAGATTTGTTAAGTAGATTATCTATGAAAAAATTTAGATTAATTGAATATTTATAATCTCAAAGCAAGACCACATTTGTTGTTTTAAAAAATAAACGGTTAATATAATTTTGATAATTTATTTTAAAATAGTTAGGACTTGATCAAATGGTTATATATGTCCAATTAATTTGATTTTTTTAATCAAAATAGACTCGGAACACATCTCCATAGGGCCACACAACGTGCACTCCGTGTCTGAAGTTTTCACAATGCATACAACTCAAATAACCCGAATTATATTATTACAATATAGAAATTATTTATACTATTATATTAAGTGAATCATGGATTTAGTCTCCTAAAACTCCTACCATGTGGAATTTTGGTGATTTAAAAATAAAAAATAAAAAAACCAACCTCTCCTCATTTTCCTAACCAACTACTTAATACCCAACTTGATGAAGAATTTTAAAAACAAAAATATTTTGAAACTCTAAAATATGAGTTCTAAGAGTAGACCCCACTACATTAATGTAATGCTTTTTTTTTTTTTTTTTTTTTCTTTTTTTTGAATTTCCACGTTGCTAGAGCGAGCACCCCAGCTCTAGCCCACGTTTCCTCACCATGTTCCTACACGTTTTTGCCCACCCAAGCAACAATCAACCAACCATCTCTCAATCTCTGTTAGTTTCATGATATATATTTTTTTAATTTCTTCCTATCTACTTTTTGGTTTCTTCTCCCCTTTTATAATAATTTTCTCTTTTAAAGAAAGTACAAAACAAAATTATTATATACAATTATGGCAAAAAAAATACAAACAAAATTATTATTCCTCTTTAAAAGTAAATGATCTAAAACTCATTCAGTGTGTTTGGTTTGAGTTTTTTGGATTAAGTTTTTTGAAAACTAACTTTTTTCATTTTCGTGTTTTTTTGTTTTTAGTGAATATTTTTTAAATTTTAAACATTTTTTTTTACTTTTTTAGATGCACCTTACTTGGATGTATCTAAAAAGTCCAAAATTTGTGAAAAAATATTTTAAAAAATTAATAAATACAAAAAAATATAAAAAATGTACTGAATTCTTGTATTTTTTTTTTGTATTTTTGGTATTTAGTGAATTTTTAAAAGATTTTGTTTACAATATTTTTACTTTTTAGGTGTATTTATGTTAGTTGTGTCTAAAAAGTAAAAAAATTGCTTAAAATATTAAAAAACTTCAGTAAAAACAAAAAAAAAACACGAAAAATAAGAAAGTATAATTTTTGTTTAGTTATTTTTTTCCCATATAAATTCTGTAAGTGTTTAGGAGTGTTAATGACAATTGATATCAACTTTTAGATATGCTATTTAACGTTGTGTTCTTTTTGAGAATTTAGTTTCATGGTATATGTATGAACTTTTTGATATGTTATATTAGGTGTTTGTTTTTAAGACTGAAATTGAGATTTTAGTTTCATATGCAACAAAGCTAGATTTAGTTTTAGTTGCTTGAAGTCATAGATATTTTTTATTTTTGTATTTTAATTTTGTTCATTATTATTATAAATTTTTTTTTTCTCTTTTCAGATTGCTTTATTACATTGTACTATTGAGAATAAGGCCAAGTTTGGCTAAACTAAAAAAGTGCACTTATTTCATCTTTTTATCTTTTTTTGGGTCACATCAATCAACATCTCCTCTCTACTTTTTCTACACATAATACAAGAAAAGTCAAAAAGTGCACTTATTTAGCCTCCTCTCTACTTTTAAGTGGTTGTCTATTAATCTTCTTTGAGAACAAATAACCTTTAAGTGGTTGTCTATCAATATCAATATCAAATAACCTAAATAACCTTTTAAGTGGTTGTCTATCAATATAAGTGTTCTATGAGCCTTTAGTTTGTTTTTATTTATTGTTTACATTCATTTTGTTTTTATTTAATACACGTTTGAAGCTTTTGGTATATAAATTCTATAATTTTTGAAAAAAATGAAAAATTCAAATTTTCAATTTGTTGATTATGTTGACTGAAAAACAATAAATAAAAAAACCGTATAACATGTATATATTATGATGTGAATTTTAGACTCATATTTTTATGAAAATTTGTTTCATTTTTTTTTACTATATAAAAGTTCAATCTAAACTATAAATTTTGTTTTAAAAAAAATATCTGGAATTAATAGGTTTGTTTATGTTTTAAATATTCTCAATATTTGTTTATTATTTTTATTTTTTCGGTATAAATTCTATATTTTTTGGGGGGGAATAAATTTTGTAATTGTTTAAGAATTTTGAATTTGTTTATTTTTATTTTTATTTTCTTTGGTATAAATTCTTTGGCTATTTAAGAGTCTTGAATTTATTATATTCTTGGTCATAAAAGCTTTTGTTTATTTATGTATTTATTTTAACTATAAATTCTATAATTCTTAAATAATATCACTCTCCTTGGACAATCTTTTCAAAATTTAAACTTGAGAGCACATCTTAGTGATTGTTTATTTATTTATTTTTATAATTTAATTTTGTTCATTATTATTCTAAACTATAAATTTTGTTTGAAAAAAATAACTAGAATTAATAGGTTTGTTTATATTTTAAATATTCTCAATGATTGTCTTTTATTTTTATTTTTATTTTTTGGTATAAATTCTGTTTTTATTTTTTTCTAAAATAAATTCTATAATTGTTTAAGAGTTTTGAATTTGTTTATTTTGTTTATTTTCTTTTGCATAAATTCTTTAGTTGTTTAAGAGTCTTGAATTTATTATATTCTCAATTATAGAAACTTTGGTTTATTTATTTATTTTTTTGCTATAAATTTTGTTATGTAATATCACTTTTCTTGGACAATCTTTCTAAAATTTGAATTTGAGAGCACATCTTAGTGATTGTTTAAAAATATTAACAATTAACAATAAAACCTAACTTTAGCCTCTTGCAACTATTATCACCTGTAAATTAGATAATAAAAAAAAGTAATAAATAAATACAGCCACATCCCTCACACACTGAGTTCGGATCCTCTCCAGCCAAAGTTTCCAACCGGTCCTCCGGTCAATGGCTTGGATCTTGCCACGTCACCCCACTCAGAAAGAACGGCCCAGATCAATGAAAAAAAAAAAAAAAAAAAACTAATTTCAAATTTCCCACAAAACAGAGCTCCGTAATTTCCCTCCCATTTAGCGTCTTTTTCTCTTTTCCCTCCCATTGAGTTCTTTCACCAGCAACATCTTTCTTGTGAAATAGACAGCGGCGAAGGCAACAAACATTGACGGCGGCGGACCTCGACGGGGGTGAACATCAACGCTCCGGCTCCGGCGACCGCAAACCAGAGCCCCGGCAAGAAAGCAATTCAGCTGCAAGTTTTGCTGGTGATGTTCCAGTCCCTTTGCAAATCTTGTGTTATTGTTCCCATTTTTGTTGTTACATTCAAAAAATTCATTCATTTATACATGAAATATGATAGGAAAGAACACTTTTCATTCATATATATATATATATATATTTGATTATGTGCTGTGTGCATTTTTCAGGAAATTTTATAGAGAACACTTTTCAAAAATAGTTTCACCAAATGTGTTTGAAATATTGTTTCATCTTGTATGTTTTTGGGTAGAATAAACAGTTTCCAAAAACCAATACTCATTAATTCCTAAAAATTATAATAGCTTTTGCTCCATGTAGTGATGTTTGAAAAGTTCCAGGTTTGCTTGAATTATTTCAGTGCGTAAATCATGGAAATAACACATTCCTTAATGACCCATTATAGAAAAAAAGAAAAAGATAATGGTTCATTGCTTGCATATGGATATTTTGTGATCAATTAAAGTATTAGTGTCAAACAAGTTTTAGAGAAACTTGTAAGAATAGTGACATATTATTGTTGAATAATAAGCTTTTGAGAGTATGAAAAACATAACAAAAATGATTGCTGGTAGCCATGGGTTTTCTAAATTGTTTTGCCTTTGTTTTGCATAACAAAAATGACTGCTTGAATTAACATAAAAAATTTTAAATTGTTTTGCCTTTGTTTTCTAAGCTAGTTTCTCCACTCAAAGAGAGCTTGCTGGTAGCCATGGGTTAGACAACATGACAAGGACATATTTTTAATTTGAAACCTCATGTAATATTCAAAATCATATTTGTTTTTAAATTTAAATCTCACCCCATTAAAACATGAGGTTATGTGCTTTTTAAAGGTTCTTGTTTGATTTTTTAAATGTTAATGTTCAAATTTTATTAATGTTCAAATGTTAATGTTCAAATTTTATTAATGTTCAAATGTTAATATTCAAATTTTATTATTTTTGTTTCTAAAGTTGTGTATGAAGAAAGCTTTTCTAAAGCTTCTTCCATTTCATTGTCTTTACTTTGCAGTTGTGTTTTGATATGGATATGGAAGCTGACAACGATTGTGGTTGGAAGCCAAAAGAAGGAATGACTTTTGATTTAGAAGAAGGTGCGTATGATTTTTATAATGCATATGGAGCAAGAATGGGGTTTAGCATAAGAAGGGAATATTGTAAGAAGAACAAGGTTACTAATCAAATTATTTCTAGAAATTTGGTTTGCGGAAGGTTGACAAGCGAGACCCATTGACAAAAAACCCTAGAGCTGAAACTAGGATTGGTTGTGAGGCCCGTCTTTTTGTTAAATTGGATGTCAGTACTGAGAAATTTGTTGTGATTGATTTCAAAGAAAAACACAACCATCAACTTGTATCTCTAGATTGTGCCCATATGTTGCCATCGCAGAGAAAGATATCACCTACCCAAGCAATTGAGTTAGATTTAGCGTCACAGTCTGGTCTTCGTTTAGGGCAATCTTTTGAACTCATGGGTAGGGAAGCTGGTGGGAGGCAGTCTCTTGGGTTTCTCAAAGTAGATCAAAAAAATTACTTGAGAACCAAAAGACAAAAAAGTTTAGCATATGGGGAAGTAGGTAATGTCTTGCAATACTTTCAACAAAAATCTGTAGAGAATCCATCTTTTTTTTATGCTTTCCAGTTAGATAATGAGGAGCAAATAACGAATATCTTTTGGGCCGATGCACAAATGATCATGGATTATGCCCAATTTGGCGATGTAGTTACATTTGATACTACCTACAAGTTAAATAAAGAGCATAGGCCATTTGCATCTTTTGTGGGATTTAACCATCATAGAGAAACAGTCGTTTTTGGTGCAGCTTTGTTGTATGATGAGACTGCCGAAACATTTGTATGGTTATTTCAAACTTTTTTAGAGGCTATGTCAAAAAAGGCACCAAAAACTTTGTTTACCGATCAAGATGCTGCAATGGCTAAGGCCATACCTAAAGGAATTCTTCATGCATTTTGAAAGGGTACTTTCTGAGAAGCGGTACAAGGAGTTAGAAGCAGGCTATGCTTTGTGCCAAAGGTTGCCAAGGGTGAGAGCGCCATTCAGAATGTTAAGTCAAATGGGTAATGTGTACACTAAAAATATCTTTGAGGAGTTTCAAGATGAGTATTTTCTTTCTGTTGAATCAGACATACAAGCAATTGAATACGGGGAGGGTTGTACCGTTTACACAATTGTTGATGCTACTGGGAAAAATGCAAGGAAAGTGAAAATGGAGATGGATGGCTCTTTGGCTTGTAGTTGTACAAAGTTTGAAAGGAAAGGGATTTTGTGCAGTCACTGTTTAAAGGTTGTGAGAGACATATTGAAGCTTAAAGAGGTTCCTGTACAATACGTTATGAAGAGCTGGACCAAACAAGCAAGAGCAGAAACTATTAAGGACAACTTAGGGAATCGGATTGAAGTAGACGTCAAACTCTAACAAGCCTCACGGTATAAGACATTGATGACTGCATTTAGAGCAGTAGCATGTAGAGCTGCTGAAACTGAGGAAACTTATGATTTAGCATTTTCACAAGTCGCTACATTAGATGCAAATGTTGAAAGCAAGATAAGTGCCCTTTTTGTTACTGAAAATGAATTAAGTTGTAATGATCAACCGCAAAGCTTGGAAGTGGCTTCTCAAGATAACAATCATGTTGTGCAAATTCCAACAGGATTGAAGAAAAAAGCCCCAAGTAGTAAGGGCAAAAGGAGGATAAAAAGTCCATGTGAGGTGGCGTTGGAAGCAAGCTAAAATCACGTGCTAAATCTTTGAGTTCTTCACAATCTGTTGCAGTTCTGACAGGTACACCTTCTCCATTATCTATTGGAGGAGATGTGTACAATGATGAAAATGTTCCTCCTTCAGTTCCACCTCCATTGATATATCCCACATATAATGTGAGTGAGATTTGTTTTCGTATTTTTTTTGTAGGTACAATATGATTACGTATTTTTTTTGTGGGTATGATATGATTACGTAATCAATATGCTTTGTTTTTAATTCATTGTAGGCAAACAATTTGCCGTATTGTGGTGAACCTTCATTTATGACACTGCTTCAAGGTGGGTATGACATTGCTTTTCAAGATTCTCAAGGCTCAAATACAGATTCTCGAGCAACAAACACTTTAATGTGTAGTCAGGTACTGATCAAGGCAGAAATAGTTGCTGTTTTGATTTTCTTTTCTTGCTATTTTGCTGTTTGGGTGCTCCAAGTGTTGCTATTTTGCCCTTTTTTTGGACTGAGTTCATGCTATTTTTTTCCTGTTGTTTTGTTTTTTTTTTTATAAATTTTTTTCAGGGTATAGATGGGCACAAAGAGATGGAAGGTGGAAGGCACTTCAAATTTTAAGCCTGTTGCAATCCACTTGGTGCTGAATATTTCCAGTTCATGTTGTAATCTATTTGTTTAACATGAGTTGTTATCTAATTTTACCTTAACTCTATCTGAATTTGGGTTCTATCTGAATCAGATTTGTAATTGTAATGTTAAATCTGAATTTGGGTTCTATCTGAATCAGATTTGTACTTGTAATGTTATATCTGAATTTGGGTTCTTTTGAAGCATTTGCAAATTTTAATTTTTATGAATTCTGATTATGTGTGGATGAATTTTCTATTCTATCATTTGATATATGAGCATCCAAAAATATTAGTTGAAGATATTGTTCATTCATTCCCTCCATAATTTTAGCATCCATATCAACCTCCTTACTGAGAATATGGTGTTCCCCTGCTGCCTTACCAGTCTTTGTCAATAAACAATTTGCATTCTCAAAAATGGTATCACTAACCTGATTCTCAGGTTTCTGATTGTTCAACATCTCAACAGCTACAACAATATCCTGTGAAGAGGAGTCTACATTCTATTGTCAACATCTCAAGGCTTTGCATTCTAGTGTCAAGAGATTACAACATGAACACTGTTATGTTTAACATGAGATTGCAATCCATTACATTCAACCATTAAACAAAACATCATCCCAATTACATTACACTATTTCAAATACACTAAGATCACAACCACCACCAACAACAAAACAAAACAAAAAAACAAAAGCGTAATTCAATTTTGCACCAACTCTTTCAACCACCATTGCCAAGTCTCTATATTGTTTCTTACTCTTTATAATCATGTCTTTGAGCTCCCTATTCACGATAATTACTTCTCTAAGAGTAGACAAGACTGCCATGCGTTCTTCATCGATATCATTCTCGACCACCTTCAAATTATGCTGCATATGTGGAGGGATCCACCACTGAAAGAAGTTACAACCATTCGGATAATTGTGGCATACAAAATAAAGGCAATTTGGATTATCCGTTGACTGAGAAATCTTCACCATAGCTTTTCTGCCACATCGACAATTGCGGTTTTTGAATCTAACTTCATGTATGTTGTCCATACTTGCATTTGTGCTTGACATTGACATTGACCTACAAAAAAGAGGTTCACATGCATATGTTTATCATACACAATAAAAAAGTTCAATTTAAACACCAAACCCTATGTACTTGTAAAGTGGAAATGAGTCCCATTAATCTGAACAATAATCTGAACACAATAATCTGAATGTTTACAATAATCTGAACACACTGATTTTGAACACACTGATTTTCAACAGATTCTAAATCACTCTAAAATGATTAATATGTTCATATAACTATTATTTATAATTAATATAAATGGAAACATCAAATCAATTCAAAATAACCAGAAAATGATACCAAACTAAATTTGTCTAAGACATTGTTAGCCACTTCGGTGTGTGATAATCTAACATATTCTGAACAACATAACTCAATTGATATATTTGGGCCTCTTGCTACTGTCAATGCTGCCAAAGCTGTCCTATAATGGGTCATTAAGGAGCTTTGATTCAAGAACCATAATTCAAGCACTTTTCAAATTTATTTATTCAAGCACTGATTCAAATTATTTTCCTATAGTGGGCCAGTGCTTGAAAAGTGTTGAAGATAATGTATATATTCATTCATTCCCTCTATTTTTGAAAAGTGTTCTCTATAAAATTTCCTGAAAGATGCACACAGCACATAATCAAATATATATATATATTTTTTTTAATGAACCATTATGAGCATGTAAAGAAAAAAAAAAAAAATGGCAGATGGACAGTGGTATATATATATTATATACATTATGAGCATCTGAAATTTGAAAATCCATAGCTGTGTTTACAGATCCAAAATGGACGGCTTTTTTGTTTATATACATTATCAGCTCCTCATTTTATGCATATATATACATTATATATGTATATGCATACATTATATATGCATATGCATTGCAAGCCCCAAATCAAAGTAAAGCCCCAAATAAAAGCCCTAATTTTTTTTCTTTCAAATCTACTTTAGTTTCTCAACCTGGTGGTCGCTGGTGAGGAATGGTGGCTGGTGGTCCAACAACGATGGCAAATGGACGGTGTCTCCTCTCCCTCTCCCTCTCCCTCTCCCTTTCTCTTTTTTTTGTTTACAGATTGAAAATGAGGAGTTCTGTTTTGTGGGAAATTTGAAATTTGTGTTTTTTTTTTTTTTTTTTCGTTGATCTGGGCCGTTCTTTCTAAGTGGGGTGACGTGGCAAGATCCAGGCCATTGACCGGAGGACCGGTTGGAAACTTTGGCTGGAGAGGATCCGGACTCAACACCCACGTTCCCTCACACATCTCACCCTGTACAACTCTAAACTTTCACTCCCGCCTTTTCATCCCAAACAATTTGATTCTTCTTCTGTGATTGTTCCAACCTTTTCACCCCCACAAACACCTTATATTATTATAAAAAATATATAAATTACATAATATAATACATATGTATATTATTATAAAAAAAAATATAAATTACATTACATTCAACTTGCTTTACATTACATTCATAATACATATGTATATTATTATAAAAAAAATATAAATTACATGATATAATTTATTTATTTTTAATTTGTACATGAATCGCGTGTGGCTCGACCGCTAGTATATAATAAAGTTTGGTAATAAATTACAAAAGGAGGATTCAGTCAAAACCCTCTCATAATAAAATTTAATGCATTAAAGACAAGTACAATTTTTTTTTTCTTAAAAAGCCTAACACATACCACTATTATCAAAATATTAAATTTTAAAATAATATAATTTTTGATTTACATGTCGGTTTTTAATAAAATTAATATTTTTAGAATCCTCTTATCAAGATCTATTAAATAAGATCCATGTTGACTATGAAAAAAAAATTATTACCTTCAAAATTGATATAAACAGTAATATGTTACTTTGGCAATATTGTTCAAGAAAAAAAAAAGAATACTCAATTATGCGCCTCCTTCTTTTGGGATTTATGAAGCAAAATAAATTTGATTGTCATTTTCACCAAACAGTGATCCAATGGAAGAGTTTTGGCTAAATTTTCAATTACAAAATCTTGGCAATCTTCTTTAGCTAATAAATAGGGAGTATACGCTTCAACAGGTATCACACAAAAATATATTAGAAACGTCTAGTAAAATGTTTGCTCATAACTCAACACATAAAATACATTACATATGTTTTAGGAATTGGTTACATATTATTTTATTACCATTTGGATTAATAATGTAATGTATTTTATTGTTTGATATACGTATACGTAGCTCAAATTAATTTCCTATTATGGTTAGTTTGTATTTTTGAGATTTTTTTTTTCTTTTTTATTTTCAAAAAGTAAAATACATAAACTTAGAACTATCAAAGATAATTTTGTGTGTTTGAATTTGGGCAATCCTTAAATTTCAGCTCTGAGCAAAAGTCGGGCTTAAGCTAAGATTTGGAGAAATTCCTCTACATTTTGGAATAAATTGCACCACTAAATTCGTCAAGGCCAATGAACCCCACAAATATGAGGTTTGACATTGATTAATTTTCATGAATATATGGTTTGGATAAATGGTTGAAGGACATTTTCATGGATTCTACCAAAATATAATCTATTTAATCCAAATGAATTAAAATGTTTGATTCTGATGTTTGCCAATCAAAAATAAATAAATAAATAAATAAATAATTGATGATGATGCTTTGCCAAAGAGTTGGCCATATGTCTTATCATTACCAAAACAAAGTTGGGTTTTAGGCAAAGCCCACCCATAGGATTTGGACTCACTGTTGCAAACTTGCAATTCATGGTTCGTACTTCGTACCCTTATCTAAAATGTCTATTATTAGTTGGTTCAAGGCCCAACATATGTTTGGCCATTTATTTTATGTGGAAGCAAGAAGCAATCGGTTTGTTTGGTTTTAGTTTTTTGAATTTAATTTTTTAAAAATTGAGTTTTTTTTATTTTTTGTGTGTTTTTTTTTAGGGAATATTTTTAAAATTTTAAGTTATTTTTTTCACTTTTTTAGATGTACCTTACTTAGATGTATCTAAATAGTAAAATATTTTAAAAAATTAATAAATACACAAAAATACAAAAATAAAAAATTAGAATTTTTTGAAAAGTGTTTTTTGAAAACCAAAACCAAACGAGCTGAATGTATTTTTTTTGGATAAATTACACTGACACCCTCTGAGATTTGGTTCAATTACATCTCACTTCCTGACATTTTGAAAATTACATTCCCACCATTGTAGTTAATAGTTTCATTTCAAAAACTCCTTTGTTTATATAAAATGCAACAACTCTTAGTAGAAAAATAGAAAAAAATTATATTGCAAAAAAAAAAAAAGTAAAGCAAAGGAAAGAAAAAAAAAACAGAAGAAGTAAAGTAAAGCAAGAAAAGAGAGTGTGCATGAGTTCAATATTTTCATTCTGTCTAAATAATTACAATGATAGGGGATCAGTATAATTTTCCAAATGTCAGGAGGTGATATGTATTAAATCCAAACATTAGGTATGTAAGTGTAATTCATCCTTTTGTTTTTTATAATTGTTTTGTTAGGAAGACAGAAAAATAATTACATAATTGGATACATAAAGTGTATAAATTGATAAGATCTTAAAAGATTTGTTAGTAAGGTCCTTTCATCCATTTATTTGTTTTGTTTCTATGTTCTTCGACTTATCAAAGAAATAGCTTTCAATTCATGTACTTTTGCATCTTCTTTTTCTCACAATTTTAATTTTAATTTTTTTTATAAATTCAAAATTCAAACACAATTGCTTACCAGTCATGAACTGCAACATGAAGAGTTTGGGAGTTGCATGTTAGTCATTGTTATTGATTTGGATCAATAATAGAATTTTAAGGCCCTGTTTGGTGCAATTTATAGAAACTGCACATAGATTTTTTTTTTTTAACTTTATTTTATATTATATATATATATATATATAGAAACTGCAGATAAATTTTTATTTAAAGTCCTTGCTAGAGTGTTTGGTGCAATTTTTGCATACAATTTATGAGACAAAATAACTTAAATAAACGTAAAAAAAAGAATAGAAGAAGTGATTATTGGGATGTTGGGAAAGGATGCTTTTAATTTCTATTTTCTAATTATTGGTTTTCAGTTTACAAAAAATTATACCGAACATGTCTAAATTAAGCATACGAGTTGGTATGAAAAAAGAACTTGTAAGAGAAAGATCACAAACGTAAATTCCAGCTTCAACCCCCCCAAAAAAAGGTTGCCTAAATCATAGTTTCAAGTTTCGATCTCCTAAAGATTAAGGGGAAGTACGTATAGGAATCTTTTAATATTAAGGTAAAATTATATAATCTATTTTAAGTATAACCACATCAGAAAAAAGAGAATTTAATAATATAATCTAGATTAATACCTAAATTTATTGATTAGAAACAATCTAATTAAATTGTGCTTGACGAGTCGTTAAAGATTCGAATTCATCGATTACAGAATCTAGATCAATTTTCAAAAAGTATGAAAAACAATATACTTTATCCTTTGATGGAGAATACTCTAGCCAAGAAATTATTTAAACCAAATATGTTGAAATCGGCGATTCTGTTTTTCAAATGAGGACCTAGGATACTCAAGTTTAGGTTGATAAGGTCCCAAGTTCACATAAACTCGCCTAACCTCATCCCATTGATTAACTAGATATTCACAAATTTGCAAGCGTAAACCAGGATCCCGTTCAATATTAGTTGAATCAAATTCGCTTGGTTTATTTGCTTAAGGCATGGAAGGCGAGCACATCAGAAAATGAGGTTTCAACAACATTGGATGTTGTACTACTAGACTTTTGTTTTGATTGATAGAATGAAAAAAAAGGATTTTTCTTTTTTTTTTTTGAGTGTGGGGGTTCCATTATTTATAACCTAAAAAAAAATTAAAAAACAATTTAGCCATATTTAATATTAAATCAGAGTATATTTGCAATAATTTTAAATATTAGGGTTTCTAGATACATCCTCAATAATTTTTATTTAAGCTTTCATTTTTTTTATATATGTCCAAAAAAACTCTTTCAAAATTCAAAAAGTAAGAGCAATATAGAACATTGAACAAGGTAGCATCATAAAAAAACTAAAAGCAATATAATATTTGTTGCATAAAGACAAAATTTCAAAATCATTCTTAATCAAATCCATTATCAACCAACGAAATAAAATAATTGGTTAATTACATTTACCAAAAATGTTAGGAAAGTAGAGCTGCAGCAGGCTGCTTGAGATGACGGAGAGGGCCGCAGACTATCTATTGGAAGATGTGAGGATTATTTTGGAAGATTTGTTAATTAAACAAATACAAATCTATTGGGCTGTCTATCTATTTTTTTAGATAAGTATTGAGTTGTTATTGGCAGCCCATCTAAAAAACAAACAAAAAAAAAAACTATTGGCTCTAATTTGGAGCAGGGGTGGCCTGGGAGAGGTTGGGAGGCTGGACTGGGCTGGGAAAAAAATTTTCTATTGATTTTTTAAATTTTGGGCTGGCCTGCAGCCACCTATGCCCAGCCCTAGGTCCGCCCTTGTGTACTGATTTCATTATTTTGGAAAATATGAAGGAGTATAAAAAAAAAAAATTATACTAAACTATTTATTGATGATTCTAGATAAATTTATGGATAAACATTCTGAATTTGTAACATGACTATTTTGTGATTCATATGGAGTAAAACCACTCTAGAAAAATTGTAATTTTCGATATGGTTTGAATCCATGATTGAATGGACATTTCATGGCTTCTTTCAGATGGTTGATTCTGATGTTTTCCCAAACAAAAACACATGAGGCCCTACGGATGTTTGTTCAGCATGTGAAGGGAAAAAAAATGTAACTAAAAAAATTAAATAAATGAATAAAACAAAACAAAATATTTGAATCAACAAGATATATTGGTAAGTCCACTTTACAAAATTTGTTTTGTGTTTAGTTATGTTTAGTATTAGTGTTTCTAAACTTATTAAAAATAAATAAAAAAAAAAAAAGTTTTGGTCCACTAATTGAAACACAATTGCTCCTTGCAATTACTAATCATGAATTGAAACATCAAGAGTTTAGGAGTTGCATGTTGGTCATTATTATTCATTTGGATCAATAATACAATCCACATAAACTTGAGAATATAAAGTCAAAATGGTAAAACTTGTTATACATTATTTAGATAAATAATCCTAAGTCAAGCCTAGGAGTTGGAATGTAAAAAGTATGTAGAAAAAAAATATTCCACAAACATCAATTTTATACAAAATTTAATACTGGAATGATATGGTAATGACATTTTAAAAAATAGAAATTATTTTGATAAACTTTATCTTAAAACTTATGAGACCCAAGACTACCACATTATTCTGGAGAAAAATTTTGTATAATTTTGTTTTGGGTAGAATTTATTAAGTCTTCGAGTTAGTTGGCTTGGCTAATCAAGTTGCTGACACCATATCCTCATCAGAAGCACCGAAAACCCGGTTTAAAACCATGGCTAATCGGACTCCACCTTGGGCAATCCGTTTCATGACAATTGGCAGCCTTGAATTGAAGTAGTCATCTGTAAAAACACATATATATTGGGAAAAAAATTATTCTTACATAAAATTATATAAAAAAATATAAAAAAATTTGATGATGATATTTTTAAAAGTAAACATTATACGTGTTTTATTTTAAAATGAATAGTAAAATTCAACCACATCTACTAAAAAATTGTTTAATCACTTTAGGGTAAATTATAAATAGTTTCCAATAGTTGAATTTAATTCTCATCAAATCTTATTGAAAATAAGTCCTAGTAAAATTGTCACTAACAATAATTTTTGTGATGATTTTTTTGCATATGTTGCTAAAAATTAATAATTAATGACTTTTTTATCTTATTTTTTTAAATTGTCGCTAAAACTCACAATTAGTGAAGTTTTTCTATGATGATTTTTTCAAATTGTCACTGAAAGTTGAAAATCAGTAATTTTTTTGTGACGATTTTTTTAAACTAATGCTAAAACTTATAACTAGTGACATTTTTGTGACAATTTTTAAATTATCGCTGAAAATTAACAATTAGTGACTTTTTTAACAATGATTGATGAAACATATCATTAATTCTCACAATTCTCACAGGACCTATTAAATAATAAATCCACCGATTAGAATTTACACGAAAATCCCCTAACTTTATGGCATTACCCAAACATTATTTATTAGTCATCCTCATTGAGGTGAGGACATAAAATCATTTTGTGAAAAATTAAAAATAACTCCCTTCTTTTGAGGAAAAGAAAGAATTTGTCATTCCAATTATAGGAAAAAGTTTGAAACCATTAAAATGACACTCTTAAATTTATCTACAATGATGTTGACTAATCCATGTCAGTTAATTATTGGATTAAAAATCAACTAGCCAAGAGCCAAATTCCTACACATCATTAAGGTCATATTTTAAGGATCTTTAGTATTTCTGGTAATTATAGTTTGTATAATTTTTGCTAGAACAACTGTAAAAGATAGGGTCATATTACAATACACATAGTGAACGTTACATGCAAGTTATGGTCAAAATTGATGTTGGTTACAAACCATTGTGATGTTTGGTTATCAATCATTGTAGTGGTGGGATCAACAAATTATAAAATAAAAGTTGGTTATGTCCTATTACAATGTTTGGTTATGCTTCAAAGTAACGTCGATTACAACTCATTATGGTTTTGGTTAGGATCAAAGTGTCTTTCGTTATAACCTAAATTAGTGTAAGTTATGACTCAATATTCCTATAATTGATAGATCAAATTTATTTTTTTTAATCAAACAATTTAAGGTGAGAATACATATAATATGCAACTTCTACAAGGGTGTGTGATGTATAGTAAACTTTTCCTAGAAAATATGAACTCGTGTACATACCATTTAGTGTCATACCAGACTCAACACCTTTGTAACCCCATTTGCAAGCGATGGTTATGCTCTCTGCAGCCCACCTGTGCAAAGAATAAATGAGAGACATATTTAAAAAAAAAAAAAATTATAATAAAGAGTCATAGCTTTAGTTGTAGAGAGAGAGAGAGAGAGAGAGAGAGAGAGAGAGAGAGGGCTCACTTATTCACACAAGTAAAGATATTGCCACACTCCTTCCACGATGCAACATCATCATGCCAGATTCCCTGTGTAGATATATGTTTGAATTTTAAATTTTTCAAGAAAAAAAAAAGTCTTAAAATTTTTTTTTCACAAATTGAAGATTCGAACAAAGTATAAAAGTATTTTTTGAAATGTTGACAAATTGCTACAAATCCAAAAAAATATATATATATAAAAAAAAAAATTCCAATTTTGCAAGCAAAAGTAGTATTTTAGGGCAGTCATACATCAGTGAAGTTGCCCTCTATGTCTTGTTCGAGGAGGTCCATGTCCTTTCCATAATAATCTGTAGCAGCTGTAAGGATGATCTCTCTATCCCAAACCTATATGTGTTGCAAAGATTGGTAATTAAAATCTTGAGGAAGCTATCGATTTATAAGAAAATTGCTGTTTTGAGTAATTGAATTTGAATATACAAGAATAGTCACTCAAGAATAATCAGTGTAATTTAAAACTAGGTTTCTATCATTCTGAAATTCTTGGTTGGAGGATTTTAATTAGAGAAAATGTAAATGGAAAAGGGAAATAGAAAGAAAATAATAAATAATTGATAGGATTCGAATTCCAAATTATGTTTGGTTGAGTTAGGACATGGAAAAAGAAAAGAGCATAGGTGAATCCAAAAACAAAAAGTGTGACTGCATTTCTTTTTCTTTTTTCATTTTTCTCATCAAATTCTCCAACCAAACACAATCTAATGGGAGATATCGGAAATTTCATCAAATTTGTAATTTAAAACTAAACTAAACCTCAAGGAAACTTTTTGTCATTTCAAAAATCTCAGAAGAGATTTTTACAATTTCATTTAATCTTAGAAGTTAGTGTAATTTACCCTTTTTTTTAAACCCTTACTTGATTTTGACTAGCCACTTTTTGGTTATTTTGGTTACGTGCATGCGCGCGCGCGCACAAAAAAAAACAAAAAAACAAAAAAAAAAGAGGAGGTCTATTTGACAATGAATTATATTAGTGAAAAAAAAAAAAAAAAAAAAAAAAAAAAAAAAAAAAACTTTCTCACTCAATTTTTCCACTAATACAAAATGCGCATGTTGTGGTAAGTAGCCATTAACAAACCCTAAGCATGGAGTATATAAAACAAGTATAGGCAAACATAAACTCACATGGTGCAAATTAGATTTGTGCCTGAACCAGCGCAATTGTATGGTGTTTCCTCCTTCATCACTTGTAAATCCAACATGCAATGGCTGAAACATTAACAATAAGAAAAGTGATGGTTGTAGTTTTCCTTCTGCTAGAATATAATAATTTATGAAAGAAATAAACAGGGACAAAAGAGAGTTAGTTATCCTCTCCCATGGCTGGGAAAGGATAGAAAATAAAGAAATTACGAAGAATTGCAAAGCAGTAAAAAGAATTCAAAATAATTATAAAAAAAAAAATAGAGAGAAAAAAAAATAGAGGTGCAAAAGAATCTTTATCCAGTGAAAGTTGTGATATGGATACAACTCTTTCTTGCACTTCAATGAAAGTAACCTCCAATTTTAGATTTACATATATTTTCAACATAGGTAAAAGGAGAATATGGGAAGGGAAAGTCACATTGCGTGACAGTTAGACTTAAACCCAAGTATCATGGGCCGTTTTAAAACAAAGTCATATTTTTAAATAGGACTTTTATGTTTTTAAATATTGGTGAAAAAGCGCCTAGTAAAAGAACCATCACTCATTAGATTAATATTCATTGATCTTTAATTTAGAGAGATTCAAAAAAATGAATTTGGATGAATTTTAAGAAGAAATAAATAATTAAACCAATACTCTTTTATCTCAATTTCTCTCTCATTAAGCTATTCAAACAAGTAATTTGGATGGAACCAGCACCACAAACCTGATGAATATCACCCATGAAGTGTGACAAGAATAACAAGGCCTCAGTCATATTATCTGCACCAAAAGAATTTTTTTAAAAAAAATTAAAAACATTGAAGATAACAATACATGAGTCAGAGACATATATATACCAAAAAAAAAAAATCAAGGAAGTTGATATAGCTTTGCTTACATCGACGATCAGAAGTACCCTCTCTGTAATGTGAGAGTTGAGAGGTAAAATTTTGGATGGCACCAGCAACACACATGTCCTTCATCCCATGAGGATCATGACAATCCCCTATATATTTCCCACGTTTCAGTAATTAATTATTAATGCTTCAATTAAGTTGATAACACTTTGACTAACTATAGGTACACATGAATTTAATCAATATATATACAAAATTTATTTATCTTGGATGGAGTACAAGATTCCTTGTTTCAAAATCTCTGTCCTTTTTTTATTTTTGAACGATCAAAATCCTTGTCCTTGTTCCTACACTCTTTAATATTTTCTACATTTTCTAATATTTGATATGATGAAAAACGAAAATCAATAAATAAAAAAAAAATTCTTTATGGTCAACAAAAAACAAATTTATTTGGATTTAAGACTTTTTTACACTTTTGAATGGTGGAAAAGGTTTTTCAAATTGAAATCTTATCAATACCACCACACTATCACAACTACCACTACCTCCACCTCCTCCGTATTGCACTCACGATCCTACTCCAAGATTTCCATGTGTAAAGAATTTCACTTCATCGTGTGATTAGAAATGCACAAGGGACATAAGCCAAGAATTTTGAAGATGGAGAATTCCACCCGGGAGGAGGCTCAATCCATTAGGACAAAGCCATCGTGTACAATTTATTTTTTTTTTTTATTTTTTTGGAAAAAAACAAAATATATGTCTGTAGCAATTTTATAAAATTAAAGGTTTATATGAGAAGCAACTATATGAAGCATGAATTGAGCATATTACTGTTATAGTCAAAGTTGCAAGCTTCATCAGGGGTATCAATGAAATGAAGTGAGCTTGTCCACCTATACTTGTACCAGTGTCTTATTTGATCAGGCCACACACACAGTGCTGACAAATCCCCATTCACATTCTCTGGTAACAACATTTTTACAGCATGTGCTGCCTCTGGTTCCAAAAGCTCCTGTTTAATCATCAAGTTACTTACACTTTTAATTTTATTTTAAAATAAACAAATCAAATCATCATTAGAATAGAGTCTGTGATGAGTTCACGCCTAATTAAACAATCTAATTCACAAAAGTAAATGGCGAGGCCGGCCTAAGGCGTAAGCCATGATGTAGTGGCTTTAGACCCCAATTTGAAAGGGACCTCAAATTTATTTGTTTTTGTTCAAAAACTAAAAAATATTTATTTAAAAACAAAGAATCCAAATAAAAAAGTCTCCTTTTTAATTTGATCAACTAAAAAATACTTTTATTATATATATCCCTACAACAAAATTGGTATGTCAAGACCCAATCAAAACAAAAAGCCTCTTTACCCGAAAAAAGACCCTCAACCATACAGATTAAATAAAATGGGTGTGGGGGCTCTTTATTCAGTGGCCCATAACACCCAAAAAAAAAAAGAAAAAAAAGAAACTGACTCTAAATCGCAAAGGTTGTTGAAAAAAAAACTTTACGTTCCAAAACCAAAGAGACAAAAATAAATTTCTTAGTCGAAGGCCCAACTAAAATGGGTTTTTAGTTAGAGGCCCAACTCATTTTCTAACGGCCTCTAATAGTAAAATCTGTAAATAATTACTAGAATTTTTAGCTGCATGACTCTAAGAAAAAAGTGAATTTTACATAAAATAATTTACAATATTAAAAAAAATTATAAATACTATTTAGATATTAAAAAAAAAGCCTATTAATTTCTTAGGCCTCATCTTTGAGTTGGCCATGTACAATGGAGATTTCCTTTATCTTAATTAAAAAATTGTTATGAAATTTTAAAATTTATAGTGATGTGATAATTTATGCACAGTTAACTTACACTGTGTTTGGTTGGAGGATTTGAGGAGAGATTTGGAAAGAGAAAATGAAAAGTTAGGTAAAATGTGAATAAAATATACTTACATTTCACCTAGTTTCACACACCTTTTCCGTTTCCCTTTTCAAATTCCTCAACCAAACACAGTATTAGTGTTTTGTTACAATTCCATAGATTGAAAATGAAGATGTGGATTTTTGGCCAAAAACAGAGAGGATGCTTTTAGGCTATCTTGTGAGTTGGGTTGATTTATCAAGAGAAGGCACCTAATCACCTAACCAAAATATGAGTGTGAGAGTGAGAGAGAGAAAGAGAGAGAAATCCAGTTTGTATTGAGATTGCTTGAGGTATAGTTTTGTTTCATTAATGTTGCTCTCTAGTTTACTCAAAATAGGTTTAGTAGCATGTAATCAACAAAGTGTAAACTTTTCTTTCACTTAATAAATCTCACCCTGAAGCAAACCCAGGGAATATTTTCAAGCTATCTTATGAGTTATATGTTCTAAAATCCTCTTACTGAGATGAATCAAATCGTAGGTCCATCTATATAGTTTTCCTTCATTTTATGTTTTTATATTTTTTAAAAAACAAAGAAAATTATTTGAAAAAATACTTCGAAATTTGTTTTTTGCTTTTTTTTTTTTATATTTTAAAAAACAACATTTTAGGAAATGCTACAAAGTTGTTTTTAATTTTTTTAAAAATAATTATCAAACAAAAATGAAACAGTCATTTTACTTGCACCAAAGTAAGACGAAGTTTCTCATATGAGTGTGAGACCACAAAAAGATAATACTCATCTCATGTGAGATTGTATTTAATTCTGTAATCAATTTTTGTCTTCCTAAACTTTTTCAAAATGAAACAACATGAAAACGATGAATGTTTTCGAACTTTTTATTGTTTTGATTTTAAAAACACAAAAAATGAGAATGAAGAAAAGGAAAACGGTACCAAACAGTACCAAACAGACCTAGAATTCTGTTCTCTTTGATACATCCAAGGGAAGGGAAGAGAAAGGATCATACCTGAGCAATTTGGCATGTCATAATATGACCCTCTTTGCTCCAACCTTGAACCCCCCCACTTTCCAAAATCAACACAAAACCAAGAAACCAAACAAACCCCAAAAAAGACATTCTCAACAATCCTATGCAAAAACCCATTTCTCAAAGATGGCCTCTCTCTCTTTGCTTTTATACTCTTTTTTTCTCAAAACATTGAAATACAAGTGCAATGACCTACCATGATGGACTTGTTCTCTTTCTAATATATAATGTAAGTAATGAAGAGCTCACATTGAGTGGAAGTATAAAAATTACCCCATTTTGGTGCCCTCAAAAGTTGGCTGTGAACACAAGCAAGATGTGCATATTCTAGAATTACAGAGGAATCACAGCAATTGAAGAAATGAATATGAGTAAGGACCTTCTTAGAAAGGCCACACTCAATAAATAAATTAGATTTCTTTGCTTCTCTAAAATGTTTACTTACAAGGAAAACTGAGGATAATAAATTTTGGTAGATGAATTGTTGACGTGAGGTAGATTCCAAGCTTTGTTTGTAGGATGGTTGCAATTATTGGTCCCACTCTTTATCATAAATAAAAACTAAGCTTTGATTCTCTATCCTCCTTTTAACTCCATTCTTTATGACACTATCCTCCGTTTAACTCCATTCCACATATGTTATGAAAAGAAAATTGTTAAAAATTTCAAAAGTTTTATTAAATTTTTTACCAAATGTTTCATATGAGTATGAGATTCACACCATGTAGGTCTCACACCCATGTGATACATTTGATAGAAAATTGATAAAACTTTTGGAATCTCTAACATTACTCATAATAAGTTGAGGGTAATGATTAATTGTTTTTTTAAGTGAATGAACAAAATCAAACTTGACACATGATGGATGATGGTTCTGTATCCCCTCATTTCATTCTTGTGAGATTGATAGTTGTAGAGCGGTCAAGAGTTCTTTGTGTCTAAATCTCGATCTCTTTATCCCATTTCATTTTTAATTGTATGAAATGGCATGAATATCGAAACACAAAAATCTCATGATAATTGTGCACCTGAAAATGTATTAAGATAGAGACAAGAATTTAAAAAAAATAAAAAATCCTATGTGTGGTTGAGAGTAATAATAGTTCAATTTTTTTCGGACATAAGGCTAAACATCAAAAAAAAGTCATATTTTATTTGGCTTTTTCAAAATTAAAGTTTTCAACAATATTTTTTTTTTTTTGATATTTTGGTTTTTAGCTAAAAAGTCATTACAAGTTATCAAATCATTCTCTTTATTTTTTTATTTATCTTTTAATAAAAAAATTAAAAAATCAACTAAAATAATCAATTCTCAAAACAATCAATGACTACATAATTTAGCCACCTCTAATTAAGAGTGGCAGCCAAGCGGACTCCACTTTGGCCAACCTTCTCCGCAACAGGTGGCCAACAGAGGAAGCAAGCAATAATCTATCTACATCACAAAAGAACAATGAAAAATTGTGAGATGCATAACAGAAATAGAGAAGTGTTATAGAGCAAGCAATCAAATTCTTCTGAAAAATGTTATTATGTACACTTCTTATCGTAACAATATTTGTGAGGTGAATTATATCAGTTTGGGATAAACTATATAGATGATAAATTTATAATAGACATAAAGTGAAAGTTATGAACCATTCTGATTTCTGATTATATTATAATTAGTTTGGTGGGGTGGAAATTTGATGAATTAAAATATTACGGATCATTTTACAAAATGAAGATAATTACAACCAAATAATGAAATTGTCTAACCAGAGGTAACAATAATATTGTTGGAAATTTGGAGAGCATTTGCAAAGTAGAAATGGAATTGCATGAACAGTTGGACTCCATGTGCAGATCCAGAAATAATAGAAGAAGAAGATGATGATGATGATGATTGTTAATGTATATATATCTAGATAGATGTAAATATATATATATAGATAGTTAGTGTGTATGCTTTAGCCTTTACCCTTTCGGCCACTTTCCACTTTAGGTCATAATGTTGTTTGTAAATTGTCTATAAGCTCTCCTATATAAAGGAGACCATGTACATTAATTCAACACAATATATTTTCATAGAGAATTCTCTCTCTCTCTCTCAACTTGTTTTACATGGTATCAGAGTTATAAGATTTAGGCCTGTATTTCTTTCTCACTGGCTTTGCATGAACAGTTGGACTCCATGTGTAGATCCAGAAATAATAGAAGAAGAAGATGATGATGATTGTTAATGTATATATATCTAGATAGATTTAAATATATATATAGATAGTTACTGTGTATGCTTTAGCCTTTACCCTTTCAGCCACTTTCCACTTTAGGTCATAATATTGTTTGTAAATTGTCTATAAGCTCTCCTATATAAAGAAGACCATGTACATTAATTCAACACAATATATTTTCACAGAGAATTCTCTCTCTCTCTCTCTCTCTCTCTCTCTCTCTCAACTTGTTTTATATGATATCAGAGTTATAAGATTTAGGCCTGTATTTCTTTCTCACTGGCGGGCAGTCGGCAGGCAACCTTGCCTTCACTGCCCATTGGAGTTTTCTACACATACCTGCACTCTTCTTTCTCAGCACTATCGCCCGACGACTTCATCCGACCCTCTGCATCTATGTTGAGGAGCACTCATGCTACAACCCAAACTTTCTCCTTCTGTCTATCTCTCTGTTTCTCATCATTCTCTATCTTGGTTCCGTTGCTGGGAACCCTATTGCTCTCATCTCTCTCTCATCCAACTACTGTTTTCATTGCGAACTGATTTTTTCTCTTGTAAATCATGTTTTCCCAACCATTGATGATGAAATTGTAGCTTTCATACTTTTTCATTGGGAGCTTGAATTCTATGTCGGTGATTACTGCGTCCGAGTCCACCCACCAAATCCACTCTGCCTTCAAATGCGCCACCATCGCCGCTCTAACTGGTGGGAGTTTCGCTCAAACACTGACCATTTTCGAGTGTAGAATGCGTTGTTGTAAACAAATTTTATAGCCATGGATTCGACAGTAATCGACCTTGTTCTTGAACAATTGAAGCAACAAGTGATCACCGATTGGGTTCTTACACGACAGCGACTGACTTTTAGTCACCACCACTATGCCGTCGTGCGCTGTGACGAACGATGGGTGGCACTTCAGCCACTCTTGTCTCTTCTTATCCCAGTTTATCACCGGTGACCTAAATGAGTATGAGATACATTTCGGTCATATCTCTATTTGTTGGGATTTAAGGCAACCCACCTGAACTACCAGAAATCAAACACACAATAATGGACACAAGATTTACGTGATTCGGCCTCAATGCCTACCTCCATAGAGAGAACCGGAGATTTCCACTAAAACAAATAGAGATTACACAGAGGATTAGACACTCTCATTCAACTCACACACTCTCTACTACCTTACACTCTTTGGTTTTTCTACACAAAAATCTCTCACTGCCTTCTCTTCACCCAAAACTTCAGCTCCTCCTCCTCACCTCATTTATACACAAATGAGAGGTGTTTTGATTGGTCACCGTTTACCCCTTCCACTAGCTAGTGGGGTAGGTGGAGTGGGAGAGCCACCATCCACTATCCATAGTGGGCTGGAGCTGGCTTCACATGGAGGAAATGATCACCTCTCACATGGGGTGATCTCCAACAAATCACCCCCTCAACCCATGTGAGGTGATCCACAATAGCACCCCTTGCCTAGAGTGCCCTACACCCCCTCACTGGGGTGCTATGCAAAGATTACTTTGCAACTCTTTGTGATTGCATCTCTCCCTTCCATCCAGTCTTGGAGAGATCGCAATATGTCTCTAATTCAGGAGCAAAAGAAACTCTTTTCTTCCTTGGGACGTGCTTTGCTGTCTTAGTCTCTTTGCTCTGAACTTTCTTCAAAATTGGCTGCAATGGCTTCGTTTTGTGCACCTTCGAACTGCCTCCATGCATTCTTGTACACTTTGGTTGCCATGTCTGCTGAGCCCTATGTTTTTTCGGTGCGTGTCTTGTACTTTTTTCTTGGTAAGTGACAGTAGCTCCTTCTGTCACAGTCTCTTAAACAAGCCTGTACAGATTTCCCTCTAGTTATCCATGCAGCATCACCGTATCTTTGTGGATAACTTTGAGATTTCCTTTAATAGATGAGAAGCTGTAACCCTTCAAGTCTAGCATACTTAAGGAAATTACATTCTTCTTTAGTCTCGGCACGTGTTGGACTCCATCCAACATGAAAATTTTTCCATCTTCCATTTGGAGCTGTACTATTCCCATGCCAACAATCTTACTCACAGTGTTGTTAGCCACACGAATAATACCTCCGTTCTTCGCTTGGTAGGTGAAAAAAAGTTTCATGTTCATGCATATATGGTATGTACTTTTGGAATCTAAAATCCAATTAGGTTTCATCATACTCGACGAAACTGTAAGTACATACTCATCCTCAGCATTCACTACATCAGCGACATTTGATGAGCTCGCCTGTTCCTTGTTTGCCTTGTCCTTTTTGAGCTTTGCACAGTCTTTGATGAGATGATCCTCCCGATCACAATAATAACACTTTCTCCTGTAGCCTGGCCTTGATTGCGAACGTCTTCTTGATTTGTATGTACCCCATCTATCATTAGACCTGCCTCTATCATACTCATTTTTTGATGCAACCATAGCATTTCCTTCCAAGTACTTGCTACTTTCATTTTTCTTCATCGCTTCATGAGAAATAAGCGTAGCAACCACCTCATCCAGTCCAAGAGTATCCTTCCTGTACAATAGAGTAGTCTTGAGATGCTCAGATGATGAAGGTAAGGAGACCAGCAAGATAATAGCCTTATCTTCCTCCTCGGTCTTCACCCTAATTGTACCCAACTCCATTGTGAGCTTGTTGAACTCGTCCAGATGTTCTGTAAGGTTCACTTGTTCTAGCATTTGAAGTGTGTGCAGCTGCTTCTTCAAAGATAACCGATTTGTCAAAGACTTTGACTTGTACCTCATTTCTAACTTTGCCCATAGCTCTGCCGGATCTTCTTCATCGATGACTTCTTGAAGTGTGTTGTTTCTGAGATATAACTGGATTGTGTTGTTTGCCAATTCTCTCAACTCCTCCCACTTGTCATCTCCTATGTCTTCCGGTTTGTTGGACTTTTTGTTGAGAGCTTTCACCAAGCCCTTCTACATTAAAATATTTTTTACTCTTTGCCGTCACAGAGTAAAGTCAATATTACCATTAAAAGGCTCTATCATGAAACTTGCACATTTTCCTGCCATTTTGATCTTTTTTCTTTTTACAGAAATTCTGATTCAAAAAATCTGACCGTACAGATGTGTCCGGAATACTCCAAATAGTTGGAAAGTACTATTGGATCGTCAAAAAAGGACTCAAAATGGCTTAGATCAAGCCAAACTAATTTCGACAACTTAGATCTGCGGCTGTGTCTTCACCACGTAGCACTGGATAACTCCTGTGTGCTAACGTGGCAGCTGACGTGGCGCTGACGTATCTAACATGTGGCGCTGACGCGGCCACAGTCACTCGCCTTCTTCTTTTTGCCGCGCGTGAGGCACGTGTCGACGACTGAGCTCACGCGCTATCTTCATGAGGTGCGTGAGGGCGCGTGGGACCTCTTCTAGGCCTCTGTTTTGTAGTTTTAGACTCCTCTCAACAAGACCTTGCTCTTGATATGCTCAAAATCTGTTTTCAAGCAACTTGATTTCTGGGCAGTTCTGAAAAACAAACCCTGTTTTTCTGAAAAACGACCGATGAGGCTCTGATACCAATTGTTGGGATTTAACGCAACCTACCTGAACTACTAGAAATCAAACACACAATAATGGACACAAGATTTACGTGGTTTGGCCTCTGCCTACGTCCACGGACAGTAATCAACCTTGTTCTTGAACAATTGAAGCAACAAGCGATCACCGATTGGGTTCTTGCATGGCAGCGGCTAACATTCAATCACCACTACTACGCCGTCGCGCGCGGCGACGAACAATGGGTGGCACTTCAGCCACTCTCGTCTCTTCTTATCCCAGTTTCTCATCGGTGACCCAAATGAGTATGAGATACATTTCGACTATATCTCCATCACCATCCATCAGTTGCTCTATCTCATTCCTAACCATTTGAACTCGTCGAGTTAAGGCAACAAGTCTACTTTTCAGTCGACGCACACGCTCCAAGTTTAAGGTACTGATCTTCGACGTGAGTTCATCTAGTAGTGGATATGCTTCAATTTCTAATTCTGCTGCCTGAGAATCAAGAAATGTACAGGCAGCCTCCAGAGCAATTTCAAGAACCCTAAACTCAAAGGGCAAGTAATCAGGTGACACGCTCCCTTATGAGTAGTTAAGTTACCTAACACACCTAAGCTCATCCATATTTTCTTCTTTTTTTATTTATTTTTGTTTTTTTAATCAATTTATCATATCCATGTTCCCCACTACCCCAATTTTATTTTATTCTATATCTTTTTTTTTTTTTCATCAACATACCAATCATTTCCTTTTTCTTTCTACCACCCACATCCCCTTTCTTATCTTCCTTTTTCCATTCCAAAAAAAAACAAAAAAATATTCAAGCATTCACACCAATTGATTTTTCTACTCTGTCATTCCCGTCATCCAGATTTGCGAAACAAACTCATTTTATTCATGCCGGGAATCAACCCCAATCACAGTTCTGCACTAGAAAGTAGACGCTATAGGTGCCCACTTCCACCAAAAACAAAAACAAAAACACACAAAAAAAAAAAAAAAAACACACCAAAAAAATAAAAAAGAGAAGCCTTTTTCGATTCCCTCCGGAACCAACCCGACAGCGAAGATTACCCACCAACTTCATTTGCCACTAGCTTCATCGCTCGCCTTCGCAACCCTTGACGGCCCTGCCTCAGTACTAACAAGACCACCGAGCGGGTTGACTCTCTGCTGCTCATCAAAAGCAGAGTATGGCGGAACTCCGAATCAGACCATAACGATGGCCTTCCATTTTAGCTCTTTATTTTCCATTTTCAGTGCGCTAATCTCTGCTCGCGCATCCTTGTACATACGTTGGAGCAGCGAAAGTTGGGCGTTTAATCGGTGTACCTCACTTGTCCTGTTCTGCAGTCAATGAGACAAATTGGAGACTGCAGCCATTGTCTTCATACAAGACTTCAGCGTGTAGTGGTTAGCTTCAATGTCAGATTGAGCTGCCATTATTTGCTCGACTGACAGCATGAGGGCACGTGGGACCTCTTCTAGGCCTTTACTTTGTAGTTCTAGACTCCGCTCAGCAAGACCTTACGCTCGGTATGCTCAAAGCCTATTTTCGAGCAACTTGATTTCTGGGCAGTTCTGAAAAATACACCATGTTTTTTTTTCTGAAAAACGACCGATGAGACTCTGATACCAATTGTTGGGATTTAAGGCTGTGAAAACCCACATTTAATTATTCTTAAAAGAAAATAAATAAATATATTAATTAATTAATTTTATTCAGAGTCTACCTAAAATATATAATAGTGTAAAAGTTAGTTTTAAATTAACCCAATTCAATTACTAACAAAGACATTATTAAGAATAATAATTTTGTGGGTATTCAATATTTATTGTTTATAAATTGTTTTAATTATGATTCAATATGATAATTATTCTTACTAAATACCTTAGTTAAAAATTTTAATATATCAATTTTAAGCAACTCACAAAAAAAAAATATATGTATATATATAGCAGATTTTTGGTAGCAACTTTGCCACATGTTTGTTTGCATGTAAGTGTAGGAACCCTCACCTCATTATGCATCATTGGAATTGAGAGCCACGTTGGACTACATGGAATTAAGAGAAAGAGAAAGAAAAAAGAGAGAGAGAGAGAGAGAGAGAGAGAGAGAGAGAGAGAGAGAGAGAGCCTCAGAGAAGCTTCTATATATTTACACACAGTGTTCATACACACAGTGTTCATGTTTTCAAAAGGCTAATTGGAGAGAGTAAGAAAAAGAAAAAGAGGGAATTCTTGTGGAAGAAGAGGAAGAGATTAAGGTTGCACATTTTCCTACCATTTCACTATTCTATTTCAATCCTATAACTAAGAAAGAAAATCCTCTCAACCCTCTCATTTTTTTTTAATTGTTGAAATTTTCAGATGATAAAATGACTAATTTATAGATAGAAATTTTTAAATATATGTATGTAAATTTTGTGATGTGTATATCAAATATTTGAAGATATTGATAGTCTTAAAATTATGGTATTAGTGTGGAAATAGGCTTGCATGTGTAGTTTATACCATTAAAGAGAGGATTGAAGAATTTATTTGGTCCTTGAATCTGTCAGAAAATTTGTACGAATTTTTAGACAATTTTATACTCAAAATTTGAAGATGATTTATTCTACAAAGTTGTTTATAATGATGTATACTTCATCCATGAATTTGTGTAACAATTATGGAGTTTTTTACGAATTTATACAGATTTTTAACTAAATCTGGAGCTATAGGCAGATTTTACTATGTGTTTGAAAAATCATTAAAATTTTATATTAAACCAAATCTGGTAATTTCTAAACAAAAAATGAAATTTGAGAAGTCTAGTTTCAAAATAAATTTTTAGATTATGGAATTGATTTATAAATTTAAGTATGAAATTAATTTAAGAAAATGTGATAAATCTGTGTCATAAACTTTCTTGGAATTTTTAAGAATTATTTATAAATTATTTTTGGAAATTGCTTTCTGAAAAATTACCATAACATGTTTATTGAGTATTCTGTAGATTTATATGAATTTTAGAGTTGTATAAGTAATTTATTTATAATTTTATTTGCAAGATATACATTCTGAAAATTTTGGCAGATTCAGGAGAAATCAAAAATTATCTCTTCAATTGTTTACTTGGACTAAAATTTAAAATTGTGCTAGTCTAATCTTGTAACTTAAAAATCCATGCATGTATGTGATTATGATTTATTTCTTTTTGGTATCTACATTATTATTTTATACCATGGTTTAAATTAATTGTTTATTTAAATTTCGTACATTGATTTATTTTTGGTGTGACATGTGTAACATTTTATGTTGGGAATTTTAATGAGTTGGTACAACAATATTGGTGAATAAAATTGGAATTATTTATGATTAATATAAAACTAACAGAAACGATTAACAACTTATACAAAGTTAACAATTGAGGGTTAATACCGGTTGTTCAGGGTGAGTCCTGGTTTTTAATAATTTTTACGTAAATTGTGTCGCAAAACCCTAAGATGGCACGGGACTTATTTGAACCCTTATCGGTATTTGGTTTTGGAATAAAAGTGGATGTGCGGGTGGCACGTAGGGAGGTTACATGCCCCAGGCAGACCATGCCCTTGGGGCAGACCATGGATGCCACAGTTTGGGTATATAACTCCGGGTGTTTACATCTTTGGTAGTTCTTTAATATTTGACCAAGGGGGGTTTCCAAATTAACCGTGGCCATGGCTTAGTGGTTAGTAAGAAAATCTCTTTGGTGAGATTTTAAGTGTCATCTAAACTATTAAAATTGTCGAAATTACTATAATGGTTGTTACATTTATCATGCTATTGAATTTTACTATTATTTTAATTGTCATGATTTGATTCTTTTCTCTTAAAAAGAATGGTAGGTTGGTTACGTTTTCTTACTGTGTTGTAAAACTCATGGCATATATTTTGTTAGCCTGGCGTTTCATGCCAGATTATGTCGAAGAAGGGACTGAGGCTGAATTTGGAGCTGCCGCTAATATTGAACCTTGGCTAACTTAAAGTCAAGACTCTATCAAAATAAAATTATATTATCCTTGGTATTAGTAATTACGTATGTTATAAAGTTGTTGTAATATTGTATGTGGACTCGTAATTTAGTTGTTAAGCTTTGACTATGTGAGAATCTAAATTTTCCTAATTAGTTGTTAAAATTTTTATTTAGCAAGTTATTTGTTATTTAAATTTTGTGATGTTCTAAAAAAAAAATTGCGGTGTCACAAAGGCAACCCACTTGAACTTTCAGAAATCAACACACAATAATGGATACAAGATTTACGTGGTTCGGCCTTAATGCTTGCGTCTACAGATAGTAATCAACCTTATTCTTGAACAATTGAAGCAACAAGTGATCACCGATTGGGTTCTTGCACGGCGGCGGCTGACTTTCAGTCACCACCACTACGCCGTCGCGCACGGCGACGAACGATCTCTAAGAGTTCATCAAACATTTCAGTGATGGATATCAAAAGATTAGAAAACCAGCATGCCCAAAATGTTTGAAGTTTAATTCACCAACCATTCTATCCCAAACTGTGGAGCCAAATAATCAAAGGGGAGAGTATCAGAGAGACCCACCAAGCATCCCCAAATCAGTAAAAATAATAAAGAAAGTGAGTCTTGCCTGAGCACCACTCATCATCATACACACCACTCGCTTAAAAAACAAAAACCTCTGGCGGTGTTTGTCAAGATTTGGTTTTGGTTTTTTTTTTTGATTTTTTCCACTAAAAGACAAAGTTTTTGCAAAACCAAAAAAAAAAAAAACAAATCCAAACAAAATATCCCATCTAACTCCATAATCATTTCACTTTTTCTCTCACAAACATCACATCCAACCACAAAAAAACCCAACTATCTTCCCAAACACCAAAAATTTTTTATCCAATAATATCCTACAACTAAAAAAACCTACATAAAAATCCATTTCCCAAACACCCACTCTGTTTCCCTTTTTCTCTCCACCAATAAAACATAATCATCTCTCTGACCCTCTCTTCCACCACCCAAAAATTCTTTAACTTCCCCCAAAAAATACCCTGACCATACCATCTTTTTTGTTTTTATTTTTGTTTTTGTTTTTTATTATTATTTTCTATTTATAAAATATCAAAAATGTATAATTTACGCTAATTTAGATAAAAACATCTAAAACATATGTACATATACATAAAAGTATATAAAATTACAAAATACTACAAATTAATAAAATAATAAAAAAGATTTGAGTGATACAAAATGATTTGGCCAAAATGGGTGACGTTTGGGATTAAAACTTCAATTTGATTTTTCTGCTGATAAATTCATAAAATAACATATTTCAATTTTCATCAGCGGGTGTTAAAAAGAAAACGCCCAAGTCTTAGGACCGGTCAAAATGGGGTGTGTGGGAGCCAGAAAAATATAGGTACTAGCTTATTGGGCCTAACCCAAACAAAGCCTACAATGGGTCCAGCCCAAACAAAAATCACACCCCTCATCTATATAAAGGGGGGGCATCCCAAGTAAAAGGGAGGTCTCATTTCTCTCTACAGAACACACACCCCTTCAAATATATATACTATTTACTTCTTGATTCAATGACTAACTTCATCATCGGAGTACTCCCAGCCGACAACCCCGGTTGGGTGGTATCGACTATGTTTATCATTGCAGATCTACAAGGGTGAAGCTCTTCTCTTCGTTGGATCTCTACAACGTCCATGTGAGAGGATATTTCATGGTCTCACAATTGGCGTCGTCTGTGGGAAACGTCTGACAGAGTTCAACAAAGAAGGCAACAAATACCATACTCAAGATGCTCAGATCATTGTTACATGTTACTATAAACATGACCCACAGTTAATCCTATCTTTTTACTCTTTGTTTAACTTGATCTTTGAAATTCAATCTTACTATCTATATGCATATACATATATATAGATATATATGTGTATATATTTATGCTCTTAGATTTGGTCCAAGCATTTATTCAATATAGTCGGCACATACTAAACCCATTGAAATGCCTTTAGTTGGATTTACCTTTGCATTTTTATTCTCTCTCTAAAAATGGTTTTCACTCTTATTTTTGCTAGCTTCTTTTCGGCATTATATAATGGATTCAGACTCTTTGATTCTTGAGATATACTTCCACCATGAGTTACTAATCTAATTTTTGTGGTAGTCGGCTGCTTATAAAGTTCGAAAATTCGGCAGTCGGCTAATCAAGAAGTTATTCGGCAACCAAATGAGGATGCATACAAAAAGTTGTGGCCATGAAAATTTGTTTTTTTGCTTTTGAAAAAAGCCGTATATTTTATTCGGCAATGTGAATTTCATAGGCAAATTTTATTCGGCAAATATTTCATTACCTTACGTCATATTTACAAGTTCAATTTTATTCCTTACATCATTATATTTTCAAGTTCAATTTTATTTGGCAAACAATTCATTACCTTACGTTAATTTTATTCGGCAAATATTTCATTACCTTACGTCATTATATTTTCAAGTTTCATATACGGTTGACATTATTCGGTCACAGGAAAATTTTCATAGTTTCACTACCTACATCATGTATTTACCCGGCAACTGAAATTTCTGACGCAGTCAAACCCAAGTTTTGACTATACACCACGATTCCGATTGCCGACCAAGTATGCGGTAAGTCAAGAACAAAAGGGAAGTGTTGCACAGGTGTGCTCGGCCAAACAAATCCAAAATTCGGCGTTCGAGCCCATGCATTCGCATTTCGGCAGTGCCGTAACTCATAATCAATCGATCGGCAAAGCTCCAAAGCTACTCTGCACTTATTCGGCTTATTATTTGGCATGACAAGTCTGCAAACTCACGACTTATTCGGTATTGACAACTCTGCAAACTCACAACTTATTCGGCATTTCATTTGGCATATCAACATTAATATCAACACCGCAAGATTATTCGGCACCGCTACAACTCGGCTTAGACAACTTATTCAGCTTATTATTTGGCATGACAACTCTGCAAACTCACAATCTGTTCGGCATTTCAATTTGGCATATCAACATATTAATATCAACGCCGCATCGTCTAGCAACGACAACTTATTCAGCTTTAACATCTCGACTTCGACATTGCTTATCAACTCAATTATACAATACTCGGCAGAACATCATACCGTATTGCTTATCCTCTGCGATTCGGTATATCACTCGACCTATTATCAACTGCATATTAACATTATTCTGCATATCTTGGCTTCGGCAAATTACCCGGCAGTTAACACTACTCGGCTGCAAGACTACTCGGCCGCCCATACGTCATGCACAACATCGGATAATCCCGCCCCATTATCTACGATATTCGTCTAACAACATTTGTCAACTTTATACGGCAACATTTTCGACTAAACAACAGTCAACTTATTCGGCAACAGAGTTCATCGGCATTATGAACGCTGCATGCATATGATTAACTCGGCACATTCTTTGACTACAACTTGCAATATTCTTCCGCATCAAATATTCGGCAACGTTGTAACTTATTCGGCACTAATATCTTGGCATAGAATTAGCATCTCGGTTTGCCAAAATCCACATTTGAACATACCACAAGATTCCTATCGGCTCAAAGATTCCAAACCCACCAACCCGAGGAGCCAAGAAGCAATCCAAGTCCGTCTAAAGTTGTGAAACGGATCACACATGCTGAAAACTAAAATTTCAAAAGCTGTCAAACTCAAGTTTTGACCATACCAATGTGAAGTACTCATTAAGACGAGTCCAACGCAACAAACCGCATCAAAATCGGAGCTAAAACGACGCCGTACGGGCCGATCAAAGTTTGCCTAGAATTGACGAATTTTCTAAGGACGACGAACCAGCCGTGCAAGAGAAGTTATCCGGTGCTTCGCGATACACAATTCTCAACCGATCTGAGCCATCAGCTCTATTTCGGCTACAACTACGCCATCAAGAGTCCGATTACAACGATCCAATAGTCCTTTCCAACTATTTGATGCAGTCCGAGTCCATCCGTACGGTCATAATTTGCAAATTCAACTCACAAAATAAATAATAATAATAATAATAATAATAATAATAATAATAATGCAGAATTTATTCAAAGAATTATGCGCAATGGCTTCCTTCACATATCACCAAGCACCCTACTTTGTCTCGGCTTCATTCTGCTATTGCCACGGCACCGAACGAGGGCACAGAATCCGTTTCAAATTTTTATCGGCTTACCCGGCAATTTTGGCCCAAATCAATTTTATTCCTTTCGAATAACCAATGTCATCCAAAAGCAATGGGGCAAGTATACGTTGGACAAGACACTCAAGTTCAATAAATCAACAACCGTCGCCATCCCAGTTTAGCAAACCCAACTTTGAAGGGATGCCGACACACCGCGAAGCTAAGAAAAATCACTGACCAAAAGATCGGCATGATCACCAACCCAAGTATTGCTGACCAACTTCTCGAAAAAATCACATTATATATGAAACCGACACCGATGTTTTGGCACTAGTTACTCGGTAGTGCATCACCTTCACTCAGCAAAATTATTTGGCACCATTTGTCAACTTTATGCATTGTCAACTTTATGTAGCAACATTGGCCACAGTATTCGGCAACTTTATACGCCTAACAACATTATTCGGCAAAACAATTAACTGCGACATTGCTCAACTCCGCAATTCGGTTTTTCACTCTGCCATACATGCATACTCGGCTAACTTGGTCCAAACATTATAACGACATTTACTTGAGTTACAAACTCCCGCTCCTTTTCACGCAGCTCGAAGCAAGCGCCAGTTTTGGGGTAATACATTACACACTTGGCAGTCGGCAATTCGCATATTTTTGCACGCCGTCATTTTACCAAAGCCGAATCTACCCCGCCACATAGGTCAATGGGGCAAGTCCAATCTATATTCCTTCCGACTAACTCCTGTCATTCGAAAGCAATGGGGCAAGTCTACATTAGACTAAACGCAAATCGAGCAATGCTAATTGGCCTAAAATTTACTCAGCAATGAAATAATTGGCCTAATATCTATTTGGCCATTCCTTACAAGTGGAGCAATATTCTTTGTGATTAACACGTCTACCTCATTCGGTACTGGCCATCACTGACACAGGATGCGTTATTCAAAGGCAAAGGCCTACACCTACGCTCGGAGGTTAGAATACCACGGCCTACACCCACGCCCGGGGGTTAGAATACCGCGGCCTACACCTACGCCCGGAGGTTAGAATACCGCGGCCTATACCCATGCCCGGGGGTTTGAATACCACGGCCTACACCTACGCCCGGAGGTTAGAATACCGCGGTCTACACCCTCACCCGGGGTTATAATACCACAGGTCTACATCCTCACCCAGGGGTAATAATACCGTAGTCCATCTTTTGGCTAATATATCTACCTTATTTAATCTGTCTTATTTTGTTCAGGCAATCATTTCCATGCTCGGCATATAGAAATATTTCTAGCTCGGCACGAAAGTCCATATTTGGAAGCAATCTTTGCACTCGGCAATATACTACACCCTTGCCCTGGGTTATAATATCGCGGCCTACACCCTTACTCGGGGGTTATAATACCGTGGCCTATTGTTATAGAGATAGTATTACTCACTGGGCTTTAGCTCACCTCTTTCCTCTATATACATATATTTTTACATACATTCATACATTCCTGCATTCATCCAACCATTCATTCATTTATGTTTTTCATTTATCAAATGTATTCTTTGTCAAAGGACCTAACATCTATTTGAACAGCATAGCTCGGCAATAAAAACTCTCATTCCTTTTACTGAAGACAATGAAAGTTTTGGGGCAATTGTGGGAGCCAGAAAAATATAGGTACTAGCTTATTAGGCCTAACCCAAACAAAGCCTGCAATGGGTCCAGCCCAAACAAATATCACACCCCCCATCTATATAAAGCAGGGGGGCATCCCAAGTGAAAGGGAGGTCTCATTTCTCTCTACAGAACACACACTCCTTCAAATATATATACTATTTACTTTTTGATTCAATGACTAACTTCATCATCGGAGTACTCTCGGCCGGCAACCCCGGTTGGGTGGCACTGACTATGTTCATCATTGCAGATCTACAGGGGTGAAGCTCTTCTTTTCGTTGGATCTCTACAACATCCACGTGAGAGGATATTTCATGGTCTCACAGGGTGTCTACAGCTTTACAATTCTGGACTCTTCTCAGTAAGACCTTGCTCCTGGTATGCTCAAAATCTGTTTTCGAGTAACTTGATTTATGGGCAGTTCTGAAAAACACACCGTGTTTTTTTGAAAAACGACCGACGAGGCTCTGATACCAATTGTTGGGATTTAACGTAACCTACCTGAACTGCTAGAAATCAAACACACAATAATGGACACAAGATTTACGTGGTTCGGCCTCAATGCCTACGTCCACGGACAGTAATCAACCTTGTTCTTGAACAATTAAAGCAACAAGTGATCACCGATTGGGTTCTTACACGGCAGCGGCTAACATTCAATCACCACCACTACGCCGTCGCGCGCGGCGACGAACAATGGGTGGCACTTCAGCCACTCTCGTCTCTTCTTATCCCAGTTTCTCACCGGTGACTGTAGACGTCCCCGAACGCATCCCGGGGAAAGGGAGTGCGAGTCCCCCCTGTTCTGGTTCGACATTGGGTCACTACAGTTCGAAGGACTCAAACGTCACGGTTCTAAATCTGAACCAAAGAGTCCAACTCTGGCAAATCATTTTGAGAAAAACAGATTTTTGAAAAAGAAGTACCAAACATGGACTGCTTTGCCAGATTACAGAGTCGCCACCTAAATATTTTTAAAAATGGGAAATTTAGGAAACCCTGACTCGGTGCCGAAGGCCACGTGTCCGTCATCACCAAAGTGATCTTGGCTCGGGAGCTTGGGTACGATCGGGGAAGGTCAGCTATGAGCACCCCCTCTCGCCCGGTCCGAAGACCGGCCTCTACTAACCATGATATCCTCTTTTGAAAACATTACGTGTTCTTATTCCGGTTATTAGCCTAGATTTACTATGTTATGCGCACAGCAAACAAGTATAGACCAAATCGCCTAAGTTGGAACAAAACATCATATGTTTGTTTTTAAAATGATTTGCTACTCACAAGTAGGCTAAAATGCAGGTTTTGCCACTCTCAAGCGGGCTTTTTAGAAAAGACGGTTTTGCCACTCTCTAGTGGGCTTTAAAACTCACAGTTTTAATGTGTTGTCCCAATTTAGGTAATTCGACCTCCATCCACAGGCATTCAAGCAGTTTATCTCACATAAGCATTTAGCCGCATGGTGAGCATACTGTCATGGCAAACATTCATACGCATGCGATATGCTAAAGCATAAATACTTACATCGTACTCCGTGCCAAAAACAGTAAACTAGTTAGCAAACATGCATGACCTAGTTCATGTTAAGTGGCTAATGCAATACAAGCAAGATGTAATTCTAGAATAGGCTCGGCTAACCCTAAACATGGCACATGAGATGCAACAACTATCACGTATTCAATTTGGAATTGAAAGTACGATGCAGTTTGCATGATGTGCCGAGCCCGAATGCATGTAAACAAATGCATGAATGCACACATGCATTGCATAAGGTATGCTAATTTAAAATGCCCTAATCTACCATCTTATGCAGGTAAATAAAAGGGAGAAAGAAATGGGGGTTGGAAGACATACACCCACTCACACACACTTATTACATTTTTGCCCTCGCTCGGAGGGACCGAATAATAATACAGACCGAATAGATAAACGAATAAATAAATTATTACACAATTCTAATTATTAAAATCAAGGCAAATAAATAAATAAATGCAATGGGGCCTCAGCCCTGCCTTGGGATGTGCGAATGGTGCGTGCTCAATCCGTCTTGCCCGGAAAAACCCGTGTCATGGCACTGCTGCTTCTGTTTTTACTGCCCTGCCTCTCTAAAAATTCTCAAAGTTCTGGAATACCTTCCAAATGGTCTGAAGTACCCCACCGGCTTGGAGGAGTGGTCATCGGCTATTTGAGTTATCCACCGGCTTCATATGGAGTTTATCGGCACAAAAACAGTGCCGATCGGCACAATAAACTGCCGGCCGGCAGAAAGTCCCTGCAGCAGACAGATTGACAGCAGCAGCAAGACAGCAATGCATGGCATGGGTTTTGGAGGACATGTAAGCATGGTCATTGCCTCCTATCATGCTTGGGGACTCAAGGAGGTAAGACTCTTGGTTCTTGGGCTACCAATGGCGCATTTTGATGCATGATAGCCCAAAGAACTAAGGTTGCATTTTGATGTAAATGCATGCAACACAAAAATGCTAACCAAGTCCCTATCATGACAATATCAAGGGCCTTAGTGACATGGGAATTGAGGTGTGTTTTGTCACTTGGGGTACAAACACCCCTCAATTCCCATACTTGATTTGACACCCCAAACCAAGTGATGAAATGCCACTATGCAAACATGCAAACATGCAAACTAGGATGTTAGCAATTTAAGTACCACACAACTAACACATTAGTCATGCAAAATGCTAGAATGTAAAAAGAGGCTAGTGTGATGCAAAAATGAGCTAAGTATGCAATGGGATCAACCAAGTATGCAACTAGCATGTGATAAGCACATAATGATGGTCTTAACCACAATGGGGGAGGCCTCAAACCTCCCCAAAACAGTGGCAAAGAGTGCCCCAAAACATAGATAAGATGCTATGCAAGCATGCGAGTTGATGGGCCTAAAACTAAGGCAACAAAGAGGGCATCTAAATGCCATTAACATGGCCATTCATGGTACATGTTGGACAACTAAAAAAAAAAGGGATATTTATCATGCGAAAATACACCCAAATCCCACATATGGCAGTCCCAAAACAGTCCCAAAAGCATGAATGCACACAATGCACATTTTAAAGCATAAAGGGCACACCTTTAAAGCATGAAGAGAGATAACAAATCTAGACATGTGAGCATGGATTAAGGTCTGAAATAGCATGCCAAATGATCCCAAATCATCTAAATAGGCTAACCAATGTATGCACATGGACTATATGCTTGAGGCCAACAAACCATCATGCAAAGTAACCATACTAATCATGCCAAATATGATCAAAACAGTGGCTCACGGCCCTAGAACATGGCAAATCAAGGCTAAATGCTCCACCATGCTAAGCCAAAACATGGAGATATATGGGGCTAAACATATGGCACAATTCTAGGCCAAACGAGGCATTACAAAGCGAGCGTAAGAAGCATGCTAAGGGCCATTAAACCCATATTAGACAGAGGTTAAACATGACTTAAAACACTCGAGAAAGCTCTGAAATGAGGCCAAATAAAAGCAAGCATGCATACTAGAGCTTCATACAAGCAAGGCCTACAAGCCAAAATGCAAGACAACCAAACCAAGCATGCCAAATGGGTCCAAGACAATGGCTCACAGCCCTTATACATGGCAAGATGATGCTATTATCTCCATGAAATCAAACTAAAACATGCAAGTATCAAGGCTTAGACATATGGCACACTTCTAGGCACAAGAGAGCATTCCAAAGCAAACATAAGAGGCATGTTAAGGGCTACAAAACCGACCAAAAACAGAGGCAAAACATGACCTCAAACACCCAAAAAGTCTCTGAAATGAAGCTAAAACAAGCATGCATACATGTTACCTCATGAGCCAAAAATGAAGGCAAACAAAGGGCCAAGGGGGAGAGGGGTGTCTCTCCCCTATATGAGACTTAAAATCATCTTCCTCACCACTGAAAACCCACTGGTTTTCAGTGGTGGGAAGGCCAAGAACACCAAGTAAAGAGGGTCTTAAGCAAAGGCACCAAAAGTGGCCATATAAGGCCTAATAGGATGGACCTTTGCTCAAACCAAAAAAGGACCTTAATGAAGGTTCAAGAACAAGTAAAAAAAAGACTTTTTTATCTTAAACACAAACTCAAAAACACAAAGTAAAGAGGGTAGAAAGAGGTTGCAAGAATGGGGAATATAAAGTGATGTTCTTACCCTTGAAGATCCTTTGAAGAACAAGTGATGCAGCCACTCTCTAGTGCTCAAAACCAGTCCAAAACCAACACAAATAACCTTCCAAGTCTCTCAATCTCGAGCTAAGGTGTAATGGTGTGTGTAATGGTGCAAAAGTAAGGTAAATCTACACTTTCAAGCCTAAAATCACACACACAAGAGGAGAGAGATGGAGATCTATGTATCTATAGATATATGACAGAGAAATATATGTATAAGCTCTGGTTTTTGCCTCCCAAAATGCTAACCCTTATCCAAGAGGAAGAGCTCTCCTCTTATAGGCAAAGAATGCTTAGCAACTAAGCAAGCCAAGGGTTCATCCCTCCATACACGTGTATGGAGGGGAGCAAAACACTTTACAGCTGTGAGAAAATATCTCATAAAGCAAGTGTACAGTGCTCGGCCGGCAAAGAGTACCAAATGGCAAAATTTAGTGCCGGTCGGCACAAAATAGTGCCGGTCGGCACAATAAAGTGCCGATGGACAAACTAGCCAGTCGGTGGCCTCCAGCCCCAGCCGGTGGTGTGTAGGGATGCCTCAAAAGGCATTCCCTGCCCTCCCAAGGCAAAACACAAGCGTTTGGTCTCGGTCGAGTTCGGAGGTCCTGAGGCAAGGCGCGCGCAGCCGAGAACTCCGGGAACTCCAAACGAACACAAACAGGGATAATCACCGAGTGTTCCAACGGTGACGTCCAAGTCTTGAGGACGGTCAAAAATGGGGTGTCTACAGTGACCCAAATGAGTATGAGATACATTTCGACCATATCTCCATCATCATCCATCAGTTGCTCTATCTCATCCCTAACCATTTGAACTCGTCGAGTTAAGGCAACAAGTCTACTTTTCAGTCGACACACACGTTCCAAGTTTAAGGTACTGATCTTCAACGTGAGTTCATCTAGTAGTGGATATGCTTCAATTTTTAATTCTGCTGCCTGAGAATCAAGAAATGTACAGGCAGCCTCCAGAGCAATTTCAAGAACCCTAAACTCAAAGGGCAAGTAATCATGTGACACGCTCTCTTATGAGTAGTTGAGTTACCTAACCCACCTAAGCTCATCCATATTTTCTTCTTTTCTTTATTTATTTTTATTTTTTAATCAATTTATCATATCCATGTTCCCCACTATCCCAACTTTATTTTATTCTATATCTTCTTTTTTTTTTTCATCAACATACCCATCATTTCCTTTTTCTTTCCACCAACCACATCCCCTTTCTTATCTTCCTTTTTCCATTCCAAAAAAATCAAAAACATATTCAAGCATTCACACTAACTGATTTTTCTACTCTACCATTCCTGTCATCCAGATTTGCGAAACAAACTCGTTTTATTCATGCCGGGGATCAACCCCGATCACAGTTTTACACTAGAGAGTTGACGCTATAGGTGCCCACTCCCACCAAAAACAAAAACAAAAACGCACACACACACAAAAAAAAAAAAAAACACACCAAAAAAAAAAAAAGCCTTTTTCGATTCCCTCCGGAACCAACCCGGCAGCGAAGATTACCCACCAACTATAACAACCCGAAATTTAAGTTGTCCCTTAAATTTTATACTAATATTATGGTTGTATGTGATAATGTATTATTAAATAAATAATAATAAATACAGAATCTAATTTGACAATGGATTATCAAATATGAGATTAATTAGGGATTATTATTTGGGGCCAAATTAACAGAAATATGGAATTATAATACTAGTTGGGCCAAATTGAAGTTAAAGATAGTAAATAAATAAATATAAAAGTAAGAGTAAATAAATAATAATAATAATAATAATAATAATAATAATAATAATAATGGGTATGGTAGTAAAATAAATAATTAAATTACTGTTGGTATACGACAGAGTGTAATTTAATTAGGAATTAATTTATTTATATAGTTATATTAGAAAACTGGGCCAAAGTATAATTATCTTAAATATTTATTAAAGATAAGTATGAATCCACGAAATTTATTATCGAATCTGGGGAAGATAAGTGGGCCACGTTCTTACTTCCCTATAAATAGGGAGGAGGTGATCAACTAGGCGGAAAGAAAGGAGAAAAAGAGAGAAAGGAAGGAAAAGAGAGGAAGGAGAAGGGAAAGAAAGGAAGAAAATGAAGAAAAAGATAGTGGAGGTCGAGAGGGTCTTTGATAGTGGAAAGAAAGAGTGAGGTATTCAAGTTAAGGTGAGTTATATTATATCTTGAGTTACCATAATATATTTTACATATATTTTGACTTACCATAATTTATTTTATACAAGTTATGTTTTATAAATTATTATAAATTAAATTAATATTTCGATTTCGTGGATTATTTCCTGACCCCTATTTGCTTAAAATGAAACCCATGGATATATTTGTTTAACTTTTAATGATTATTTGACAATAACCTTATAAATAATTATGTTTTGTAAGTACCACCACGAGAGTCCTACGCCTTAGGGGACTTAAATAACCATTGGTCTCTGTTTGGTCACTTTGTGGCCCTCTATTGTCATGGATCCATTGACCTCTGTTCTGTGCGGAGCAAAGTTTTGTGCGGAGATAAGTGCTACACTATTGTGGGAGCCACCTCTATAATCCGTACGAGCCACCTCTTGAATCCGTATCTCTGTTCTGACTGTCACTCACGTGACCTCTGTTCTGTTTTGTTCGGTACCGTGGTTATGGTTATTTTTTTTCATAATCTCAGTTTTGCTACTTAAATGATTATTTGTTCAGACTAAATTATCCTAAATATTTTAGTTACATAACTAACCATGGTTATTTTGTATCCCTTATACTCTTGGCATAATATTTCTCACTCCGCTATGTGCTTATAGCTGTTTACCAATTTTCAAGAAATAATGCAATTCAAAAATAGCTTTTGGGAAGTCTTAGATGCGGGGCTGTAGAATAGACACACACAACACTTTTATGGATATGTTTATATGTAAATATCGGCCTTTTTGATCAATAAATTTTGTTATAAAAATAGAAGCTCCAATGATTATTTTGATACCCTCACTTGAATATTATTTCCGCTCGCGCTTATTAATTTGTTTAAGAATTGGCCGGAGGTAACCTCAGTTACTGGCTATCACGATGCTTAACCTTTGGGTACGGGGAGCGGGTCGTGACACCAACTTCATTTGCCACCAGCTTCATCGCTCGCCTTCGCAACGCTTGATGGCACTGCCTCAGTACTTACAAGACCACCGAACGGGTTGACTCTCTGTTGTTCATCAAAAGCAGAGTGTGGCGGAACTCCGAATCAGACCATAACGATGGCCTTTCGTTTCAGCTCTTTATTTTCCGTCTTCAGTGCGCTAATCTCTGCTCGCGCATCCTTGTACATACGTTGGAGCAGCGAAAGTTGGATGTTTAATCGGTGTACCTCACTTGTCCCGTTCTGCAGACGGTGAGACAAATTGGAGACTGCATCCACTGTCTCCATACAAGACTTCAGCGTGTAGTGGTTAGCTTCAATGTCAGATTGAGCTGCCATTATTTGCTTGACTGACAACGTGAGGGCGCGTGGGACCTCTTCTAGGCCTTTGCTTTGCAGTTCTGGAATCCTCTCAGCAAGACCTTATGCTTGGTATGCTCAAAACCTATTTTCGAGCAACTTGATTTCTGGGCAGTTCTGAAAAATACACCATGTTTTTTCTAAAAAACGACCAATGAGACTTGTGACGCCCCAACTTTTTTAGGATATTATTAGAACTTAAAATCAATGTTGCCACCAAACATCATTAATATCCATTAACTAACAACCCAGAAATTTAAATTTTTTAAATTACAATGCCAATAAAACTTAAAACTTAGTCTCGGTACGTAAAAAAAAATTACACAAATATTAAAGAAAACTAGAGAAAAACTAGGAAACTGAGAAAATGGTTCATGGAACTTGGGGACTCTTCAAGCCAACCAAGGCTGAATGTCGCCTTGCAAGGCCTCGGTGTTTCCTTCATTTTCTTTGGTACCTGGCATAAAACGCCAGGGCAACGAGAATGCCAATGAGCGACGAGCTCAATAATATACTACAACCCAAAAATATCCACTCCGATAATAATACTCACAATTAATGAATAATACGTAGTAACAGAATAACACGTTGCATTTAATAAGCATAACAGGAATGCCAACAGTTAAAATAATAACAATAGATAAATAAATTAAAAAAAATGACAAATGGAAATAGTGATTCATCATAAGGAAAATGCACACTTTTCTTTTTAAATTCCCATAGATTTAGTTTATCAGATAAATTTAAGTAACTCCCCGCGGAGCACTATTTCCACTCAACCGCTAAGCAATGACCACGGGCAATTCTGACTCCTCCTTGGTCAAATATTCAAATGTTACTTGCTGTAACTACTAATGATGCCCACGCACCAGGGTTACGTACCCGAGTCATGACATCACGGTCTGCCCCCAAGGGAACGGTCTATGTTGTGACACCCGCACCACCAACCTTATATCGCCTACACCGATAAGAGATGAAATACCTTCCCGTGCCATGTTAGGGTTCGCAACTCACTTGCGCAAGATTCTAAACCGGGCTTGCCTCATCACTTTTAAATTTTATATGTATCATCGGTTCAATTTCGTGTTTCTTTACTTCGTTGAATTCACATTTTTATGCATGTGTGAGTTTTAGTTTGAGAACCACAGTGACATAAGGTTTATATAGCACAACACAATCATATATGACAACCAAAATAAATGTGATAGAATGTCTTAGGAATCATCACAAGATTTCTTAAGAATTCACACACTTCTTCTTTCAGCACTATATGATCGGACAAAAAATATATATATATGAAACCCATACCAAATAAAGTTCAACCATTATAATATTTTAACTGGTGCTGGTTCATCGAGTTAGGAAAATATTTCGAGATGAATACCAGGGCTAAAAACGATTTTAAAATGGAGAAATAATTTTTTGAACAAAACTGGTTTTCTGGATAGTGAGTTACTTTAACCTCCAGCACAGGTGTTCTGTGTTCGAAAAATAAAAAGGGGCTTCAAACGGTGTTGAAAAGAGGCATGGTCAGAATTGTTTGCTAAATTTTTGAGTTTAGCACATATTTCCAGAAGGATATGAAGACTGAAAACTAGTGTAAGATGGTCAAATAATTTTTATAAGAAAACTGGACAGATTTTGTCACATTTTGGAAAAATTGATGTTTCTCTCTTGATACTTCATAAAAAATTATGAAACCAGTGGAATTTGAAAGGTAACTTAAAAATATAACTTTTCCAATTTGAATCACTTGAAAACTCATTCTGTAGAATAAACGGTGACCTGGTAAAGTTAGCATTGCTGTTGCCTCCAGACAGCAGTGAAGTTAAAAACATGTTCTGACCACGAAACGTTGTCAAATAATTTTTCTTTCACCATGAGAACATGGTAAACGAACTCCAGTAATTTTAGAATCTTTGAAAGTGTTCTCATGAGTTTGTTTGAGTTTATTCAAAACAGATTAAAAATCTGTTTTGCTGAAAGTTCAACATTTGGTGAAAATCACACTTTGTATTCGCCATGAATCACATACAAGACTAAAAAAAATTGTTTCTTGCTATTATTCCCATGTGAAACTCTAATCCTTCATATTTACTTTCATTAGTGGTGATAGGGATTAGATAAAAATAATATTTATGAAGAATGAACACAAATTCATAAGCATGCAAGACTAATTCAAACAATGGAGAATATAGAAAATCAGTAGCTAAACCATCTAATCCACACTTGCAAGAAGGATAGAAATCATATAATCATAAGATCATCAATCTATCAACATGCATTGGGTTATTGTATATTAACCATGCATGCTCTTGCATATATCTTTTTTTTTTTTTTTTGATGTATAGATTTAGTAAAAAAAAATATGTAAGGAAGGATAGAGGTTGAGTATTCTTACTTCAAGAGCTCCTTACAAACTATTCTTAAAAAATTGTTTGGAATTGGTGACCACCAAGCACCCTCTCCTCTTCTTTCTTTCTTTTCTTTTCTACTCTTTCCTTTCTTCCCTTACTCAGCCGTGTACCTCCTAAGGTGGCTGAAATGGAGTTCTTATGTAGGCATTGTAAAAGGGAAATTGGTGTTTAAATTAGATTTGTTTATTCTATTACTTTACTTTATTTTTATCTTCACCAGAATTTCCTATTGGCTTGGATTTCTATCCTAAGGCATGCTTGCTTCCCCTAAGGAGGTTGCTTGTTGTTGGAGAGGAGCATGCTCACTGTACATGACACATACTACAAACCTAAGGAAAGGCCTTAGGAGTGTTGGAGGAAGCAAAAGCATGCATTGACAAGCTTGGGCCAAATCCCTCTGCCCAAAATAAATTTTGATTTCTCTTTTATTTATTTATTTATTATTATTATTATTATTATTATTTTACTGGATGGTTTTCTTCCTACTCAACTCTAACTAGCTTATTTACTATTAATTTAATCCATTTAGTTTTCACAACTGCATTAGCTACAGAATTTTACTTATTTATTTATTTATTTATTTTCACAGGAAGATAAATAATTTTATTTAAAGGAACCTAATATTGGTATTAACCATGATGCTATTAACATTATTGTGACGCCCCAAATTTTTTTTTTGAAACATCATAAGATTTAAATAACAATAACTTGCTAGATAAAATTTTAACTACTAATTAGGAAATTTTAAATTCTTACATAGTCAAAGTCCAACAACAAAATAAAACTACAAGTCCACACATAACGTCACAACATTGTTAAATACTAATACAAGAGATAACATGATTTTATTTGGATAAAATCTTGACTCTAAGTTAGCCAAGGTTCGATATTAGCAGCAGCTCCAATTTTAGCCTCAGTCCCTTCTTCGACATAATCTGGCATGAAACACTAGGGCAACAAAATATATGCCATGAGTTTTGCAACACAATAAGAAAACATAACCAACCTACCATTCTTTTTTAGAGAAAATAATGAGATTATAAACACGAGATAATAATATAATCATAAACATAAATTACAACCATTAAAATAATTCAAATAATTTTAATAACTTTGGTGACCTTTGAAATCTCACCAAAGAGGTTTAACTTACCAACCACTAAGTCATGGCCACGGTTAATTTGGAAACCCCTCCTTGGTCAAATATTCAAGAACTACCAAAGATGCCCACGCCCGGAGTTATATACCCAAGCCGCGACATCCGTGGTCTGTCCCAAGAGAACGGTCTGCCAGGGATACGTAACTTCCCTGTGTGCCACCCGCACATCCACCCTTATTCCAAAACCAAATACCGATAAGGGTTCAAATAATCCCCGTGCCATCTTAGGGTTTCGCGACACAATTTACTTAAAAATTATTAAAAACCAGGGCTCACCCAAAACACCCGATATTAAACCTCTGTCAGTAACTTTATATATACCATTAATCATTTCGGTTAATTTATATATTAAACACAAATTATTCAAATCTCAAACACCAATAATGTTATACCAACTCAAAAAAAAACTCCCAACATAAAACATTATACATGTCACACAATAATAATTCAATGTACAAAATTTAATAGACAATTAATTTAAAACATGGTATGAACATAATAACTTAGATACAAGAAATAAATCATAATCACACACATGCACGAATTTTTTGATTTACAAAATTAGACTAGGACAATTTTAAATAAATCACAACACACCCATACATGGATTACTAATTTATAATAGTTGATGGATTAGACCAACACAATATTGAAGTGATGATTTTATCATGTCCAGAAAATTCCAGTTTGTAACTTAGGTATTAAAAATTATAAATAAATTATTTACACAATTCTAAAATTCGTGCAATTGAGCAGAATACTCAATAGGGATGTTTAGGTCATTTTTCAAAAAGAATTTCAGAAAAAGAAGATGTAAATAATTCTGTAAAATTTCCAGCAATTTTTATGACACAGATTTGTCACATTTCCTTACATTAATTCCATGCTTAAATTTATAGATCAAATCCATAATCTAAAAATTTATCATGAAACTAGACTTCTCAAATTTCATCTTTTAGTTAGAAATTACCAGATTTGGCTTAGTCTAAAATTTTAAATAAGTTTTCAAATACATAGTAAAATCTGTCTCACAGTTTCAGATTTAGTTAAAAATTTGTATAAATTTGTAGAAAGCTCAAAAATTGTTGCCAAAATTCCTGGATGAACTAGACATCATTCTCAACAACTTTGTAGAAGAAATCATCTCGAAATTTTGAGTATAAAATTGTCTAAAAATTCGTGCAAACATTTTGGCAGATTCAAGGACAAACATATTATTTTCAATCTTCTCTTTAAAGGTATAAACTACACATGCAAGCTTATTTTTACAATAATAAGATGATTTTAAGACTATCAATATCTTCAAACATTTGATATACATATCACAAAATTCCTACACACATATATATATATATATATATAAATTCTATCTATGAGTAGTCATTTTAATCACGTGAACATAATCTGAAAATTTCATTAATAAAAAGAAATGAGAGGGTTGAGAGGGTTTTCTTACTTAATAGTAGGATTGAAATGGGTGATGAAATGATAGAAAAATTTTGCTTCCTAAACCTTCCTCTCTTCTTCTCTTTCTGCTGAATTCTCTCTTTTTTTGTCCCTTAGTTTCTCTTCACCCCTCCAAGGAGCAGACATACATAAGCTAAGCCTTCCTTGTATATATATATAAACTCATGCTGAGCGTCCCCCTCCCCCTCCCACTCCCTCTTTCTCTTTCTCATTATACTATCCATTACAAATCTCCTCAACCCAAGAACTATGATGGGATGAAAGTTTCCATGGGTACATGCAAGCTAGCAGGTGGCACTACCTGCCACCGAGAATCTGATTCTTCTTTTCTTTTTTTTTTAGTATGTTGTTAAAATAATTTATAACAATAAATATTGGACATCCACAAAATTGTTATTCTTAATAAGGTCTTTGTTAGTGATTGAATTGGGTTAATTTAAAACTAATTTTTATACTATTATATATTTTAGGTAGATTCTGAATATAATTAATTAATTAATTTATTTATTTATTTTCTTTTAAGAATAATTAAATACGGGTTTTCACAATCTACCCTCCAAAAAAAATTTCGTCCTCGAAATTAATTCGTACCTTTAGACTCGAAAAGTTGAGTGTAATTGGCACGCATCATATCTTCTCGCTCCCACGATGTCTCCAGAGAACTCGAACCAATGGTATAGTTTTACCTCGTAATTTTTTCTCGCGACGATCTAAAATTTTGACAGGCTTTTCTTCAAATGTCACATCTTCATCAAGATTAATTTCCTCCCAATTGATGATGTGAGAAGAGTGTGGCTCGTATTTCCGTAGCATAGAGACGTGGAAAACATTATGCACTCCAGCCAGTTGAGGCAGTAGAGCCAAACGGTACGCCACTTCTCCTATTTTGTCCAAAATTTCGAAAGGCCCAATGAAGCGAGGTGACAACTTTCCCTTCTTTCCGAAACGAACAACTCCTCGACGAGGCTGTATTTTCAGAAACACATGATCTCCAACTTTAAATGCTAAAGGTCTTCTCCTTTGATCTGCATAGCTTTTCTGCCTACTCTGAGCAGTCTCAAGTCTATGCCTAATTAGTTTCACCCTCTCGGTAGTTTCTTAAACTAACTCTGGCCCTAAAAGAGGTGCTTCTCCGACTTCCGTCCAACATATTGGCGACCGGCAAGGCCGTCCGTACAAAGTTTCATACGGTGCCATACCAATACTTGCTTGAAAACTGTTATTGTAAGAGAATTCGACTAGTGGTAAGTGTTTCTGCCAACTACCCTTAAAGTCCATCACATAAGCTCGAAGCATGTCTTCTAAAGTCTGAATTGTTCTTTCTGATTGACCGTCAGTTTGAGGGTGAAAAGCTGTGCTAAAACACAACTCTGTACCCAAGGCTTTTTGCAGACTTTGCCAGAATTGTGACGTAAAACAAGAATCACGATCTGACACTATTGAGACCGGTACTCCGTGCAATCTAATGATTTCTCGAATAAATAATCGACTTAAAGATTCGAGTGTGCCTGCTGGTCCTATTGGTAGGAAATGTGTTGTCTTAATTAACCGATCAACCACCACCCAAATGGCATCATGGCCTTGCGGCGACCGGGGTAATCCCGTTACAAAATCCATTGTTATGTGTTCCCATTTCCACTTAGGTATTGGTAAAGGTTGGAGTTTCCCTGCCGGCTTTTGATGTTCTGCCTTCACTTGCTGACACGTCAAGCACTTAGATACGAATTGAGCAACGTCCTTCTTCATTCCACTCCACCAATACTGTCGCTTAAGATCCTGGTACATCTTGTTTCCTCCCGGATGAACCGCAAAAACCGAATGGTGAAATTCTTTAAGTACTTCGTCTCTTAATTGTTCAATGTTTGGCACAAAAATTCTACCTAAATACCTTAAACTACCATCTTGATGGAGCGTCCACTCCGGTGAAGATTCCCCGGACACTAATCGGGCCTTGATGAAGTCGGTCTCCTAATCAAATCTTTGGGCTTCCAACACTTTGGTAAGAAGTTGGGGTGTTGTAACTATCGTAAACAACCTACCCTTCCCATTCTGAGTCTCTGGTTGTAACTTAAACTCACTCACAGTGCTTACCATTTCTCATTCTTTAATTGATATGTTGGCTACAATCTCTCTTGTCTTTCGACTTAGTGCATCTGCTACAACATTAGCCTTCCCGGGATGATAAGACAAGGTGAATTGGTAATCTTCAAGGTACTCCATCCAACGTCTTTGCCTCATGTTCAAATCTCTTTGTGTGAACAAGTACTTCAAGCTTTTGTGATCGGTAAATATCTCAAATTTTTCGCCATAAAGGTAATGTCGCCAAGTCTTAAGTGCGTAGACCACAGCCGTAAACTTCAGATCGTGAGTAGGATAATTTTTCTCATGATTCTTCAATTGTCTTGATCCGTAAGCTACTACCTTCCCATTTTGCATTAACACACTACCTAACCCTTCTTTAGAGGCATCACAATAAACAGTGTACCCAGCGTCACGTTCGGGTATGATTAATATAGGAGAGCTTGTCAGTCTCTTCTTGAGTTCTTGAAATGACTGCTCACACGTTTCGTTCCATTCAAATTTTACTCCTTTTTGTGTTAGGCGTGTCATCGGCTTGGCTGATTTGGAGAAATCTTGAATGAATCTCCTATAATAACCTGCTAATCCCAAGAAACTACGAATCTCAAACGTATTCTTAGGTTGTTTCCATCCCATTACTACTTTTACTTTAGCAGGATCCACTGATATTCCTGATTCAGACACAACATAACCTAAGAATTTTACTTCCTTCAACCAAAATTCACATTCGCTAGCTTTAGCATACAATTGGTTCTCTCTTAGAATTTGCAAAACGGTTCTCAGATGTTGCTCGTGGTCTTCCTCCGATCGTGAGTATATCAAAATATCGTCAATGAATACTTCCACAAATTGGTCCAAATAAGGTGTAAAAATTTTGTTCATTAAACTCATGAATACCCCAGGCGCATTCATCAAACCAAATGGCATTACCACAAACTCATAGTGGCCATAACGGGTTCGAAACGCAGTTTTGGGTATATCTTCTCTTTTGACACGAAGTTGGTGATATCCCGACCTAAGGTCAATTCTGGAAAAACATTTTGAACCTCTTAATTGATCGAACAAGTCATCAATTCTGGGTAAGAGATATCAATTTTCAATGGTGACTCAATTTAGTTGTCGATAATCGATGCACAATCTTAAGGTTCCATCATTCTTCTTCGCGAATAATGCTGGCGCTCCCCAAGGAGACGTACTTGGTCTGATGAACTTTTTATTCAACAGTTCTTGCAACTGCTCCTTCAATTCTCGAAGTTCAGCTGGCGCCATACGATGTGGTGCTATTGAAATCGGTGAAGTCCCAGGTTGAAGCTCAATCGTGAAATCTACGTCTCGTTTTGGGGGTAATCCCAGTAATTCATCAGGGAAAACGTCAGCATTCAGCGTACTCGCACGCCACGTGGGGTAACCCTGGATTCCTTCGATTTTCGTCTTCTAAAATTAAGCTTACCAACCATCCAGTTAGTTGATCATGCCACCGCGACTTGCGACATGTTGGAGTTAGAGAATCTTGTCTATCTCCTTTAAATTGAACTTCCGTGCCGTTAAGGGAGGATGCTGTCACTGTCTTATGGTAACAATCAATAATGGCTCAATGAACTGACAACCAGTCCATTCCTAGGATGACGTCAAAATCAGACATATCCATAACTCTTAGATCACAGATCAAATATGAACCGGAGATTTCTAGCTCACAAGATTTACATACTAGATTTACTCGGGTTTGGCCGCCTAAGGGTGAAGCGACACTCATAGCTATCTCTATCGTTTCTGGTTCTAAACCCAAACTTGACACACATGCAGAGGATATAAAAGAATGCGAGGCTCCGGAATCAAACAATACTTTAACCCAAGAATTCATAAGGATTAACATACCTTGAATTACTAATGGGTTATCAACATCTTCTTCTTCTTGGAGAGCATACATTCTCCCTACTGCCTGTTGGTTAGTCCCTCCTGGTTTCTTTCCATTTCCAGCTCCTTGTGGTTGTGTTCTTGGTCGGCCTGCATTCCTAGAGGCTTGTGGCTGCCCCTTGTTGGTCTGAGTATTTTGAGTAGGCTTAGAACCTTGCCCTGGTTGGCATTTGTTGTATTGTTGTGCCCCTCGCCGATCCATAAAATACTCTCCACCTTGAGGACACTCATTTCGACGATGTCCCTGTTGACCACATCTGAAACATTTTCCTTTCCATTCATTTACAAAGTTTCCTCCTTGCTGGTTTCCTCGATTCTGCCTTTGTTGCTACATCCCTCTGGCATAAGGTGCTGGTGTAGGATGGTTTCTGGTGTTGCGGACTGGACCTCCTCCGCATGGTTGGTTGTTGTTCCTTGATCGTTGATTTCAAGTGCGTTCGGAATCTGCTAATTCTCGCTCCACAATTAAAGCTCAATCCACCATTTGAGCATAGGTGGAAAGTTGCACTGCGATCAATCTTCCTCTAATGTCTGTGTCCAAACCCCATTCAAATCGCCTAACCTTATCCTCTTCATTTGCTACTATGGCTGAAGTGTACCGTGAAAGAGCTTCAAAACGGTTCGCATATTGAGTGACTGACATTCTTTCTTGTTTCAGTTGGAGGAACTCTTGAATCATTTCTTGTCTTAGTGAGTTAGGAAAATACTTTTCCATGAATAGGTCTTCGAATTGTCTCCAAGTTAATGTCTCTACTTGTCGAGTACTTTTGATCATTTCCCACCAATGATCTGCTTCATCTTCCATTTGAAATGCTGCCATGGTCACTCTATCTTGTTCATTTCGGATGTCAGAAGTATCTAGCAACTTCTTAATTTGTCTTAACCAAGCTTCAGCTTCATGGGGGTTTGATCCACCAAGGAATTTGTGGGGATGTAGCTTTTCAAATTTTGCTATCATTTCCGATTTGTTTTGTTCTTGGTTTCGGGGTGGTATATTGCCTACCCTATCAGCAACCGCGCGTATAATTCGAACGACATCGCCATCAGACACTCCATCACCATTACCGTTGTTATTATTTCTTGTTCGTTCAACCATTCTGCATGATGGGCTTTCTTTTTTTTTTTTTTAGTAATTCGTGATTTGTTCATTTATTTCTTATCATTATTATTATTATTATATTTATGTGCAAGGATAGTTTAAAAAAAAAGGAAACTTCATTAATTAGATTAGATAAGCTACCATTAGCAAAATACAAGTAAAACAAAGGAAAAGATTAAATAACATACTACGGGCAAAAGATAGCCCCCACAATCCAAGTTTACTTCTACACTCATAATTCTAAACTAGACAATTTTACATGTAAGCATACAAAACAATCAGTTAGCCTAGTTTATAATTCCCTTAAGACCTCTTAAAATAGCCAAGGAAAGTCTCTCCTTACAAGGGCTTCCGGCTCCCATGTGGCTTGGAAAAGCCCCATGAATCGCCACAGCACCCTCACGAAGACGGCAGTTTCGCACACACAATGCCCTAACAGCTGCACCGGCTCCTCCCGATAGGTCCTCCAGTCCCTAAAGTCCACTGACCCATCTCTCCTCACAATTCTGCTTGGGTCGGGCATGATATACTGAAGGCCCCAAATGTCAAAAAGGTCGCCCACCCTATCAGTGAAACCATCCGGGAAGGGGCCTAGTTGATATAACCAGGGAGTTTCTTGTCTTAGAATCTGGACAGGTCCGATATAGGTACCCACCCAACTCTCAGCTTTCCAAGCACAACCTCCTAGGGGATAAATTCTAACATATACAAAAGAACCAATCTGCAACCCATTTCGCGCATCCCAACCTTCAAACACGGCTCCTACAACTCCAGTGCTCTCCTCGGTATTGCCTTCTATAGACTCGTCTTCAGTGTCTGACTCAATCACAATAGCCTCCAGGGGGTTGTATATTGGTACCACCTCCTCAGGCTCAGGTTCAGGCTCAAGCTCAGGATCAGGTTCAGGGTCAAGCTCAGGCTCAGATTCATAGTCTTCTATAGGCATCTCCACTTCTTCGCTTGGGTCAGATTCTATGTCATAGTTTCCCACCGAATTTTCCTCGTTAGAGTTAATGTCTGATGACCCTGGCATCCTACAATTAAAAGGTTCTAACTTAGTTAAGTCACCTAAAATTACAAATTAACGTAAGGTTTTCTTAAACGTAAAAATAATAAATTACTACCCATGGCCCAAAGGTTCAAACGTAGGCTCTGATACCAAATTGTGATGCCCCAAATTTTTTTTTGAAACATCATAAGATTTAAATAACAATAACTTGCTAGATAAAATTTTAACTACTAATTAGGAAATTTAAATTCTTACATAGTCAAAGTCAACAACAAAACAAAACTACAAGTCTACACACAACGTCACAACATTGTTAAATACTAATACAAGAGATAACACGATTTTATTTGATAAAATCTTGACTCTAAGTTAGCCAAGGTTCGATATTAGAAGCAGCTCCAATTTCAGCCTCAGTCCCTTCTTCGACATAATCTGGCATGAAACGCCAGGGCAATAAAATATATGCCATGAGTTTTGCAACACAGTAAGAAAACATAACCAACCTACCATTCTTTTTGAGAGAAAATAATAAGATTATAAACACGAGATAATAATATAATCGTAAATATAAATTACAACCATTAAAATAATTCAAATAATTTTAATAACTTTGGTGACCTTTGAAATCTCACCAAAGAGGTTTAACTTACCAACCACTAAGTCATGACCACGGTTAATTTGGAAACCCCCCCTTGGTCAAATATTCAAGAACTACCAAAGATGCCCACGCCCGAAGTTATATACCCAAGCCATGACATCCGTGGTCTGTCCCAAGGGAACGGTCTGCCAGGGGTACGTAACTTCCCTGCGTGCCACCCGCACATCCACCCTTATTCCAAAACCAAATACCGATAAGGGTTCAAATAATCCCCGTGCCATCTTAGGGTTTCGCGACACAATTTACTTAAAAATTATTAAAAACTAGGGCTCACCCTGAATACCCGGTATTAACCCTCTATCAGTAACTTTATATATGCCATTAATCATTTCGGTTAATTTATATATTAAACACAAATTATTCAAATCTCAAACACCAATAATGTTGTACCAACTAAAAAAAAAACTCCCAACATAAAACATTATACATGTCACACAATAATAATTCAATGTACAAAATTTAATAGACAATTAATTTAAAACATGGTATGAACATAATAACTTAGATACAAGAAATAAACCATAATCACACACATGCACGAATTTTTTGATTTACAAAATTAGACTATCACAATATTAAATAAATCACAACACATCCATACATGGATTACTAATTTATAATAGTTGATGGATTAGACCAACACAATATTGAAGCGATGATTTTATCCTGTCCAGAAAATTCCAGTTTGTAACTTAGGTATTAAAAATTATAAATAAATTATTTACACAATTCTAAAATTCGTGCAATTGTACAGAATACTCAATAGGGATGTTTAGGTCATTTTTCAGAAAGAATTTCAGAAAAAGAAGATGTAAATAATCCTGTAAAATTTTCAGCAATTTTTATGACACAGATTTGTCACATTTCCTTACATTAATTCCATGCTTAAATTTATAGATCAAATCCATAATCTAAAAATTTATCATGAAACTAGACTTCTCAAATTTCATCTTTTAGTTAGAAATTACCAGATTTGGCGTAGTATAGAATTTTAAATAAATTTTCAAATACATAGTAAAATTTGTCTCACAGTTTCAGATTTAGTTAAAAATTTGTATAAATTTGTAGAAAGCTCAAAAATTGTTGCCAAAATTTCTGGATGAACTAGACATCATTATCAACAACTTTGTAGAAGAAATCATCTCGAAATTTTGAGTATAAAATTGTCTAAAAATTCGTGCAAACATTCTGGCAGATTCAAGGACAAACAGATTATTTTCAATCTTCTCTTTAAAGGTATAAACTACACATGCAAGCTTATTTTTACAATAATAAGATGATTTTAAGACTGTCAATATCTTCAAACATTTGATATACACATCACAAAATTCCTACACATATATATATAAAAATTCTATCTATGAGTAGTCATTTTAATCACGTGAACATAATCTGAAAACTTCATTAATAAAAAGAAATGAGAGGGTTGAGAGGGTTTTCTTACTTAATAGTAGGATTGAAATGGGTGATGAAATGATAGAAAAATTTTGCTTTCTAAACCTTCCTCTCTTCTTCTCTTTCTGCTGAATTCTCTCTTTTTTTTTTCCCTTAGTTTCTCTTCACCCCTCTAAGGAGCAGACATACATAAGCTAAGCCTTCCTTGTATATATATATAAACTCATGCTGAGCGTCCCCCTCCCCCTCCCCCTCTCACTCCCACTCCCACTCCCACTCCCACTCCCTCTTTCTCTTTCTCATTATACTATCCACTACAAATCTCCTCAACCCAAGAACTATGATGGGATGAAAGTTTCCATGGGTACATGCAAGCTAGCAGGTGGCACTACCTACCACCGAGAATCTGATTCTTCTTCTTTCTTTTTTTTTAGTATGTTGTTAAAATAATTTATAACAATAAATATTGGACATCGACAAAATTATTACTCTTAATAAGGTCTTTGTTAGTGATTGAATTAGGTTAATTTAAAACTAATTTTTACACTATTATAAATTTTAGGTAGATTTTGAATAAAATTAATTTATTTATTTATTTATTTATTTTCTTTTAAGAATAATTAAATATGGGTTTTCACAATTATAATTCGATAATTTAATAATCACTATTAACTGACTTAATATTATTATTAATACTAATTAGTTGTGTAAAAATTCAGGCTCTCACAAGACTCTGATGCCAATTGTTCGGATTTAAGGCAACCCACTTGAACTACTAGAAATCAAACACAAAATAATGGATACAAGATTTACGTGGCTCGGCCTTAATACCTGCGTCTACGGACAGTAATCAACCTTATTCTTGAACAATTGAAGCAACAAGTGATCACCGATTGGGTTCTTGCACGACGGCGGCTAACTTTCAGTCACCACCACTACGCCGTCGCGCACGGCGACGAACGATCCCTAAAAGTTCATCAAACATTTCAGTGATGGATATCAAAAGGTTAGAAAACCAGCATGCCCAAAATGTCTGAAGTTTAATTCACCAACCATTCTATCCCAAACTATGGAGCCGAATAATCAAAGGGGAGAGTATCAGAGAGACCCGCCAAGCATCCCCAAATCAGTAAAAATAAGGAAGAAAGTGAGTCTTGCCTGAGCACTCGAGCACCACTCATCATCATACACACCACTCGCTTAAAAAACAAAAACCTCTGCCTCCCTTTTTCTCTCCACCAAAATATTCTCCACCAATAAAACATAATCATCTCTCTGACTCTCTCTTCCACCACCCAAAAATTCTTTAACTTCCCCCCAAAAATACCCTGACCATACCATCTTTTTTGTTTTTTTTTTGTTTGTCTTCTTTTTTTTTTTATTATTTTCTATTTATAAAATATCAAAAATGTATAATTTATACTAATTTAGATAAAAACATCTAAAACATATGTACACTCACATAAAATTATATAAAATTACAAAATACTACAAATTAATAAATAATAAAAAAGATTTGAGTGATACAAAATGATTTGGACAAAATGGGTGAAGTTTGGGATTAAAACTTTAATTTGATTTTTCTGCTGAGAAATTCATAAAATAATATATTCCAATTTTTATCAGCGGGTGTTCAAAAAAAAACACCCAAGTCTCAGGGCCGGTCAAAATGGGGTGTCTACAACTTTGCAGTCTTGGATTCTTCTCAGCAAGACTAGGGCTGCAAACGAACCGAGTTGTTCATGAACAAACTCGAGTTCGGCTCGTTAAGGCTCGTTCGAACTCGGCTCGATTAATAAACGAGCCGAGCTCGAGCTTAAATTCCAAGCTCGATTAATAAACGAGCCGAGCTCGAGCTTAATAATGCTCGACTCAATTAGGCTCGCGAGCTTAAATTAATATATATAAATATTTTAATTATATTATATATAATATGTATAAATATAAATATTATATATATAATGCCATAAAACTTTTAACTATTTATTTTTTGTTCACATAATATTTTATGTTTTATATAATCATATGTATATATATCATATTGCATGTTCCAAAGCTTGACTTGGGCTGCCAATAATGCTGCCAGCAGCTTGATTTTATAAGTAGTGACCTTTAGCATGCTCCTTCCTTTGAGCGATGTGGGACTTTTCTTGCAAAGGACAAAACAACGCCCCATTTTATAAATGGTGAAACTTTAGCATGCTCCTTCCTTTGAGCGATGTGGGACTTTTGGTGCAAAGGATAAAACGACACCGTTTGATAGTAATGTTTCAAACAACTTGGAGTCCCACATCGTTTACATCATGCATTTCAAAGACAGACAAATCTCTATTTAAGTGGAGTGGCTGCTAGCCTTTGGTGATTTCACTTGGCTAACAAGCCATAACGAGCCGAGCTCGAGCTATGTAAATTTTAGGCGAGCCGAGCTCGAGCTCACATATTTAGGCTCGTATCGAACTCAAGCCGAGCTCGAACACCTTCGTAATAGCACGAGCCGAGCTCGAACATAGTAAAACTCGGCTCGGCTCGGCTCGATTACAGCTCTAAGCAAGACCTTGCTCCCGGTATGCTCAAAATCTATTTTCGAGCAACTTGATTTATGGGCAGTTCTGAAAAACATACCGTGTTTTTCTAAAAAACGACCGACGAGGCTCTGATACCAATTGTTGGGATTTAACGCAACCCACCTGAACTGTTAGAAATCAAACACACAATAATGGACACAAGATTTATGTGGTTCGGCCTCAATGCCTACGTCCACGGGCAGTAATCGACCTTGTTCTTGAACAATTGAAGCAACAAGTGATCATCGATTGGGTTCTTGCACGGCAGCGACTAACATTCAGTCACCACCACTACGCCGTCGCGCGCGGCGACGAACAATGGGTGGTACTTCAGCCACTCTCGTCTCTTCTTATCCCAGTTTCTCACCGGTGACCCAAATGAGTATGAGATACATTTCGACCATATCTCCATCATCATCCATCAGCTACTCTATCTCATCCCTAACCATTTGAATTTGTTAAGGCAACAAGTCTACTTTTCAGTCGACGCACACGTTCCAAGTTTAAGGTACTGATCTTCGACGTGAGTTCATCTAGCAGTGGATATGCTTCAATTTCTAATTCTGCTGCCTGAGAATCAAGAAATGTACAGGCAGCCTCCAGAACAATTTCAAGTGCCCTAAACTCAAAGGGCAAGTAATCAGGTGACACGCTTCCTTATGAGTAGTTGAGTTACCTAACCCACCTAAGCTCATCCATATTTTATTCTTTTCTTTATTTATTTTTATTTTCTTAATCAATTTATCATATCCATGTTCCCCACTATCCCAACTTTATTTTATTCTATATCTTTCTTTTTTTTTTCATCAACATACCCATCATTTCCTTTTTCTTTCCACCACCCACATCCCCTTTCTTATCTTCTTTTTCCATTCCAAAAAAAACAAAAAAATATTCAAGCATTTACACCAACTAATTTTTCTACTCTGCCATTCCTGTCATCCAGATTTGCGAAACAAACTCGTTTTATTCATGCAGGGGATCAACCCCAATCACAGTTCTACACTAGAGAGTTGACGTTATAGGTGCCCACTCCCACCAAAAACAAAATTTAAAAAAAAAAAAAAAACACACACACACAAAAAAACACACCAAAAAAAAACAAGCCTTTTTCGATTTCCTCTGGAACCAACCCGGCAACGAAGATTATCCACCAACTTCATTTGCCACCAGCTTCGTCGCTTACCTTCGCAACCCTTGATGGCCCTGTCTCAGTACTTACAAGACCACCGAGCTGGTTGACTCCCCGCTACTCATCAAAAGCAGAGTATAGCGGAACACCAAATCGGACCATAACGATGGCTTTCCGTTTCAGCTCTTTATTTTCCGCCTTCAGTACGCTAATTTTTGCTCGCGCATCCTTGTACATACGTTGGAGCAACGAAAGTTGGGTGTTTAATCGGTGTGCCTCACTTGTCCTGTTCTGCAGTCGGTGAGACAAATTGGAGACCGCAGCCACTGCCTCCATACAAGACTTCAGCGTGTAGTGGTTAGCTTCAATGTCATATTGAGTTGCCATTATTTGCTCAACTGACAGCGTGAGGGCGCGTGGGACCTCTTCTGGGCCTCTTCTTTGCAGTTCTGGACTCTTCTCAGCAAGACCTTACGCTTGGTATGCTCAAAACCTATTTTCGAGCAACTTAATTTCTGGGCAGTTCTGAAAAACACACCATGTTTTTTTTTTCTGAAAAACGACCGACGAGGCTCTGATACCAATTATTGGGATTTAAGGCAACCTACCTGAACTATCAGAAATCAAACACACAATAATGGACACAAGATTTACGTGGTTCGGTCTCAATGCCTACGTCCACGGACAGTAATCGACCTTGTTCTTGAACAATTGAAGCAACAAGTGATCATCGATTGGGTTCTTGCACAGCGGCGGCTAACTTTCAGTCACCACCACTACGCCATCGCGCACGGCGACGAACGATCTCTAAAAGTTGATCGAACATTTCAATGATAGATATCAAAATATTAGAAAACCAGCATGCCCAAAATGTCTAAAATTTAATTCACCAACCATTCCATCCTAAACTGTGGAGCCGAATAATCAAAGAGGATAGTATCAGAGAGACCCACCAAGCATCCCCAAATCAGTAAAAAATAAGGAAAAAGGTGAGTCTTGCTTGAGCACTCGAGCACCACCCATCATCATGCACACCACTCACTTAAAAAATAAAAACCTCTATCTCCCTTTTTCTCTCCAGCAAAATATTCTCCACTAATAAAACATAATCATCTCCGCGACCCTCTCTTCCACCACCCAAAAATTCTTTAATTTCCTCGTAAAAATACCCTGACCATATCATCTTTTTTTTTTATATTATTATTATTATTATTATTATTATTTTATGTTTATAAAATATCAAAAATGTATTATTTATACTAATTTAGATAAAAATATCAAAAACATATGCACACACACATAAAATTATATAAAATTACAAAATACTACAAATTAATAAAATAATAAAAAAGATTTGAGTGATACAAAGGGGTTGTTCAAGGTGTCCTAAATAAGTGCACTTTTTTGTCTTTTTGAACTAAAAAGTTGAGGAACCAAAGATGGATGTTTGGGTTAACTTTTTATCTTTTTACGAAAAAATGTGTAATAAAAAATTGTATACATAAAGTGTATAGTGGAAGAAAGATGAGTGGTTGTACGGTTGCACTACTGCCCCAGCATGTCTTACCTAGAAAATAATTGCCTCCTTCGGAGCAAACTGTTTGGACAGTGATGGTCGGTCCGTGAGGGCCACCATGGGTCCCATTTTAATAATGTGAACCGCAATATGTACAACTCGTCGAATATTATATGCTTATAAAAAATCACGTTGATCGGATATCGATAGCTATATGATCGGATATGTTTTTTTCAACAGTTAACTATCACACCATCCATTTTGTTTATACAAAAATGATTTGATCATATAGTTAACGATATCCGATCAACGTGATTTTTTACAGGCATATATTACTGTAGACACCCCATTTTTGACCGACCTTAAGACTCAGACGTCACCGGTTGAGCGCTCGGTGATGTTGCATACTGTGCTCGTTCAGAAGTCTCAGAGTCGCGGCCGCGCGCCCTGCCTCCGGACCTCCGAACCATCTTCTCTACCTTGTCTCGGTTTGCGAACCAGGCTCGGTTTTCTCTGTTTTCTTTCCTAAGGGAAGGGAGTGGTCCCGCAGATTATCTCCCGGTGGCCGTGAGCTACTTTTCGTGGCCGTAGGCCATTTTGCCCATTTCGGAGCCCGGTTCCCGGTTTTCGGGGCCGTTAGGCCGTGTGCCTCGGCTCGGGACCGCCCAACCATCTCCGCTTTCTCCGATTTTTGGCGGAGACCTCTGTTTTAATGTTCCGAGGAACACTGGGGCCCCTGATGCCCACTTCGCAGCCGAACACCACTTCCGGTGCCCGGCGACCCTTTTTCGGGACCCCGAACTGCGTGATTTGGGCCCCGAGCATTCATTTTGCATCAGCCTTCTCCGGTTTTTAGCGGAGACCTCTGTTTTAATATTCCGAGGAACCCTGGGGCCCCTGATGCCCACTTCGTGGTTGTGTGCCACTTCCGGTACCTGTAGCCGGTTTTCGGGACCCCAAACTGCGTGTTTTGGTCCCGAGCATTCATTTCGCATCCATTTGCTCCGGTTTTTGGCAGGTATCTCTGTTTCGTCATTCCATAGGACACTGGGGTCGCAGGTACCCACTTCGCTGCTGAACACCACTTCCGGCACCTGCAGCCCATTTCCGGGATCCCGATTTGCTCGGTTTTGGCCCCGAACATTCATTTCTCATTAGTTTTTGTTCAAACTTGGCAGGTACCTCTGTTTCAACATCAGGAAGATCACTGGGGGGTGAGAAGCCAGCAATTATCCCAGATAACCAGTTTCGCTCCTCCAGAGCCCGTTTTGCTCACTTCCGGGCCAATGTTGAACACCCTAGGGGCATTTTCTTCCAACCAAAGCTACATATCTGTGATGAGGGCATCTGGGAGGACACTTTGGTATGGTGGTCGGCCAGCAATTCATGGTTTCATTTTTGGGCCTCTCCTTCAAGCTCTATGTTGTGACTCTTGGTTCAATGTTGCCAAATTCAAACCTTGGATTCTTGTTCTACACATCTTGGAGGACACTTTGGCATAGTGGTCGGCCAGAAACTGTGGGTTTCATTTTTGGGCCTCTCCTTCAAGCTCTATGTTGTGGCTCCTGCTTCAGAGTTGCCAGATTTCAACCATGGGGCCTTGTTCTACACACCTTGGAGGACACCTTTCTATACTGGTCGGCCAGAAAATCTTCTGTTCATTTTCTTGGGGTGGCCGGCCGGCCATGTAGGGTGGCTGGCCGGCCATGGAGGGTGGCTGGCCGGCCACCTTGCAAAAAAATACCTGGCCGGCCAGATTCTTGCTTTCCAGCCTGTCCCAGCTGTCCGGATATCTTTCAGCATATCCCGGGGCATCCGGGGATATTTCGGGAGGGAAAGATTGGGTGCTTTCCCTCCCCTTTTACACCCCATTTTCTTGCCTATTTGAAGGGCCCTCCCTCTCCTTCTTCAAGGTTGGAAAATTTTCCTTGAAGAACACATCTCCAAATTCCTCCATTTCCTTAGCTCAAAACTCCAAAAAAGCTTCAAGTGTCAAGGCCATTTCTTCACCAACCCTTAGCTCCACCATCAACACTACCACTCCAGCAGCTAGGAAGTGAATTTCAGAGGTTGAGAAGCTACAAATCAAGGCCAAGAATCAAAGAAAGACAAGTCTTCAAGGGTGAGTATTCAAAACTAACTTTTAGGGCTTTTTCTTGGTTCATTTTTATACTCTAATTGGTTGAGAATTGGGGCTCCGACCCCTACTTCTTTTGTGCTTAAAATGAGCCCCTCTACAACTTTGTAGAAGGGCTCAACCTCATTTGGTGTTTGTATACACTAGTTCCTTCAATATTCTTCAAGTTGGTAACATTTTTGCATGCTAAAATTGACCTATTTGTGTTGGTTTTTGGGGGTCCGACCCCTACTGCTTTTGTGCTTAAAATGAGCCCCTCTACAACATTGTAGATAGGCTCAGCTTCATTTGGCCTTTGTATATACCACTTCCTTCAATGTTCATCAAGTGTGCCACTCTTTTGCATGCAATTTTGACCTATCTCTATTTGTTTTTGGGGCTTCGACCCCTACTGACTTTGGTCTTATTTTGACCCCCCTTACATATTCCATGAAGAAAGTTTTGTCATTTGGTGTGTGCATTGCATGTCTCATGATATAGCCTATTTGGAGCCTATTTTGCATGGATCTTTTAGCATGATTGTGATCTGATTTTGAGAATGTCATCTTCTGCAATTGTGCTTATTTTTAGCTCATCTTCAATGTTGTAGAAGAAAGTTTGTCCATTTGGGGTTTTCATGTATCACTTGTCTCAATACCCCTCTTTTGGCCACTAACTTTGCATGCTTTGTTTGATCTATCTATGCTTGCATTTAGGCCATGTTTACTACTGAAAAAATGCCATTTTTGGGACTGTCTTGCTACTGTTCTTGCTGCCATGATCATATTTTGCACGTGTAGCATGGCTATAGGCCATTTCGGGGCTTAATTTCGCATTTTCGGGATGAATGCATGCTTCGAGTGTCATTTCGAATTGTTTCGGGGCTGTTTTCCCATTTATTTAAGTGCTGAAATTCCATTGCCATCATTTCCCATGCCATTTGTGTCATTTTTGCATTGCCTCGGTTTGCGTGCCAATGGGCACGCACTTCGAGGCACCTCATTTCTAGCATTCCGGCAGCCTATGTGAGCGTGGCTGAGGCTATCTCATGTTGGCGTAAGCCCAATTTGCATTTTCATGCTTGTATGCCTTTGCCTCGGTTTGTGTGCCCGTGTGCACGCATTTCGAGGCACTTTGTTTTTATCCGACGGCCTCCTATGTGAGTGAGCTGAGGCTCTCCCATGTTGGTATAAGCCCATCGTTGCATTCCGTATGCCATTTCATCGCATAACATCGCCTCGGTTTGCGTGCCCGTGTGACACGCACTTCGAGGCACTTCGGTTTTATCCGATTTTCTCATTTTATCATCGCCTCGGTTTGCGTGCCCATGGGCACGTATTTCGAGGCACTTCGGTTTTATCCGATTTTCTCATTTTATCATCGCCTCGGTTTGCGTGCCCGTGGGCACGTATTTTGAGGCACTTCGATTTTATCCGATTTTCTCATTTGCATCGCCTCGGTTTGCGTGCCTGTGGGCGCGCATTCCAAGGCGCCTCTGTTTTATCCGATTTGCATTTCATCATTGCCTCAGTTTGCGTGCCAATGGGCACGCACTTCGAGGCACCTCATTTTTTTTTTATCATTCCGGCATCCTATGTGAGTGTGGCTGTGGCCCCTCTCATATTGGTGTAAGCCCATTATGTCATTTCACGCCTGTATGTTATCGCCTCGGTTTGCGTGTCCGTGGACACGCATTTCGAGGCATCTCATTTTCATAGCATTGCGCATGCTAGGATTGTATGTTAGTTGCATTTCATGCATATCATGCATATTGCACGGGAAACGAGGCGCGTTTCGTACCCCGAGCGACGGAACGGGTCTCAATTCCCAACTCACCGACACTCCGGATTACCCATGATGGAGTTAGGTTTTGTTGTAGCATTCATCCGTATTCATCCCATATTGAGTGGTGCATTTCGGTTCTTCGGCCATCATGCATCGAGATGCGTGATTGGTGGCGCGAGGATCGAGGCATGCATATATTTGTGAAATACACTGCTGTGCCCTTTCCCTGCTCTCTGTTGCAGCAAAATCAACAATCAACAACTTTTCGGAGGCTGGCACGCATTTCGAGAAAATTGCAAACAGAGGCTAATCAGGGCATCCCAGTGGATTTCTGCGCCAAGCAGCCCAGCATGTATCACCCGTCAGAAGCAAGGCAGTCCCTGGCTTGCATGCCAGCTTTACTTCTTTTGTAATTAATTCGTTAATTAATTAGAATTTTGTAATATTCGGACTGTATATATTTCGGACTGTACTATTCTTTCATTTGGGACTGTATTATTATTTATTCGGACCCTCTGTGCGAGGGCGAAATTGTAATAAGGGTGTGTGAGTGTGATGTATGTCTTCCAACCCCCATTTCTTTCTCCCTTTTATTTACCCGCTTTGGATGGTTAGATATAAGGCATATTTCAATTAGCATACAGTATGATAGCATGTTTGCATCATTCATCTGTTTTGCATGCATTGGGCTCGGCACATCATACAAACTGCATCTGTATTTCAATTCCAAATTGGGTACATGATAGTTGTAGCATTCCACATGCCATGTTTAGAATAGCCGAGCCTGCTATAGTTGCATTTTGCATGTGTTGCATTAGGCATTCTGTATATTTTAGGATCATGCATGATTTCTAATTAGCTTCTGTTTTGGCTGGGAGTACTCTGTAAGTTTTATGCTTTAGCATCCTTGCATGCGTGTGAGTGACTGCCATGATAGCATGCTTACCATGAGGCTATTTGCTTATGTGATATAACTGCCTGAGTGCCTGTGGGTGGAGGTTGAGTTATTTGAACTGGGACAAATCACTGATTGTTTGTTTTAAGCCCACTAGATAGTGGCAAAATCACTGTTTTCTAAGCCCACCTGAGGGTGGCAAATCCGCATTTTAGCCTACCTGCGGGTAGCACCATCACATCATTTTCAAACAAACAAACATGAAGTGTCTAGTTCCAATTCAGACGACTCAGTCTATACTTGTTTGCTGTGAGCATCACATAGTAACCTAGGCTAATAACCGGAATAAGAACTCACAATGTTTTCAAAATCAGATATCATGATTAGTAGAGGCCGGTCTTTGACCGGGCGAGAGGGGGTGCTCACGATGTGACCTTCCCTAATCGTACCCAAGTTCCCGAGCCAACTTTGGTGATGACGGACACGTGGCCTTTTGGCACCGAGTCAGGGTTTCCTAAATTTCCCATTTTAAAAATATTTAGGTGGCGACTCTGTTATCTGGCAAAGCAGTCCATGTTTGGCACTTCTTTCAAAAAAATCTGTTTTTCTCAAAAACGATTTGCCGGATTTGGACTCTTTGGTTCAAGATTTGGAACCGCAACAGAAACCGAGTCCGAGCTGTAGCGAGGTCCCCCCGCGGGCGTTGTTACAGTTTCTGGCGACTCTGCTGGGGAGTTTAGAGAACTTGACTCCAACTCATGATATCTGTTTTTGACTACACTTGTGTGTTTCTTTGCATTGCATTTGCATTGGTGCGCCTAGGACACCGTGTTTGCCATATGCCATTCCCGAACGATTTGCCGGAGGCTTGTCTTGTCAAGTCATGTCCGTAAGGCTGATCGGCTCTGGGCTCTGACAGCATGGGAACACAAACCCCGGTTTTACCGGGGCACCCTTTTTGACCATTCGACCTAGTGCATATTCGGATCCGTAGTGACCATTCCAAACTAGGACAGGTTGCTTACCCGTTTGTAGGTTGTTTGAAGCCGCTGCGTGCGTAGTGAACCCCTAGTTCCTGACGAAATAGGACAGGGAAACCCTACCCCAACATAGGGGTGTTTTGGCTCTCACTTATCTGTTATGTGCTTGTTAGAGTGTGCCTCTACAGGGAATGCATGTATCAGTATGAGTTTGGGCATCAGGCCTGCGGGCATCAGTTTTTGAATTTGGGAATCAGGCCTGCGGGCATTATCCAGTATTTGGGAATCAGTTGTCCGCGGATATCAGATTCAGTTTATCAGAACAGTGATACAGGAATATTGACCAGTATTTGAGGACAGTGTATAGCCAGCTTACCAACTGTGTGTTGTTGTATACTCGACTGTGTGTGGTGTATTCAATTTAAGCCGTTATGCTGCCCGTTTTATTTCTGGTTATTTATTTCTTTTTCGCTTTATTTATCTTTTTGCTAGGGCAGTTTGTAGCACAATTGCTTCCGAACCCGTCGATACCCCCCAAGCAATCTGGACACGTGGTCGCCGACTCAACCGATCCGAGGATCTAGTTGACGGACATCCAGTGTTTCACTCGCTACCCCCTGTTATCAGAAGAAGGCCGAGGAGGCGCAGTCCGTCAGAACAAAGATTACTGAGACAGCAGTCTGTTTTAGTAGCAAATAGTCGGGTTGAGCTTCCTGTTTCTGCTATAGAGATACGCCTGCCGGTTCTTCAAATGGAACAATAGAATACAGCTATGGAGGCGATGATGCGCCAAATGACTGAAAGCATGAAGCAAATGCAAGATGATGCTCTCCGCCAGGCGGAATTTTCCAGACAACAGGCCGCTGTCATGGCCCAACAGTCTGAGTTGATCACCAGATTACAACAGCAGAACGCAGCGTCTGCCTCAAATCAGGCTCCCCCTCCACCCGGGGCCCCATTACCTGAACAACTACCTGCTGGCCAGAATGCCCCTCCAAACCCGCAAAATGCCCAGGCTGCCCAGAATACCCTCCCGAATCAACAGAACATTCTGCCAAACCCCCCAAACATGCAAGAGGACACGGGTCTTCCAACGGGGCTGGCTCCGCCCCCGCTTCTACCACAACTGTCCAAAAACATTACACCTAACCATCCGGACTCTCCATCTGAGTTCGAGGTAGACCAGACAGCTCTGAAATTGAGCAAGTTGGAGAAGCTCTTTAAGAAGTCTCAAGGGGTGAAGGCCATCCCAGATATTGAAGACGGCTATACTGATGTAGCCGTGACATTGCCGGAGAGATTTAAGATGCCCCAGATCGATCGCTTTGATGGATCCGGGGACCCTATGGTTCACCTCCGGCTATTCTCAGACGTTCTAAGACCAATGGGCCTAACCCGACCGCAAAAGCTTTCTTTGTTCGGTCGAACCCTGTCGGGTGTGGCATCCACTTGGTATTCAAAGCTGGAAGATCAGGTGAAGATAAACTGGGATGAGATGGCTGAGGCCTTCCTTGCACAATATTCATACAACACGCAGATCGAGATCACAACTCGTGATCTCGAGACAACGAGGCAGGAGCCCAAGGAATCTTTCTCCGACTTTGTGACCCGGTGGAGGGCGAAGGCATCGATGATGACCTTAAGGCCAACGGACAGAGACCAAATACGGATGATTGTGCGCAATCTCCAGCCGGCGTTAATGAAGAAGATGATTGTAGTTCCCTTCCCCACTTTCGCAGATCTGCATGATATGGGGATGCAAATAGAGGATGCGATGAAACAGGGTCTGTTTGACCAAGATCGGGATCAGCCCCGGAGAACTTTCAACCGTGGTAATAATGCAGGCCCGAGTGGCTCTTCCAATACCAGAACTTCAGAGGTCGGAATGGTCACCACCACTCCCCTTCCCCAACCAAGGTCCGCAGCGGCCACACCTTTTTCTGATGCCTCTGGGAGCAGTAATCAAGGCCCAAGATACCAACCCAGGGGTCAACGAACCTTCTCCCCGCTCTATATGCCATTGTCCAAGGTCCTCGGGGTCCTAGTCAGGAAGGGGCACCTGAAACCCTTGGAACCGAGGCCTCTACCGAATCCACTCCCCCCTTCCCATAACCCAGCCAAATATTGCCAATACCACCAACAGCATGGTCATGACACCGACCAATGCTACAGGCTGCGTCATGAGGTTCAAGATCTCATTGACAAAAACATCATCCTACCTCCCCAAGGACCCAACGTCACAAACAACCCACTCCCCAAACACAACCAAGATCCACCAAAAAGAGTCAACCTCATCCACACTGGGGTCGCTTCATATGATCCCAGTATCTATATCACTTCCTCCCACCTACCCAAGCCAGAGGTGATCCTCCCTAATAGCACGGACTTGTGCATGATGGACACCTCTACACCCCAACCTGAACTAAAGGTGGTGACCACCGAGGATGGAACGGGGCAGGCTTCTGAGGAGAGCAAAACAGTTGAGTCTAGGGTGGAGCAAACTGAGAATTTAGCTGGCAGAGCTTATGATCCGAGTGGGTATATCTTGTCAACGAGCCAGTCTAAGCTGAGTATGGGGTTGCCGGAGGAAACTGAGTTGTGTGTGATCAGGGGGGACAAGCTTGAATCAGCAGGGGATGATCTGACTACGGTGGAAGAGGACTTCGCCAACCTTCAATTCTTCAATAATCAGGAATCAGGGGATGCATCAGTCAACTGGTTTGGATACGAGGAGTCAGCAGAAGTCGTCGGGTGGTTGGATGATCAGCCGGATGTTGTGGAGTTTCAGTCAGAACAACGCCCAGCAGGGGCAAAAGTACCATTTGTGGCCGGAAGGGCCGAAAATCAGATTGAATTGCCGGAGAGCGCCGGTACGAAGAATTTCGCTCAGGAACAAAACATTTTGAAAACCGCACAGTTGTTACTGGAGGAACAAGAAAAGAGATGGGACTCTGAGAGAGCCCGAAAAGCGAAGAACCATGAGGAAGTCGAGAGTGCTGTGGGCACGAAAATTGAACATGCTGTGAGCATGAGGAATGAAAATACCGAGAGCACAAACAAGCCGGAACCAGACAGATGCCTGTTAGATGCTAATGGAATGTGGTGGGAAGATGACGACTTGTATCTTGCCCACACGGACGAAGACTGGGCAGGTGGCCAACCAGACAGTACCTGGTACCTCGAAGAGGTGGACCACATGACGAGAAGTGGGCGGTATTTCAAGCCCCCACACCTTGATCAGCCCGAGGCATCAGGGAAAGATAAGGAGGCAGAAAAACAGAAAGAGAAGCAAGTGGAAGAAGAGGCTGTACTGAAGCAGCTAAAGAAAATACAAGCAGACATCTCCATCTGGGGACTGCTTATGGCTTCAAGGGTGCACCGGCAGGCTGTTTTATCTGCCATGGACAGAGCTAAACTCTCCATTGAAACTACGCCAGAACAGTTAGTTGGGTTGGTCTTTCCGGGAGGAGGTTCCCCGGCGTTGACCTTTTCGGACAAAGAACTGCCGCCTGAGGGCGTGGATCATAACAGACCTCTCTACATCTCTGTAGAATGCAGGGACAAGTGGATTCCGGTGGTGCTTGTTGACACCGGGTCCGCTATCAATGTTTGCCCGGCCAGAACGGCGTATGCAATTGGGTTAAAGCCTGCGGACTTCACGCCCACTACTCAAGTAATCAGAGCATATGACAATACAAGCAGGGATGTCCTGGGGACAGTAAAAATCCAAACCAAGATTGGGCCCGGGCAACACGAAGTAGATTTTCATGTCTTGGAGGTCCCTGCATCTTTCAACATGCTTTTGGGGCGACCCTGGTTGCATCAAGTGAAGGCCGTCTCATCTACTCTACATCAAATGGTGAAGTACCCCTACGGAAAGGGAGTAGCCATTGTTTTTGGGAATTCGTCAATCCATCCCCCTCTGGAGGTATCTACGCCAGTCCTTGAGATTGAACACGGCATGGAGGATCTGTTCATATCGGGATTTACTTTGGCTGAGGCCCGGGTAGTACAGAATATCATGGCTGTGAATGAGGGTTTGTATGTCAGCGCTCAAGCCGTATACCTCATGAACAAGCTACAGCATATCCCTGGGATGGGATTGGGAAGAAGCGGCCGGAAAGGAGTCGCAGCGTTGGCCGAGGTGCCACATAATCCACATACCTTTGGATTGGGTTATCTGCCCACCAAAGAAGATTGGGCAAGGAAAGGAAAGGAAATGGCTAGCAGAGCCAGAGCAAAACAGGCTGGGAAGCCTTTTGATTTAATGCACAGGCCCATCTGGGGTACCCTGAACGGACGCTTTGTCCGGGAGGGGGAAGATTTTCCATTCTGTGGCTTCCCAGAGCCATGGTTAAACGCGGAGAGGAAGCGCGTACCAGGCTTCGAAATCTTCTTCGACCTGCAACTATCCGGGGATGACGTTGCCACAGAGCAGACAGACCCAACAACTGAGGCTGAGCAGAATAAGGCAGGGGAGCCTGAGGGCACTGAATTGGAAATGGGGGTAGCACTGGCAAGTCTCCTCTCTGATCCTCTGATCGACCAAGATTGCTTGGGGAATAACGCCGTGGTTTCCATGATTGGGAATGAAATGGCCGTGAGCCAACCAGCGGCTATTTTGGACGCATCGATCGCACCTTCCCTCACTTGGCAGTATGAAGAGGGATTCTTATCCAGCAGTTCCGGGTCAGGTAGTGAGCCGGAATCTGATTCCACCGAGTTTTCTGAGTCGGAATCAGGTTCCAGCTCGACTGAGTCTGAGTCTGGTACTCCTGGGGGTGTCAACCCGGATGCCAAAGTCCTGTCCAGGTCGTCTTTTTCCTTTTCTTTTGAGTCTGTTGTAACAGAAGATTTGGACGATTTGGATGAACTTAATGAGAATGAGGTGAATGTGGTTTCCGAGTACTTCTCTGTGCCCCTAATTTATTGCTTAAATCAGGACTTTCAAAATTTTGATCAAAACGACGAGGACGAAGTTCCTCCGGTTTTACAACGACTAATTGAGCAAGAGCAAGAGAGATTTGTTAAGCCCTTAACGGATGAAATCATTTTTGTGAATATTGGTACTGAGGAGGACCCGCGGCTGGTCCAGATCGGGTCCACGCTGTCTTCAGAGGAACGCGAGCGCTTAGTCGCTTTATTAAAAGATTTCAAAGATGTTTTCGCGTGGTCCTACGAAGACATGCCTGGGATCGATCCTGAGATTGTACAGCATCGGATCCCCCTTGACCCTGAGGCCCGACCTGTCAAACAGAAGCTCAGAAGGATCCGTCCGGATTGGGCTCTTAAGATCAAGGAAGAGGTCACCAAGCAAATTGACGCAGGCTTCCTGCTAGTCTCTGAATATCCGACTTGGTTGGCCAATATTGTTCCGGTGCCAAAGAAGGATGGCAAGATCCGGGTGTGCGTAGACTTCAGGGATTTAAACCGAGCCAGTCCGAAGGACGATTTTCCCCTACCACACATCGATGAATTAGTGGACTTCACAGCAGGGCACGCCTTGCTCTCATTCATGGATGGCTTTTCAGGGTATAATCAGATAGTGATGGCGCCGGAGGACAGAGAAAAGACTGCATTCACCACCCCGTGGGGGACATACTGCTATCGGGTCATGCCGTTTGGGTTGAAGAATGCTGGGGCTACTTATCAACGGGCCGCGACCACAATACTACATGATATGATCCACAAAGAGGTTGAGGTGTATGTGGACGACATGATTGTCAAGTCCAAGGAAAGAGAGGGCCACTACGCCGCCTTGCGCAAGTTTTTCCAAAGGATCAGAGAATTCAGGTTGCGGTTAAACCCTCAGAAATGTACATTTGGTGTTACAGCGGGAAAAATGCTGGGGTTTCTGATTACACAAAGGGGCATCGAGGTCGACCCTTCCAAAATTAAGGCCATCTTAGAAATGCCACCACCAAGGACTGAAAAGGAGGTGCGAGGCTTTCTGGGTAAAGTGCAATTCATAAGACGGTTTATTTCAAAACTAACCTTGACTTGTGAACCACTTTTTGGCCTCCTGAAGAAAGGAAAGAAGTTCCAATGGGACGGCCGATGTCAAGCTGCATTTGAACAGATTAAAGAGTATCTACAGAACCCGCCCGTTTTATCACCACCAGAACCGGGGAAACCGTTGATTTTGTATCTATCAGTGACTGAAACCACGATGGGCTGCATGCTTGCACAAGAATCTGAAGATAAGGTGGAGAAAGCCATCTACTATTTGAGCAAGAAAATGCTGGAATATGAGACCCGATATACACCACTGGAAAAGGCTTGCTTAGCCCTGGTATGGGCTACCAGGAAGCTGCGGCACTACCTGTTAGCTCACTCTGTAATGCTGGTTTCACGACTCGATCCCATCAAATATCTTTTCGAGAAACCAGCGCTTACGGGTAAGCTAGCTCGCTGGTTGCTGTTGCTCTCCGAGTTTGATCTCACATATGTGACGCGCAAGTCAGTAAAAGGAAGAGCAGTGGCAGAGTTCCTTGCCGACCACCCGGTTGAGGGGGATGAATCAGTTGAGTATTTATTCCCAGATGAATCAATTTTGCATATCGACGAGGAAACTTGGACGATGTACTTTGACGGAGCGTCAAATCAACATGGGTATGGAATAGGAGTGTTGCTGATAGCACCCGACAATTCCCGTATCCCTCTAGCCTTCAAACTCCGGTTCAAAGTCTCAAATAATGAAGCAGAATATGAGGCGTGCATCGCTGGTTTAGAAGCAGCCCTGGAACTAGGGGTAAGACGGCTGGACGTCATTGGGGACTCGAACCTTGTTGTGTCTCAAGCTAAAGGAGACTGGAAAGTAAAAGAAGAAAATATGATAATGTATCACCAGACCTTGGACTTGCTGATTCCTCGGTTTGAAAAGTTAAACTTCGCTCATCTACTAAGAGAGAACAACAAGTTCGCAGACGCCTTAGCAACTCTATCATCAATGATAGACATCCCGTGTGGAGTCCGAATGCGTCCAGTCATCATCGACCAGAAATTTGTACCTGCTTATGAGTCGATTGCAACCATAGATGAAGTTCAGGACGAACACCCTTGGTACTACGATATCTGGAATTTCTTGGAGAAAGAAACATACCCGCCAGGGGTAAATGCCAAAGACAAGAGGGCAATTAGGAGAATGTCGGTTCAGTTCATTATCTGTGGGGGTAAGCTGTATAGAAGAGGTCATCTGGGAATGCATAAACTGTGTGTTGATGCTGAAGAGTCTAAGCGTCTGATGGAAGCCATCCACGGGGGTGAATGTGGTGCACATATGAATGGGGTGATGTTGGCACGGAAGATCCTTAGACAAGGTTATTATTGGTCCACCATGGAGGAGGATTGTATTGGTTTCGTCCGGCGATGCCACAAATGTCAGATTCATGCAAATCGCATGAACATTCCGCCGTCAAAGCTATACAACATGACTTCGCCATGGCCGTTTTCTGTCTGGGGAATTGATGTGATCGGAGCTGTTACGCCGAAGGGGTCGAATGGGCATGAGTTCATCCTCGTAGCGATAGATTATTTTACAAAGTGGGTTGAGGCCCAATCTTATGCAGTGTTGAAGGCTTCACACGTCGCAAAATTCATCAGAAACAACATTATCTGTCGCTACGGAGTCCCAAATGAGATAGTTTCTGACAATGGTTCCCACTTCAAGAAGGAGGTGATTGATTTGTTGGAGAAATACAATGTGGCTTTTCATAAGTCGTCTACTTACCGGCCACAAACCAACGGGGCAGTTGAGGCCGCCAACAAGAACATCAAGCGCATACTACAGAAGATGGTGGAAACCTATCGGGATTGGCCAGATAAGCTGCCGTTTGCTCTGTGGGGCTACAGGACTTCGATCAGAACTTCTACCGGGGCGACTCCGTACTCATTAGTCTATGGGATGGAGGCCGTCCTGCCTATTGAGATTGAAGTCCCGTCTTTGAGAGTATTGGCCGAGTGCCAGATAGCCGAAGCAGATTGGCAGCAGAATAGATTTGAGGAACTCATGCTCTTTGATGAAAGAAGATTGAAAGCACTGTACCATGTCCAAGGCTATCAACGCAGAATCGCCCGGGCTTTTAACAAGAAGGTTAAGTCCAGGAATTTGAAAGAAGGAGATTTAGTGCTCAAGGACAACCGAGCTCCCATCCACGACCCAAGGGGCAAGTTCAGACCTAATTGGACTGGTCCTTACATCATCAAGTCAATCTGGTCAGGTGGAGCTGTGGTTCTGATGGATCTAGATGGCTTGGAGTTTTCCCAACCGATCAATATGGACAAGTTGAAGAAATACTACCCCTGAGAGGCTCGTTAGGCCGAAAACCCGAAAGGGCGACCTAGGCAAAACTCAGAGCACAAAAAAATTTGAAATTATAAAAACTGAGCTCGCAAGGTTGAAAACCCGCAAAGGGCGGCCTTGGCAAAAGTTAGAGCGCAAAAGGAGAGTAAAAATACCCGAGCGAACCTAAGCCTGAACTACGTAAGGCTTGATTCCCATCTTTGGGATACGTAGGCAGCTTCATCTTGAAGTTCAGTCACAATCTTTTCCCCGATCAACCTTGTCCATTTTGATCATCTCAGTCATCTTTGTTCATCAGCATTTGTTGTGATCTCCGGTACAGTGCTATTCAAACTAGGGGCAACTTTCCGTTGCGATGAAGTGCTGCGGCATCATTCAAACTAGGGGCAACTTTCCAGTTGCTAGGATTCGGGGTTGTGCATCTCAGTGACAGATCTCAGGCGTGTCCAGTTCTGATCCATATCGAAAATAGTTTTGAAAAGTTTTAATAAGAGTTGACTTTGTTCAAATTAATCTTCTTACAACTAAGACCATTTTTGGACCAAAGCGGAAAATTTTCAGTACCACAACCTTCAATTTCATTGATTTCAAAACAGAGTTCTCTCGCTCTTGCATACAATTGAAGTTGCTTTTTATTACATTCATAACGAAAACTTGAAAGTACTAATAAAGCAATAAATCTGGGGCACAGTCCAGTCAGATGTCCCTGGGCCCCCTTCCAGAGCTAGTTGAAGCCTCTGATGCCAACTTGGGCCCAACTTGTGCTTCTTCGTTAAGCCAATCCCAGCACTCATCAGGCAAAGTGCAACTGAAGACAGGGGCAGGGGCCAGGAGCTCTCTGGTCCTTCAAGCTGTAATAGGCCGGGCAAGATGTGCACCTCGGACTGGGAATGTAGCTGGATACTCTATCCCCTCCAGAGGGCAAGTCTGATCATGGCCGAACTGGCAAAGAATACGGAATGGGAAGTAAAATACACAGTGAGTCAAACCGATCAGTCGAATCCCAACCTGCCAGGAGCATTAACTAGGCGTTGCCGAAAGAAGTAGCCGCGGGCTGAATAAGCAGGACAAGAGTCCACAACTTGCAACTTATCCATCAACCACCCAGGGGAGGGATGAAAAATGAGAGATTGAAGAATAGAGAGATGTGCGATGAGAGGAAAAGTGAGGAAAGGGCTTTTTCAGAAAAACAGAGCTTGAGGGCCGAGTGATGTGAGAATCACAAATGAGAAAGGGTGGGAAACACTACCCGGTGAAACAGGCTCCCTGTGCATGTCTGAGTGTCGTGTCTTTTTGTTTTATCTCGATTCTTGTTTTGAGTCGTTTCGAGTGTTACTCGATGTGTCTAGGTTGTGTGCCTTTTATTTTTGTGTTGAGTCGTTTTGCTGTGTTCAGTTGTAGGCTCAATACCCGGTTGAGAATCCTTTTCTCATTTTCAAAAATAAAATCATTTTGTGCTCCGAGTGCCGTGCCGTTCTCCACATTTGTGCAAAACAGAATTTGTTCTTTCATAAAACTGCAGGGTTCAACCCAGGTCATGTGAGAACAGTGAAACCAGGACCTATCTGAAGCTATGAGTTTCGGGCTGCAAAGCAAAAGCAAAAGAGGAAACTGTCGGGCATCTGAGTTTGTTCTAACTTCAGTAAGTTCCGGGACTATATTCCGTGTGTACCTCTTCAGGTCTTGCCAATGTTCCGAAGTATGAGTGTGTCTCTACCTCAAGCGCAAAATCAAGTCTACTTCAAGCCAGAATGGCGATCAGAAGTGCTCTCCCTGAGTACCATTCCCTGCCAGAGGTATCTTGGACGTGTTTGCGATGAGTTCCTAGGAGACCAACTGCGACGGTGGAAACTAGAGTTCGAATGGCCGTGGCCTAGAACGCAAAGGTTCGGGATTTCCGAGACTAAAGTCTGGTTTAAATACCCAGAGGCGTGTCCTCGGCTTGAAATCTGTATGGCAGCCCCATAGATTGAGATAGCATGTGTATGCGCCTCAGTTCTGGATACTGAACCAACCTAGTCTGTCACCCCGTTGGAGAATAGGGAAAGTTGTGAATATGATCAGGAAAACAAGCAGCAGCCGTTGGCTCCTACATCCAGATGTTGTTATTTGTCAGCATTCCAGAGCCTTTGTACTGTGAGTTCAAGGTAAAGTGTTCGAAGAGCACGAGGGGAGATCCCCATCAGAGTAGAGCGGTTCACCGCCACTCACCTCGTGAGGTGCTTTCTAAAAGCGCCGCTTTGTCCATTTATTGCTTTCCGTAAGCATCATGCATTGTATTGCATTGTACCTATCAAGTTTCTTTCTCATTTCACTCAGTGTATCAATCACACTTCATTTATTTAGTGTATCAATCACACTCTCATCACACTTTATTGCATTCAGTGTATCAATCACACACTTCATTTCATTGGATGTATCAATCACACACTTTATCACATTTAGTATATCCATCATACTCCTGTTCACTAAGTGCATCTATCACACTTCGTGTTCACATTTAGTATATCAATCATACTCCTGTTCACTAAGTGCATCTATCCCACTTCGTGTTCACCCTCAGTATATCCATCATACTTGTTCACTAAGTGCATCTATCACACTTCGTGTTCACATTTAGTATATCAATCATACTCCTGTTCACTAAGTGCATCTATCACACTTCGTGTTCACATTTAGTATATCAATCATACTCCTGTTCACTAAGTGCATCTATCACACTTCGTGTTCACATTTAGTATATCAATCATACTCCTGTTCACTAAGTGCATCTATCCCACTTCGTGTTCACCCTCAGTATATCCATCATACTTGTTCACTAAGTGCATCTATCCCACTTCATGTTCACATTTAGTATATCAATCATACTCCTGTTCACTAAGTGCATCTATCCCACTTCGTGTTCACCTTTAGTATATCAATCATACTTGTTCACTAAGTGCATCTATCACACTTCGTGTTCACATTTAGTATATCAATCATACTCCTGTTCACTAAGTGCATCTATCACACTTCGTGTTCACATTTAGTATATCAATCATACTCCTGTTCACTAAGTGCATCTATCCCACTTCGTGTTCACCCTCAGTATATCCATCATACTTGTTCACTAAGTGCATCTATCACACTTCGTGTTCACATTTAGTATATCAATCATACTCCTGTTCACTAAGTGCATCTATCACACTTCGTGTTCACATTTAGTATATCAATCATACTCCTGTTCACTAAGTGCATCTATCCCACTTCGTGTTCACCTTTAGTATATCAATCATACTTGTTCACTAAGTGCATCTATCACACTTCGTGTTCACATTTAGTATATCAATCATACTCCTGTTCACTAAGTGCATCTATCCCACTTCGTGTTCACCCTCAGTATATCCATCATACTTGTTCACTAAGTGCATCTATCACACTTCGTGTTCACATTTAGTATATCAATCATACTCCCGTTCACTAAGTGCATCTATCCCACTTCGTGTTCACATTTAGTATATCCATCATACTTGTTCACTAAGTGCATCTATCCCACTTCGCGTTCACCTTTAGTATATCAATCATACTTGTTCACTAAGTGCATCTATCACACTTCGTGTTCACATTCAGCATATCCATCATACTTGTTCACTAAGTGCATCTATCACACTTCGTGTTCACATTTAGTATATCAATCATACCTTGTTCACTAAGTGCATCGATCACACTTCGTGTTCACCTATTGTGTATCCATCACACTTGTTCACTTAGTGCATCTATCACACTTTGTGTTTGCCTTTTGTGTATCCATCACACTTTGCTCACTTCATTCATTTAGTGTATCAATCACACTTCGTTCATATAGTGTATCTATCACACGCTTGCTTTGTATCTATCACACTATGCCTACTTTACGTATCTATCACATGCTCACTTTGTGTATCAATCACACACGCTCGCTTTGTGTATCAATCACACACTTTCGCTTTGTGTATCAATCACACGCTCGCTTTGTGTATCAATCACACACTTTCTCTTTGTGCATCTATCACACTATGCTCATCTAGTGTATCCATCACACTCGCTTCGCTTTGTATCTGTCACACATGTTCGTTTGGTGTATCAATCACACACGTTCGCTTTGTGTATCTATCACAAATGCACACTGTATTCACAGTGAGAATTGCAATAATTTTCTTACATCCTTTCTGCAATCCTTTCTGCATAAAATGTGGTTAGATTTGCATTCACTTGCCGTCACTGCGTGTGTCAAACTTTTGGAATCATAGGAGTCACATGGAATATATGTTGTTGCATATTGTTCTTGTTGAATTTCTCTATTTTGCAGGCACGATATTGTATGTACGGTTCATTTGAGGCTGGTGCGACCAGACGAATCGCGCAGGTATCGTATCTTCTCCGTGTGAGACGCGATGAGAATTGAATGATTCTCCGCATTCCTAACTGCATGAAATGTAGTTGTTTGCTTTGCCTTCTTGCTTATAATTGTTGCATCTATTTGCGAATACTTGCTTCATTACAGCTTCCTGCACTTGCATGATCATCTGGCTCCGCGCCTATCATTTTGCATTTTGCCCCTGCCTTCGGGCACACATTCTCTGTTTATCTTGTATGATTGTCTAAGTCTTCGGCCTTGTCAAAAACGGGTCGTCTCTGGGCTTTGACATTCACTCCCGTCACTTCTTGACTTCCGAGTTCTGTCAAAGAGGGGCAACTGTAGACACCCCATTTTTGACCGACCTTAAGACTCAGACGTCACCGGTTGAGCGCTCGGTGATGTTGCATACTGTGCTCGTTCAGAAGTCTCAGAGTCGCGGCCGCGCGCCCTGCCTCCGGACCTCCGAACCATCTTCTCTACCTTGTCTCGGTTTGCGAACCAGGCTCGGTTTTCTCTGTTTTCTTTCCTAAGGGAAGGGAGTGGTCCCGCAGATTATCTCCCGGTGGCCGTGAGCTACTTTTCGTGGCCGTAGGCCATTTTGCCCATTTCGGAGCCCGGTTCCCGGTTTTCGGGGCCGTTAGGCCGTGTGCCTCGGCTCGGGACCGCCCAACCATCTCCGCTTTCTCCGATTTTTGGCGGAGACCTCTGTTTTAATGTTCCGAGGAACACTGGGGCCCCTGATGCCCACTTCGCAGCCGAACACCACTTCCGGTGCCCGGCGACCCTTTTTCGGGACCCCGAACTGCGTGATTTGGGCCCCGAGCATTCATTTTGCATCAGCCTTCTCCGGTTTTTAGCAGAGACCTCTGTTTTAATATTCCGAGGAACCCTGGGGCCCCTGATGCCCACTTCGTGGTTGTGTGCCACTTCCGGTACCTGTAGCCGGTTTTCGGGACCCCAAACTGCGTGTTTTGGTCCCGAGCATTCATTTCGCATCCATTTGCTCCGGTTTTTGGCAGGTATCTCTGTTTCGTCATTCCATAGGACACTGGGGTCGCAGGTACCCACTTCGCTGCTGAACACCACTTCCGGCACCTGCAGCCCATTTCCGGGATCCCGATTTGCTCGGTTTTGGCCCCGAACATTCATTTCTCATTAGTTTTTGTTCAAACTTGGCAGGTACCTCTGTTTCAACATCAGGAAGATCACTGGGGGGTGAGAAGCCAGCAATTATCCCAGATAACCAGTTTCGCTCCTCCAGAGCCCGTTTTGCTCACTTCCGGGCCAATGTTGAACACCCTAGGGGCATTTTCTTCCAACCAAAGCTACATATCTGTGATGAGGGCATCTGGGAGGACACTTTGGTATGGTGGTCGGCCAGCAATTCATGGTTTCATTTTTGGGCCTCTCCTTCAAGCTCTATGTTGTGACTCTTGGTTCAATGTTGCCAAATTCAAACCTTGGATTCTTGTTCTACACATCTTGGAGGACACTTTGGCATAGTGGTCGGCCAGAAACTGTGGGTTTCATTTTTGGGCCTCTCCTTCAAGCTCTATGTTGTGGCTCCTGCTTCAGAGTTGCCAGATTTCAACCATGGGGCCTTGTTCTACACACCTTGGAGGACACCTTTCTATACTGGTCGGCCAGAAAATCTTCTGTTCATTTTCTTGGGGTGGCCGGCCGGCCATGTAGGGTGGCTGGCCGGCCATGGAGGGTGGCTGGCCGGCCACCTTGCAAAAAAATACCTGGCCGGCCAGATTCTTGCTTTCCAGCCTGTCCCAGCTGTCCGGATATCTTTCAGCATATCCCGGGGCATCCGGGGATATTTCGGGAGGGAAAGATTGGGTGCTTTCCCTCCCCTTTTACACCCCATTTTCTTGCCTATTTGAAGGGCCCTCCCTCTCCTTCTTCAAGGTTGGAAAATTTTCCTTGAAGAACACATCTCCAAATTCCTCCATTTCCTTAGCTCAAAACTCCAAAAAAGCTTCAAGTGTCAAGGCCATTTCTTCACCAACCCTTAGCTCCACCATCAACACTACCACTCCAGCAGCTAGGAAGTGAATTTCAGAGGTTGAGAAGCTACAAATCAAGGCCAAGAATCAAAGAAAGACAAGTCTTCAAGGGTGAGTATTCAAAACTAACTTTTAGGGCTTTTTCTTGGTTCATTTTTATACTCTAATTGGTTGAGAATTGGGGCTCCGACCCCTACTGCTTTTGTGCTTAAAATGAGCCCCTCTACAACTTTGTAGAAGGGCTCAACCTCATTTGGTGTTTGTATACACTAGTTCCTTCAATATTCTTCAAGTTGGTAACATTTTTGCATGCTAAAATTGACCTATTTGTGTTGGTTTTTGGGGGTCCGACCCCTACTGCTTTTGTGCTTAAAATGAGCCCCTCTACAACATTGTAGATAGGCTCAGCTTCATTTGGCCTTTGTATATACCACTTCCTTCAATGTTCATCAAGTGTGCCACTCTTTTGCATGCAATTTTGACCTATCTCTATTTGTTTTTGGGGCTTCGACCCCTACTGACTTTGGTCTTATTTTGACCCCCCTTACATATTCCATGAAGAAAGTTTTGTCATTTGGTGTGTGCATTGCATGTCTCATGATATAGCCTATTTGGAGCCTATTTTGCATGGATCTTTTAGCATGATTGTGATCTGATTTTGAGAATGTCATCTTCTGCAATTGTGCTTATTTTTAGCTCATCTTCAATGTTGTAGAAGAAAGTTTGTCCATTTGGGGTTTGCATGTATCACTTGTCTCAATACCCCTCTTTTGGCCACTAACTTTGCATGCTTTGTTTGATCTATCTATGCTTGCATTTAGGCCATGTTTACTACTGAAAAAATGCCATTTTTGGGACTGTCTTGCTACTGTTCTTGCTGCCATGATCATATTTTGCACGTGTAGCATGGCTATAGGCCATTTCGGGGCTTAATTTCGCATTTTCGGGATGAATGCATGCTTCGAGTGTCATTTCGAATTGTTTCGGGGCTGTTTTCCCATTTATTTAAGTGCTGAAATTCCATTGCCATCATTTCCCATGCCATTTGTGTCATTTTTGCATTGCCTCGGTTTGCGTGCCAATGGGCACGCACTTCGAGGCACCTCATTTCTAGCATTCCGGCAGCCTATGTGAGCGTGGCTGAGGCTATCTCATGTTGGCGTAAGCCCAATTTGCATTTTCATGCTTGTATGCCTTTGCCTCGGTTTGTGTGCCCGTGTGCACGCATTTCAAGGCACTTTGTTTTTATCCGACGGCCTCCTATGTGAGTGAGCTGAGGCTCTCCCATGTTGGTATAAGCCCATCGTTGCATTCCGTATGCCATTTCATCGCATAACATCGCCTCGGTTTGCGTGCCCGTGTGACACGCACTTCGAGGCACTTCGGTTTTATCCGATTTTCTCATTTTATCATCGCCTCGGTTTGCGTGCCCGTGGGCACGTATTTCGAGGCACTTCGGTTTTATCCGATTTTCTCATTTTATCATCGCCTCGGTTTGCGTGCCCGTGGGCACGTATTTCGAGGCACTTCGGTTTTATCCGATTTTCTCATTTTATCATCGCCTCGGTTTGCGTGCCCGTGTGACACGCACTTCGAGGCACTTCGGTTTTATCCGATTTTCTCATTTTATCATTGCCTCGGTTTGCGTGCCCGTGGGCACGTATTTCGAGGCACTTCAGTTTTATCTGATTTTCTCATTTGCATCGCCTCGGTTTGCGTGCCTGTGGGCGCGCATTCCAAGGCGCCTCTGTTTTATCCGATTTGCATTTCATCATTGCCTCAGTTTGCGTGCCAATGGGCACGCACTTCGAGGCACCTCATTTTTTTTTTATCATTCCGGCATCCTATGTGAGTGTGGCTGTGGCCCCTCTCATATTGGTGTAAGCCCATTATGTCATTTCACGCCTGTATGTTATCGCCTCGGTTTGCGTGTCCGTGGACACGCATTTCGAGGCATCTCATTTTCATAGCATTGCGCATGCTAGGATTGTATGTTAGTTGCATTTCATGCATATCATGCATATTGCACGGGAAACGAGGCGCGTTTCGTACCCCGAGCGACGGAACGGGTCTCAATTCCCAACTCACCGACACTCCGGATTACCCATGATGGAGTTAGGTTTTGTTGTAGCATTCATCCGTATTCATCCCATATTGAGTGGTGCATTTCGGTTCTTCGGCCATCATGCATCGAGATGCGTGATTGGTGGCGCGAGGATCGAGGCATGCATATATTTGTGAAATACACTGCTGTGCCCTTTCCCTGCTCTCTGTTGCAGCAAAATCAACAATCAACAACTTTTCGGAGGCTGGCACGCATTTCGAGAAAATTGCAAACAGAGGCTAATCAGGGCATCCCAGTGGATTTCTGCGCCAAGCAGCCCAGCATGTATCACCCGTCAGAAGCAAGGCAGTCCCTGGCTTGCATGCCAGCTTTACTTCTTTTGTAATTAATTCGTTAATTAATTAGAATTTTGTAATATTCGGACTGTATATATTTCGGACTGTACTATTCTTTCATTTGGGACTGTATTATTATTTATTCGGACCCTCTGTGCGAGGGCGAAATTGTAATAAGGGTGTGTGAGTGTGATGTATGTCTTCCAACCCCCATTTCTTTCTCCCTTTTATTTACCCGCTTTGGATGGTTAGATATAAGGCATATTTCAATTAGCATACAGTATGATAGCATGTTTGCATCATTCATCTGTTTTGCATGCATTGGGCTCGGCACATCATACAAACTGCATCTGTATTTCAATTCCAAATTGGGTACATGATAGTTGTAGCATTCCACATGCCATGTTTAGAATAGCCGAGCCTGCTATAGTTGCATTTTGCATGTGTTGCATTAGGCATTCTGTATATTTTAGGATCATGCATGATTTCTAATTAGCTTCTGTTTTGGCTGGGAGTACTCTGTAAGTTTTATGCTTTAGCATCCTTGCATGCGTGTGAGTGACTGCCATGATAGCATGCTTACCATGAGGCTATTTGCTTATGTGATATAACTGCCTGAGTGCCTGTGGGTGGAGGTTGAGTTATTTGAACTGGGACAAATCACTGATTGTTTGTTTTAAGCCCACTAGATAGTGGCAAAATCACTGTTTTCTAAGCCCACCTGAGGGTGGCAAATCCGCATTTTAGCCTACCTGCGGGTAGCACCATCACATCATTTTCAAACAAACAAACATGAAGTGTCTAGTTCCAATTCAGACGACTCAGTCTATACTTGTTTGCTGTGAGCATCACATAGTAACCTAGGCTAATAACCGGAATAAGAACTCACAATGTTTTCAAAATCAGATATCATGATTAGTAGAGGCCGGTCTTTGACCGGGCGAGAGGGGGTGCTCACGATGTGACCTTCCCTAATCGTACCCAAGTTCCCGAGCCAACTTTGGTGATGACGGACACGTGGCCTTTTGGCACCGAGTCAGGGTTTCCTAAATTTCCCATTTTAAAAATATTTAGGTGGCGACTCTGTTATCTGGCAAAGCAGTCCATGTTTGGCACTTCTTTCAAAAAAATCTGTTTTTCTCAAAAACGATTTGCCGGATTTGGACTCTTTGGTTCAAGATTTGGAACCGCAACAGAAACCGAGTCCGAGCTGTAGCGAGGTCCCCCCGCGGGCGTTGTTGCAATTACTCGACGAGTTCTACATATTGAACGGTTCAGATTATCAAAACGAAACCCATAGTGGGCCCCCAATGGCCCAACATTACCATCAAACTTTGTGGCTTTACATATGTATTTTTTTTTTTTTTGCCCAAAAAGTGTATAATGGCCTTCCTGCTTCACAAATACGACTGACAGCATCCATCAAACTTTTGTATTATAAAAATATATAAAATATTTTTTTAATATTTTTTAGTTGTGAATAGTAATAACTTTTTTGCTTTTTGTATAACTTTTTGGCTTTTTGGATTATTTTGGACTTGCCAAACTAGCCCAAAATGATTTGGCCAAAATGGGTGAGGTTTGGGATTAAAACTTCAAATTGATTTTTCTGCTGAGAAAAGTCATAAAATAATATATTCCAATTTTCATCAGCGGGTGTTCAAAAGAAAACGCCCAAGTCTTAGAACCGGTCAAAATGGGGTGTCTACAGCTTTGCAGTTCTGGACTCTTCTCAGCAAAACCTTGCTCCTGGTATGCTCAAAATCTGTTTTCGAGCAACTTGATTTATGGGCAGTTCTGAAAAACACACCGTGTTTTTCTGAAAAATGACCAACGAGGCTCTGATACCAATTGTTGGGATTTAAGGTAACCCGCCTGAACTGCCAGAAATCAAACACATAATAATGGACAAAAGATTTACGTGGTTCGGCCTCAATGCCTACGTCCACGAACAGTAATCGACCTTGTTCTTGAACAATTGAAGCAACAAGTAATCACCGATTGGGTTCTTGCACGGCAGCGGCAGACTTTCAGTCACCACCACTATGCCGTTGCGCGCGGCGACGAATGATGGGTGGCACTTCAGCCACTCTCGTCTCTTCTTATCCTAGTTTCTCACCGGTGACCCAAATGAGTATAAGATACATTTCGACCATATCTCCATCACCATCCATCAGTAGCTCTACCTCATCCCTAACCATTTGAACTCGTCGAGTTAAGGCAACAAGTCTACTTTTCAATCAACGCACACGTTCCAAGTTTAAGGTACTGATCTTCGACGTGAGTTCATCTAATAGTGGATATGCTTCAATTTCTAATTCTGCTACCTGAGAATCAAGAAATGTACAGGCAGCCTCCAGGGCAATTTCAAGAGCCCTAAACTCAAAGGGCAAATAATTAGGTGACACGCTCCCTTATGAGTAGTTGAGTTGCCTAACCCACCTAAGCTCATCCATAATTTCTTCTTTTCTTTATTTATTTTTATTTTTTTAATCAATTTATCATATCCATGTTCCCCACTACCTCAACTTTATTTTATTCTATATCTTCTTCTTTTTTTCATCAACATACCCATCATTTCCTTTTTCTTTCCACCACCCACATCTCCTTTGTTATCTTCCTTTTTCCAATCCAAAAAAAAAACAAAAAAATATTCAAGCATTCACACCAACTGATTTTTCTACTCTGTCATTCCTGTCATCCAGATTTGTGAAACAAACTCGTTTTATTCATGTCGAGGACCAACCCTGATCATAGTTCTACACTAGAGATTTGACGCTATAGGTGCCCACTCCCACCAAAACAAAATACAAAAAGAAAAACAAAACAAAACACACAAAAAAAAAAAAAGCCTTTTTCGATTTCCTCGGAAACCAACCTGGCAGCGAAGTTTACCCACCAACTTCATTTGCCACCAGTTTCGTCGCTCGGCTTCGCAACCCTTAACGGCACTGCCTCAGTACTTACAAAACTACTGAGCGGGTTGACTCCCCGCTGCTCATCAAAAATAGAGTATGGCGGAACTCCGAATCGGACCATAACAGTGTGTGACGCCCCAAATTTTTTTTTTTGAGACGTCATAAGATTTAAATAACAATAACTTGCTAGATAAAATTTTAACTACTAATTAGGAAGTTTTAAATTCTTACATAGTCAAAGTCCAACAACAAAATAAAACTACAAGTTCACACACAACGTCACAACATAGTTAAATACTAATACAAGAAATAACAGGATTTTATTTGATAAAATCTTGACTCTAGTTAGCCAAGGTTCGATATTAGCAGCAGCTCCAATTTCAGCCTCAGTCCCTTCCTCGATATAATCTGGCATGAAACGCCAGGGTAACAAAATATATGCCATGAGTTTTGCAACACAGTAAGAAAACATAACCAACCAGCCATTCTTTTTGAGAGAAAATAATGAGATTATAAACACGAGATAATAATATAATTGTAAACATAAATTACAACCAATAAAATAATTCAAATAATTTTAATAACTTAGGTGACCATTGAAATCTCGCCAAAGAGGTTTAACTTACCAACCACTAAGTCATGGCCACGGTTAATTTGGAAACCCCCCCCCCCCTTGGTCAAATATTCAAGAACTACCAAAGATGCCCACGCCCGGAGTTATATACCCAAGCCGTGACATCCGTGGTCTGCCCCAAGGGAACGGTCTGTCAGGGGTACGTAACTTCCCTGCGTGCCACTCGCATATCCACCCTTATTCCAAAACCAAATACCAATAAGGGTTCAAATAATCCCTGTGCCATCTTAGGGTTTTGCAACACAATTTACTTAAAAATTATTAAAAACCAGGGCTCACCCTGAATACCCGGTATTAATCCTTTATCAGTAACTTTATATAATAAACACAAATTATTCAAATCTCAATCACCAATAATGTTATACCAACAAAAAAAAAAAAACTCCCAACATAAAACATTATACATGTCTCACAATAATTATTCAATGTCCAAAATTTCACAGACAATTAATTTAAACCATGGTATGAACATAAAAACTTAGATATAAATTATTTGCACAATCCTAAAATTCGTGCAATTGAACAGAATACTCAATAGGGATGTTTGGGTCACTTTTCAGAAAGAATTTCAGAAAAATAAGATGTAAATAATCCTGTAAAATTTTCAACAATCTTTATGACACAGATTTGTCACATTTCCTTACATTAATTCCATGCTAAATTTTATAGATCAAATCCATAATCTAAAAATTTATCATGAAACTAGACTTCTCAAATTTCATCTTTTAGTTAGAAATTACCAGATTTGGTTTAGTATAGAATTTTAAACAAATTTTCAAATACATAGTAAAATCTGTCTCACAGTTTCAGATTTAGTTAAAAATTTGTATAAATTCGTAGATAGCTCAAAAATTATTGCCAAAATTCCTGGATGAACTAGACATCATTATCAATAACTTTGTAGAAGAAATCATCTCGAAATTTTGAGTATAAAATTGTCTAAAAATTCCGGCAACATTCTAGCAGATTCAAAACAGAGTATTCTCAAGGAGGTCATGGGTTAGTTGGCCAACTAGGCTTAGCTTAGTTGGCCACCATGCCTTCCTTAGGGCTTAGTCCCAAGGAGGTCATGGGTTCAATTCCCCTTAGGGGGGTTGAATTAAGGGAGTGCAAGCACTTATGTGCTTTGCCAAGGGTGGGGAGATTTGCTCTCATAGGTGATAATCTAACAACTAACAACTAACATTTGCCGATCAAAAAAAAAAAAACAGAGTATTCTCAACACAGTTTCAGATTTAGTTAAAATTTTGTATAATTTCGTAGAAAGCTCAAAAATTGTTGCCAAAATTCCTGGATAAACTAGACATCATTATCAATAACTTTGTAGAAGAAATCATCACGAAATTTTGAGTATAAAATTGTCTAAAAATTCGGGCAACATTCTGGCAGATTCAAAACAGATTAATTATTTTCAATCTTCTCTTTAAATGTATAAACTACACATGCAAGCTTATTTCTTTACAATAATAAGATGATTTTAAGACTCTCAACATCTTCAAATACTTGATATACACATCACAAAATTCCTACACATATATATATAATTTCTATTTATGAGTAGTCATTTTAATCACAAGGACATAATCTGAAAACTTCACTAATAAAAAGAAATGAAAGGGTTGAGAGGGTTTTCTTACTTAATAGTAGGATTCAAATGGGTGATGAAATGGTAGAAAAATTTTGCTTCCTTAACCATCCTCTCTTCTTTTCCTTCTACTGAATCTCTCCTCGCCCGTATATACTTCTGCCTTCTTTTGTTTGTATGTGAGAATAAGCTTAGTCCTTCTTGGGTATATATAGGCAGAGCTCTCTCTCTCTCTCTCTCTCTCTTTCTTTTTGTTATTCTCTGCCACAAATCTACTCCACCCAAGAGTCATGATGTGGTGAAATTTACCAAGCTTACATGCAAGTAAGCATGTGGCATATTCTGCCACCGAATCTGATTCTCTTTTTTTTTTTTTTTTACTAATAATCCACAAAATTTTTATTCTTAATAAGGTCTTTGTTAGTGATTGAATTGGGTTAATTTAAAACTAATTTTTTTTTTACACTATTATACATTTTAGGTAGATTCTGAATAAAATTAATTAATTAATTTATTTATTTATTTTCTTTTAAGAATAATTTAAATATGGGTTTTCACAATCTACCCTCCTAAAAAAAAATTTCGTCCTCGAAATTAATTTAGACTCGAAAAGTTGAGGGTAATTGGCACACATCATATCTTTTCACTCTCACGTTGACTCTTCCGTCCCACGATGTCTCCAGAGAACTCGAACCAACGGTATAGTTTAACCTCGTAATTTCTTCTCGCGACGATCTAAAATTTTGAGAGGTTTTTCTTCAAATGTCACGTCTTCATCAAGGTTAATTTCCTCCCGATTGATGATGTGAGAAGAGTGTGGCTCGTATTTTCGTAGCATAGAGACTTGGAAAACATTATGTATTCCAGCCAGTTGAGGTGGTAGAGCCAAACGGTACGCCACTTCTCCTATTTTGTCCAAAATTTCGAAAGGCCCAATGAAGCGAAGTGATAACTTTCCCTTCTTTCCGAAACGAACAACTCCTCGGCGAGGCTATACTTTCAGAAACACATGATCTCCAACTTTAAATGCTAAAGGTCTTCTCCTTTGATCTGCACAGCTTTTCTGCCTACTCTGAGCGGTCTCAGGCCTTTGCCTAATTAGTTTCACCTTCTCGGTAGTTTCTTGAACTAACTCTGGCCTTAAAAGAGGTGCTTCTCCGACTTCTGTCCAACATATTGGTGACCGGCAAGGCCGTCCGTACAAAGTTTCATACGGTGCCATACCAATACTTGCTTGAAAACTGTTATTGTAAAAGAATTCGACTAGTGGTAAGTGTTTCTCCCAACTACCCTTAAAATCCATTACACAAGCTCGAAGCATGTCTTCTAAAGTCTGAATTGTTCTTTCTGATTGACCGTCAGTTTGAGAGTGAAAAGCTGTGCTAAAACACAACTCTGTACCCAAGGCTTTTTGCAGACTTTGCCAGAATTGTGACGTAAAACAAGAATCACGATCTGACACTATTGAGACCGGTACTCCGTGCAATCTAATGATTTCTCGAATAAATAATCGACTTAAAGATTTGAGTGTGCCTGCTGGTCCTATTGGTAGGAAATGTGCCGTCTTAGTTAACCGATCAACCACCACCCAAATGGCATCATGGCCTTGCGGCGACCGGGGTAATCCCGTTACAAAATCCATTATTATGTGTTCCAATTTCCACTTAGGTATTGGTAAAGGTTGGAGTTTCCCTGCCGGCTTTTGATGTTCTGTCTTCACTTGCTGACACGTTAAGCTGTTAGATACAAATTGAGCAACGTCCTTCTTCATTCCACTCCACCAATACTGTCGCTTAAGATCCTGGTACATCTTGTTTCCTCCCGGATGAAGCGCAAAAACAGAATGGTGAAATTCTTTAAGTACTTCCTCTCTTAATTGTTCGATGTTTGGCACAAAATTTCTACCTAAATACCTTAAACTACCATCTTGATGGAGCGTCCAATCCGGTGAAGATTCCCCGGACACTAATTGGGCCTTGATGAAGTCGGTCTCCTGATCAAATCTTTGGGCATCCAACACTTTGGTAAGAAGTTGGGGTGTTGTAACTATTGTAAACAACCTACCCTTCCCATTCTGAGTCTCTGGTTATAACTTAAACCCATTCATGGTGCTTACCATTTCCCATTCTTTAATTGATATGTTGGCTACAATCTCTCTTGTCTTTCGACTTAGTGCATCTGCTACAACATTAGCCTTCCCGGGATGATAAGACAATGTGAATTGGTAATCTTCAAGGTACTCCATCCAGCGTCTCTGCCTCATGTTCAAATCTCTTTGTGTGAACAAGTACTTCAAGCTTTTGTGATCGGTAAATATCTCAAATTTTTCACCATAAAGGTAATGTCGCCAAGTCTTAAGTGCGTAGACCACAACCGCCAACTCCAGATCGTGAGTAGGATAATTTTTCTCATGATTCTTCAATTGTCTTGATCCGTAAGCTACTATCTTCCCGTTTTGCATTAACACACTACCTAACCCTTCTTTAGAGGCATCACAATAAACAGTGTACCCAACATCACGTTCGGGTATGATTAATATAGGAGCGCTTGTCAGTCTCTTCTTGAGTTCTTGAAATGACTGCTCACACGTTTCGTTCCATTCAAACTTTACTCCTTTTTGCGTTAGGTGTGTCATCGGCTTGGCTAATTTGAAGAAATCTTGAATGAATCTCCTATAATAACCTGCTAATCCCAAAAAATTACGAATCTCAAACGTATTTTTAGGTTGTTTCCACCCCATTACTGCTTTTACTTTAGCAAGATCCATTGATATTCCTGATTCAGACACAACATAACCTAAGAATTTTACTTCCTTCAACCAAAATTCACATTTGCTAGCTTTAGCATACAATTGGTTCTCTCTTAGAATTTGCAAAACGGTTCTCAAATGTTGCTTGTGGTCTTCCTCCGATCGTGAGTATATCAAAATATCGTCAATGAATACTACCACAAATTGGTCCAAATAAGGGGTAAAAATTTTGTTCATTAAACTCATGAATACCCCAGGCACATTCATCAAACCAAATGGCATTACCACAAACTCATAATGGCCATATTGGGTTCGAAACGCAGTTTTGGGTATTTCTTCTCCTTTGACACGAAGTTGGTGATATCCCGACCTAAGGTCAATTTTGGAAAAACATTTTGAGCCTCTTAATTGATCGAACAAGTCATCAATTCTAGGTAGGGGATATCGATTTTTAATGGTGACTTGATTTAGTTGTCGATAATCGATGCACAATCTTAAGGTTCCATCATTCTTCTTCGTGAATAATGCTGGCGCTCCCCAATGAGACGTACTTGGTCTGGTGAACTTTTTATTCAACAGTTCTTACAACTGCTCCTTCAACTCTTGAAGTTCGGCTGGCGCCATACGATGTGGTGCTATTGAAATCGGTGAAGTCCCAGGTTGAAGCTCGATCGTGAAATCTACGTCTCGTTTTGGGGGTAATCCCTGTAATTCGTCAGGGAAAACGTCAGCGTACTCGCACACCACATGGGGTAATTCCGAATCCTTTCGATTTTCGTCTTCCAAAATTAAACTTGCCAACCATCCAGTCAGTTGGTCATGCCACCACAACTTGCAACACGTTGGAGTTAGAGAATCTTGTCTATCTCCTTTAAATTGAACTTCCGTGCCGTTAAGGGGAGATGTTGTCACTGTCTTACGGTAACAATGAATAATGGCTTGATGAACTAACAACTAGTCCATTCCTAGGATGACGTCAAAATCAGACATATCCATAACTCTTAGATCACATATCAAATATGAACCGGAGATTTCTAGCTCACAAGATTTACATACTAGATTTACTCGGGTTTGAGCTCCTAAGGGTGAAGCGACACTCATAGCTATCTCTAGCGTCTCTGGCTCTAAACCCAAACTTGTCACACATGCAGTGGATATAAAAGAATACGAGGCTCCAGAATCAAACAATACTTTAACCCAAGAATTCATAAGGATTAACATACCTTGAATTACTGATGGGTTATCAACATCTTCTTCTTCTTGGAGAGCATACATTCTCCCTACTGCCTATTGGTTAGTCCCTCCTGGTTTCTTTCCATTTCCAGCTCCTTGTGGTTGTGTTCTTGGTCGGCCTGCATTCCTAAAGGCTTGTGGCTGCCCCTTGTTGGTCTGAGTATTTTGAGTAGGCTTAGAACCTTGCCCTGGTTGGCATTTGTTGTATTGTTGTGCCCCTCACTGATCCATAAAATACTCCCCACCTTGAGGACACTCACTTCGACGATGCCCCTGTTGACCACATTTGAAACATCTTCCTTTCCACTCATTTACAAAGTTTCCTCCTTGCTGGTTTCCTCGATTCTGCCTTTGTTGCTGCTGCATCCCTCCGGCATAAGGTGCTGGTGCAGGATGGTTTCTGGTGTTGCGGACTGGACCTCCTCCGCGTGGTTGGTTGTTGTTCCTTGATCATTGATTTCGAGTCCGCTCGGAATTTGCTAATTCTCGCTCCACAATTAAAGCTCAATCCACCATTTGAGCATAGGTGGACAGTTGCACTGCGATCAATCTTCCTCTAGTGTCTGTGTCCAAACCCCATTCAAATCGCCTAACCTTATCCTCTTCATTTGCTACTATGGCTGAAGCGTACCGTGAGAGAGCTTCAAAACAATTCGCATGTTGAGCGACTGACATTTTTCCTTGTTTCAGTTGGAGGAACTCTTGAATCATTTCTTGTCTTAGCGAGTTAGGAAAATACTTTTCCATGAACAGGTCTTCGAACTGTCTCCAAGTTAATGTCTCTACTTGTCGAGTACTTTTGATCATTTCCCACCAATGATCTGCTTCCCCTTCCATTTGAACTGCCGCCATGGTCACTCTATCTTGTTCATTTCGGATGTCGGAAGTATCTAGCAACTTATTAATTTGTCTTAACCAAGTTTCAGCTTCATGGGGGTTTGATACACCAAGGAATTTGTGGGGATGTAGCTTTGTAAATTTTGCTATCATTTCCGATTTGTTTTGATCTTGGTTTCAGGGTGGTATATTGCCTACCCTATCAGCAATCACGCGTATAATTCGAGTGACATCGCCATCAGACACTCCATCACCATTACCGTTGTTATTATTTCTTGTTCGTCCAACCATTCTACATGATGGGATTTTTTTTTTTTCCTTTAGTAATTCATGATTTGTTCATTTATTTATTATCATTATCATTATTATTATTATTATTATATTTATGTGCAAGGATAGTAAAAAAAAAAAAACTTCATTAATTAGATTAGATAAGCTACAATTAGCAAAATACAAATAAAACAAAGGAAAAGATTAAATAACGTACTACAGGCAAAAGATAGCCCCTACAATCCGAGTTAACTCCTACACTCACAATTCTAAACTAGGCAATTTTACAAGTGAGCATACAAAACAATCGGTTAGCCTAGTTTATAATTCCCTTAAGACCTCTTAAAATAGCCAAGGAAAGTCTCTCCACACAAGGGCTTCCGGCTCCCATGTGGCTTGGAAAAGCCCCATGAATCGCCACAGCACCCTCACGAAGATAGCAGTTTCGCACACACGATGCCCTAGCAGCTGCACCGGCTCCTCCTGATAGGTCCTCCAGTCCCTGAAGTCCACTGACCCATCTCTCCTCACAATTCTGCCTGGGTCGGGCATGATATACTGAAGGCTCCAAAAGTCAAAAAGGTCGCCCACCCTATCGATGAAACCATCCGGGAAGGGGCCTAATTGATATACCCAGGGAGTCTCTTGTCTTAGAATCTGGATAGGTCCGATATAGGTACCACCCAACTCTCAGCTTTCCAAGCACAACCTCCTAGGGTATAAAGTCTGACATATACAAAAGAACCAATCTGCAACCCATTTCGCACATCCCAACCCTCAAACGTGGCTCCTACATCTCGAGTGCTCTCATCGGTATTGCCTTCTATAGACTCGTCTTTAATGTCTGACTCAATCACAATAACCTCCAGGGGGTTGTATATTGGTACAACTTCTTTGGGCTCAGGTTCAGACTCAAGTTCAGGATCAGGTTCAGAGTCAAGCTCAGGCTCAGATTCATAGTCTTCTATAGGCATCTCCACTTCTTCACTTGGGTCAGATTCTATGTCATAGTTTTCCACCGAATTTTCCTCGTTAGAGTTAATGTCTGATGACCCTGGCATCCTACAATTAAAAGGTTCTAACTTAGTTAAGTCACCGAAAATTACAAATTAACGTAAGGTTTTCTTAAATGTAAAAATAATAAATTACTACCCATGGCCCAAAGGTTCAAACCTCAGCTCTGATACCAAACTGTGATGCCCCCAAAATTTTTTTTCTTTGAGACGTCATAAGATTTAAATAACAATAACTTGCTAGATAAAATTTTAACTACTAATTAGGAAGTTTTAAATTCTTACATTGTCAAAGTCCAACAACAAAATAAAACTACAAGTTCACACACAACGTCACAACATAGTTACATACTAATACAAGAAATAACAGGATTTTATTTGATAAAATCTTGACTCTAAGTTAGCCAAGGTTCGATATTAGCAGCAGCTCCAATTTCAGCCTCAGTCCCTTCCTCGACATAATCTGGCATGAAACGCCACGGCAACAAAATATATGCCATGAGTTTTGCAACACAGTAAGAAAACATAACCAACCTATCATTCTTTTTTAGAGAAAATAATGAGATTATAAACACAAGATAATAATATAATTGTAAACATAAATTACAACCAATAAAATAATTCAAGTAATTTTAATAACTTAGGTGACCATTGAAATCTCGCCAAAGAGGTTTAACTTACCAACCACTAAGTCATGGCCACGGTTAATTTGGAAATCCCCCCCCCCCTTGGTCATATATTCAAGAACTACCAAAGATGCCCACGCCCGGAGTTATATACCCAAGCCGTGACATCCGTGGTCTGCCCCAAGGGAACGGTCTGCCAGGGGTACGTAACTTCCCTGCGTGCCACCCGCACATCCACCCTTATTCCAAAACCAAATACCGATAAAGGTTCAAATAATCCCCGTGCCATCTTAGGGTTTCACGACACAATTTACTTAAAAATTATTAAAAACCAGGGCTCACCCTGAATATCCAGTATTAATCCTTTATCAGTAACTTTATATAATAAACACAAATTATTCAAATCTCAATCACCAATAATGTTATACCAACAAAAAAAAAAAAACTCCCAACATAAAACATTATACATGTCTCACAATAATAATTCAATGTCCAAAATTTAACAGACAATTAATTTAAACCATGGTATGAACATAATAACTTAGATATAAATTATTTACACAATCCTAAAATTCGTGCAATTGAACAGAATACTCAATAGGGATGTTTAGGTCACTTTTCAGAAAGAATTTCAGAAAAATAAATGTAAATAATCCTGTAAAATTTCCAGCAATTTTTATGACACAAATTTGTCACATTTCCTTACATTAATTCCATGCTAAATTTTATAGATCAAATCCATAATCTAAAAATTTATCATGAAACTAGACTTCTCAAATTTCATCTTTTAGTTAGAAATTACCAGATTTGGCTTAGTATAGAATTTTAAACAAATTGTCAAATACATAGTAAAATCTGTCTCACAGTTTCAGATTTAGTTAAAAATTTGTATAAATTCGTAAAAAGCTCAAAAATTATTTCCAAAATTCTTGAATGAACTAGACATCATTATCAACAACTTTGTAGAAGAAATCATCTCGAAAGTTTGAGTATAAAATTGTCTAAAAATTCAGGCAACGTTCTGGCAGATTCAAAACAGAGTATTTTCAACACAGTTTCAGATTTAGTTAAAATTTTGTATAATTTCGTAGAAAACTCAAAAATTGTTGCCAAAATTCCTAGATGAACTAGACATCATTATCAACAACTTTGTAGAAGAAATCATCTCGAAATTTTGAGTATAAAATTGTCTAAAAATTCGGGCAACATTCTAGCAGATTCAAAGCAGATTAATTATTTTCAATCTTCTCTTTAAATGTATAAACTACACATGCAAGCTTATTTCTTTGCAATAATAAGATGATTTTAAGACTATCAACATCTTCAAACACTTGATATACACATCACAAAATTCCTACACATATATATAAAATTTCTATTTATGAGTAGTCATTTTAATCACAAGGACGTAATCTGAAAACTTCATTAATAAAAAGAAATGAGAGGGTTGAGAGGGTTTTCTTACTTAATAGTAGGATTCAAATGGGTGATAAAATGGTAGAAAAATTTTGCTTCCTTAACCATCCTCTCTTCTTTTCCTTCTACTGAATCTCTCCTCGCTCGTATATACTTCTGCCTTCTTTTGTTTGTATGTGAGAATAAGCTTAGTCCTTCTTGGGTATATATAGGCAGAGCTCTCTCTCTCTCTCTCTCTCTCTCTCTCTTTATTTTTGTTATTCTCTGTCACAAATCTACTCCACCCAAGAGTCATGATGTGGTGAAATTTACCAAGCTTACATGCAAGTTAGCATTTGGCATATTCTGCCACCGAATCTGATTCTCTCTGTTTTTTTTTTTATACTAATAATCCACAAAATTTTTATTCTTAATAAGGTCTTTGTTAGTGATTGAATTGGGTTAATTTAAAACTATTTTTTTTTACATTATTATATATTTTAGGTAGATTCTGAATAAAATTAATTAATTAATTTATTTATTTATTTTCTTTTAAGAATAATTTAAATATGAGTTTTCACATGGTGGCCTTCCGTTTCAGCTCTTTATTTTCTGCCTTCAGTGCGCTAATCTCTACTCGCGCATCCTTATACATACGTTGGACTAGCGAAAGTTGGGCGTTTAGTCGGTGTACCTCACTTGTCCTGTTCTGCAGTCGGTGAGACAAACAAGAGACCGCAGCCACTGTCTTCATACAAGACTTTAGTGTGTAGTGGTTAGCTTCAATGTCAGATTGAGCTGCCATTATTTGCTCGACTGACAATGTGAGGGATCGTGGGACCTCTTTTAAGCCTCTCCTTTGCAGTTCTGGACTCCTCTCAACAAAACCTTGCTCCTGGTATACTCAAAATCTATTTTCGAGCAACTTGATTTCTGGGCAATTTTAAAAAACACACCCTGTTTTTTTTGAAAAACGACGGATGAGGCTCTGATACCAATTGTTGGGATTTAAAGCAACCCACCTAAACAACCAAAAATCAAACACACAATAATGGACACAAGATTTACGTGGTTCGGCCTCAATGCCTACGTCCACGGACAGTAATCAACCTTGTTCTTGAACAATTGAAGCAACAAGTGATCACCGATTGGGTTCTTGCATAGCAGCGGCTGACTTTCAGTCACTACCACTATGTCGTCGCGCGCAGCGACTAACGATGGGTGGCACTTCAGCCACTCTCGTCTCTTCTTATCCCAGCTTCTCACCGGTGACCCAAATGAGTATAAGATACATTTCGGCCATATCTCCATTATCATCCATCAGCTACTCTATCTCATCCCCAACCTTTTGAACTCGTCGAGTTAAGGCAACAAGTCTACTTTTTAGTCGATGCACACTTTCCAAGTTTAAGGTATTGATCTTCGATGTGAGTTCATCTAGCAGTGGATATGCTTCAATTTCTAATTCTGCTGCCTGAGAATCAAAAAATGTACAAGCAGCCTCCAGAGCAATTTCAAGAGCCCTAAACTCAAAGGGCAAGTAATCAGGTGACACGCTCCCTTATGAGTAGTTGAGTTACCTAACCTACCTAAGCTCATCCATATTTTATTCTTTTCTTTATTTATTTTTATTTTTTTAATCAATTTATCACATCCATGTTCCCCACTACCCTAACTTTATTTTATTTTATATTTTTTTTCATCAACATACCCATCATTTCCTTTTTCTTTCCACCACCCACATCCCCTTTCTTATCTTCCTTTTTCCATTCCCAAAAATATATATATATATATATTCAAACATTCACACTAACTTATTTTTCTGCTCTGTCATTCCTGCCATCCAGATTTGCGTAACAAACTCGTTTTATTCATGCCTGGGATCAATCCCAATCACAGTTCTACACTAGAGAGTTGATGCTATAGGTGCCCACTCCCATAAAAAAAAAAAAAAAAAAAAGCCTTTTTCGATTTCCTTCGAAACCAACTCGGCAGCAAAGATTATCCACCAACTTCATTTGCCACCAGCTTCGTCACTCTCATTCACAACCCTTGATGGCCCTGCCTCAGTACTTACAAGCCCACTGAGCGGGTTAACTCCCTATTGCTCATCTAAAGCAGAGTATGGCGGAACTCTGAATCGAACCATGACAGTGGCCTTCCATTTCAGGTCTATATTTTTTGCCTTCAGTGCACTAATCTCTGCTCGCACATCCTTGTACATACGTTGGAGCAGCAAAAGTTGGGCGTTTAATCGGTGTATCTCACTTGTCTTGTTCTGTAGTCGATGAGATAAATTGGAGACCGCAGCCATTGTCTCCATACAAGACTTCAGCATGTAGCGGTTAGTTTTAATGTCAGATTGAATTGCTATTATTTGCTCGACTGACAGCGCAGGAAGGTTAGGAAGAGCAGGAGCAGGGGCACTCAGTCCAGGGGAGCTTATGGGATCATTGAGGTCTGGAAAGAGGGTGAGAGAACCACAGGAAGAGGCCATATCAGAGGATACAAAAGAAAAGGATTGCATAGTGGTTTTGCAAAGTGGTTCGTAGCTTTTTTGCTCTGCCTTTTTCACCAGCCTCAGTTTAAAAAAAGAACGAAAAGACTTGCCTCCCACTGTTAGGGAGAAGTTGAGGGATAAGTTTTCTTGCCTTAAGTAGTTGAACACACCTGTAGCCGAGTTTGAGGCCACCTTCACTAGCCTCTCTAGGTATGCACCCGAGTTGGTGGCGACTGAAGAGTGCCGTTGTCTGAGTTCGAAAAAAGATTGAGGACCAGACTTATGTTTCGAGTGGGCGGGTCCATGATTAGGGATTATGGGTGCCTTGTGGAGGCTGCATCCTATCTTGAGACTATCATGCAGGCAGAAGAGGAAATGATGAGGGGCTCCAAGAGGAGTCAGGATAGTCAAGGGGACGGTAAGAGGCAGAGGGGTTCTAACCCTCAGCAGTCCCAGAGAGTTCAGTCGAGGTCTACCGTTCCAGTGCCTAGCTCGAATTCTGGGAGAGGTGGTTAGGGAGATGTGACTTGCTTCAAATGTGGCCAGTTGGGTCACAAGTCTCCAGCTTGCCCGCAAAGAGGAGAAGGGTAGCGAACAGCATCATCTTCGGCTCGTTCTTAGGGCCAGAGTCAGGGTAGAGGACAGCCGCCCACTTGTTATCAGTGTGGCCAAGCAGGACACCTGAAGAGATCTTGCCCACAACTGGGTGGCACGTCTGGTGCGTCTGGTTCGAGACAGACATAAAGTCACCAGCCAGCACAGTCAGCACAGGCCTCGAGGGCCAATCAGGGAGCTTCTTCGAGTCAATCAGTGCAGCAGGCCTATGCTCCAAGGGGTGAGCAGGTAGATCAAAGGCCAACAGGGCATGTGTATGTTGTTACCGCCCTAGATCTTGTACCGGCTCCATCTGTTGTGAGAGGTACCTCTTTGTTTTGCAATTCAGTTGCTAATGTGTTGATTGATACGGGTGCATCCCATTCTTTTATCTCGTCTACATTTGCATTAGTTATGGGGTTGGAGTTGGCACAGTTAGCATTTCCTATTTGTGTAAAGTCACTTATTGGTGGTGAGGTTATCTTGAAACAGGGGTGTCGAGGTTGTGTTTTAGAGGTCGCTGGTCGTTGACTTCCATTTGCATTTGTTTTGCTTGACATGACTAGTGATGATGTTATTTTGGGTATGGACTGGTTATCGTCATACCGGGCTGTTATAGATTGCTACCGTCAGAGGGTTACTGTATGTTCCTTGAGCGAGGATTGCTTTTATTTCTTAGGGGACGGGGTGGATAGGGTCTTATCACCGGTATATGATCTGCGTGGGCGGAGTGAGCTTAGTTGTCTTCTTGCTAGCTTCTTGAGTAGTGAGTGTGATGAAATCTGGCTTGAGTTGCCAAGGGTGGTTTGTAAATACCCCGATGTCCTTCCCAAGAACCTCACTCGTTTGCCACCTCACCGAGAGATTGAGTTTTCTATTGACTTAGTGCCTGACACGACACTGATTTCTATGGCACCATATCGGTTTGCACCTACTGAGTTGAGTGAGTTGAAGGTTCAACTCCAGGAATTGTTAGATAAGGGTTTTATCCGCCCTAGTACTTCGTCTTGGGAAGCACGACTCTCTTTGCTAAGAAGAAAGATGGAGCCTTGCAACTTTGTATCGATTACCGAAAATTGAATTGGGTTACTGTTAAGAATAAATACCTAATGCCTCATATAGATGATCTATTCGATCAGTTGAAAGGGTCTTGCTGTTTTTCTAAGATAGACCTGAGATTAGGTTACCATCAGTTGAGGGTAAAGGAGAAGGATATCCCGAAGACGGCATTATGTACGCAATATGGCCATTATGAGTTTCTAGTAATGCCTTTTGGGCTAACCAATGCTCCAGCTGTATTTATGGATTTGATTAACCGGATCTTTCGTGAGTGCCTAGATCGTTTTGTGGTCGTCTTTGTGGATGATATCTTGGTTTATTCACCCTCTGAGGAGGAACACGAGGAGCATTTACGAGTAGTGCTTGAGTTGCTTAGAGTCCATAAGCTGTATGCTAAGTTCGAGAAGTGTGAATTTTGACTAAAAGAAGTTAAGTTCTTAGGCCATGTGATATCCGAGGAAGGGGTGACGGTAGATTCATCCAAGATAGAGGTAGTGCAAGATTGGGCATAACTTAAGAATGCCTTTGAGATTCGTAGTTTTCTGGGGTTGGCCAGGTACTACCGGAGATTTGTGAAAGATTTCTCTAAACTAGCTACACCTTTGACTAGGCTGACGAGGAAGGGAGTCAAATTTGTGTGGAATGAGACTTATGAGAAGTCGTTCCAGGAACTTAAAGTTAGACTCACCATTGCTCTAGTTTTGATTATCCCGGAAAGGGGTTTGGGTTACTCGATTTATTGTGATGCCTCACGAGAAGGTTTGGATTACGTTTTGATGCAAGAGGGGAAGGTAGTAGCCTATGGCTCGCGGCAGCTGAAAACACACGAGAGGAACTATCCCATTCATGATCTAGAACTACCAGCGGTGATATTTGCCTTGAAAATTTGGAGACATTATCTATATGGTGAGAAATTTGAAGTATTTTCCGATTAGAAGAGTCTGAAGTACTTGTTTACCTAGAAAGACTTCAATTTGAGGCAGAGAAGGTGGATGGAGTTCATAGAGGACTATGACTTTGAGTTGCATTATCATCCCAAGAAGGCTAATGTAGTGGCCGATGCTTTGAGGAGGAAGTCTATTAGCAGTGTAGCTTGTATCGTCATCTGAGAATGGGAGATGTTGGGTGCTCTTGGGGAGTTTGAACTACAACTTGGCGAATCCGTTGAATTTGCGGCATTGTTTACAATGGTTGCCCAACCTACACTTGTGAACCGAGTGTTAGAAGCGTAGAGGGGTAATCTTGAAGTAGAATCCCTTAGAGAGAAGATTTCCAGTGGAAAGGTAGAGAAAGGCTTGAATGTATATCCTGACCAGAGTGTAAGATACCGTGATCGTTTGTTTGTACCGGAGTCTTGCCGATAGGAAGTACTCCGAGAGTTTCACCATTCACGCCTTGCAATGCATCCGGGAGGCACGAAGATGTATCACGACCTTAGTCGCCAGTTTTGGTGAAGAGGTATGAAGAAGGATGTAGCCGTGTTTGTATCAAAGTGCCTTACTTGTCAGCAAGTGAAGGCCGAGCATCAGAGGCCAGCGGGTTTGTTGCAACCCTTACCTATGACTGAGTAGAAATGGGAGCATGTCACGATGGATTTTGTTATGGGTCTTTCGAGGACTCAACGGGGTAGTGATGCCATTTGGGTGGTAGTTGACCGGTTGACCAAGTCTGCGCACTTTATACCTATGCGCGTGAGTGATTCAGTAGACTATCTTGCCGAACTGTATATTAGGGATATAGTAAGGTTGCACGGGATCCCTGTAACGATCGTTTCGGATAAAGATTCGTGTTTCACAACTCGGTTGTAGCAGAGCTTGCAGAGTGCCTTGGGCACTAAATTGACCTTTAGTATTGTGTATCATCCTTAGATTGATAGGCAGTCCGAGCGTACTATTCAGATCCTTGAGGATATGCTTCGAGGTTGTGTGCTTGATTTTAAGGGGTCGTAGGAGAAGCATCTGCCCTTAGTGGAGTTTGCCTACAATAACAGTTTCCAATCGAGTATTGACATGGCACCATTTGACGCCTTGTATGGCCGACCGTGTAGATCCCCTGTATGTTGGGCCGAGGTGGGTGATGCACCTTTGTTGGGTCCAGAGTTGGTTTGGGAAACAATAGAGAAAGTGGCACTTATTTGTAAAAGGTTAGTAATGGCTCAGAGTCGCCAGAAGAGTTATGCTGACCGTAGGAGGAGACCCTTGTCTTTTGAGGTGAGAGACCATGTGTTCTTGAAAATATCACCTAGGCGGAGTTTGATGAGATTTGGGAAGAGTGGGAAGTTATCCCCTTGGTTTATTGGCCCTTTTGAGAAGATTGGGGAGGTTGCTTATCGTTTGGCATTATCGCCACAGCTTTTCGGGGTTCATGACGTGTTTCATATTAGTATGCTTCAGAAGTATGAGCCAGACCCATCGCACGTGTTAGATTGGACCGACTTGGAGGTAGATGAGGATGCCTCGTATGAGGAGAGACCGGTGAGAGTCTTGGATAGGAGAGACCAAGTCTTGCGAGGCAAGATAATTCCCTTGGTAAAGGTATTGTGGAAACATCACGGGGTCGAGGAAGCGACTTGGGAGCGTGAATTGGAAGTCCGAGAGAAATATCCGGACTTGTTTGTTGATATCTAATCATGTATTGATATTTTGATTTTGATGATGAAAAGTATAAGCATTGCATATGTATTAGATTATGAGAACATTGTATATGTTATGGGCATTTTGAAAGTATGAATTCAATATAAAAACATCGTATATGTTTTGAGAATATGGAATATTGTGGATGTTGTATCACTTTTGGACGCATTGTATATGTTGGGAAAATTCTGAAATTTTGGGGTTTTGATTAACATTGTAAATGTTTTGGAAAGTTGTAAATTTCATGTTAATACGGGACTTGTGTATCGAGTCAATGAGAATGAATGATCGGAGAATGGGTCGTGGTGATGAACTTGTAAGAATAACATTGTTAGGAATGGTTTAACTATATTTGTAAACTTGATCTGTAATTTCGGGGACGCAATTCTTTAAGGGGGGGAGGTTATAACGATTTCGGTTTTAGCCCGTCATTTGTTGTGTTTCGGACTCAGGTTGTATAGTTCTGAATAGTGATTCATATCTTGTTTCCCTTGTCTCCCCTTTATTTTGGTTATCGAGATGTGGTTGTGTGTTTGGAACAGGTTAGTTGCGTGTCTTTCCAAACTTGTGATGCCTAGATTTTGGCTCTTCCGCTCAAGTGGGCATTCTTGCGCTCGAGCGGGCTTCATAAATTTTGCTCCTCCGCTCAAGCAGCCATTCTTGCGCTCGAGCGGGATTCATCAACTCTCAGTATTTCTTTTATAGGTCTAAAAATACTGGAAGTGTGCATTGGACGCTCGAAAGTCTAATCTTACGCTCGAGCGGGGCCCTTTGTCTGCAAAAGTTCTGGAAGTGCGTATTCTACGCTCGAGCGCCACTTTTCACGCTCGAGCGAAACTTTGTGTCTGACGCTCGAGCGGGGCATTCCACGCTCGAGCAGACTACGTGTATAACAGTCCGAGAATGTGACATTTTGAATCACTTTTTCTTCTTTCTCTCTCTCTAAAACTTTCCAAAAAGCTTGTTCTTAAGTCTCTCTCTCTAAAATTACTTTCTCTCTAAGATCTCATCTAGATCCATTGGGATTTCCACCCTAGTGCCTTTGAGAAAAAGGTAAAGCTCGTCAAGATCTTCATTTTGAACCGAATAGAAGTGTGTTTCGGTGTTCTTGGGGTTTCACTCTTGCTTGGCTCTTCTTCTCTCTTTGAAGTAGGGATCTTTCTACACCTTCATATGATATTTAGCTTAGTTATTGTCTCTTGTGTAACAATGGTGTGATTGGGGATGTTTTAAACAAACCTAGGGTTTTGAGGGGTTTTGGGTGAAGGTGAAATAAATGCTTGTGTCTAATTTGATAATTTTGGCACTTGGATAATATTTGGGAAAAAATGAGAAATTGCCCCAATTGGATCAACTATTATTTTGTACAAATAATTGGAATTGACATTAAAAATGTGAAATCAAGAGGGTATTGATATGAATGATGGGATTGGTTATGTATTAACTCATTCTTTTGGAAGTTTGGAATAAACTATCTGTTTGAGATTGAATATCTGTCTAGTGATAACTGTATTGGGCTATCGGTGGAAGATAGCTTTGACTGTTGTAGAAATTACATGTGGATTAGGTGAATTGAAACTAATCTTTTGATGGTTGTCAATGAATATGACCGTGTTTATATACATTGTATATGTATGTTTGTTTGGAAGTGGAAAGGGGATGTGCTTCATGTTTGATTATCTGTTTAAATACATTGTATATGTATGGATATTTGTTTGGGAGGAGAAAGGGGATGGACTCCATTATAATTAAGTCGGCCAAAGTGTCCTGGGTGAAAGTCCCGAAATTATACATGGGTGCCTAGCCTGCGAACAAAATATCCATAAAATGACAATTGTAGTGCTTATATAGCCTACGTTTACATGGTCTCGTTTGACGGCTGCCCGTGGAAGAAATATCCTTGAAACAGAAGTTTGAAATGTTTATGCATATGTGTTGCATGGTTTGAAAACTATTGAGTTATAGCCTCAGTTCGGTTGTTGAGAAATAACGAAATTGACTCATGAATTGAGACAGACAAGTGAACGAAATATGAATTGAAAGTAAATGGATTAAGACTTGAAATTGATATCTCGTGAGTATATAAAGTTTTGAAAAGTTTTATCATAAGCATTGTTTATGCACTTGTACTTATACCTTTGTTAAATTTCATATACCGTGTTAGATGATTTCTACTGGGTTGTGGCTTACCCTACTTGGGAATAACATTTTCAGGTAATGATGGCATGCCTCCACCAAGGCAATAGCGTTGGAGAGATTTTCGGGAGCAAGAGCTTCTTATTTTGATTGTATATTTTTGTAAAACCAATGGCTTAAGATGTAATGAGCGAAGCTCACTTTTGTTGTTACCAAGTTAAGGCTTGGAAATGTGTAAGCTAATAGGGCATTCATTTACGTTAAACTCTTTGTATTCATTAACTTTATGTAAAGAAATAAGACTCTGATTTATGTTATTATTTATATATGTTTGTGAATGTGTTTATGATATTATTTTGGGGGAGTTACAGTCGTGTAGTGAATAAAATCATGTATTTGATTGCTCAAAACCATTTCCGGATGAATGAGAATTCAACGTGCATTTTCAGGTTTGTGGAATGGCTTTAGGTGGGTTTCCTACACATTTGTGAAATGTGCTTGTCCCACATTGGAAAAGATTAAGGTTTTGAATTGGTTTATATACCTTAACTTGGAATACTTGCAATGGGCCCCAAGGGATACCCAAGTTTGTGAAATGGTGAAGTTATGGGTAAAGTGGGCTAGACCCATTGGACCCAAAACAAAAACCACACGCACGCCGCCGCCGTCGGTCGGACGGGTTGAGCCTAGGTGCTGGTGCATGGTGTGAGGTTGAATTGGGCTTGTCTAGCCCAATACTTATCTTTTTGGGCCAAAAAACATTTGTAATTTATTTATTTATTTTTATTTTGTTTTCAAAATTCAAAATAAATTGGTCTAGAATTTTTCCTTCACCCAAATAGATCTCTAACAGGTTTAGACCCACCCGAACAGGGTCAAAGGGTTCAAAACACGTTCATAGCTGTTGAATTCCAACCGAATCTGTCCAAATAGTATTGAATCTGTCCAAACAGGTTTCTATTTGTTTGGTACCTATTCGAACAACCACCATTCCTCCTATAAATAGTTGGCCATCCATCATTCATTTCTATCGAAATTTTTCCAAACTTCTTCCCTTTCTTCTTTTGTTCGTCCTCTTTTGCTCCTGTATTTGTTTCTGCATTTATTTTTAGGAAAAGAAAGAGAAAAAGTTACAGCATCGTTTGGTTCGCTAGACTTGATTTTGTAGTGTTGCAAATTCAAGTGTTAGTCGTTCCATCCTGGGAAGTAAACGCCGTTAAAACTCGAAGCATCGGGGCGAGGGCGAAATCTACTTTAAGGAGATTGTGTCCAACACAAGCCTCGAGTTTAATTTCTGTAAACATTTAATTCAGAATTTAATTTATATAATTATTTTTTCTGAATTATCTTATTTTGTTATTTATTTAATTTACACGTACACATACACCACTGTAGGTGTAACATCATGGTCTCTCCATTGTTACATAAAGCAAAGTCGACAGCCTAATGTATTGTAAATCGCATTTTTCATAATCATGCTTTTACTTGAATGTGAATATTTGGGGGAAAAAAAAAAGATTTTCTCAATTTCAATGAACTTAAAAAAATTGAGAGGTCTATGGAACTCACCATAAATTTTGTTTTGATAAAAAATTATAATTATGATATCATTTTTTTTTTTTCATAAATAATATACATTAACGCTATGTTTGGATCGGGTGATTTGGAGAGAAAAGAAAAGAGATGGAGAGATATGCATTTCTCTTACTTATTTGGATAACCTAAGTGGAGAGAAATGGAAAGAAATTGAGAGAAATGAAGAGAAACACATTTCTCTTATAAGCCTCATTTTCAATCTTCCCAAAAGTGAAGAGATTGGGAGAGAAAAGAAATCACTATTTTCATAATACCAATTTTGTCCCTATAAAAATAAAAGAAAAAAATGATTGAAAATATAAAAAGGTTATTTTGGTAATATAACATAAAATAATTTCTTTTCTTTTCTCTTAATGAAATCTAACCAAACAAGAATGAGAGAAATCATAATCATTTCTTTTCTTTTATTTCTTCCTTATCCAAACAAGAATGAGGGAAATCACAATCATTTCATTTCTTTTCTTTTCTCTTATTATTTAAGTAATCATTTCTTTTCTTTTCTTTCCTCTCTTAGGTTCCCAAACACAGTGTAAGAATCTTTTACAAAAATAAATTACTGAAATCATCAAAACAGAACTAGCCTCAACATTTCTCAAGTTCAACTCAACCCTAAAAAATATGTTCAGCGATCACTCTTTAATGTATTTTGGAAAATAAGTTTGTCTATACACTAATTATTTAATTTCACAATAAAAAATGCAAATGGATCAAATAGCCAACTCCAACCTTTTCATTAAAGGTAAATCAAAATTTGATTATTTTGTATATTAATTTGTGAAATATGATTTTGAATAATAAAGTTATTTGGTGTATTTTATGAAGCTGCTAATAACTTTTTTTATGTTAAAAATTTGTACTAAAGTGCATGATACAAATTTTGCTTACAACTTATGAGGCAAAAATAATTATAACAAATTAAATAAAAAAAACTTTTATTATTGGGAAGTATGAGATGCTTTTAATTTTTAATTTTTTAATTATCGACTTTCAACTTATTTGAAGGTGCAAAAAAATAAGCCTAACATTATGCCTATAATTAATTTGCATGTTCTGTTGGAATTTAAAATAAACAAATAAATAAAAGTTGTATGTTTTTTTTTTTTTTTTTTTTTTTTTTTTTTAACCCAAGGGGTTGTGGCATTGTGGTAAGGCCTTGGGGTTTAGGCCCCAAGGTCACAAGTTCAATTCCCCCCTGGGCCAATCTCTTGGACGAAAGTCTTGACTTAATCGAAGCTTGCCTTGGGAGGTCGGGACAAGCTTCCAGGTTATAGTCTCTTACTCGGAACGGACAACAGGACACCCTTGTGATCTCCTCATCTTCCAGGTTATAGTCTCTTACTCGGAACGGACAACAGGACACCCTTGTGATCTCCTCATGGGGCGCTGCCTTGGACCTGCGGGAGGGTTAATTTATGTTTTTAACATTTTGTATTTCTAATTAATTCAATTACTGATTTGAAACCATCAAAATATTGAATTAACTTATCAATTTTGAGAATGACTGGATTGATGTGTTTGATTTACTTCTAACTCGGTAAATTGGCTAGCTAACTTCCATTGGAGCATCTTCAATACTATTAGGTATTTTACTTTTCTAAAAGTTATATAGTATGTATATTTTATTTGCATATTTGCTTTTTTATGTTCACTCTAATTTTATTTTTTATTTTAGTTATTCAGCTAAATATTATTCACTTAATGAAATATCACATTATCAAAAAAGATGAAGGAAAATAATTATATGGGTCAAATAGATTTTGCCTAGCATTTAAAGACTAACTACGGGTTGGTTTGGGAAGTGGGTTGGTTTTTTTGACCTTTTGACTTTTTTAGCTATTTTAACCTGGACTAAAAAACTTGGTTTGGAAAGGATTTTTTGACTTTTTTGACTTTTTTTGTGAGAGAAGAGTATAATGATTATGGGTTAGATGTAATATTTTGTTGGTTGTGGCTAAAATAACCTATTTTGTCTTTTCTGGCTAAAATAGCCAAAAAAGCCTACAAAACTTCTTCCCAAACGGAGTAAATGCTAGTTAATAAATGCAAGTTGAGACAAAATACCTAATTATATACCTAGTGTGTTGGAATTGAAAAAAATAAATTATACTGGACATTTTAACTAATAGTATTATATGTCTAGTGAATTAAAAAAATCTTTAATTAAAATTTTGGCATTGTTAAAAAAAAAAAAAAAAAAAAAGAAACTAAAATTTTGGCAGACCCCTCCACAAAATGCAAACCATCAAAACATTTTTTTTATGAAGACACAATCAAAATGGTATGCGTTATTAAATATTTTATAAATTATTTATTAATTTTTTTAATGTGTGCCCTTGTTGAATTTGACGAATTATAATATAAGGTTTGAAATATTGATACATGAACTTCACATTTCAATATGTAATTATATTTTTCAATGATGATACAGACCCCCTCATAAAATGACCCCCTCGACCCCCAGTGAGCTGGCTAGTGACTGTAGCAACGTGAAGAATATTTGCACGGTGAGAAGGTGTGATACACACACCTGTGAAAAAAAAAAAAAAAACAAAAAACAAAAAGCGGGAACCAAGCCCTGAACCTCATCTTTCCCTCTTCCCTCATCCGTCCGCCTCTGTCAACGCCATAGCTCTCCTCTCCTCCGTCGACGGCTATAGCTTCTCCGGGAAGTTGCTGGTTCTCTCACTTCGATTGCATTTTTTGGACAACCCAGCTGGATACAATGGATCTTTTAGTGGTTTCATATTAGTAAAATAATGTTGAGGAGTTTCTTTTACAATTGAGAAGAGGTAATTTGAAAAAGCAATACACAATATTATTTAAGCAATATGGAACTACTGTGTTGCCCCATCTTTTACGGGCGTCGGACTGAAGGGGAGCTGAGGGAGTCCGGCGTCGTTGGAGTGAAGGGGAAGAGCTCTGAAGGGGAGTTGCTGATGTCGGCGTCGTCGGGCGTCGGACTGAAGGGGAAGAACTGAGGGAGTCGGGCGTCGTCGGAGTGAAGGGGTGAAGGGGAAGGGGTGGAGCTCTGATTTTTGTTTGTATAATCTAATTTGAATTTTGAACGAGGAGAGAGAAAAGAAGAGGTGCGTGGCCCTTTACATTCACGTGACCGCTCACGTGATGTCCAGCTCAGCTGGGGGTCGTGGGGGTCGTCTTATGAGGGGGTCTGAAGCATTATTCTATATTTTTTTGTTATTTAAATTAAATTTTAATGGATAATCTATCTAATAAAATTGGGATGAATTTAACAAAAGTTAACTCCATTCATTTTTTGATAGAAAATGCACGTGGCATAAAATGAAAAAATTGTACTTTGCTCTCCTAAGTTTTATAGTTTCCCACTTTGGCCCTAATATTTGTAATTTTTTCAGTTTATTTCAAAATATATATTTTTTCCAATTTTAAGACCCAAGATCCAAAATTTAAAAATTAAACTCCAAAATTTTAAATCCTAAACCCTATATGAGATTTATAACTGAAAAAATAAGTTATAATCAAACACTACTTAAAATATAATTAAAGAACTCCTAGGTCATAATCAAAATAAAAAAATAATATGGTAATATGACTCAAAATACGTAAAAATCGAACTTTCAACTTTTAATCAAGTTTTTAAATTGAGCGTTTCTCGTTTGTCAATTATATATTTTAACTAAAAAGTAAAAAAATTATTTTTTTATTTTTTTATATATTTTTTTTTATAAAAAATTAAAAAATTATTAAAATAATTGAAATAAAAAATAAAATAAAATAATTTATAGACAACCCAGATCAAATTGATACGGGAAAGATGAAATATTAAAAAAATGACGATGATTACAAGAAACAACCTAGAGTTGACAACCTAGAGTAGTTCTTTATAAGAATTTCGTCACAGTCACTCCTCACTTTGATTGCCAATGCCAATGATCTTCTTCAGCTCAAATACCATTCAATTTCTTCTCCAACCTCCCCGATTCCTGATAAAATCAATCAAACTCCAACAACTATGAAGGCCATAGTGATAACCACTCCAGGAGGTCCCGATGTTCTTCAACTGCAAGAAGTCGAATGCCCAGAAATTCGAGACGACCAAGTTCTGATCAGAGTCGAAGCCACAGCAGTCAATAGAGCTGACACTATTCAGCGCCAAGGCTCGCACCCACCACCAAAAGGTGAGAGTCCGTACCCGGGTCTAGAATGTTCTGGAACCATCGAAGCCGTCGGGAGGAACGTCACTCGCTGGAAAATTGGTGATCAGGTAAAGCTCCAAGTTCCGTTGATTTCATGTGGGTATTTGTTTTCTCGGGAAAATATTTGAGTGGTTGTTTCTGGGTTGTTTTAAGTTTTCGTTGATTTCATGTGGTTATTTATGGGTTGTTTTAAGTCTAGTTGATTTCATCAAACCTAAATAATAATAATAATAATAATAATAATAAAAAGTCTAGTTGATTTCATGTGGGTATTTTTTGTCTCGGGAAAATACTTGATTGGTTGTTTTCTGGGTTGTTTGATGAGCTCCTATAGTGGTTTAGTTCTTTTATGTAGTGTGTTTAGTTGCTAACCTCAGATAGATGAGGGAAAAAGAGAAAATTGGGTATTTGAATCTAATATTTTGATTTTTAGTTATATTAGAGAGAAATGAGAAAATTGGGTTTTTTTGATAATTTATGCTGTGTTTTGTTAAGAAAACATGGAAAAAGAGAAGAAGAAAAAAAAAGTCGGTTAATTCAATTCTACTGTTTTAATTTTAGTGAAAAGGAATCTTCTTTATTTTGCTGTCATTGATTAGTCCTGTTCTTTTGTCCTGTGTATTTAGTTGCTGAAAATTTGGAGGAAAAGAGAGAATTTTGAGTTTTTGAATCTTATGTTATGATTGGGATGAGTAGGTTTCTTGTTTTGTTATCTGCTTGGGAGCTAAAAAAATGAGTGGAAAAGAAGGAAATGGAAACTTGCTTGTTTCTAGCTCTTTTGTTGTGTGTCGATTGATCAAACATGGACATCTTCTTCTATTATTTTGTGTAAAATTGCTCAGAAAACTGAGAAAACAAGGGAGAATATCAAATTTTGGGTAATTAATAAGTTTTAGTTTGAGTGAGAAAAGACGTCTTCTCATTGTGCTTTCATATGCTGCTTTTGGATGCTGAGAAAGCGAGGAAATGAGAGAAAATTTTCAAATTCTCTCTTAATTGTGTTGTCGTTAGTTTGTTGTTTTGTTATTATTATTATTATTTGTTGCCAAGAAAACAAGGGAAATAGAGAGAAATTTAGGTTAAGCAGGAACAAGACAAAATATATGGATTGTCATTTTAGCCAAATTAGAAATAAGGATGGGAATAGAGTAAAATTTCATGGGCAAAAGAAGTTATTTGAGATGGTATGATCAAGTATAACGGAGACCAATTAATGTGTTTGTAAGGAGTGGTTTAAACTACGTGGAGGGTGGTAAAAGAAATAGAGGAAAGCTAAGGTGAACTTGAGTTGAGGCAATAAGAAAAGACATGATTAAGGATAGGACTTTTGATAAAATCAATTCATGTAGTGTCCTAAGTAATTGGGACAGTCTTGTTAAGTAGGTTTACTTGAAAAATTAAACATTTTATCTAAAGTTTGCTTAACGTGATAGTGATTTTCAAATATTCAGAATTATTTCAATATATGAGCTGGACATGGTTCGGAAACTGGAAGATACTGAATCACCTTTCCTTATGATTCTATAATGCTGGAATTGTTACACATTAAATTATTAGCACAACGGTCACCTCAAATTACATATTAAGTTTTTTCCTTTTTTTGGCACCGTTTTTGGTGTCTGTTGATTATTTAGCTTCACACCAAAGTACTTATCCAATTTTTTTGAACCAAGATACTTGAAAGAAAAACTTTTAATTGCTTACTGCTTTGTAATTCAGCTAATATGATGGTCCATGCATCATCAACCAACATTGGTTCGCACTCGTCTTTTGGGTTACTAGGTTTCAAATACATTCTTGGAAGGAAAATTTTATAGGTTTTGTTAGTAATATACTAATATGAAGAGTGTGATGCAGGTATGTGCTCTTCTTAGTGGTGGAGGATATGCTGAGAAAGTGGCTGTTCCAGCAAGTCAAGTTCTTCCAGTTCCATCTGGTGTTTGTCTTAAAGATGCTGCTAGTTTCCCTGAAGTGGCATGCACTGTTTGGTCGACTGTCTTTATGATGAGCCGGCTTTCTGCAGGAGAAACATTTCTGGTATAACTTACAACCCCATTCTATGTTTTCAGGAGAACGACTTTTTATGATTTTGTTACGCTCGAGCAGTTTCTCTGTACATTATACTTCATCACAGTAATTCCAAGACCAGACAAGAACTAGTAATGAAGAATTTTTTTTTATTTTTTTTCATCAAATATGTGACAATTGTCAGGTTAAGGTTTGAAGTATTGAACTTTCTTAGAGTACTGAGAAAATGCTAGTCTTACTTATGGACTTGAGAAGGGTCTTGTATCCCATTCTGAGTTTTTACTTCCAGAGTTATGTACATTTGATTATTGGAAAGATGGAGCAAAGAGAAAACTGAAACCATGACAAAATTATTTAAATTGTTCAAATGAAGACAACCAATGTAACAAAATCGTTTGTTTAAATTGGGGACTTCTTCTCTGCTCTTATGTATAATGGTTGCTATCCAATCTTAAATTGAAGTCTGAATCAACTCTATTAACAGAGGACTCATAAAATTTCAGATTCATGGGGGCTCTAGTGGAATTGGTACATTTGCAATACAGATAGCCAAATACCAAGGAGCCAAAGTGTTCGTCACAGCAGGTTTAGTAGCACAACACATTTTATATCTTATTCAACTCGTTTGAGGCATGGCATTTGTTTGGATCCTACTAATCATTTATGCTTGTGTTCATCAGGAAGCAATGAAAAATTAGCTGCTTGCAAGGATCTTGGAGCCGATGTATGCATCAACTACAAGACTGAAGATTTCGTTGCACGTGTGAAGGAAGAGACGCAAGGGAAAGGTGTGTTCTTCCTAGTCCCTGCCATCTTAATTTTGATCTGTGATTTTTGGTTTCCCTTGGAATTGCTGGTCTTGATGCAATATTTTCATCTTCTTGAAAGCTAAAAAAGACATTTAGACAATTTCTCGTATCACATCGATTTGATTCAGCTCTAGAAAATCTAACCTCAAGATGTTTGATGGCAGGTGTTGATGTTATACTGGATAATATGGGAGGAGCCTACTTTCAGCGAAACATTGACAGCCTAAATGTTGATGGGAGACTTTTTATTATTGGGTTTATGGGTGGAGCAGTAACAGAAGTAAATCTTGTAGGTTTGATTACGAGGCGCCTCACAGTGCAAGGTATGTTCTGAAGCCCTTTTCTCTATTTATATGAATCACTCTGTTTGGTTTAACATTTTAAAATTATTTGAGTTTTTATTTTTTATTTTTTTTTTGTCTTTAGTGAACTTTTTCATATTTATCAACAATATATATATATATGAATCTAAAAAGTAAAATATTTGTGAAAAAGAGAATCAACTTGGTTTCATGGAATATTTCAAAGGGGTAGCTTTATGTGCAAGCACTGCATTTGAACATTAGAAAAATATATATTTGGACTTTCAATACAGGTTCTTTTTTCTTTTTAATATGGTATTGAATTGAAATTTATATAGATTCTATCATTTCATTGATTCATACTAATAAAGACAAGCTAAAGAATCCCACCCATCATAATGATAAACAGCTCGCTTTGCCATGACATTTTCTTGTATTCTCAAAACTTCTGTTGCTCCATCCTCGAAGGAGCAGTGAAGTGAACCCATCTCCCATAGCAATTTTCACACTGAACTCATAAATGCCTGTATTTTTTAACTCCATCAAAATCAGTAGTGCTTTCTCTTGTAGTTAAGAAATCACTCCCATATGTGTTGGTTTCCATATGTTGATGGTGGGGTCTATTGATTCCGAATCACGGGGTGGGTAGATATATCAGATAATGCACTCTTACAATAACGTCCTTCTTCTTGTTCTTGTTCTTCTTCTTCTTGTTTTTGTTTTTATTTTTTTATTTTTTTCCACTGATTTTGGATGTTAGGGAGTAGCCTTAGATATATACTTTTGTGCTAGTTTTACCAAAAAGAGTTGGAATTTCCCATATGCAGCGGCTGGCTTGCGAAACAGAAGTCCAGAAAACAAAGCTGTGATTGTGAGGGAAGTGGAGAAGAACATTTGGCCGGCAATCATGGCTGGGAAGGTGAAACCGGTTGTTTATAAGTATCTTCCGTTGTCGGAAGCAGCGGATGCTCACCAGCTTGTGGAAAGTAGCAAGCATATTGGGAAAATACTACTTGTTCCATGATGATGATGATGATGATACCTTGGATTCTTCTGATTAAAATGGATATGATTCTGTATCTCATCATTAGCTTTCTGTAATAGGATGATGAATTGTGTTGTTTGTTTAAATTTGACATTTGCTAATCTTGGTTTACATTGTTCCACTTTGGAGAACAAAAGGCTGCCTGTTTTCAAGATTTTTGTGTATATGCCCTGTTCAACTCTCTGTTTTATTATTATTATTATTTTTTTTTTTATCTCATTTCAATTTCTCTGTCATTAATGATTTATTTTTTCTTTCAAATCATGGATTGATTTTCTTTGATTTTTTTTACCGGGAACAAACAATATAATAATAGCAGTCTTGGGTCAGGATTAGCGAAAAATTTAACATCCAAACCAAAACCTTTGATTTTATTGGTTGAGGAACCAAAATGGACCACATTGCAGGATTTGGTTTTTGTCAATTATTAGTATTATTTTTTTAATGGGGTAAAACATTTTTAAATGGATTAATTTCATTTGGTACCTAACTGCAATGCTATGTCTTTATCCTGGTTTCAAGTCCACATAAAAGTGTTTTACATCTAAAATATAACAAAGAGAGAATAATTAGAAGTATTTCATAGACAAAGATAATGGATCAGCAAAATAGAAGGAATATAGACAAAAAAAACATCAAAGACCTATATGTTATTATTCTAAAAAGAATAGAGAAAATATAAACATTAAACGAGTTTCATGACGATTAAAACTTTAATCAAAGAGTTATTAACCTAATATAAAACATGTATTTTCAAAGGCAAAATACAAGGTAGAACTGAAGGGACTGATTATCATATCGCATTTTAATCTCTGGCCCTAGTTTAAACTTTTATTTCATCACTTAGAAGAAAAGTATAAGTGTCTCTCCCTTCTAATTTCTTCAAATTAACATCATAAGACTTGTTAGTGTAGAAATTCACTAACTTGAGATCAACATCACCACCAAGATCCAATATATTGCGTTGAGATTGCTTCAACTTTTTGAGGACGAAGTCATTTACTTGGCTGAGAGGAAAAGAAAGTTTGCCAATTTGGCCACCATCTACAATTTTCAATGTCAACCACTCTGCCTTGTTTACAAGTTTTCGTTTACTCATTGTGGTGATGAATAGAAACCTAAACTTATCGAGCCAAATTACTACAATTTTTTTTTTCTTTGTATATAGGCCTACTGTTCTTGAAAATATTGAATTCTATAATTGCTACTTTACTATGTTTTCATGGCATATTTATTATTTGTTTATTTTCTTTAGGATTTAGTTATAATTAAAGCTGATACTTATGCTGTGTTTGGTTGGAGGATTTGGGGAGGGATTTGGAAAGGGAAATGGAAAAGGTAAGTGAAATGTAAATAAATCATGTCTATATTTCACATAGTTTCACACACCTTTTTCCTTTCTCTTTCCAAATCCCTCTCCAAATTCCTCAACCAAACACAGCATTAATAAACATAATATTCTTTTCTAGTATTTATATATTCATCAACATTCCAATTTTAAATATGAATATAGAAAAATTTACATGCTTAGGGCATTTAAAGATAGAGCTGACCCTCTACGGATCATTATTAGTGAGACACTTATACAGAATTAAAAGGCATCAAATTTATCTATTATCTATACAGATATATGATTTTCACAATAAGGAAATAATATCCAGGGTGAATTACACAAACAGTCGCTTATAGTTTGAGACTTGTGTCATTTTGATCCATAACTTTTCAATTGTGACACATTTGACCCTCAATTTTGAATCTTATTCCAAATAAGGACAATTGAATATACTATTGGATTATTCAAAGGCAAAATCGTCAATTTGATAAAATATAAATTAATTTGACAAAAATAAATGTTAAAAAATTATTTTTGAATTTTTAAAAATTATTTCTACCTACTAAAGATAAAATTATATAAAATTAATAAATCTTTTAGACATTTATTTCTTTTTTTTACCAAATTAATTTTTATTATGTATTTGGATGATCATCATGTAAAATTAATCTTTGAAAATTAATCATGTAATTTTTATCAATTTTACATAATTTTATTTTTGGTGGGTAGAAAAAAATTTTAAATATTTTTTTGATATTTGTTTTTTTCAAATTTTTTTGACATTATATCAAATTGACGATTTTGCCCTTGAAATTAAGCAATGGTATGTTAATTGTCCTTATTTAGAACAAGATTTAAAATTCAAGATCAAATGTGTCACAATTAAAAAGTCAGGGACTAAAGTGACACAAGTCTTAAACTATATGGATTGTTAGTGTAATTTGCTCTAATATCTAATATAAAGCATAAGAAAGTTCCTAATATCCTTTATTACTCATGAAGTAATATTATGAAAGACATTCATGCAATTAGTACCAAATATTTAATGGTCAATATTATAAAATAATCTATTTAAAAAGTGTTCAATTTTGATTTCACAAAAATTACCAATTTGTATAATATTACTTATCACAACATCAATTGAAAAGAAATAACCTTTGTGTCTTGGCTAGAAATTGAAGGAAAAAATGGGGAAGGACTATTTCAATTTGTGAAAATTAAACCAATTTCTCTAATTGGGAATTAGTTTATGCATAGGTGTGAATTTAAGATTATAAGGTTCTAATTCTTAAATCTAAATGATTTTAGACCAACTTAATCCACAATCTTGGTGAATATACCAAGTCCCTAACCAGTAACTGCCCGATTCACCCCCAAATCTTGTTTGGGCTCACTTTTAGGTTGGATAAGGAGCCCTTCTACAACAATTTTTTTTTTTTTATTGGCATGGGATGTCCGGATCAAAATCCAACTAATTCGCAGGAGTGCATAGGCCCTCAGCAAAGAGTTTCCCCTAAGTGCATCATGGTTAATTCAAGGGTTTCCCCCAGTCCATGACCCCAAAAAATTGTTAACACGGAAGAGATTTCGATACCTGAACCTTGGATGGAGCATACCCCAAGACCCAAGGCCTTGCCACCAGGCCAACCCCTTGAGGTTAAGGAGTCCTTCTATAACATATAAAAAAAGAAAAAGAAAAAAAAAAAGTATTTACAATAAAACGAAGACTGACAAATGACAGATTGGAGATTTATGCTCGGGTGTTGGGCACTTGAAGGGATGGGTTGGTTTGGATTTCTCGACACTATTGACACACAAATGATCAAAAACAGAAAATGCACATACAGTGTAGAATTATTAACAAGATTGTAACTCATGAGTCACAAGTAGCTGCAGGCATGTACTGCACTTTATGAAGCAAATATTACATATAAACAATTAACTTGAAATGAGACGTGGTGCCATGTATGAACTCACAACAAACAAGCACAGGTAAACTAACCTTCCAGTAGCATTTTGGAACCTTTGTAAGAGAACAAGTGTAGTGCATTTCTGTAGCTTAAGTCTGCTAGTTCTTCTTCACTCATCTCAAGCAAAGATGCAACATATTTGAGCACATAATGGATGTTAGCTGGATGATTAAGTGTTTCTTTTGGCTGTGCCGATGCATCTCTTGCATCTTGGGACTGATTTTCAGATGGGCTGCAACAATTTGAAGTAGAATTTTCTCCCTGAATCTGAAATCCTGCAGGAAGAGAATCATCTCCTTCAATCGGAAACAGGGAATCAAAATTATTTGATTTCGGTAGGGCATCGGGTGCATCTGTCTCCAGTAAGATTCTTTCAGCAGGTACTGACTTCAACATTTTCTTTGCCTTACTTTCTTTCATGGACATTAGGAACCCAGAGAATGAAAAGTATGCACCAAGCTTGGAAAATTCAGGAACCATCTCAGCAGAACCCAAGAAAGAATGCAGAATTACTCCATCAGGGAAAGGCCCCACAGATTTCATTATCTGAAGAAGATCACCAAAGGCACGAACGCAATGGACCGATGCTGGTCTTTTCAACTCTTTGGCAAGTTCAAGCTGTTGCCTGAAAACTTCAATCTGATCTGTGAAATCGATCTCTTTTCCCCGTGAACCTTTGTCAAGGCCAATCTCTCCAACTGCAGCAGACGGGGTAGACTCAAAGAATTCTTTCAATGTGCTCAACCAATTCGGAGTCCTCTCGGTGACAAACCAGGGATGGAGCCCAAAGCACGGTATTATGCTAGGATAGGACTCACTCATCTGCTTGACCAAATGCCAGTCCTTCTCAGTGATCCCATTGACAGCAAAACAAACTATGCCAGTGTCAACAGCTGTTCTAATTAGTTGAGGGACCTTGTTAAAGATTCTTGGGTCTTGGAGGTGACAGTGAGCATCGAAGAGTTTCACCATGGCTCCAATGGTTGCTCCTACTGCTCTTCCCTTTCTCCTTTTCTTCTCTCTTCAATATCAACCACGACGCCCATTATTTCAATTATTATACAAAGTTTGAGAATGAAAATATGTATCATTTGGCTTATTGGTTTTATGGTTACATGAAACATACTGAATCATCGGTTCATCTGAACACACATTAACGTGGTCATATTTTAAAAAACACAAACAATGCATAAGGTCATCCATATCTTACTAGAAGATTTATCATCGTATCAGAAGGATATACATTATTAATAAGTAGACAAGGGAATTATTATTAATCTACAATGGAACTAAGTCTTTCCTCCAAAAAAAGTATCATTCATTATTCACAATAACAAAAAACACCCACTGATAATTAATTAGTCCAGTCATTTAAACCTTAAACTCGAGGATTTCGAACAAGAAAAGACAACTTTATAAGTAGAACCTATGGAATGATCCAGTATCTGCTTTGCCAGAAATTACAGTGTCATAACAATATATGTATATCAGATTATCAGCATCTGCATAAGTGAAGATAGCATGTCCAATAGTTTAACAACTAATGCTGTGTTTGGATATTGGATTTGTGAAATGAAAAACAATCAGGAAGGGAAAAGTGAATGAAGTATGAAAAAAAAAAAAATCATTCCCCCCCTTCTCCTCTTTTCCCTTCTCTTTTCTTTTCTGTAATACAAATCTAAAATCCAAATACAACCTTAAAAAAAAAAATCAAGTGACCCAATTCCAATACCCCACATGACATCCAATCAAGCAGAACAAAAAACTAGCAATCAATGTTAGTGATAAGATTAATAACCTAGTAATCACTATCTTCCTCTAGAAAGAACCAAAGCTGAACTAATAAAGCCATTTATACACCCATTTGTTTTCTGCTATTTAACCCATGCCCTATGAGCAGTACGCAACAAAGTAGCCATTTTTCTCATCGAATCAAATGGATTTTCTCATATCAATTCAAATTTTCTTGTAACTTGTTTTAATCTTAAGAGAGTCTTGCAATTTTTTTTTCCCTTCAATCTTGGTGTATCTGACAAATCAATTGAACTGAGAGCAACAATCAAATTAGCACCAAAAAAGTAGATCTTACAGATAAGATTATAGAATTAATGTAAGAAATCATCACAAAGATTGTTTGTGTCACTCTACAACAGATCGCTGAAAACCTATTACAGTGTATATATATACAGAGAGAGAGAGAGAGAGAGAGAGAGAGAGATTTTACCTTTGCAATTGGGTTCCTCTGAAGCTGCAAAGTCAGTTACAGATAACAGCCCCCTTTGAGGCGACGATGAACTAAATGGCAACGACGACGTCGCATTACATGGACCTTTTGGCCGTCAGACGGCGTCGTTCTCCAAATCTGATGAATGGTGCACACAACATTTTGATTTAAATTTCACTTTTTAATTTATTGTTTTAAATTAAATAATTTAATCTCTATATATTTTGAATCTAATTTTAATTTGGTTATTCTATTTAAGATAAAAATATAAAAGATTTTAGAATATTTGTCAATCTTATGAGGTATAATAATAATGAAAATTTAGAAGGAATTATTAAATTGAAATTGAACTTAAAATGTAAAAATTAAATTGTTCAAATTAAAACAATATAAACTAAATAAAAAATTTAGGTCAAATTATACCGGTGAAAAGTATAATTTTCCTACCATTTTTGAGATTCAGATCTTCCGTCCCCAATTTTAGTATAATTTTTCTATCACACCTATTATGCTATCACATGTTGCTTAATTTATACATCTTAACTCCGACAAGTCTGATTATTAATCATTTCAATAATTCTCTTTCCCCTCAAAATAAGTCTTGACTTGTCAACTTTATTAGTTTGAAAATTGACTATTTTAATTAATTTTTTTATTATAAAACGATGTTTATAAAAATAAAAAATAAAAATAATATGATAATTTTTAATTTTTAATTGTTAAGTTAAAATAACCTATCCCAAATGGGCCTAATCTCATTCCGTTTTTAATGCAAAGCCAATTGCACAATCTATTGGCAAAGAACTAACAACATTGACAGCCCATGCTTCTGCAAGATTGATAAAATCTTTTACCCAAAACTATGGTCGCAGCTTCAAGGTTAAGATAAAAAATTAAAATTTTAATTTGTTACAAAAGTGTATATATATAATTTTTTTAAAATTTTATTATTAAAGGGCCTTTCACCAAATATCTCAAAAAATAAATGTCATCTAACATAGCAAACGCGCCCATGTCCATGTATAGGAATATGCTTAGAAAATCTTCTATAAAATGAATAATGGTGCTTAATATCTATAGTCCACATCGCATAACATAAATAAAGAGCTAAGTTTTTTCGTTTGATCGAGAAATTATAATTTGGTATAAGGATAGCATTACGTGATGCTATCATTCTTTTCATATTGGAAAAATCCTTTATTAGTGAAGTCATGTTAAGACATTGCTGTTCATTCGTCAGATTATTCATCAATCAATGAACAATTAGAACTCCAAGTGACCTTAGTTTTTAGATCACTCAATAATTTCTACATTTGACTTTGTTTAATCTACATTGTTTATAAGCTAATATAAGCATCTGTTTTTTAGTGTCCTAATTGCATTTTTTAACAAATGAAGCTTCCTTGGTGAGAGCAAAATATTGACGCAAACCAAATGATACAAAAATTCACATTGATTTCTACCATTGAATTTTAATCACAATTTTGAATAATTTAAAATTTGTTAAAATTGAACAGACCAATCAAATGTCTTGAAATTATTAATCATTTCGATTTTTGGTAAACTCCTTAATCTCAAGAAAATCTATTAGATGCTAAATCTTGGGCCGGGCTGGGCCATTAGCCTTTAACACGGCCCAGGCTGGAGGATTGGTTGGCCTGAAAATATATGATTGGGCCGGATGGAATAACGTTAAAGTGAATCGGTGTCCATTGATTCATTAGATGGAAGGACCATTCGACTACTGGGCCATCCAAATGACCTTAAAATCAGCCCATGCGCTCATTTTTTAGGTCCATACATGCTAAACAATGATTACTATTTTATCTCTCTATTGTTCTTATTCTTTTCTTTTTGATGCATGTATGCATTTTTAGTACAAACAATAAGATTATTTATTGAGAAACCAAGAGGTTATTTGGGAAGTGACTATTTTAATTAATTTTTTGACTTTTTATGAAAAGATATTCAAAAAAATAGAGAAAAAAATGTGACAAATTATAGTGAATTTTTTACTTTTTGACTATATTAGTCTAATGTCAAACAAAGCCTAAGTGAATAGCATGCGAACTATAAAACTAGTAATCATATTTTTATGAGATTAAAAATACGCACAACTTAATAACATAATCAATTAATTTATGTATTTATGTATTTTAATAAAAAAAAATATTTTTTAAAATTTTGCATAATTGAATATGCAATGTTGATTGTTGTGATGCACTTTGAAATTTGTGTTGGTTTATGTTTTTAATTTTATTTTATGATTGGGGTCATATAGGCCAAATCCGACATGGACCTCATAAATCCATATATTTTAAAGTCCATGAGTCGGTCTTGACTTAACAAATATAAGATTGGCCACCTTTAGCCCAGGCCATTGACCAATAGAAATTTATGAACTTGGACCTAGGCTTTATAAGAAAGGGGAGTTATGGGCCGGTCTTTTGGACCGGAATTAATACTCATGAAATTCTGTTTTAAAATAATTTAGTTCACCTTTTCATTTTATCCCTGATAACCCACACGTTTGACTTCTCTACTTTGTGCACATGTTACAGCCATGACCCACCATCACCCCTTCCAGCCATTGTCAATCATTTTTGATCGCCGTCGATAACCTTTGGTGACCTCTGATGATCACCTCCGGCAACCTCAACTGTTGCCACTATCCTCCGACCTCCGACAATATTTTTTTATCCATTTTCATCTCAAGTACGTCACTACTAAGGTTTTAAAAATCGGACCGAACCGGCCGGTTCAACCAGTTGAACCGTCGACCGATCGGGGTTCCGGTCCGGATACACCCACTAAACTGTTCATAGTGAAGAACCGGCTTATTTTAAGAGAACCAGAAAAACCGGCGATTGAACCGCCAAAACGGTCGACCTGGTGACGGTTCACCGGGTCAATAAAATTAAAATTTTCTTTTCTTTTTTTTTTATTCTTTCTTTTCTTTCTTTCTTTCTTATTATATATATATAAGAAAATTTTAATTGGAAACTCTCTTTCAAGGGTTTCCTCTTGTGAGGAATTCCATTGAGAGCTTGAAATTATTGTGAAATCCTCTAACTTATAAGAAAAAAATTATTTCTAAAAACTCAAGAAATCTATGTGGGATTCAATAAAATTTATTGGAGGAAAACTTAAAATTTTGATATCCCTCCAAAATTTTTGCTTTTCTTTCAATCAAATTATTTAAATTAAAATCATATGGAGGGAATATTGAATATTTGATTTTTTTTCTTCCAAAATTAAAATTAATAATATTTTAAAATATATTTTTATATTTTTTTAGTAAAAAAAGTATTAGGAGAAATATTTATGATTATTTAATTATTTAATTTATAATTTTATTACTTATATTTTTATTTAAATATAATTTTAATATATTTATGACGTCACGGTTCGATTCCGGTTCAACCCGACGGTTGAACTGGTGACTCGTCCACCCGATCCTTTTTTCGATTCACTCACCGGTCCAGTTTTTAAAACATTGATCACTACTACCACCACCTCCTTCTCAGATCTAGTGGTAACAAAAGAAAATGAGAAGAAAAATGATGAAGAGAATGAAGGAGAGAGATGAGAAGCCATTATCAGAAAATAGTTCTCATTATTTTTCACATTCACAGATCAAGACAAAGAATCAAAAATCAGATTCAGTGATAAATTTATCGCTATTTGTTTGTAAAAAAATTACAGAAGGAAAATCAAGCAATCACCATTACAAACCAACAAAAGAATCAAAGATACATTCAGTGATAAATTTATCATTGACTGTTTGTAAAAAAGGAAAAAAAAATGTAGAAGGAAAATTTAATCATCACCATTACAAATGATAAATTTATGGAGGAAGATGATGGCAACGACAATGTCAGATTCAATGATAAATTTATCACTGACTGTTTGTAAAAAAAAAAAAATTACAAAAGGAAAATTACCATTACAAATGATAAATTTATCACTGTTTAGTTTATCAAGTTTTATACAAAAATAAACATATTCAACAAATTTACTAATAAATTTATCACTGGTTTAAATAAGATAGGAGCTCCAATCGGCATTGAAAAAACCTAGATAAACCTATCACCGTTCTGATCTAATACCCTGAACACCTCTCTCATGTCTTCCTTTTCGTCTCGCACATCCGTCATTAACTGGTACATAGCTTTGAACTCGTCAATGTCGACACATCCATCTCGTTCATGTCAATTTTCTTGATCTCTATCAAATCCAACACCATCTCTCTTAAATCCAAGGGCCACAGAGGCAGCTCTTATGTTCACTAACACCAATGAACAACTGTTCGATTGCCGAGTTGTCGTCACAAACTTCCTCACGGCCGTTGACGCTGTGACCCCTTCATTTCCGACCAACATTACAGTGGCGCAATCAATGGCCCTTGCAACACAATAGTGCATGAAATACATTCTCACACCGATTACGATCTCTATACCCCAAATCTTTTGTTGCCTCCCTTTTCAAAACCCAGATCCTTCGGGAGAGAGAGATAGAGAGAGAGAGAGAGAGAGAAATAAAATAGAACCACGTCATTCAAACCAAACGCGCAAAGCATAACAACAGAGGTAAAATCGGGATAAAAAAATACAACAAGACTTCCTGATGCACGAGATAGAAACTTAGGACCTAATGGGTAATAAATTCAATTATTGGGACCAGCTGGTAGAAAACCTTTATAAGAATAAGGACGTGTACTTAATAATCTATTAAAAAAAATAATGCTACATCCCACCAACTTTTAATTCCAAATATCAACTCTTAATCACATGAAAAGTACTCATTAGATAATTTTTATGTTTTAGTGAGTTCCCTAATGATGTGACTTGTGACACATCACTAGGAATTGGTTTGAGAATCTAAAATTAGTGGTCGAAAATATTTTTCAAAAACAAATTTATTTACACTTTCTCTTGTATGGTGTAGGACTCACACAAGGTATCATTTAAGAAAGTGTGTAAAAAATTACTATGAGCCTAGTATTGTTGTAAATTTTAAGGTAGGATTGAGAAAAATACATAAAAAAATCATAAATTAATCCAATTCATACCAAATTGTATTATTTGGTTTGATTTTCTTAATTTATTGTTCAATTCAGGCCTCGTTTAGAAGCAAACTATTTTAGTAATTTTTTGATTTTTTATGAAAAGATGTGTATAAAAGTAGAGGGAGTAATGTGACAATGTATAATGACTTTTTGACTTTTTGACTAAAATGTATAGTTGACAAACGAGATATCAAATTCTTAAAATATGTGAACCGTATTACAAAGTTTGGCTTGTGATTTTATAGTTATAATTTTGGATTAGAACCAAACTGAACCGTTTAGATATATATACATATATATAATTTGTTATTTATGATAGAGACTCAATTATTTTATTAGTATAATATATATATAACCAGTTTTTTATAAAATAATTAGTACAATTAAAAAAGAAGGCTTAAAAATGTACATAGATTTGAAACTTAATCAAAAAGCTGCTAAAGACAAACAAAAAGCTAAATATGAATTAGGTAACTTCTGTGAACAATATGGTTTACCTCCCGTAGCACCCTCTCGCAATAAAAATAGTAAAAAGAAATCTTCCTATAAATATTCCACTAAATATAAAAAGAAATATTCCCTTCTAAATCAACTGATAAATATTATACTAAACCTAAAAAGAAATATCATAAGAAATCTACTAACTTTCAGAAAAAGTCACCATCTATCCCAAATGTTACTTGTTATAATTGTGGAAAAAATGGTCATTATTCCAATAAATGCAAAGTAAAAGAAAAACTAAAGGCTAAACTTAACCAACTACAGATTACTGAAGAAAATCAACAATAAATATTTGACATATTCAACCTAACCAAGTCTCCCAATCACTCTCCTGATACTTCTAGTCACACATCTAGCGATACTACTCGAAGTAATTCTTCAATTAGCTTTAGATCTACCACTCTAGCTCCTATACCTAGTACGGATTTACTAATTAATGAAGAAGAACATGAATTTCAAGGTATTAAAATTGATTTAAGTTGGAATATCCCTAAAGTCAAAACTAAAGAAATTTATAAAATCAGTTTTTTACAATCAACTTTTAATGTCGATTTACAAGTCAAGACTGTTAAACAAGTTTATACTTTAACTAAAATTCGAGAAACTTGCCAGTTATTATCCAAAGAGTCCATTCAAAAACATCTCAAAAATGGTCATAACTTTATTCATCTAGGATTAATTCAAGTTGGAATCAAACCATTAACCCAACAAGGTAAAAATACTTCTGTTCTATTATGTTTACGCGATGCACAATTTATTGATTATCATGACAGTCTCATGGGTATGATGGAATCCGGCCTTCATAAAGGTCTTGTTCATTTTAATTGTTTTCCTGATTTTACTTTAAGTCTTTGAGATCCTCATATCTTAAAAGCTTTAACATTAAATATTCAATTATCTGGTGCATTTACAAATATGCTTGATGGTGTTCATAATATTGCTTTAATATATTGAATTTATTACAAATGTATTAAAACTAATCTGAATATTCAAGTTTTAACCAAAAGTCCAAAAGATAAAACATTATTAATTGAAGGCAGTACTAATGAAACTAATATTTCTATTCCAAAAATGATTTGTTAGAAAGATATTAATCTTTCTGATGATTGGGTTACTATTAATGAAAATTATTCTCAAAATCAACAATCTTCTACTAGTCAGATATTCAACACATTCAACAATTTAATGATGGTTCTGTTCATATTAGATTTAATAGACCTTATAGTCAATCTTCTCGCCATAGTACTTCTAGTATCCCTAATAATACTGAAGATGATGAAATCTTTAATACACCTTTATTTACTAGAAAAGATCAGAAACTACACATTTGTGAACCTTCCTCACAAAACCTACACACTATACATAGTAAATTAAAAGGCATAGATAATTCCTCTACATCCCAAATTAGTAAACCAGTTTATTCAACCCACACACATCTTCATGATGAAGATACCGTATCCCAAGATTCACCAACTCAAACTGATTTTGAAGTCGTTCCTCCTGTCAACCCACGATTATTAACTCTAAGTAAACCTTTTACTCCAAATCTTAATAAACTTCATGCTGAATTTAAATCCAACATAAATAAATCCAAACGCCACACATATAGAAATACTTATGAAGAAAAACAACAATCTAAAATTCCCAAGAAATGGTACAAATTTATGAATCAAATCAATACTGAAATCAACTTCTTTGATTATCAAGACAATTACTATCCAAACATAAACACAATTACCAAAACTAAATGGAAAACTTCTCCTAAGACTTATGTCTCATCTAGTCACCCTCCTTTCGAAACCATTCTTATTGAACATAAAGGTGCCATCGTTCATGCTTCTCCATTCAAACTTCCTGGTGAAGAATTTGAAATTAAAAAAATCATTGAACAAAATAATTATGCCAATCAATGTTTAAAAACTATTAGTAAGTAATTAGATAAAATAGAAACTACCTTTGAAGATTACTTAACTAGTCATACTTCTACTAGCAAACCTTTAGATAAACCTCTTATAAATCTTCCTAGCACAAGGAAGTGATTAAGCCTAGTCACCCAAGATACTACTACTGTTGAAGCCATTGAAAAATTATTTACTAAAATATCTACCTTTTCTACAAATAAAGGAATTACTGTCTTAACACAACAGCCACCTATTGAACCCAATAGTGACTCCGACATATCTAATGATAACATTAATCACTTAGCCCAACAATTCTAGGCTATTAATCTTAACCTAATCACACATTCCAAAGTTAATCCTACTACTCTTACCAAAAATTGGTATACTAAACCCACACCTCATGATCTTCAATTCGAAGAAACTAATATTAGCAATCAATTTTCTGTTTCTGCTAAAAAATTATATGAATGGAATATAGATGGTCTTAGTGAATATTAAATCCTACAAAAATTAAATCATCTGTCTATGGTTGCAAACAGTTATCTTAGTAATTATCCTGATTACACTCAAACTAAAATTGTTACTCTGATTACCTCCGATTTTACGAGTATGCTCAAATCTTGGTGGGATAAATATCTCACTTCTGATCAAAGAGAATCTATTCAACATGCTGTTCAATTAGATAAAAATGGTTTTCCTTTCTTTGACGAAGATATAGGATCTAGTACGCCTGATGGTAGCAATACTTTAATTTACACTATAGTCAAACATTTTATTGGAACACCTACTAACATCCATTCCCGAATCCATGATCAACTCAGTAATTTAACTTGCCCTATTTTAAGTGATTTTAGATGGTATAAAGATGTTTTTACCTCTAGAGTAATGCTTAGAGATGATTGTACTAAGTCATTTTGGAAAGAAAAATTTATCAATAGATTACCCAGTCTTTTTGCCCATAAAATTAGAGATGTTCTTAGTCAACCTACTGGTATTATAGAATATGATAATTTAACTTATGGTGATATAATTCGTACAATTCAAAAAGAAGGCTTAAAAATGTGCATAGATTTGAAACTTAGTCAAAAAGTTGCTAAAGACAAACATAAAGCTAAGTATGAATTAGGTAACTTCTATGAACAATATGGTTTACCTCCCGTAGCACCCTCTCACAATAAAAATAGTAAAAAGAAATCTTTCTATAAATATTCCACTAAATATAAAAAGAAATATTTCACTTTTTAATCAACTGATAAATATTATACTAAACCCAAAAAGAAATATCATAAGAAATCTACTAACTTTCAGAAAAAGTTACCATCTATCCCAAATGTTACTTGTTATAATTGTGAAAAAAAAGGGTCATTATTCCAATAAATGCAAAGTAAAAGAAAAACTTAAAGCTAAACTTAACCAACTACAGATTATTGAAGAAAATCAACAACAAATATTTGACATATTCAACCTAACCAAGTCTCCCAATCAATCTCCTGATACTTCTAGTCACACATCTAGCGATACTACTCCTTCTAGTGATACTTCCATTTATTATTCTCCCAGTGAGAATACAGATGATGAAATTGAATTAGGATGTAATGATATTTTCTATAAACAAGTCAATGTTTTTACTAAATCTCAACAAGAAGAAGATTCTTTAATAGAATTAATTAGTAAATTAGAAAATCCTAAATTAAAAGAAAATATACAAATAAACTCAAATCTTTGCTAATGAATAAAGATAAAAAAACCTCATTAAGATAAACCTATAATTAGTTTAACCACTACTTTAGAAAGGTTTAAAAAGGACAAACATGAAGAAGTAACTTTACAAGACTTACAAAATGAGATTAACCAAATTAAATTAACTATTTAGGAATTAAAAACTAAAGATAAATCCTTCGAAGAAGAAATTGCAATGTTAAAAATCAATAAAAGTCTTAGTGATTTCCAACAATCGAATAATACTTCTCCAGAAGAATCTAGTTCTAGTCTTGATCCTAGCAACGTCATCTTCGATAATCGATCAACTAAATCTAATAGTGATAATCACAATGATAGTCATCGTTTAAATATTATTAATCGAATTCATATTCAAAAATAGCATTCGAAAGTCAAACTAGTTATTAATGATTTTAAAATAAAAGTCATAGCCCTCATTGATACCGGTGTTGATTTAAATTATATTCAAGAAGGTTTAATCCCCACAAAATATTATCATAAAACTAGTGAACAATTAAGTTCTGCTAATGGAACTCAAATGCATATTAAATATAAATTACAGAAAGTACATATTTGTCAAAATAATATTTGTTTTAAAACATCCTTTGTTCTAGTCAAAAACATGACTGACAAAGTCATCCTAGGAACTCCGTTTATCTTTTTACTATATCCATTTATCACTACTAACCATGGCATAACCACACAAGCTTTTGGTCAAACAGTGACTTTTAAATTCTTGTCTCCTCCTAAAATCAAAGAATTAAATCAATTAAAAGAATATTCTATATCCCAATCTGTTAATCGATTAACTAAACAACTCAAATTTTTGAAAGAAGAAGTAAAATACAAAAGAAATGAAATTCAATTGACTAATCCAATCCAAAATTGATAAATTTAAAAACCAATTAGAAAATACCGTTTGTTCCACTTTACCTAGTGCTTTCTGGCATAGGAAAAAATATGTAGTGACACTTGCTCATATTAAAATTTTTAATGAAAAACAAATTCCTACTAAGCCTCGACCTACTCAAATGAATCATGAATTAGTGAAAATGTGCACAAAAGAGATTAATAAATTATTAAAAAATAACAGCATTAGTAATAGTGAGTCGCCTTGGTCTTACCCTGCTTTTTATGTTAATAAAAATGTTGAACTTGAACATGGTGTTCCATAATTAGTTATTAATTATAAACCGTTAAATAAAGTTTTAGAATGAATACGTTACCCAATCCCTAATAAAAAAGATCTCATTAAAAGACTTAGTCAAGCTGTCATCTTTAGTAAATTTGATCTTAAAAGTGGATTTTGGCAAATACAAATTCATCCTGATGATCGCTATAAAACTGCCTTTACTACACTTTTTGGCCATTACGAATGGAATGTCATGCCCTTTGGATTAAAAAATGCTCCTGGTGAATTTCAAAACATTATGAATGAAATTTTTAATCCCTTTAGTCATTTTTCTATTGTCTACATAAATGATATCCTCATTTTCTCAAAGTCAGTCGATGAACATTGGAAACATCTTAATTTCTTTTTCCATATTATCAAATATAATGGTCTAGTCATTTCTGCTCTTAAGATTAAGCTATTCCAAACAAAAGTTAGATTCTTAGGTTATAATATCCATCAAAGTGCTATTCTTCCTATCAGTCAATCTATTGAGTTTGCTTCTAAGTTCCTTGATGAAATATTAGACAAAACTCAGTTGCAACGGTTTTTAGGTTCCTTGAATTACATTGCTGAATTTTACAAAGACCTTAGAAAAACTTGTCAACCCCTTTTTGATAGGTTGAAAGACAATCCTCTTCCTTAGTCTTCTACTCATACTGCTATTGTTCAACAAGTCAAAAAATATGTCAAGACCTTGCCTTGTCTTGGTATTCCTACAGAAAATTCATTCAAAATTATTCAGACCGATACTTCTGATGTTGGTTATGGTGGCATTCTCCTTCAGAAAAACACCCCCCAATCATCTAAAACAAATTATTCGTTTTCATTCTAGTGTTTGGAACAAAGCACAGAAAAATTATAGTACTATTAAAAAAGAAATTTTATCTATCGTTTTATGTATTAGTAAATTTCATGATGACATTTTAAATCAAAATATGTTTTAGAAAAAGATGTTCAAAATATTGCTAGCAAACATATTTTTGCTCGATGGCAATCCATTTTAAGTATTTTTGATTTTGATATTAAATATATTCCTGGTAGTCAAAATTCTATCCTTGATTTCCTTACCCGAGAATTTTTACAGGGAGGATAGAGCATCATTCCTACTCCTTATTGTTCTACAAACAGATTACAAGTCACAAGATACCGCAAAACTATTCGCTATTATAAGTTTAAAATATCCTACTTAAAGTCACTACAAAACAATCCTTACCTTCATCAAGACACTTAACTTCAATTCAATCAGATTAGAAGTTATCGTGATTTCATTGCTGATTACACTAATCTAGTTAACTTTCATATGGACAGATTAGATGTCTTCAGTGGATGCTAATCTACTTTTGTCATTTTTCTTACCGATGTCAAGCCACAAATCTACTACAAAACCTCTTGCCATTGTGCCATCCAGTCAACCCAATGTTGCACCTCCAATTTATGTAGTCAACGGATACCAAATTCTTGTAATATTCCTAAACCTAGTTACACTTCGGCTCTAACTTCAGACCCTTTTGCCTGCCAGTCAATTACGCCAATGCCTCCTAACAAGTTTACCCCCAGGACAGATTATGTTCTTAAACAGTCATTCAATCTTTTTTACAAAAAACCAGTCCACAAAAATATCCACAATGTTCTTGAATTAGTCAAATCCTATTTCCCTAATGGATGGCATTTCATTCCTTTCCATCTCGATAAGTCAATAGTTATTAAACCTATCTATGATCGAGTCCAGACCAGTAAAATCATTTATCATTCCTTGTACATTCATAATATTGTTTCCATGGACGAATAAGGTCTCCCTTTTCTACTCCGAGACCTTCCCAACCATGATATACAATATAGTTACTATGATTACATTGATGTTTGGTTCAAAATCCTCATACATCGAAATGAGTCTTATAGTCATTCTTGGTTTTTCTCATTTGACCACAAATTCAAATCAGAATTCCCTTCTTGGTTCCTGAGATGGTGGTCACAGCATAGTGCCATCCCAGACATCATCCCTTCTGAGTTAATAGAATAAGTCAATTACTTCTCTTCAATTTACAAGCTCAGCCAGCATAAAAGTCAGTTTCCTTAGTTACTCCATTTCATGGCCAAATAGAAAGTCCCTTGGATTTTTAAATTGCAATACAGTCTATCCAATAATATAGTCAGTCGTCAACATTTTGTTAAATGGTGGGATGCATTCAAAGCCCATCGTATTATTGAACAAGTTCAGCAGGAATTTCCAGTTAACATTCATGCCGCAACTCTTGCAATGGTCAAGTCTCAGCAAAACCCAAATGCTTCAGTCACACAAGGAAGCCCACTTCCTCTCACTACAATCAGGCTTGGAAGCCCATCAACCAGAATTGAACCTTCCAAATCCAAGTCATCCAAGGCCAAGCCCAAAGCAAAGCCCAAGTCAACCTCTAGTGATGAATTGATCCAAATGGCCAAATTATTGATAGCCCAAGCAAAGTTACAAATTGAAGATGAAGCCTCAGATGATTCAGCCTCCTCTGAAGTCTCAACCAGTCATGATCCATATGATCCACAATTCCAAGATGCTCAAGACCCATATGCCTAAAAAGTCATTAGATTCCATATATATACATCAGCTTCAGTCACTACTCTTACTTTGAGAAAAGCTGCTGATATATATATATATATATTTTGATTCTCCATCAGTCACTGCAAGTAAAAAAAAAAAGAGAAAAATTCTCAGTCACAAAAAAAAGCTCTCAGCACCCATGTACCTCTTATTTTTAGGCTTTTCAGAAGTCACAAATTTCACAGTATTTTTCAGCTTTTGAAGTGACAAGCCTCACAGCTCTAGTCACGGGCCTCACAGTTCCCAATTCACAAGCTTAACAGTTACCCACTTTGCCTATAAAAGAAGCTCCTCAGTCAAGGCCAAGTTAGAGAGGGAAATAGTTCACCATTTTCTTTCGCAGTTTCTCTCAATTCCTGTAAAATTTCAAGTTTGTTGTTTTCAAATTCAGTTTTTAAGGATGCATGTAGAAGCTGTATTTTCCAGTTATTTCCAGTAAACAATTCTGTATTTTTCGAGTATTTCCAGTAAACGATTATAAGTTAATTTAAACGATTGTAAGTTTATTTTATTTCTACTTATCTATTCTTATTTAAAATATTCTATCTATTTTAGTTCATTTACTTTAGTTTATTTATTTAACTTTTATTATCATTTTTATTTATGTGCTGCTTCTGCCTATATATTCATTTATATTAATACTTTGCTTACAATTATGTTCTCCTATGATGATAGGATTAGTTCTAAATAATTATGTAAAATGATGATATATTTATTGGTTAATCTTTGAGTAAGTTGTGATTATGTTGTAAATAATAACAAAATTTGAAAAAATTAAAATTTTAGAGATATTGATTGGTGATTATATTTCAATTTAAAACAATAAATAACAATCATAATCAAACAATCAAGACAAATCGACACAACGATTTAACATTAAAAAAATCAAAATTGGAGTGTTTCCAATTGTGTTAAAAAAAATCACTAGTCAAAATCATAAAACAATCCACTAAGAAAACAAAAATGAATTACACATGTATACCCTCAATTACCTAGCAAATACACGCCCGAATTGAGCCGTCTCCGATGTGCCTCTTCCACTACCATCTTCACCTCAGAATTGTCTTACCAAACATTGAATCTACGACGTTGATGTCGAATTCACGATGATGAACCACTCTGAAATCCACCAAAACTTCAGGCCCAAATTTTCTGAATCCACTGAAGAACACCACTCTCTTTTGTGAGTAAAAGAAAACGAATAAACCCCTTGATGATGTTAATATGAAGTTCATAGATCCATTAATTACTCTCAAATCATCAAGGAAACACTTAAAAAAATATCCTCCAATACAGAAAACTTTAGTAACTTTGCTCTCCTATAATTTGAACGGCCTAAACCCTAAAAATAGTGAATGGCACACTTTATAGAAAACAGAGTCGCGAAGACCGCTCGAGCGATCACTTCATCACTCGAGCGAACTCACTAAAACGCGTGCCTATCGCTCAAGCCAAGACTCCACCTCTCGAGCGCATAAAGGATTCTCTCACAAGTTCAGTCTGCTCTACACAAATACTGGATGATGCCACTCACCGCACGAGCGCATAAATGATCGCTCGAGCGGTCGAATAACTTTGGCTTCGGGGGCGCTGCCTCTCGAACCCGCTTGGGAATTGCCCCTTGGACCTCCGCAAGCTGACCGGACAGCTCAATCCCGGTACATAGTCAATGACGTGGCAAACATGAAGCTTCAAGATCACAAATTCCTCTGTTTAGGCACAATTCGGATTGGATTTGCATCTAAACACTCACATCCTCACTAAAACAAAAGAGTGAATAAAATTACAAGTGAAAAGAGTTTTGTCAAACATGATTGCCAATTATAAAAACCTAACAAAATTTATGAAAATCATACTCCCAATTGAACTATGTTTTTTTGATTCAATTTAGTTTGATTTTAAGGTCTTCATCATTCTATTTTATTTCAAATTTTATGAAACCGTAACTAGTAATTTAATCTTGATTTACTTAAAAATTGAATCGAACTAAAACATGCAAACTCTTATTTTAAGAATGTACACGGAGGCGGAGAGAAAAACTTAAGACTTTAAAACTATGTTTGATTTATAAATTTAAAGAGAAATTTAAAAAGATGAAGGAAAAAGATCTATTTTTAAAATTTTTATTTTTAAATTTATAAATCAAACATATCCAGTCCGGGAGAATTGAGGAGTAGATTGCCGTGTGGCGGTATATGGTGCCAAACACACGCCACTACCCATTTGCAAGCCACAGTCCATAACTAAAATTCTGAGGGTTAAAAGAGGCAGAGCAGAAAGGCCAAGACACCTTCCAAGTAGCTTATGATCTCTCTCTCTCTCTCTCTCTCTCTCTCTATGCAGAAAGGCCAAGGCATCTTCCAAGTAGCTCTCTCTCTCTCTTTCTCTACTAGCATCCAAAACAGGTATTTTCAAATTACTACTTCCCATCTACTTCATTCCCAAGCTAATTTGCAATTTTAATTTTCTTTCTAGGTGAATAAATTCTAAATTTCTAATTTAAAAAAAAAAATGTAAAGTGATGAAATTTTATTTTTTTTTTATTTTGTTTTAAACTATAAAGTGATGAAATTTTTTTAGGGAGATGCACCAATAAATCCCAAATTCGTATCTTATAATCCATTTGGTCCTATGAATTTTCTTATGAACCGTTAGGTCCTATTCTAATGTTAATGACCATTAAACATCATCCACATCAACTACAACTTCAACATCATATGGATTTTGAGTTTTTAATGATCTCTATCAGATTCATCAGATTCAAACATCAAAACATCATATTCAAAACATCAGACTCATTAATCTATATATATATACATATATGTTGATTTCACATTGAGAACATCGGATCGGAGAGAAAAATGGTGAACATCAACGTTTGAGGAAAGGAACCTGTATTCCTTGTAGCGATCAAAGGAGTCTCCACTCCATCCTCGAGTCTTATCAGTGACCATAACTGAAAACGAAATCAAACACACTATCACCTCCCAAACCCTAATCCCCAACTCCGCCCTCTTCACCATCACCTCCCTCCTCCTCCCCCTCCCCCGTATCTCCTCCACCCCCTCCCTCCTCGACCTCCCCCTTTTCTCCTCCTCCACCGCCACATCCTCCACACCACCACCGCCTCCAAAATCCCCCTCCACCACCGCCACCGTCGCCGCCATCTCCTCCCTCATCGATCGGTTGGATAACACCACCGGCGACGTCGCCTTCACCGCCGGCGTGTTATCGTCGGAGTGGAGAGGTGAAGATTCGGATTGGAGAGCAGAGCGGAGCGGAACGATCCGAACTGTGAATCCGAGTCCGACATTGATCTTCTTCTTCTTATTCTTGATGTGTATACTAAAAGTTAGAGAGAGAGAGAGAGAGAGAAATTAAAGAACGGTATGATGTTTAATGTTTAATGTTTGATGATGAAGAATAATGTTTAATGTTGAAGAATAATGTTTTATGTCTGATATTTGATGTTTGATGGATAATGTTTTGATGATGTTGTTGATGTTAATGTTTAATGTTGATGATGAATAATGTTTAATGTTTGATGATGTTTAATGTTTAATGTTGATGATGATGTTTAATGTTTAATGTTTAATGTTTGATGATGATGAATAATATTTAATGTTGAAGAATAATGTTTTATGTTTGATGTTTGATGTTTGATGAATAATGTTTTGATGGTGTTGATGATGTTGTTGATGTTACTGATGTAGGTAGTAGGACTAAACGGTGCGTAAGAAAACTTTTAGGACTAAATGGTTCAACTTTTCAGAAAATAGGATTTATGGGTAAATTTTTCATTTTTTTAAAAAATTATTTAAAAAAAAAAAAAAACTAAACGCTGCGGTCTTATCTTAACAGCACCAGCCTTGACCTGCCAATTACGAGCCCAGTTGGCTATTCCAACTGCCGTAAGGTGTGGGTGCGGAGACTGCGCATTTTTGAAGAAAAGAAAAAGGGCGAGAGAGACAGTTGACTTGACTATATGGTTATGACTAGGGCAATGACCCAGCAACTCAGCCTGCCGTTTGCATGTGGATTGGGTTTGTGGTGGAGCCAGATAAAATAAGGTAAATATATTAATAAGATAAAATGTTATATTTAAATTATAATTTTTTTTTGTAAAATAAATTTTTCTTATAAAAAGTAAAAAATTAAGGATGTTAAAAAGTTCTTCTTAAATAGACTTAATTTAGTCAAATTAAATTAGTTAAAAAATTAAAAAATCAAGTTAAAAAAAAAATTTTCACAAGTGAACCCTCTGCCAACGAGTTATATTCCCCTTTCACCTATTTTGGTGCTTAATATATTCCCCTTTCCTGAAGAAAAAAAAAACCCTTAGCTTGTTTAAAAAAATGAGGATTTGGACTCGAGGAGACTATTTGGATCTGCGGGGCCTACCACAGACCCCGTTTTCATAATTCAAATCATTCATTTTGTTGGTCATTTTGTACCTTTCATCCATACACAAAAAAAAGATCGATCTAATAAATGTAATTTGTTCAATTTGTCGCATTTTTTACTAAAAAAATATACTATAATTATGTTTTTAAAAAATAAATCATAAATTTTTTTATGACAAAAATAATAAATTGAACAGGTTGCAGTTATTGGATCGACTTAATTTTTTTGTGGATAAAATAAAAGAAATGTCCGACAAAATGAACGGTTTAAATTATCGAAAAGGAGCCGGTGATAGGCCCCACAGGTCCAAACATCCCCCTCCAGTCTAGATTTTGGACTGGAGGGAATGCTCATTCTTAAAAAAATATTTAGCTTATTAAATCAGACAAATATTTGATATTCGATTAATTTAATTTTTTACAAGTATATTCTATATAATATATTTTATAAAATAAACGATTTAAATTATCAAAAATTAAGAGTGCAAATCTAAACGGAAGCACTCCTATTCCTAGTAAATCTTCTTACTATTTTTATTTTTCATCAATATTTTATTTCAAATCAGTCTCATATTTCTAGTACCTTTCAAAATGTTCACATGATTTAGGTTATATTTGGAAAGAGTTAAAATGCCTAAAGAAGCATAAAAAATAAAATAGACTAATTTAGTTAGTAAGATAAAATGTCACATCTAAATCATAATTATTTTATTTTTTCTCCCACAACATTACATCCAAACCAAAAAAAGTAAAAAATTCTTTCTAAACGAAACTAATTTAATTAGACGACATTAGTCAAAAAAAAAAATCAAAAAATCAAGTTAAATTAACTTTTCCTAAATCAAAACTTAACCATATTAGACAAGCCCATATCAACGCGTTCACTCAAGGCCATGCTCTCGCTTCCATGTCCATACCCTAGTACTTTTACTGATCGAATCTCTCTACGATTACACTTTATAAGTAAAAAAATTTCCACTATAGTTTACTTTAATAAAGAAATAATGGTAATTACACTTTGTACCAAATCTCACTTTGGTCCCTACACATAACATCATGACAGTCAATCCTTTTCAGTTTTGGTCAAATCACACTTTTATTTCTACACATAAAATCGTAACAGCCAATCCCCTGCATTTCAGTCAAATGTCAATGCCTCTCCTATGTTATTCTATTGTTGAAGTCTTTAACATAATTCAATCATGTGACAAGCATGTGACTACGAAATAAGGACAAAAATGGAAAATCATTTCATTTTCAACCAATACACAATTTGTTTTACGCGATAAATATGTGAGAGTTATAACATAATATATATATATACATATTTGTGTTCATATTGTTGGAAAAATTGGTTTATAAATGTTTATTTTGGGTCATCTTTGAGCCCAAAATTGAGTAAGCCCCAAACGTCTTTTGGGGTAGGTTCGAAAAGGTAATGCGTATCTTGCCGCGTGGCAAGTCACACGGTGAAGACGGTTCGTCAAAACTATTTATGAGTGAATGGAAAGTTGACATCGTTTTCGAGTTCGTAGAATAGTAAATTTAAGGTAGTAAATGTGGGTTTCCTTAAAATGGGTTGTCCCACATTAAAACTTTAAGAGAGCTTTTTTGTGTATTTAAGCTCTAGACTACAACACTTGGGTTGGGCCCCAAGGGGCACCCCAAGTTTGTAGAAGGGAAAAGTTATGGACAAATAGAACCTTGGCTAAAAACCACCACACACGCGCCCACGCTGCCACCGCCTTCCGTCCGGGCGTGGTGGTCGGGTCGGTTCTAATATTAATTTTTTGGACAAAAATTTATTTGAAATTTTTCCAATTTAAATTCAAATTTTTGTTTTCCTAAAGTTGTTCCTCTTCCAAAAACTGTTCCAACAGTTTTTAAACAAACTGTTTCAACAATTTAAAACTGTTCCAAGCAACGGCTACATTTTTCAAACTGTTTGAACTTTCGGACAGATTCATTTCTAAACTGCCCAGGCAGTTACAGGTTCAAGTCTAGACAATTTCCAAACTGCCAATCTGTTGAAACAGTTGCAGAACTGTTTGAATTTTGAATCAAATCTGTTCAAAACAGTATCACACCTGTTCACTTCCTCAAAGCACCTGTTCAGGTCAGATTTATTGTCTATAAATACAGCCAAGATTCCAGCAGTTTAGGCATCCGAAAAAATCAATCTGCAATTTATGCTTTTATTGTCTAGATTTTATTTAGTGCATTATTCTTCATTCTAGTTTTAGAAAAAAATAAAGAGAGTATAGAACACAGGTTCGATTCGCCATACAAATTTGTTTGGAGTGCTACTACAAATTTGTGAAGATCATTGTATCCTGGGAGATAGACGCCACTCAACTGTAACCACCGTAGCGGGGCGAATCTGTCTTAAGGATAGAGTATTACACACTTGACTTGGTCTTTTAATTTTTTTCGATAAATAAATTTTATAAGTTTTTATTTTATTTTGTTTGATTTTAATAAAATTTTATTTTATTTACACAGAAAATTGTTCCAACACATATATTGAAAATTAAGACGGATTGGTAAGAAAATAGAAGTTTTGAAATCAAAAAAGATAACAAAAAAATTAAAAAGAAAGAAAGATGAATATATAAAAGACTACGTTACTGTAAAAAAATAAAACTTTGTGATTCTAATTTCAGCAAAACCCTATTATATTCCTTTGTAATATTTTTTTGTACTATCTGCCACTGTTGAAATTTCAGAAAATTTGCTACCGACATGTAGTAATTTTCCCCAACCTCCACTGTCAGGTAATTGTCCGTTAATATTGAGTGGGTTTAAAGTTGAGGTGGACAAATATCGGGTTACAAAAAGAAGTATATATATTTATTTTCTTTATTTTTAATTTATTTTGTAATTAAATAATAATAAAATTAAAATTTTCTAAATGGTTGGGCCAAGTTAGGACGAGTTGGATTAAAACTCTTTATTCCAAGCTTAGTCAAAAAATTAAATAAGTTCAAACATTTATTCAACCCAACTTTATAAACAAAATATTTTTTTTCAAATTCTAAAAATATTGGGTTGAATTCAACGAGCAAGGATCCTCTAGAGTGAATTTCCCTAGAGTGATCCGTAAAGTGCAGATCCAACGGCACAAAAGCCACCATCTATACACCATCTATATAATTTGAAAAATAAAAAATAAAAAAAAATTCAAACTTCAATTTTGTGCCGTTGGATCTGCACTTTAGGGATCACTCTAGGAAAATTCACTCTAGAGGATCCTGGGTGGAATTCAACAGGTTGGGCGGGCTATTGCAGATGGCATGCCTGGTTCATAGGTTGATTATCCTTTAATCCCGTAATAAATCAATTAATTATTCAATGTTCTTGGAGCAATGCTCCTCTTCCATTAATAAATTGACACTTAACACTTTATTTCCAAAATTTTAACACAAAAATAGTAGTGGCGGAGGGAAGTGAGAACCAGGGAGGTCACATGCCCCCTTGGATTTTGGGTTTTTTTTTTTTTTATATATATAAAGAAAATATTTTAAATACAAAAATTACAAAAATATTATTAAAGTGAAATGTCAATGACATTTTTAAAAATTATGAGAACAATAATGGTTATTTTGATTGAAAATGAAGAGACTATTATAAATCATATTATCTATGAAAATTTTATAAAAAATTTTGAATGTAACGGTGATGTCATTATTATTGACATGCAATTATAAGTAATCTCATTATAAAGATATGAAATTTATCATATTGTTAGTTACATTACATATGACATGTGAGGTTCATTCTCTATGTGTTTATTTGCTATTAGTTAGTGATATCACATACTAATGATGACGTGGTATTACCATTATATTGAAATTTTAATCAAATTTTGTATAAAAAAATAATTTATCATTATATAATTTATTTTAAGACTTATATCTATATTTTTTTTATATTATCTATGATACACTAGTTATAAATAATATTATTTTTTTGATAATTCTTAAAATTAATATTAAAAACTTACGTGAAATATTTTTATAAAATTTTTTGATATTATAATTAATAAATATTCTTCTACTTTGGTTTTCTGACTCGGCTGTATCCCGTGATTAATGATCCAAACAAGTGTAGCTGCCTGGACCAATATCCACCATCAACTTGTCATTTCTACATTAAATTCTCTTTTGTCTATATATATACACAAAGATAGGGATTGATATCCAGCATCCCAGACTCAAAATCACCAAGAAAGAAAAAGATATGGAAGCAGCCAAGCAACACAAACAGAGTCATTTCATTCTAGTACACGGTGGTTGCCATGGAGCTTGGTGTTGGTACAAGCTCAAACCACTGCTCGAGTCTCATGGCCACAAGGTCACTGTCCTCGACCTTGCAGCCTCTGGTATCAACATGAAGAAGATAGAAGAGGTTCCCACTTTTTATGATTATACGGTGCCGTTGATGAAGCTCATGGAATCACTTCCTCTAGGTGAAAAGGTGATTCTTGTTGGGCACAGTTTTGGTGGCATGAGCTTGGCCCTTGCCATGGACAAGTTCCCCGAGAAAATCTCTGTCGCTGTCTTCCTCACTGCTTTCATGCCTGATACTGTACACAAACCCTCGTTTGTTATCGATCAGGTACAATTATATAGAAATTGATTATAAAAATACTCACAGTTATTAGGCCCACGCCTAAATCACTAGTCAGGATCTTTTATATTGATTTTTCATAGAATGATAAGATTAGAGACAAATAAAATTGTTATTATATCCTCAATTGTGATAGAATTAAATCTCAATAATTAAAAAAAATTACTTTAACATCTATGAAAAATCACTCTAAAGAATTCTCACTCCTAAATCACTCCTACACGGTACGAGTATTTGTGGTTTTTTATTTTTTACTTTGCACTTCATTTATTGAGATATTTGTTACAGTATGTTACAAGTAAATAATTAATAATCAAAATGTAGAAGTTAAAATCATCTTAATGCTTTTTATTAATATGTTGTTTTTGGATTGAGAAAAATTCACATAAGTGAGTAACGATTTTTTTTATTTTTTTATTTTTTTTAAATATGAAATAATAATGATAAGTTCACGAGATTAATTTATAGTCATTAAATTTAAAATTGTCGTTACAATTATGTAACGGATAAAATTCAATGTTTAGTTACTTTTTACTTTGACTTTTAAAGTTTATTTTTCTATTTCCGCCTTTAATGTTTCAAGTTTTTTTAAAAAAAAATTATTTCAAAAACTAATTTGCAGAACGACAAGAAATAATTTATATTTTAAACAAATCTCAGGAAGTGTATTATAATTTACCTAAAAAATAAATATCAGTTCTATGAAAAAAACTTATGAGTTTTGACTTTCTAGGTATCATTAGTATGTAAATATTTTCTCTTTCATTGAAATGGTATTTCCCCTTTACTATTGTTGGAAGAAATATATCTAGTGTTTTAATTTGATAATTATTGATTTAAATATAAGGGTAAATTATAAATATATTTCTTAAAGTTTGCTTAAACTATGGATTGTCTCTTATGGTTCTAAAAATTACAAATATCATATTGTTAAAAAAATTTATGTAATAGAATTAACAAAAAAAATAAAATTTTTAATTACTTTCCAGTACAACAATAAAATTACATGAATTGTTAATTAAAATATATTTATGATATTATTAAAACTGTTATTGACTTAATGATTTATTAATAAAATGAGTCATTTATTATGATATTAAAAACTTAAAGAGACAAGATATAAATTTTAAAATCATAAAAAAAATCTATATTTAAATAAATCTTAAGAAGTGTATTTGTATTTAACGTGGATCTACCCTCGTAAGTCTCTTTGCATTTTATGAGCAAAGCTTGTAGGCTTTTCTTCTAATTTGCTTGCTTTAAGAGGTTATAGGTAGGGGTGTAAAAATAGTTCGAGGCTTGTGGGTGGCCCGAAGCTTGCCCGTGGCCCGAGGTGGGCCGGGCCAATTGTGGCCCGGTTAGGCTCGAGCCCGAGCCCAGTCTAGGACCTTGGGCCTTTCATTTGAAGCCTGACCCGACCCGTTGGCCCGGCCCACCCGACATTCCCTCTCTGGTTCTGCTTGCCAACCGTCAAATTTCAAAAAATTAAAAAAATCTACACATATTTTATTTAATGTTAAAAATTATTCATTATATAAATGTTATATAATTAATTTAATGATTGTAATATTGAAAGTTTTATTTTCAGATATATAAAATTATTCATTTCAAAAGGAAAAAGTTACATAATTGCATATTTTTTTAATTATTAGTTCATAATAAAAAAATATATATAAGTCATACATAATCAAATTTAAATACCATTATACATGAAACATAACCAACATCTTATTAATCTTAACTAAAATATTCTAATACAATTTTTCTTTTATTTTTTATCTGTAATAAATAATATACATAGATAATATATTTATCGTTCATTTTTTGAAAAAAAAAAAAAGAGCCCTGCCCAGGCCCGGTCATAGGCCCTATTTTAAGTGGGTCTGGGCCCCATTTTTCGGCCCATGACCCGGCCTGACCAGTCAAAAAATTAGAAGCCTGCGAGGCCCACTTGGGCCAAGCCAAGCCGAACCATTATTACACCCTGATCATAGGCAAAAGTAGTGTAATATTATTATAAAAACATCTAATAATTTTATATAATTATTGAAATTAAAAAATTGTTTGTCTTGAGTCTTCAATTATTATTATTATTATTATTAATTTTGAAAAGGTAGATTTAATATATTATTTAAAAATTGAATTTACAGTTATACCATTATTTCTATTATGTTTTCTTTTTCTTCTTTCTTTCTTTCTTTTTTTTATTTTTTATTTTTCTTTTTGTGTTAGAAATATAAGATACACAACCTATAATAATTAAATTTTGGATGAATTTTTATATGAGAATCTTTTTTATTTAGAATGACTTGAGATATAAAATTCTTCAAACATTCCAAAAGGATGTTAGATTATTCAAATATTTCAAAAGAAGTACAAAAACTTCTCAGTAAGGTTTGAGCAAATGTATAATTTCAATCTGTAACACTCCAATATAATACTCAAACGTAACACTCTCAAAAAAACTCATTATTATACTTTTTTTCAAACGTAACTATTCTAATATAACACTACAAAAAAAATTCCTTAGTGTAGCACTCCAATGTAACACACAAAAAATTTTCTTAGTGTACTTTTCTTAAATGTAATATTCTAATGTAACACTAAAAAAAAGGGTATGGGATTCTTCATACCAAAGGGTATGGGATTCTTCAAACCATTCTAAAAGGAGTACAAAAATTCCTTAATAAGCTTTGAGTAAATGTATAATTTCAAACTGTGAGTGTTACGTATGGAAAAAATACACTAAGTAGTTTTTTAGTATTTTTATGTATGTTACATTGGAGTGTAACGTTTGAGATTATATTGATAAGGAGTGTTACGTTTGGAAAAAGTACACTAAGGAGTTTTTTTGTGTGTTACATCGGAATATTACGTTTTTGATAAGTTCGGAGTGTTACATCATTACGTTTGGGAAAAATATATTAAGGAATTTTTTAGTATGTTACATTGAAATGTTATGTTGTTACATCGGAATATTACGTTTTTGATAAGTTCGGAGTGTTACATCATTACGTTTGGGAAAAATATATTAAGGAATTTTTTAGTATGTTACATTGAAATGTTACGTTATTAGAATGTTACATTGGAGTGTTACGTTCTTATTCATAATGTAAGATTTGTTTAAGAAGGAAAGAAAATTCAAAACCTCTACAGTGCAGATTATTCAAATGTGTAATTTTACATTTGGAAAAACCCACTTTCATTCCTCAAAAATTAAACCTAAATATGTAAATGACTATTTTTTTGTGTAATTTTCACTTTAATGGGACCTTTAAGTCCATGAGAAAAAAGGAAGAACTAAACTAGATCACATTTTGAGTTTTATTAGTGCTTCACCCTATTATTATTTGCCACGTCTTGCTAATTTGTAAATTGTTGGTTGGCCGTTGATGAAGGGAGGCAAATATAAGAAAAATTAAGAGGCTTTCCCTACCCTAACAAAACAAAGATATTCCATGTTAAAAATAACTCTGCCCCAAAACAATCACAATACTTTGAAAATTTCAAGATAGGTGAACCTTTCAATATAATCTAATAATTGTGAGTATTTTAAAATTTAAAAATAAAAAACTAGATGTCATGCATTAAATTATACATTTATATATCATATTTTTTACTCTAATTTGGTTTAAGATATGAGTCAAACATTTACAAGAGTAATGCTACACTTATAATATTTTAAGAAATGTTCCATCTTTTCATTTTATCACTCCCAATACTTATAATGAGCTGACAAATAATACCAACCAATCAATTTTCTTCAAAAAAAAAATTCTCCTTTCAATAGTGTTTACTATCTAATTAAAGGTGTAATTGAGAATGATGAAATAAGGGATGTAGCGAATATTTTTATACCGCAATTAGTATATCATTTTATGTGTTAATCTTGTATGCCTATCAATTTTCTTAAAATTTTTTTTTCTCCTTTCAAAAGTGTTTACTATCTAATTAAAGGTGTAATTGAGAACGAAGAAATAAGGGATGTAGCGAATATTTTTATACCACAATTAGTATATCATTTTGTGTGTTAACATATTATTAATACTCACCATGTATGCCTATCTGTTATACAGTGTTAACACGTAAAATTGTATTAAAAGTGGTAAAAATGGTATTACTCCATCCACAATAATTGCTATAAGTCTCACCACACTTACATCAGGGGTGTAATTTTGGCCCGGCCCATGTCGGGCCTTGCGGGCTCCCGTCAAAAAATTGGGCTGGACAGGCCCACGGGCCAGAAAACTAGGCCTAGGCCCAGGGGTATTCGGGCTTTGGGTGGGCCAGTGGGCCGGGCTCCTGAGCTCGGGCTTTAGGCGGGCCTAAACAATTTTTTTTTATTTTTTTAAATTTTTTCCACCAAAATTTTATTATTTTTCATTAAAAATAATACTGGGCCTCGAGTGAACCGAGCCTCGAGCCGGGCTTTTGGGCCGGCAGACGGGCCGGGCCGGGCTTCAAAACGATGGCCCAGGCCCTGACCCAAGGCCTCGGGCTAGGCTTGGGTTCGGGCCTAAATGGGCCGGGTCCACCTCGGGCTGCCCACGGGCCGCGGGCCAAAATTACACCCCTAACTTACATGTACCCGACTATTTTTTCTACTAAAATCTCTCTGTTAAACGAGGAACTTTTTGAGTTTGTTTGCTTAATTTTCCTTGAGGAAATTACTTGCTGGTGATAATCACAGGTAATTATTATATATATATGAAAATATTTATAATTTAATTATTAATATTAATAAAATTTATTACTATAATTATTTTTTAAATTAAAAATGTTCCATTTTCTTTATGCTACAGTACTTTAAGGGGACAACCCCAGAATCATGGTTGGACACCAAGTTTGAATCCTGTGGAACGCCTGAAGCGCCCCGAACGTCTGCGTCCTTTGGCCCCAAATATATGGCATCCAAACTCTACCAACTATGCCCCATCCAAGTAAGCCATCCCCTCACCTTCTAAAAAAAAAAAAAGTAAGCCATCCCTTCTCTCCCTCTCTCTCTCTCTCTCTCTCATGTGCACAAATTAATCTATAAATCCAAGAACAGGGAAATTAAACATAGAATAGAATACAAAAAATATTAAAATAAATTATATTGATAATTCTTATATTCTATCAATTGTGTTATTTTGGTTTCTATCACTTTAATTAGTTCGATTTTGACACTGAAACTCATTTTGGTTCCTATCATTTTAATTAGCTCGATTTTGACTCTTAAACTCCATTTATTTTGATGTAAAATATTTTACTTGTAAAATAATTTCAATAATCTTTTTTCTAATGTTTGGCAATGAACCTAATAAAAAATTCAACAAAGGTGAAACTTTTTACAAAACTCACTGCAAATAATGATAAATTGACATTTCATTGCAAGCCTAACAATTCAGCTTGCTTGAACTACAGTACATTGATGAAAGCAACGATGGTAAATTAACTAAAAAAAATTAAATTCGTAAGCCAATTTCCTTCACTTTGTTGGAAATATTTTACTTGTTTTTGGGCCAACCAAATAATGAAAAGTAGGTAAAATATTTTTGAGAAAAATATTTTATGGAGAAATAAACGGAGCCTTAATTTTAGATTTTGTGTCAATTTAATCCAATTGATAATACAAATTAAGGTTTTTGAAAGAAAATAGTAACTAAGTTAGTTGAGATTAACTTACTAAATTGAAGAAGTTCATAATTTTATATCAGATCATGCTCATATACATTTTTTTATAAACAAAAACAAAAAAAAAAAACTAATAATTGTCTAAACTATTATCATATATTTTTAGTATTCGATTCTGTATTTGATTTTTTTATCCTAAAATACACTATTTTGACAGGATTTCACACTAGCAACAACGTTAGTGAGGCCAAGGTCATCATTTTTAGAAGATTTGGCACATACAAATAATTTCTCAAATGAAGGTTATGGATCGGTGACGAGGGTTTTTATTGTCTGCAACGAAGATTACACAATAACAGAGGAATATCAATGGTGGATGATCGAAAACATCGGAGGAGTGAAAGAGGTGATGGAGATCAAGGGTGCGGATCATATGCCAATGTTTTCAAAGCCTCAAGAACTCTGTTGCTGTCTCTTAAAGATTGCTAATAAGCACACTTAAACATGTGATAGCAAGCAAATAAAACATTCTTGAAAATTCTTTTTATGTGGAAGTTTTGATTGTAGCATGATCTCTTTTAATCTTTAATTTGTGATAATAATATTGATGTTGCATTGGTTGTGGTTGTGGTTGTTTTCAAATTTTCTATGGCCAAACGAAACGTTTTTTGCTTTCTGTTCTTTTATGTTTCTTATTTAACATTTAGGTGATGTTTGGATTATGCATTTAGGTAAAAATTTAGAACAAAACAAAGGAGGTAAAATATGAGTGAAATGTAAATTATATTTCATTCACATTTTATTTTATTTTTTTTCTTTTTAAATCATTATTCAAATTTATGATCTAAACACAATCTTATGATGCATTTGGGATAAAATTAAAATAATTAAAATGTCAAAAAAAAAATACTAAAATATTAAAAAATCATACAACAAAGTTAAAGATTTCTTTTCTTGCTTTATTTTTTTACATGCCTTTTTGTGAAAAAATAAAAATAAAAATTTGTTTTCAATCACTATAATCACTAAAAATGCCACTTTTCAACAAAACCTCAATGTGCTAACCTTCTAGTAGTATGGTTTATTGTGATTGGCTTAAAATGGTAGTTTGCTACTAACATGCAGTAATTTTCCCCAACCTCCACTGTCAGGTAATTGTCCGTTAATATTGAGTGGCTTCAAAGTTAGGTGGACAAATATCAGGTTACAAAAAGAAGTATATATATTTATTTTCTTTATTTTTTAATTTATTTTGTAACTAAATACTATTAAAATTAAAAAAATTTAAATGGGTAGGCCGAGCTAGGATGAGTGGGACTAACTCTTTATTCTAAGCCCAGTCAAAAAATCAAATGAGTTCAAACATTTGTTTAACGCAACTATATAAATTAAATATTGTTTTCCAAATTCTAAAAATATTGGGCTGAATTGAACGGCTTGGGCGGTTTATTGCGGATGGCCCGCCTAATTCAAACGTTGATTACTATCTTGCAATAAATTGATTAATTATTCGATGCTCTTGGAGCAATGCTTCTCTTCCATTAACAAAATCCTAGATTTTCTAGGGACTCTCTTCGGAGACCTCGCGCTGTATTCCGCTTGAAACTTGTCCGTGACTGAGGCGGTTGATGAGCTCTACTGGTACCTCGGTGGTGGGTCTCTTCCTATGGGTGGGGTTAAATCAGACTGGCAACCAATTACCCTGGGGTCTGGACTTACGGATATAATGATGACACCTCATAACATTCTTTTTTTTTTATCAAAAAAAAAAAAAAAATTTAAAAATTAACACTTAACACTGTCTCCTAAAATTTTAATACAAAACTGGTGATATCCCATAATTAGGGGTGGGCGCGGGTTGGTTGCGGCCACGGAACCTCCAATCCGCCATCCGTCCGCCAGATTGGCGGATTGGAGAAAATCAATCCGCATCCGTCCGCCAATCCGGCGGATGTGGATTGAGCGGGTTAGCGGTTTGGCGGATGGATGCGAATCGGTTTGGCGGTTTGAAATTTTATAAATTTTCAACATAGTTCGACTTGTGCACTTCCTCAAAAAAAACAAAAAAAAAAGTGTTCTAGTCAATGACTTAAAAAAGTATTACAATTACTGCATGTCTCATCTAAAGAAAAAAAGTTTGAAACTTTAGAATATCACAATCACTGCATGTCTCATCCACATATTACAATCACAACATATCTTATCCACATAAAGTATTACAATATGTGGTTCTTAAAATATAAAAACAATTCAAACCACCAAAACCATGAACAGAGCAGTAGTAGAGATTGTATGTCTCTGTATTGTTACATTTATATATGTTTTTGAAAACAAAAACCAACCAGCATATATCATATTTTCTATTTATTACTTTTAGAGTTAGATTTAAAAACCAAAAAATATAAATCAATAATACGTTTATTTTTTTCAATTCAAAAACTATATTCAAGTTGAAAACTTGTTTTCAATAGAATATTTAAACTCTTTTTCAATTGAAAATACAAACAAAATATTTAAACAAATAAAAAACACAAAGTCTTATAAATTATTAAGGATGCTTGCGGTTTGACGGTTCGGTTGCGGCCAAATGAACCTTAAATCCGCCATCCGTCAGCCAAATTGGCGGATTGGAGAAAATCAATCCGCAACCGTCCGCTCGTCATCACGCATCCATCCAAAATGCGGCGGATCGGTTCGGTTCGGTCGGTTTTGACGGATCGGTATATCCGCTGCCCACCCCTACCCATAATTTAAATTAATAACTACTCATTTAAAGCACCACTTAAACATACTGCCGAGTATTGAATAATTTTTCTAATAAATCTCACATATTCTCCTATTTTCAATCCCATCATTAATGATCCGAACAAACATGCCATCAGTGTACTTGCCTGGACCAATATGCACCATCAACTTGTCAATTTTACTTTAAATTCTCTTTTGTCTATATATATACAAAGATGGGGAATAATATCCACGATCTCAGACTCAGAATCGCCAAGAAAGAAAAAGAAATGGAAGCAGCCAAGCAACAAACACAGAGCCATTTCATTCTGGTACACGGTAGTTGTCATGGAGCTTGGTGTTGGTACAAGCTCAAACCACTGCTCGAGTCTCATGGCCACAAGGTCACTGTCCTCGACCTCGCAGCCTCTGGTATCAACTTGAAAAAGATAGAAGAGGTTCCCACTCTTTATGATTATACGGTGCCGTTGATGAAGCACATGGAATCACTTCCTCTGGGTGAAAAGGTGATTCTTGTTGGGCATAATCTTGGCGGCATGAACTTGGCCCTTGTCATGGACAAGTTTCCCGAGAAAATCTCTGTCGCTGTCTTCCTCACTGCTTTCATGCCTGATATTGTATACAAACCCTCGTTTGTTATCGATTAGGTACAATTATATAGAAATTGATCATAGAATCGGATATAAAAATACTCACAAAAATTACCAATTTCTAAAATATTACTTATCACAACATCAATTGAAAAGAAATAACCTTCGTGTCTTGGCTAGAAATTAAAGGAAAAAACGGGGAAGGACTATTTCAATTTGTGAAAATTAAACCAATTTCTCTAATTGGGAATTAGTTATGCATAGGTGTGAATTTAAGATTATAAGGTTCTGATTCTTAAATCTAAATGATTTCAGACCAACTTATCCACAATCTTGGTGAATATACCAAGTCCCTAACCAGTAACCGCCCGATTCACCCCCAAATCTTGTTTGGGCTCACTTTTAGGTTGGATAAGGAGCCCTTCCATAACATTTTTTTTTTTTTTGATTGACAAGGGGTGTCCGAATCAAAGCCCAACTAATTCCCAAGAGTACAGAGGCCCTCCTCGGTAAGGAGTTTCGCGCAAGTGTACTACGGTTAATTCAAGGATTTTCTCCTAGTTCATGACCCCAAGGAATTGTTAGCACCTGAGGTTTTGATTCCTAAATCTTGGAGGGAGTACACCCCCAAGACCCAAGGCCATGCCACTAGACCAACCTTTTAAGGTTAATGAGCCCTTCTATAACATATACAAAAAGAAAAAGAAAAAAAAAATTACAATAAAATGAAGACTGACAAATGACAGATTGGACATTTACGCTCGGGTGTTAGGCACTTGAAGGGATGGGTTGGTTTGGATTTTCTCTAGACACTATTGATACACAAATGATCAAAAACAGAAAATGCACTTACAGTGTAGAATTATTAACAAGTAACTCATGAGTCATACGTAGCTGCAGGCATGTACTGCACTTTATGAAGCAAATATTACATATAAACAATTTACTTGAAATGAGACTTGGTGCCATGTATGAGCTCACAACAAACAAGCACAAGTGAACTAACCATCCGGTAGCACTTTGGAACCTTTATAAGAGAACAAGTGTATTGCGTTTCTGTAGCTCAAGTTTGCTAGTTCTTCACTCATCTCAAGCAAAGATGAAACATATTTGAGTACATAATGGATGTTAGCTGGATGATTAAGTGTTTCTTTTGGCTGTACCGATGCATCTCTTGCATCTTGAGACTGATTTTCAGATGGGCTGCAACAATTTGAAGTAGAATTTTCTCCCCGAATCTGAAATCCTGTAGGGAGAGAATCATCTCCTTCAATCGGAAACAGGGAATCAAAATTATTTGATTTTGGTAGGGCATCGGGTGCATCTGTCTCCAGTAAGATTCTTTCAGTAGGTACTGACTTCAACATTTTCTTTGCCTTACTTTCTTTTATGGACATTAGGAACCCAGAGAAGGAAAAGTATGCACCAAGCTTGGAAAATTCAGGAACCATCTCAGCAGAACCCAAGAAAGAATGCAGAATTACTCCATCAGGGAAAGGCCCCACAGATTTCATTATCTGAAGAAGATCACCAAAGGCATGAACGCAATGGACTGATGCTGGTCTTTTAAACTCTTTGGCAAGTTCAAGCTGTTGCCTGAAAACTTCAATCTGATCTGTGAAATCGATCTCTCTTCCCCGTGAACCTTTGTCGAGGCCAATCTCTCTAACCGCAGCAGACGGGGTAGACTGAAAGAATTCTTTCAAAGTGATCAACCAATTGGGAGTCCTCTCAGTGACAAACCAGGGATGGAGCCCAAAGCACGGTATTACGCTAGGATAGGACTCACTCATTTGCTTGACCAAATGCCAGTCTTTCTCAGTGATCCCATTGACAGCAAAACAAACTATGCCAGTGTCAACAGCTGTTCTAATTAGTTGAGGAACCTTGTTAAAGATTCTTGGGTCTTGGAGATGACAGTGAGCATTGAAGAGTTTCACCATGGCTCCAATGGTTGCTCCTACTGCTCTTCCCTTTCTCCTTTTTTTCTCTCTTCAATATCAACCGTGACACCCATTATTTCAATTATTACACAAAGTTTGAGAATGAAAAGATGTATCATTTGGCTTATTGGTTTTATGGTTACATGAAACATACTGAATCACCAGCTCATCTGAACACACATTAACGTGATCATATTTTAAAAAACACAAACAATGCATAAGGTCATCCATATCTTACTAGAAGAGTTATCATTGTATCAGAAGGATATAAATTATCAATAAGTAGACAAGGGAATTATTATTAATCTACAATGGAACTAGGTCTTTCCTCCAAAAAAAGTACCATTCATAGTTCACAATAACAGATGATTAATTAGTCCAGTCATTTAAACCTCAAACTCGAGGATTTCAAAAAAGAAAAGACAACTTTATAAGTTGAACCTGTGGAATGATCCAGTATCTGCTTTGCCAGAAATAACAGTATCATAACAATATATGTATATCAGATTATCAGCATCTGCATAAGTGAAGATAGCATATCCAATAGTATAACGACTAATGCTGTGTTTGGATATTGGATTTGTGAAATGAAAAACAATCAGGAAGGGAAAAGTGAATCAAGGAAAAAAAAATCATTCCTAACCCACCCCCCCCCAAATTCTCTTTTTCCCTTCTCTTTTCTTTTCTGTAACACAAATCTAAAATCCAAACACAGCCTAAAAAAATAAAAACAATATCAAGTGACCCAATTCCAATACCCCACATGACATCCAATCAAGCAGAACAAAAACTAGCAATCAATGTTAGTGATAAGATTAATAACCTAGTAATCACTATCTTCCCCTAGAAAGAACCAAAGCTGAACTAATAATGCGATTTATATACCCATTGTTTTGTGCTATTTAACCCGTGCCCTATGAGCAGTATGTAACAAAGTAGCCATTTTTCTCATCGAATCTGACACGGACAGGCCCACAAAGGCCATGAACCACTATAAACAACCCAAGCCCATCAATTGGAGCCCAATACATAACGCAGCCAATGAAGTCCAGAACAGCTGGATTCCAACATGGCATAAAGACCCAATGGCATTCAGATACATGACAGGTGAAGGACGAGCCACATCAGCAGACAAAGATCTGCAAAGTTATTGCCACTGCACATCACCATTAATGCAGCCCGTCACAGCATTTATTACGACAACACCTCCTCGTCGGAACAGGACCCCCTTACCCTGAACAAGGTAAGCTACAGCATAGACTTTCGGCGAGGAGGGCAGGTCGGAAGAGACAGCGAAATGATTACCAAAGGATATAAGCAAACGTTGAAGACAGGAAGAGGGTTAAGTCATCTATCTCCCATCTCTCTCTTTCTACATCCTCTACTTCCTCTACTAATTTGCTCGTCGGAGGGTTCACTGGGGGACTACCCCGTTCCCCGTTGAACTTATTTGCAGGTTGCTTGGCGGGCTTGACCATTTGGATCTCAGCTAGAAGAACTTGGACCAGTCCGACCCATTCCCCGAGAACGAGTTGTATTATCAGTTGGCGCCGTCTGTAGGAAAGGCTCTTATCCGTGTGCCAGTTGTGCTCATTGTCGCTGGAGACCCTGTCCCAACAACCTTTCTCTCCTACTCATCAAGGTGTATGGTCATGACTAGATTCATGGCTTCTCACCATAATGCTGCCGACCACCAAACCGACCTTCCCAATCCAAACAACCCACCTCAATACTTCATCGAGCTTACCAACAGCATTAACCGTATGGCCGAGCAAAATCAAGCCCTAATAAATGCTTTACTCCAAAGAAACCTTCCCATGCCTCCGCCACCACCTCCAGATATTCCACTCCACCAAGAAAGAGCCCCGACCCACACTGCTTCGCAACCCCATCCATCCAACCTAGAAGGTTTACAACCTCCTCCTCCTTCACATATAAATTTACCACCGCCACCCCCACGCCCGTCAGTCGTGGTACCTGCCCCCGAAGGGGAAGCCAGCAGTGTCCAGCCCCCACTGACTGACCATGGTGACAACATTCCCCTCTGGGACGCTGAACTCCGAGCTATGAAGCTCCAACTCCAAAGGGTCATGCAGAACATTTAGCACAAGCCCTCTACCACCGCAAACTCGCCATTTATTGCTTCCATTCGAGACAAACCTCTGCCCGCCAAGTTCAAGATGCTGACCATTGACTCTTTTGACGGCACGACGGACTCGGTCGACCATCTGGAGACCTACCGCACCCTCATGATCCTCCATGCCTTCCCTGATGAGATCATGTGTCGGGCTTTCCCCGTGACATTAAAGGGGTCAGCTCGACTGTGGTTCAGTCAGTTACCAGCAGACTCTATTTCCACTTTCCAGCACCTCAGTGACTCTTTCCTGAGCCATTTTATTGGAGCCTAGCGCCAGCGACGCCCGGCCACCCAACTCCTCAACATTCGTCTGACCGAGGGGGAATCGCTACGAAGCTTTGTTACCCGCTTCAACACCGAAGCCTTACAAGTAGCGGAAAACGACGACAAGGTCATCCTCACGGCTTTCATGGCCGGTCTGCGGTCGTCCGATTTTCTTTTCTCCCTCTCTAAAAACCCCCCGACCTCCATGGCAACCCTACTCTCCAAAGCCTAAAAATACATGAATGCTGAAGATTCACTGGCCGCTCGACAGGACCCAATAACTAAAAACCCGAACCCCAGAGACAAGAGAAAAGACTCGGAACCTAGGAACGCCCAGTATCATAGCCAAACACCCCACTATAACGACCGACCCCACCAAGCTGACCGGTCGACACCAGCCCAACCGCCCGGTCGGTTCGAGCGATACACACCCCTCAATTCTTCCATGGAACATGTCCTCAATCAGATCTAACGAGACTACCCCCTCAAATGGCCCCTGCCTTCACGACCCCTACCCATCGGAAAGATCAGTCCAAGTATTGTCGTTTCCACCAAGACCATGGCCATGACACTGACGAGTGCATTAACCTCAAAGATCAGATCGAGACCTTCATACGTCAGGGACGTCTTAGCCGATTCATGGACACCCGCCCCCAGCAAAGGCCAAGGACCGAGCCCCTCAGAACAATGGCCGGGGCACCCCACCCCGACAGCCAGCCCCACCAAACCAAGGCCATGATCGCCCTCCGCAACAGCCTCGACCGCCAGCAAATCCCCCTCCGCCAGTCGAAGAGATCAGAGTTATCTCAGGCGGCCTTGCTTGTGGGGAACCATCCCGTTCAGCTTAGAAGGCAGAACTCAGAAAAATAAGGCAAGGCTCAGACAAAACAGTGGCAACGGTGGACCGACCCTCTAAACAGCCGAGACAGTGGACTGAACCTATCATTTTCACAGACGCCGATTGTACAGGCATCCGTTACCCACATGATGACCCCCTCGTCATCTCTGCCATCCTCTCCAACTACAAGGTCAGACGAGTTCTCATCGACAACGGCAGCTCTTCAGACATCATCTTCCTCAATTGCTTCCGCCAGCTCAAGGTTGGGGAAGAAAGTTTGTCCCCTCTCCAAACCCCTCTAGTCGGTTTCACCGGCGACCATGTGACCTTCATCGATTCCATCGACCTCCCTATCACGATCGGCGAATACCCACGGCAGACCACGAAGTTGCTCACATTCCTTGTGGTCGATTGCCCATCTGCCTATAACATCATCCTCGGCCGCACTGCCCTAAATGCCTTCCAAGCCATCACATCCACCTATCATCTTGCCATCAAGTTTCCCGCCGATCTCGGGGTCGGAACAGTCAGAGGAGAGCAGACCGTCGCCAAGGAGTGTTATGTTGCCTCACTCAAAGAAGTCTAGCTAAAGGAGGCAATGATCATCAAAGGACTCGACGTCCGGGATGAGAACGAGCTGATTAGAGGAGAACCTGTGGAGGAGCTCCTCCCCATCCATCCCACCGACCCAACCAAAACTGCCAAAATTGGCAGCCAACTATCCCCCCAAGCAAAGGCCGACCTTACTGCCCTTTTGACCGAGCACAACGACGTATTTGTTTGGACCCATTCAGACATGCCGGGTATTGACCCCTCCTTCATAACTCACCGCCTCAATATTGAACCCCATTTCCGACCTTACCACCAGAAGCAGCGCATCTTTCATCCGGAGCGCAATGCTCTCATAGCCGCAGAGGTTGACAAGCTCCTTGAGGCCCAGTTCATAAAAAATGTAGACTATCCTAAATGGTTGTCAAATGTGGTCCTAGTCCGCAAAAACAATGGCAAATGGCGACTCTGCATTGATTACTCTGACCTGAACCGGGCTTGCCCCAAAGATAGCTATCCTCTCCCCTACATAGATCTGCTGGCCAACGCCACGACCGGTCATCAAATGCTCAGCTTCATGGATGCATTCTCCGAGTACAACCAAATCTTGATGCACCCGTCCGATCGAGAGCACACATCCTTTATCACTGACTGAGGCACCTACCACTACTGTGTGATGTCGTTCGGCCTGAAGAATGCTGGGGCCACCTACCAACGGTTGGTCAATGCCGTTTTCCATCATCAGATCGGTCGGAATATGGAAGTATATGTCGATGACATGCTGGTCAAGAGCAAACTTTCCACTGATCATCTAACCGACCTGCGAGAGACCTTCGCCACCCTTCGCAAGTACCAAATGAAGCTCAACCCAGAGAAGTGCGCCTTCGGCGTAGGATCTGGAAAGTTTTTGGGTTTCATGGTCAGCCAGCGCAGCATCGAAGCTAACCCTGAGAAGATCAAGGCCTTGATTAAGATGCAGTCACCCAGAACGGTCAAAGAAGTTCAAAGACTCACCGGCCGAGTGGCGGCCCTCAACCGCTTCATTTTTCGCGCAACAGATAAGTGCCTACCATTCTTCAAAGTTCTTCGGTAGACTTTTGAATGGGCAACCAAATCCAAAGAGGCTTTTCAGCAGTTAAAGCAATGCATGGCCAATCCTCCCCTCCTTTCACAGGCAGTTACAGGCGAGCCTTTCTTTCTCTATTTAGCAGTGTCAAGCACCGCAGTCAGTGCAGCTCTTATCAGGGAAGACGGCTCAGTCCAACGGCCGGTCTACTACATCAGTCGAGCTCTCAGGGGAGCGGAGCAAAATTACCCATTGCTAGAAAAATTATCCCTAGCCTTGGTCACCGCCTCCAGACGGCTCCGTCTTTACTTCCAAGCCCATTCCATAGTGGTCCTCACCGACCAACCCCTGAAGAAGGTCATGCAGCAACCAGAACTCTCCGGCAGACTTATGCAGTGGTCAGTAGAACTCAGCCAGTTTGACATCTCCTACCGCCCTCGAACAGCGATCAAGGGACAGGCCATAGCCGACTTCATCCTGGAATTCACCAACCCTACCCCAACCACTACCTCTCCACCCCCACCAACTCCTGTCGAGCCAGAAGACCCCCATTCTTGGACTCTCAATGTCGACGGGTCATCCCGAAGGGAATGTAGTGGGGCTGGCCTCATCCTTACCTCCTCTGAGGGTGGGTATTTCAAATGTGCTCTCCGTTTCTTGTTTGATGCCAGCAACAATGAGGCCGAATATGAGGCATTGATAGCGGGACTCCGCCTTGCCAAGGACATTGGTGTCAGCCACATTCGGGTATTCAGCGACTCCCAGCTCATCGTCGGCCAGATTACTGGGGAATTCGATGCCAAGGAGGGCACAATGCGGGCTTACAGGGATATGGCACTCCCCCTTATTCGCCTCTTCAATACCTTCCACATCAAACACATACCCCGGGCGGAAAACTCCAAGGCAGATGAGATGGCTCAATTGGCCTCTGCAGACCAGTCCGACCTCAGCCACGGAGTCCGCCTCGAATACCTAGCCCACTTGGCTATCTCACCCGACCTACAAGAAGTACAGTTCCTCCAAAATGAACCCATCCCCTGGGCATCCGACATCTTCCTATTTTTGACAACAGGAGAACTCCCAGATGACCAACAGCAGGTCGCCAAGGTCAGGGCTCGGTCGTCTAACTACGTTCTGGTCAGCGGGGTCTTGTACAAACGTGGCTTTTCACGACCATATCTGCAATGCCTCAACTCGGCTCAAGCAACCTATGTAATGCAAGAAATCCGTGAGGGAATTTGTGGCAATCATTCGGGCGGCAGGTCTTTAGCCCACAAAATACTCCGAACCGGTTATTTCTGGCCGACTCTCAATCAAGATGCCACTGATTTTGTGCTCATATACGATAAGTGTCAGCATTTTGCCAACATTCCCCATGATCCTCCTACTGAACTGATCACACTCTGCAGCCCCTACCCGTTCGCCAAATGGGGGATCAACCTAGTTGGTCCACTTCCCACCGGCCGAGGCCAGACCAAGTTCGCGATTGTTGCCATTGATTACTTCACCAAGTGGGTAGAGGCAGAACCCCTTGCGACCATCACCGAGCGGAACACAACCAAGTTCATCTGGCAGTCGATCGTTTGCAGATTCGGCGTCCCTCAGGCCATTATCTCCGATAACGGCAAACAATTCGACAACGCCAAGTACAGGAAGTTCTGTGCTGACCTTCAGATTCAGGCCTGTTTCTCTTCCCCCGGTCATCCCCAAGCCAATGGCCAAGTTGAGGTCACCAACCGTTCTCTCCTGAAGATCATCAAGACTAAGCTCGAAGCCGCTAAGGGACTTTGGGCTGAGGAACTACCGAATGTGTTATGGGCTTACCGCACCACCGCTCGGACTCCCACTGGGGAAACCCCTTTTCGTCTAACATACGGCGCCGAGGCGGTTATTCCGGTGGAAATCGGTCTGCCTACCCCCAGGGTTTTACATCCGAATCCAGCACTCACCGAAGAACTCCGTCGGCCAGACCTGAACCTAATTGAAGAACTCAGAGAGACCACTGCTGTCAGATTGGCCTCATACCAACAGAAAAGGAGAACACACTACAATCGCAAAGTCCGACTAAGGGAGTTCGCTGTTGGGGACTTTGTCTTGAGAGAAGCAACTCTTGCCACCAAAAATCCGACTGAGGGTAAATTGGCAGCCAAATGGAAGGGACCTTACGTCGTGAAAGCCCGACCACGTCCAGGCACTTACCGACTTCAGGATTTGGAAGGCCGAGACCTCCCGCACCCTTGGAACGCCGAACACTTGAAATGTTACTTTCAATAAACCACTACTTTTGTATTGCTCAGTTATTGTATTTTCTTTTCGGCAAATTCATACGCTTGAACATTCTTGTTATCTTCTCACGCAATGTAACTTTTTCACGTTTATGTAACTCAGTTATCTATATGGTGCCTCAATGACGTTCTGATTACAGCACTCCTAAAAGCCTCGTCCAGACCGAGCACTCAAAGTCTCAGCCAGACTGAGCACTCAAAGCCTCGTCCAGACCGAGCACTCAAAGTCTCAGCCAGACTGAGCACTAAAAGCCCCGTCCACACCAAGCACTCAAAGTCTCAGCCAGACTGAGCACTAAAAGCCCCGTCCAGACCGAGCACTCAAAGCCTCAGCCAGACTGAGCACTAAAAGCCTCGTCCAGACCGAGCACTCAAAGCCTCAGCCAGACTGAGCACTAAAAGCCTCAAAGTCTCAGCCAGACTGAGCACTAAAAGCCTCGTCCAGACCGAGCACTCAAAGTCTCAGCCAGACTGAGCACTAAAAACCCTGTCCACACCGAGCACTCAAAGTCTCAGCCAGACTGAGCACTAAAAGCCCCGTCCAGACCGAGCACTCAAAGCCTCAGCCAGACTGAGCACTAAAAGCCTCGTCCAGACCGAGCACTAAAAGCCTCAGCCAGACTGAGCACCAAAAGCCTCAGCCAGACTAAGCACAAAATCCTTAGCCAGACTGAGCTTGATGCACTCGGCCAGACCACGCAAAATCACAAGTCTCAACCAGACTGAGTACCGTCATTCCAGGCCCAAGACTGAGTCACTTGTAGCCTTAGTAAAACCTCATAATTGTGGCATTAGTAGAACACTTAGTCACAATTCCAGGTCGAAGTTTTTACTCCACTCTTTACTTAATCAAATTCCAAAGACGTTCTTATATTTTTCCTCTACTAATCAGATTATTTCCTCCCCCATCAAGCATGACTCAAATAAACCACTCTCATCCATTTCAGCAATGTGGCAAGCACAGATACATAATTTTATCACATTTTAAATTCCACTCTGCATTGAGGAGTTCTTTACTTTACTCTGCATTGAGTTTTTATTACAAGCCAATTTCACTATGCATCAAGGAGTTCCTGAATTTAGTTCACACTGATTTATACACAAGCAAAAGCAATCGACTGAAAACACAGTAGAAATTTTATTTATTCACAAATGTGCACACAAGTTCATTACACCAATTCAAAAAAAAAAAAAAAAAAGGGTCTATGTAAGCTCCTTTTTCTTCTTCTTCCCCAGTCACTCCTCTTCACTGGATACAAGATCTTCTTCTTCAATGCCCTCATCCAGGGGGGTTTGGGCCACATCGTCTTCGCCAATCGTTACACTACTAAGGTCTAAGTTTGGGAACAGCTCTTCAGCTCTACGTTTGAACATCTTCCAGCCACTATCCAAGTACTCAGCCATTTCGTGCTTATAGAAGTCTGATTGCTGGAAGCTCTCAATAACTTCTGCTTCAATTCTGTCTCCAACAGTCGTCCTCGATGGGCCCGCGCCCCCAGACTCTTGCCTAGCCAGGCTGCTGGCGACCGCGGCATCAACTGCCATCTGAAATTCAGCAGACCCTTTGAATTGCTCCACTACTGCGACGCACAGATCAGGATAAGCCGCCCTCTCAGAAGCGGCCTTCGCCTTCTCTTCGTCCAGCTCTTTCTGTAGGGTCGCCTTTTCAGACGCAGCCTTTGCCTTTTCCTCATCCACTTCCTTCTGCAGGCTCTCCTTCTCCGCCGTCGCCTTCGCTCTCTCTGCTTCCAACTCCTTCTAAAGCCTCCCCTTCTCCTCCACTGCCTTGGCGCGCTCGCTCTCCAGCTCCTTCTACAGATCGCCAATTTTGACATCCGCCTCATCTTTCTGCCTGACCAACTTTTCATTGCTGCTCATGGTCTCTTCATGCCGCTCGACCGCGACGGCACAGGCTCTTTGGGCCTCCTCCAACTTCTTCTGCTCGCCAGTCAGCTGGAACTCGAGCGACACAACTTGGTGGCGTGTGTTCTCCAGCTCCAACTTGACTGCTTGCAGATCGGTGTAGGCGCTCTCCCAACTCGCACTCTCCTCTTTCAACTTAGCAAGCTGAGCCTTGACTTCATCTGCCTTCAGCTTTGCAGCCCCCGCTTTTCTTAACAGGGCCCCTGCTAAGGTGGTTACCTCCATTTGGGCAAAGTATAACCCCCTCAGCAGGTCAGCCTCATTGAATTTGGCAGCTGCTGAGTGCACGGATGCTTCCTCCACGATCGCTACCAGGCGGTCTGCACCTGCCCTGGCTGGCCTGGCTGGGCCCTTCTCTCCCTTCAACCGCCTAGCCACTGCCCGAACGTGGTAGACAGCGGTAGTAAGACCGACACCCCCCTGGGGCGCAGAACCCTTTTGGATCTTTTCCCCTTCACTTGGTTTAGCCCCAGTTGCCACACCCTCCGCCTACACTTTGGGGGCAACCCTCTCGACCCCTTGGATGATCTCTACCACTGCTGGGGCGACCTCCACAACCTCCACTGTTGGGACGACCTCCACCACCTTCGCCCTCTTTGACCCAGGGGCATCTGCAGCCCTCTCAGGGGCACTCCTCTTCTTCTTCAGAACCTCCCCCTCCTTTCTCGCCTGTTCTTTCACGGGATCAGCTGGGGGCGGTCGCGACACAAAACTGCTTAAGTCCTTCCCCCCCAGCGGCTTGGGGCGCGGTCGGACCCTCTCCCGCGCGATCGGTTGGGGAGGTCGGTCTTCCTGCGCCTCCTTAAATTTTGTGGCTTTGGCCAGTATGGCCCTATCCTCTGCCTCTTGCGCTCTCCTCCTTGCCTCCAATTCAGATCGCCCCACATCCCCACCGCTCGGTTGATGACCCAACCCACCGCAAACAAGGCTGAGGACTGAACGAGTTCGTCCTACCTGGCTCCCTCCTTTTCCCTCCAGGCCTTCACCTTCTTTATTCTCTCATCTGCTGCTGCCCCTAATTTTGGCTCCATAGATTTGGTAGGCACCCTCCACATCGTGCGCACCCCAGCCCCTCCATTGGTGGACACATAGAACCACTGTGGTCTCCAACCTTTGATTGACGTTGGCAGCCCCGCCACCAAACCCCTCCCTGCCGCTGCCTGCAAGGTGACCCAAGTCTCCTGCTGCCCTGAGGCCTTATAGCATGCAAAGAATTCGTCTACTGTCATGGCCTCCCCTCCATTCGCCTTCGGCCACGCACTCACACAGGCCAGCAAGATCTTCCATGCATTAGGCATTAGTTGGCCCGGTGCTACCTCCAGATGGTTAAGCACATCCACCATCACTTGCGGCAGTGGCAACCTCAGTCTTCCCTTCAACGCTTCCTCATAAAGGGAAAACTCCCCTGGCCTGGCATCAGACAGCCTTTCTGTTGATGTCGGCAGTAGTAACTCTACTTCCATAGGGATCTGATATTTTTCGCGGATAGCCTCCAACTCCGCCGCGGTAATCGTGGATTTGTCAGCCTTCGTGTGTCAATGATCTGGTTCCGCTTGGCTGATTGGCTTTGGAGCTGCTATCATGGTGGAACCATGCGATCGAACCACCGATTCTCCCAACCTCTCTGTCCTATACTGCGCCGCTAGCTCCACTGCATCATCATCACCAAGCGGGTCCACCCTCACATTCACAACTTCTTCTTGGGCCATTTCTATGGTATGTTTGCGAATCACTTCTGACGCAGGTGCAAGGCAATTAAAAAAGTGTTGCAGCGGTGTATCGTGGGCAACGAAGGCGTTAGCACTTGGGATGCTTTAAGTTTTTGTAAACAAGTAGGTGAACCGAATGATGCCAAAAGCCCACGGTTTGCCCGTATTCCAAGGATTCCAATTAATTTTCACCAGTTTGAAAACTTTTCAAATCATCCGCCAAAACTGCCTTTTCAACACACATAATGACCTATCGTTTCATTTCTGCTCCAACGCCTAACCTACCCCCTAAGATATTGCCACGTGTACAACCATGATACACTGTCCCCTCCCCTTACCTTGTCGTTTCCACTTCAAATCATCACTTGACACGCCGCCTCTTGAGCCCCGCGTCCCCCCCCCGCTCGGTCTTTGCGCGCGGTCGCCCCTCCTCGCGATCGGCCCTACTACTCGGCCTTCGTGCGCGGTCACCCTTTCACACGGTCGGCCTTGTTGCTCGGTCTTCGCGCGCGGTCGCCCCTCCTCGCGATCGGCCCTTCCGCTCGGCCTTCGCGCGGGCAGTCCTTCTCACGGTCTTCCTTTCCGCTCAGCCTTCGCACGCGGTCGCCCCTCCTCGCAATCGGCCCTTCCGCTAGGCCTTCGCGCAGGCAGTCATCCTCACGGTCTTCCTTTCCGCTCAGCCTTCACGCGGTCGGTGCACCTCCTGGTTGGCCTTCCCGCTCGGTCCCCCTCTCACGGTCGGAGCTCCTCACGCTCGGGCCACCAACTCGGTCACCCATCCCGGTCGGACTCATCTCCCTCATAAATATTCCCTTCGTTGGACTGAAGCTACACTCGGGAATGGGGGATTACTGACACGGACAGGCCCACAAAGGCCATGAACCACTATAAACAACCCAAGCCCATCAATTGGAGCCCAATACATAACCCAGCCATTGAAGTCCAGAACAGCTGGATTCCAACATGGCATAAAGACCCAATGACATTCAGACACATGACAGGTGAAGGACGAGCCATATCAGCAGACAAAGATCTGCAAACTTATTGCCACTGCACATCACCATTAATGCAGCCCGTCACAACATTTATTACGACAACACCTCCCCGTCGGAACAAGACCCCCTTACCCTGAACAAGGTAAGCTACAGTATAGACTTTCGGCGAGGAGGGCAGGTCGGAAGAGACAGCGAAATGATTACCAAAGGATATAAACAAACGTTGAAGACAGGAAGAGGGTTAAGTCATCTATCTCTCATCTCTCTCTTTCTATATCCTCTACTTCCTTTACTAATTTGCTCGTCGGAGGATTCACTGGGGGACTACCCCGTTCCCCGTTGAACTTATTTGCAGGTTGCTTGGCGGGCTTCACCATTTGGATCTCAGCTAGAAGAACTTGGATCAGTCCGACCCATTTCCCGGGAACGAGTTGTATTATCATAATCAAATAGGTATTCTTTCTCATATCAATTCAAGTTTTATTGCAACTTCTTTTAATCTTAAGAGAGTCTTGCAATTTTTTTTCCCTTCAATCTTGGGTTATGTGACAAATCAATTGAACTGAGAGCAACAATCACCAAAAAAGTAGATCTTACAGATAAGATTATAGAAGTGTAAGAAATCATTACAAAGATTGTTTGTGTCACTCTACAACAGATCACTGAAAACCTATTACAGTATACATATATATATATATATATATATATAGAGAGAGAGAGAGAGAGAGAGAGATTTCGCCTTTGCAATTGGGTTCCTCTGAAGCTGCAAAGTCAGCTACAGAAAACAGCCCCTTTTGAAGCGACGATGAACTAAGTCTAAGGCGCTGTTTGGGAGTTGGGTTTTGGATTTTTTTTTCTTTTTTTTTTTCACTAAAAGACAAATTAGTTACAAAACTAAAAGAAATAAATCCAAACAAAATATCACATTAAACCCCATAATCATTTCATTTTTTCTCTCACAAATATCACATCAAACCACAAAAAAAAACCCAACTATTTTTCCAAACACAAAAAAAAATTTCTCCAATAATATCTACAACTAAAAAAACCCACTTCCCAAACACCCACTAAGAGTGCGTTTGTTTTGAGAGATTATTTCACGGATTGGACTATTAGTCTATCTGGACTAATACTTCATTGTTTGGTTTAATTTTTTTACTCTTGATTAATAGTTTCTCCATACTATTAATCCCTCATATGAGGGATTATTGTATCATAGGGAGAGGGATGAGATTATTTCTATAAGATTGGTATCCCATGAAATTAATGTGTGAAATATCTATTTTACCCTCATGTTACTACTTAATAAACAATTGAAAAAAGATAAATAGTCTTTTGAACATTTATAAATTATTTTTTTAGTGTTATTAATTTAAAATTATATATTAAATAAAAAATATAAATTATAAATTATAAATTAAATTGAATTAAAAATAATAAATTAAAAATTATGGCCTTATAATTTTTTTAGTGGTGTTAAAAAATTAAATTTATATATTAAATAAAATTATTTTTTTAGTGGTGTTAATTTAAAATTATATATTAAATAAAAAATATAAATTATAAATTTAATTTAACTGAAAAAATAAATTAAAAATTATGGCCTTATAAATTAAAAAATTTTAGTGTTGTTAAATTATAAATTATAAATTACAAGGATAAAATTGTCTTTTGAACATTTATCTTTATCCAGTCTGTCCAAACTAAATATTAGATTCACTAAAAATAGTTCAATCCTGACATTTATTCCCATGACTAAACAAACATATGATACAAATTCAGTCCAACCAAATAGTCCAGAGACAATGTATTCTAGGACTAACAGTCCGATGGATTACAATTCTCCCTTATCCAGTCCGTCTAAACAAACACATCCTAAATGGCAACGACAATGTCGCATTAGATGTACCTATTTTGATTTAAATTTCACTTTCCAATTTATTGTTTTAAATTGAATAATTTAATCTCTGTATATTTTAAATCTAATTTTAATTGGATTATTCTATTCAAGATAAAAAAAAATTAAAAAATATAATTAGAATATTTGTGGATCTTATGAGGTATATACGCAAAAATAGTAATAATAACGAAAATTTAGAAGGAATAATTAAATTGAAGTTGAACTTAAAATGTAAAAATTAAATTGTTCAAATTAAAATAATATAAACTAAATAAAAAATTTAGTTCTAATTACACAGATGAAAAGTATAATTTCCTAACATTTTTGAGATTCAGATCTTCCGTCCCCAGTTTCAGTATAATTTTTCTATCACACCTATTATGCTATCACATGCTACTTTAATTTATACATCTTAACTCTGACAAGTTCGCTCGGTAATCATTTCAGCAATTCTCTCTCCTCTCAAAACAAGTCGTGATTTATCAACTTTGTTGGTTTGAAAATTGATTATTTTCATTAATTTTTTTTATTATAAAAAATGTATATAAAAATAAAAAATAATAATGTTATAATTTTTAATAATTTTTAATTTTTAATTTAAAATAACCTATCCAAATGGGCCTAATCTCATTCTGTTTTTAATGCAAAGCCGATTGCACAATCTATTGGCAAAGAACTAACGACATTGACAGCCCATGCTTCTGCAAGATTGATAAAATCTTTTACCCAAAACTATGGTCGCAGCTTCAAGGTTAAGATAAAAAAATTAAACTTTTAATTTGTCACAAAAATGTATATATATAATTTTTCTAAAATTTTATTATTAAAGGGCCTTTCACCAAATATCTCAAAAAAATAAATGTCATCTAACATAGCAATATATAGGAATATGCTTAGAAAATCCTCCATAAAATGAATAATGGTCTTCAATGTCTGCAGTCCACATCGCATAACATAAACAAAGAACAAAGAGCTAAGTTTTCTCGCTTGATTGAGAAATTATAATTTGGTATAAAGATAGCATTACGCGATACAATTATACTATTCACATTGATGAAACCCTTTATTAACAAAGTCATGTTAAGGCATTACTATTCATTCGTCAGACCATTCATCAATTAATGAACAATTGAAACTCCAATTGACATTGGTTTTTAGATCACTCAATAATTTCTGCATTTGACCTTGTTTAATCTACACTGTTTGTAAGCTAATATAAGCATCTATTTTTTAGTGCCCTAATTGTATTTTTTAACAAATGAAGCTTCCTTGGTGAGAGCAAAATATTGACGCAAACCAAACGATACAAAAATTCACATTGATTTCTACAAATGAATTTTAATCACAATTTTGAATTATTTAAAATTTGTTAAAATTGAACAGACCAATTAAATGGCTACATAATCATTTCGATTTTTGGTAAACTCATCCTAAGAAAATCTATTACATGCTAAGTCTTGGGTTGGGCCGGGCCATTAGCCTTCAACACGGCCCAGGCTGGAGGATTGGTTGGCCTGAAAATATATGAGTTGGGCTTGGGCCGGATGGAATAACACTAAAGTGAATCGGTGTCCATTGATTCATTCGATGGAAGGACCATTCGACTATTGGGCCATCCAAATGACCTTTTTGTAGCCCAGTCTAAAATCAGCCCATACACTCATTTTTTAGGTCCATACATACTAAACATTGATTACTATTTGCTCCCTCTATTGTTCTTGTTCTTTTGTTTTTGATGTATGTATGCATTTTTAGTACAAACAATAAGATTATTCATTGAGAAACTAAGCGATCATTTGGGAAGTGACTATTTTAATTAATTTTTTAATTTTTTATGAAAAGATATACAAAAAATTAAAAAAAAAATAATGTAATAACTTATAGTGATTTTTTGACTTTTTAACTATATTAACCTAATATCAAACAAGATCTAAGTGAATAGCATGTGAACTATAAAACTAGTAATCATATTTTTATGAGATTAAAAATACGCACAACTTAATAACACAATCAATTAATTTATGTATTTATGTATTTTAATAAATTTTTTTTTTTTTTTTAAATTTTGCATAATTGAATATGCAATGTTGATTGTTGTGATGCACTTTGAAATTTGTATGATTGGGGTCATAAAGGCCAAATCCCACATGGACCTCATAAATCCATATATTTTAAAGTCCATGAGTCGGTCTTGGACTTTTGAAATATAAGATAGGCTACCTTCAGCCCAGGCCATTAACCAATAAATATTTATGAACTTGGACCTAGGCTTTATAAGAATAAGGACATGTGTACTTAATAATCTATTAAAAAACATAATGCTACATTCCATTAATTTTGAATCCCTAATATCAACTCTTAATCACATGACAAGTACTCATTGGATAATTTTTATGTTTTAGTGAGTTTTCTAGTAACGTGACTTATGATACATCACTAGGGATTCGTTTGAGAATCCAAAATTAGTGGTCCAAAACATTTTTCAAAAACAAATTTACTTACACTTTCTCTTGTATGGTGTAGGACTCACACAATGTATTATTTAGAAAAGTGTGTAAAAAATTAGATGAACCTAGTATTGTTGTAAATTTTAAGGTAGGATTGAGAAAAATACCTAAAAAATCATAAATTAATCCAATTTATATCAAATTGTATTATTTGGTTTGATTTTCTTAATTTATGGTCCAATTCAGATTCTTAAAATATGTGAACTATATTATAAAGTTTGGTTTGTGATTTTATAGTTATAATTTCGAAAACTAAACCATTTAGATATATTACACATATAATTTATTATTTACGATAGACACTCAATTATCTTATTAGTATAATAAATATAGATATTCATTTATGTTAATACTTTGCTTACAATTATGTTCTCCTATGATGATAGGATTATGTAAAATGATGATATATTTATTGTTTAATCTTTGAGTAAGTTGTGATTATGTTGTAAATAATAAAAAATTTTGGAAAAATTAAAATTCTCGAGATATTGATTCGTGATTATGTTTCAATTTAAAATAATAAATAACAATCTTAATCAAATAATCAAGACAAATCGATACAACAATTTAATGTGAAAAAATCACAATTGGAGTGTCTCCAATTGTGATAAAAAAAAATTTTAAATTAAAAAAAAAAACCACGAGTTAAAGTCATAAAACAATTTACTAAGAAAACAAAAATGAATTACACATGTATACCCTCAATTACCTAGTGTCACGACCCAAACCCGCCCCTATAGGTTTGGCACCGTAACCGGCCAGTAATCCGAGGATTACCTACGGCCTCTGAACAGATTAACAAAATATTAGGGGCTAGCGGAAGCAAATAATAATATACAACGTCCATTGAGCTGTGCAGACTTATATGAGACAGAAAAATTTTAAACTTTTTATACATATAACTACACATTATCTTTAAGTCATAAAATACATATACAGATTAGGCAGAAAGGGTCTTAGTCCCCTTTTTCAAAATACACAAGACTTGCTGGACCAAAAACATAGCTTAAACTTTAAATCATATAACAACAATGCTTAACATATCCGGAACCTCCACGGGAGGCACATAGGTTGGCTGACAAACGGATTCTAGACAAAAGCCTCTAGCCTGGTCACGCGCCTGATCACCTACATACGTAAATAATACAATGAGCTAAAGCCCAGTGAATAATAATAGAGTAAAGGGTTTAATGAATGATATCCATCACAGAGTTAGAAATCAAAGTTTATATCAGAAACACAATCTTATCAGAAACAGAGTCTTATGCATATTCAGTTTTCAAATCAGAAACAGATTCAGATACATACTCATATTCATATTCATAATCAGATTTTGCATAAGATCATATGTGGTACACCCATTAGCTAACAGATCAGATTGGTCTAGAGACCACAGACAGAGTTGGTACCAACGACCATGAGGGTCCATATCTTGCGCGCAAGTAGCCATGGTATTATTTCCCCCAGGCAAGGGCCAGATATAGATAACCACGGTATTGTTTCCCCCGGGCAAGGGCCAGATCCACGATATTATATCCCCCGGGTAAGGGCCAGATCCCCGGTATTATATCCCCCGGGTAAGGGCCAGATACTAAGGGTGCCACAATTACTTTTCAGAAAACTGGACATTCATTCATTCATTTCCAACATATCATAGCTTTTCAAGAATCAATCATTTCGTATCATAGTATACTGAAAATACATAACATTGAACATAACTTTACAAAGTTATTACTCACAGAGGGCTGCAGAGGCAAATCAGACAGACTGGATATATCAGATAAATCGGGCAGACAATGGCGCGTGACCTACACAAACATATAACATATACACATTGAAATACAACATTACTCCCTTGATTAAACTTGTCCTTTCTAGTCTTTATAGTCCGAAGTTCTACTACATTTATTCTTTCTCAATTAGGTAAACTGGGTTCTTATTTCACATATTCTTTCGTTACTAAGTCCCTCTTTTCCAAATAAGTTGATCCTTTACTTAGCTTCTTAAATAATTACCACAAGATCAATGATTCATCCTTTAACTAACTAACCTATGTTGATTAGTAGCTTATTATTCTTTATTGAGTCATAAATTGCTAAATCATCTATTCAAAATCATGCCCCAATTGCCAAATTTAGTTTGAAATCATTTTCTCCATATCAAGCCAAATCCTAACTCAAAATGATTAACTTCTAACTTAATCTCCATAAATTGAACATGGCACCAAACTCTCATTTTCTTTTTAGTTACATAAAATTGATTTCAAGCCCTTTCTACTTTCCTACCAAGCATGAAATTAAAGTCATAAATTCCTTAGAAAATTATTCACATGTATGAAATTGACATCAAAATTACTAATTTTATATTCTTATAAATTCTCCATCTAACTTCCATAATCTTAATCTTGACTTAATTCATAACCTCAATTTAATTCATAACCAAAATATGTTTAATTTAAATAAAATCTTAAATCACACTACATGCATGGATTAAAAATCAAATTATAAAATCAAAGCTTTATCTAGCATTAGGATTAATTCTAATTTTCCATAAACTTGATGTTCATAAAAACATTTCATTTTTCTCTTCAAAATATGAGATTGAATTAATCCAAATCCTTCAAAATCCATAATGTATGCAATACAAATAGGTCCAATTTTTATTATTAATAACAAAATCAATTTAATCATGAATTACACAAATCAATTTCTTACAAATTCAACTTAACTCAATTTCTAACTAAAAACTTAATTTATAAGCATAGATGTTCTAAAATGTGCTTAAATTGAACAAACCTTTTAAATTAATTCTCATGCATGGATTAGAGATTAAAACCAAACCAATTTTTAGGTTTCAAAAGAAAATCAAAAACCTCAATTTGAAGAATTCTCACAATTATTTCCATAACCATAAATATGCATGTAATCCATCTCATGTTTAGAACCCAATTTCCTCCCATAATTTTGAATCCAATTCAATTTCTTCATTATTTTACTAATTCCTCTTAAATCATGAAATTGAAATTATAGACTCTTTTAAAGAAATAATTTCATATACAAAACATTTATCAAAACCCCACTAATTCTATCTTATTAAGCTCCAACCATAATTAAACTCTTAGTTTACACCAAAACTCAATCACAAACTTATATTCTTAAATTATGGATTAATTTCTTAACTTACATTACATGCATGGGTCAAAAATCTAATTATGAACCCAAAACTTTATCTAACATTCTAAATTTTCATAAACTTGATTCTTATCAAACATTTCCTTTTTCTCTTCAAATATGAACTTGAATAAATTTAGATTTTCCATAATCCATGAAATATATTGTAATTAGAGTATTAATTTGCTCATGCATGTAACATTTTCATGCAAAATCACCACATTAAATCCATTGTAAATAAGTTCCTAAATTAATTCCATAATCATCCATATGCATGCAACCCATTTTAGATTAACTTCCATAATCCCATACTAAGTTAATTTTCTTCATCTTCTTGTTATTGATTCCAATTTTACCTTTAATTTTAAGCATAATGTAAAGATTCTATAAAAATTTAAGCATGAATCCATACCTTAAACTTTAATTTCAGCCATTTACTTGATTCTCCTCTACTTCCCCCTTTCTTTTCTTCATTTCCTCTTGGTTTCTCCTTCAAATTCCCAGCAAATAAGTTTCAAGAATGTTTTACACTCTCCCTCTCTCTCTCGGCTGTTTCTCTAATTGCTCCACCAGAACTAAGGCTCTTCATGACTCCTTTCTTCCTCTTTTATTTTATTATTTTGAATACACTTCATGAACTCATATAATAATATAATTATATAATAGCACTTGATTCCCACACCTTACACGTGCACGCACATCACTCTCAAAGCACTTCCAGCACAACACTTAACATGCACACACAAATCTGGTTTCTCAGTACACCCACCAGACTTTCTCTGCACACACCCCACATATAATCCCAACGCTAAATCATTTTACAATTTAATTTATGGTTAGGATTAATTTAATTAAATAACACCTAGCCTTAATAAATTTCAATTAGCACATCAGTAGATTAATTATAACAAATCATAGATCTCTCATAATTTAATTAGTCTAATTGATTTCCATTAGAGCCTAATTAATTATATTTAATTTTATTAGTCTGAATCAAATTTTTAATCAGACTCTCAAAAGGCTCCAAATAATAAATCGAACTTATTGCCAACCTCAATTTTGATTTCTTAAATCATTTAAATCTTCAATTTCTGATCAGACTCCAAGTTTCCGTCAATTAGATTACATATTCAAATAGGACACCCCACAAATAAATTAATCCGTAATAGTCACAACCCTCAATCTTCATAACTTAATCAACTCCAATTAGGACCTAATTAATCGAATCTCAATTTCACTAAACTAAACCGAATATTTAATTAAACTCCCAAATGGATCCGTAATTAAGATTAAATTGATTCAGCTTCCTAACTTCACTTCCTTAAGCCATTTGGACCCTTAATTTCTAATTCCAAAATAAACCTTCAATCAAATCATATACGAGTCAGATTTCACAATTCTCATAAATCCCAAATAAATTATAATACTAGGCAATTAAATCTTAAATCCTCTTAATTAATCAAGTACTAAACATTATACGTGATGGGGTTGTTACACCTAGTGAATACACACCCGAATTGAGCCGACTCCGATATGTCTCTTCCACCACCGTCTTCACCTCGAAATTGTCTTACCCAACATTAAATCCACAACGTCGATGTCGAATCCACGACGATAAGTCACTTCAGAATTCACCAAAATTTCAGACCCAAATTTTTCAGAATTTACCGAAAAACACCTCTCTCTTTAGTGAGTAAAAAAAACAAATAAAACCCTTGATGTTAATATGAAGTTCATAATTCTATTGATCACTCTCAAATCAACAAGGAAACACTCAGAACAATACCCTCAAATATAGAAGACCTTAGTAACTTTGCTTTCCCAGAATTTGGACGGCCTAAATCCTAAAAGCAATGAACGGCGCACTTTATAGAAAACAAAGCTGTGAAAACCGCTCGAGTGATCACTTCATCACTCGAACGAACTCACAAAAATTTGTGCCCGTCTCTCGAACTCATAAAGGATTCTCTTAGAAGTTCAATCTGCTTTGCAAAAATATTGGATGATATCACTCACTGCTCGAGCGGTCAAATAACTTTAGCTTCGGGGGCGCTGCCACTCAACCCTGCCTATGCGCTACCCCTTGGACCCTCACGAGCTAACTGGACAGCTCGATTCCCGTACATAGTCAACGACATGGCAAATATCAAAGCCTCAAGATCACAAACTTTTCTGTATAAGCACAATTCGGGTTGGATTCGCATCTAAACACTCATATCTTTACTGAAATAAAAAGAGCAAATAAAATTATAACTGAAAAGAGTTTTGTCAAACGAGATTGTCTATTATCAAAACCTAACAAAATTTATGAAAATCATACCCCCAATTAAACCATGTTTTTCTGATTCAATTTAGTTTGATTTTAAGGTCTTCATCATTCTATTTTATTTCAAATTTTATGAAATCGTAGCTATTAATTTAATTTTGATTTATTTTAAAATTGAATCGAACTAAAGCATGCAAACTCTTATTTTAAGAATGAACATGGAGGCAGAGAGAAAAACTTAAGACTTGGAAGCTGTGTTTGATTCATAAATTTAAAGATAAATTAAAAAACAAAAACAAAAACAAACAAAAAATATCTACTTTTTACACATCCTTTTTATTTTTATTTTCAGTTCTGATTTATAGCTTGAAAATATTGAGACTCAAATGACCCGAGTTCCAAAATGACGTCGTTTTGGATTTTTTTTTTTTCCTCTTTTCTTTTTGAAGCAAAGGTGAAGATGAAGAAGAAAAAGAGAGGGGAGAGAGAGAGCATCAACCAACTCAGATCATCATCATCAACTGAGAGAAAGCATCAACATCAAACAACAACACATCATCATCATTATCATCATTAACAACAACAGTTTTGGCACCTATACACACAGATCTATACATACACACACAGATCTTTTCTGCTTCTTCTTCTTCTTCTTCTTCTTCTTCTTCTCTATACACACACATATCTATACATATATATAGAGAGAGAGATACAGAGAGAGAGAGAGAGAGAGAGAGAGGCATTTGTGTATATACACAGATGATGGCGATGCCAGTGATGGGTCGAGCGCTCTCTCTCTCTCTCTATAAATCCTCACTATTCTCTCTTTCTTCTCTTCCTCTCTTGTTCTCTTATTTTCTTTTCTCTCTCTTCCTCCCTCCCTATTTCAGAGATATAAGAAGGGGGGGGAGAAAAAAAAAACTGTCCAAAACGACGTCGTTTTGGACAGTTGAACCATTCGTGCCTGAACCATTTCGAACTATCAAGTATTATTCTTTTTTAAATTTATAAATCAAACATAACGGAGAATTGAGGAGTGGATTACCGTGTGGCGGTATATGATGCCAAACACACGCCACTACCCATTTGCAACCGCCACAGTCCATAACTAAAATTCTGAGGGTTCAAAGAGGAAGAGCAAAACGGCCAAGACACCTTCTAGGGAGCTTCTATATGCACACACCATATCCCCTCTTCCCACACACTTAATGAGAGAGTGTGTTGAAAAGTTGTGTGCGAAGGATGTGTATAAAGAAAGAGTGGTGTGTGTGTAAATAGATGCTCCCCACCTTCCAAGTAACTTATGATCGGTCTCTCCCTACTAGCTTCCAAAACAGGTATTTTCAAATTATTACTTCCAATCTACTTCATTCTCAAGCTAATTTGCAATTCTAATTTTCTTTTTTAGGTGAATAAATTCTAAATTTTTAATTTAAAAAAAATGTAAAGTGATGAAATTTTATTTTTTTATTTTGTTTTAAACTATAAAGTGATGCAATTTTTTTAAAAAAAAAAATACTAATCGCTGCGGTCTTATCGTAACAGCACCAGCCCTGACCGGCCAATTACAAGCCCAGTCGGCTATTCCAACTGCCGTAAGGTGTGGGGGAGGAGACTGCGCATTTGAAGAAAAGAAGGTGAGGGAGAGAGACAGTTGAGTTGACTATATGGGTATGACTATATGGGTAGGGCAATGGCCCAGCAACGCAGCTGCCGTTTGCATCTGGATTGGGTTTGGGACAAAAGAATAGAAAGATAAAATAAATTAAATAAATTAATAAGATAAAATGTTATATTTAAATTATAATTATTTTTTTTTATAAAATTTTTTCTCTTATAAAAAAATTAAAAAGTTAAAAAATTCTTCTTAAATGGAGTTAATTTAGCCAGACTTAGCCAAAAAATTAAAAAGTAAAGCTAAAAAACTTCTTCTCAAATGAACCCTCTACCGACGAGTTATATTCCCCTTTAATCTATTTTGGTGCTTAATATATTCTCCTTTTCTGATAATAATAATAATAATAATAACCCTCAGCCTGTTTAAAAGAAGGAGGATTTGGATTGGAGTTGACTATTTGGACCAGTAGAGCCTATCATGGACTCCGTTTTCATGATCCGAATCATATATTTTGTTGGCCATTTTGTATATTTCATCCACACACACAAAAAATTAGGTCGATCTAATATCTATGAATTGTTCAATTTATCACATTTTTTTACTAAAAATACTATAATTGTGTTTTTAAAAAATAAACTATACATTTTTTTATGACAACAATAATAAATTGAACAAGTTGTAATTATCGGATCGACCTAATTTTTTTGTAGATAAAATAAACAAAGTATCCGACAAAATGAACGGTTTGGATTATCGAAAAGGGGCCGCTGATAGGCCCCACGGATCCAAATAGTCCCCTCCAATCTAGATTTTGGACTGGAGGGAATCCTCCTTCTTAAAAAAAATATTTAGCTTATAAAATTAGACAGATATTTGATATTCGATTAATTTAATTTTTTACAAATATATTTTATACGATATATTTTTAAAAAATGAACAATTTAAATTATCAACGACCAGGGGTGCACATTAACATATGCACAACCCGCTGTGCTTCACATACAGTACTACTAATATTTTTATTTTTTATCAATGTTTTATTTCAAATCAGTCTCATATTTCTAGTACCTTTCAAATGTTTGTATGATTTAGGTTATGTTTGGGAAGAGCTAAAATGTCTAAAGAAGCAAAAAGAAAAAAAAAAAAAAAAAAAAAAGGTTAATAAAATAAAATATCACATTCAAATCATAATTATTTTAATTTTTTTCTCACAACATCACATCCAAACCAAAAAAAGTTAAAAGTTCTTTCTAAACGGAACTAATTTAATCAGACGAAATTAGTCAAAAAATCAAAAAAAATAGGGCTAAATTAGCTCTTCCTAAATCAAAGCTTAATCATATTGGGCAAGTTCACTCAAGGCCATGCTCTCGCTTCCATGTTTATACACTGGTACTTTTACTGATCGCGTCCCTCTCTACGATTACAACTTATAAGTAAAAAAAATTCCATTATAGTTTACTCTAATAAAGTAATAAGGGTAATTACAATTTATACCAAATTTCATTTGGGTCTCTAACCTTTGATTGACGTTGGCAGCCCCGCCACCAAACCCCTCCCTGCCGCTGCTTGCAGGGTGACCCAAGTCTCCTACTGCCCTGAGGCCTTATAGCATGCAAAGAATTCGTCTACTGTCATGGCCTCCCCTCCATTCGCCTTCGGCCACGCACTCACACAGGCCAGCAAGATCTTCCATGCATTAGGCATTAGTTGGCCCGGTGCTACCTCCAGATGGTTAAGCACATCTACCACCACTTGCGGCAGTGGCAATCTCAGTCCTCCCTTCAACGCTTCCTCATAAAGGGAAAACTCCCCTGGCCTGGCGTCAGACAGCCTTTCTGTTGATGTCGGCAGTAGTAACTCTACTTCCATAGGGATCTGATATTTTTCGCGGATAGCCTCCAACTCCGCCGCGGTAATCGTGGATTTGTCAGCCTTCGTTTGCCAATGATCTGGTTCCGCTTGGCTGATTGGCTTTGGAACTGCTATCATGGTGGAACCATGCGATCGAACCACCGATTCTCTCAACCTCTCTGTCCTATACTGCGCTGTTAGCTCCACTGCATCATCATCACCAAGTGGGTCCATCCTCACATTCACAGCTTCTTCTTGGGCCATTTCTATGGTATGTTTGTGAATCGCTTCTGACGCAGGTGCAAGGAAATTAAAAAAGTGTTGCAGCGGTGTATCGTGGACAACGAAGGCGTTAGCACTTGGGATGCTTTGAGTTTTTGTAAACAAGTAGGTGAACCGAATGATGCCAAAAGCCCACGGTTTGCCCGTATTCCAAGGATTCCAATTAATTTTCACCAGTTTGAAAACTTTTCAAATCATCCGCCAAAACTGCCTTTTCAACATACATAATGACCTATCGTTTCATTTCTGCTCCAACGCCTAACCTACCCTCTAAGATATTGCCACGTGTACGACCACGATACACTGTCCTCTCCCCTTACCCTATCGTTTCCACTTCAAATCATCACTTGACACGCCGCCTCTTGAGCCCCGCGCCCCCCCCGCTCGGTCTTTGCACGCGGTCGCCCCTCCTCGCGATCGGCCCTGCCGCTCGGCCTTCGCGCGCGGTCACCCTTTTACACGGTCGGCCCTGCCGCTCGGTCTTCGTGCGCGGTCGCCCCTCCTCGCGATCGGCCCTTCCGCTCGGCCTTCGCGCGGGCAGTCCTTCTCACGGTCTTCCTTTCCGCTCGGCCTTCGCACGCAGTCGCCCCTCCTCGTGATCGGCCCTTCCGCTAGGCCTTCGCGCGGGCAGTCATCCTCACGGTCTTCCTTTCCGCTCGGCCTTCACGCGGTCGACGCACCTCCTGGTCGGCTTTCCCGCTCGGTCCCCCTCTCACGGTCGGAGCTCCTCACGCTCGGGCCACCAACTCGGTTGCCCATCCCGGTCGGACTCATCTTCCTCATAAATATTCCCTTCGTTGGACTGAAGCTACACTCGGGAATGGGGGATTACTGACACGGACATGCCCACAAAGGCCATGAACCACTATAAACAACCCAAGCCCATCAATTGGAGCCCAATACATAACCCAGCCATTAAAGTCCAGAACAGCTGGATTCCAACATCACATAAAGACCCAATGGCATTCAGACACATGACAGGTGAAGGACGAGCCACATCAGCAGACAAAGATCTGCAAAGTTATTGCCACTACACATCACCATTAATGCAGCCCGTCACAGCATTTATTACGACAACACCTCCCCGTCGGAACAGGACCCCCTTACCCTGAACAAGGTAAGCTACAGTATAGACTTTTGGCGAGGAGGGCAGGTTGGAAGAGACAGCGAAATGATTACCAAAGGATATAAGCAAACGTTGAAGACAGGAAGAGGGTTAAGTCATCTATCTCCTATCTCTCTCTTTCTATATCCTCTACTTCCTTTACTAATTTGCTCGTCAGAGGGTTCACTGGGGGACTACCCCGTTCCTCGCTGAACTTATTTGCAGGTTGCTTGGCGGGCTTGACCATTTGGATCTCAGCTAGAAGAACTTGGATCGGTCCGACCCATTTCCCGGGAACGAGTTGTATTATCAGAATCAAATGGATATTCTTTCTCATATCAATTCAAGTTTTATTGCAACTTCTTTTAATCTTAAGAGAGTCTCGCAATTTTTTTCCCCTTCAATCTTGGGTTATGTGACAAATCAATTGAACTGAAGCAACAATCACCAAAAACGTAGATCTTACAGATAAGATTATAGAAGTGTAAGAAATCATTACAAAGATTGTTTGTGTCACTCTACAACAGATCACTGAAAACCTATTACAGTATACATATCTATATATATATATATAGAGAGAGAGAGAGAGAGATTTCGCCTTTGCAATTGGGTTCCTCTGAAGCTGCAAAGTCAGCTACAGAAAACAGCCCATTTTGAAGCGACGATGAACTAAGTCTAAGGCGCTGTTTGGGAGTTGGGTTTTGGATTTTTTTTTTCTTTTTTTTTTTTCACTAAAAGACAAATTAGTTACAAAACTAAAAGAAATAAATCCAAACAAAATATCACATTAAACCCCATAATCATTTCATTTTTTCTCTCACAAATATCACATCAAACCACACAAAAAAACCAAACTATTTTTCCAAACACAAAAAAAAATTTCTCCAATAATATCTACAACTAAAAAAATCCACTTCCCAAACACCCACTAAGAGTGCGTTTGTTTTGAGAGATTATTTCACGGATTGGACTATTAGTCTATCTGGACTAATACTTCATTGTTTGGTTTAATTTTTTTACTCTTGATTAATAGTTTCTCCATACTATTAATCCCTCACATGAGGGATTATTGTATCCTAGGGAGAGGGGTGAGATTATTTCTATAGGATTGGTATCCCATGAAATTAATGTGTGAAATGTCTATTTTACCCTCATGTTATTACTTAATAAACAATTGAAAAAAGATAAATAGTCTTTTGAACATTTATAAATTATTTTTTTAGTGTTATTAATTTAAAATTATATATTAAATAAAAAATATAAATTATAAATTATAAATTATAAATTAAATTGGATTAAAAATAATAAATTAAAAATTATGGCCTTATAATTTTTTTAGTGGTGTTAAAAAATTAAATTTATATATTAAATAAAATTATTTTTTTAGTGGTGTTAATTTAAAATTATATATTAAATAAAAAATATAAATTATAAATTTAATTTAACTGAAAAAATAAATTAAAATTATGGCCTTATAAATTAAAAAATTTTAGTGTTGTTAAATTATAAATTATAAATTACAAGGATAAAATTGTCTTTTGAACATTTATCTTTATCCAGTCTATCCAAACTAAATATTAAATTCACTAAAAATAGTTCAATCCTGACATTTATTCCCATGACTAAACAAACATATGATACAAATTCAGTCCAACCAAATAGTCCAGAGACAATGTATTCTAGGACTAACAGTCCGATGGATTACAATCCTCCCTTATCCAGTCCGTCTAAACAAACACATCCTAAATGGCAACGACAATGTCGCATTAGATGTACCTATTTTGATTTAAATTTCACTTTCCAATTTATTGTTTTAAATTGAATAATTTAATCTCTGTATATTTTAAATCTAATTTTAATTGGATTATTCTATTCAAGATAAAAAAAATTAAAAAATATAATTAGAATATATGTGGATCTTATGAGGTATATACGCAAAAATAGTAATAATAACGAAAATTTAGAAGGAATAATTAAATTGAAGTTGAATTTAAAATGTAAAAATTAAATTGTTCAAATTAAAATAATATAAACTAAATAAAAAATTTAGTTCTAATTACACAGATGAAAAGTATAATTTCCTAACATTTTTGAGATTCAGATCTTCCGTCCCCAGTTTCAGTATAATTTTTCTATCACACCTATTATGCTATCACATGCTACTTTAATTTATACATCTTAACTCTGACAAGTTCGCTCGGTAATCATTTCAACAATTCTCTCTCCTCTCAAAACAAGTCGTGATTTATCAACTTTGTTGGTTTGAAAATTGATTATTTTCATTAATTTTTTTTATTATAAAAAATGTTTATAAAAATAAAAAATAATAATGTTATAATTTTTAATAATTTTTAATTTTTAATTTAAAATAACCTATCCAAATGGGCCTAATCTCATTCTGTTTTTAATGCAAAGCCAATTGCACAATCTATTGGCAAAGAACTAACGACATTGACAGCCCATGCTTCTGCAAGATTGATAAAATCTTTTACCCAAAACTATGGTCGCAGCTTCAAGGTTAAGATAAAAAATCAAACTTTTAATTTGTCACAAAAATGTATATATATAATTTTTCTAAAATTTTATTATTAAAGGGCCTTTCACCAAATATCTCAAAAAAATAAATGTCATCTAACATAGCAATATATAGGAATATGCTTAGAAAATCCTCCATAAAATGAATAATGGTGTTCAACGTCTGCAGTCCACATCGCATAACATAAACAAAGAACAAAGAGCTAAGTTTTCTCGTTTGATTGAGAAATTATAATTTGGTATAAAGATAGCATCACGTGATACAATTATACTATTCACATTGATGAAACCCTTTATTAATAAAGTCATGTTAAGATATTATTGTTCATTCGTCAGACCATTCATCAATCAATAAACAATTGAAACTCCAACTGACATTGGTTTTTAGATCACTCAATAATTTCTGCATTTGAGGCTTGTTTTGGAAAGTTGGCTTTTAGCCACTTTTTTTGGTTTGTAGCAAAAGCCAAAAGTTAACTTTTTCGAATTTTTTTTCATTTGGGAAGGTGGTTTTTAGCCAAGGGTGAAATTACAATTTTACCCTTCATGAATCAAAATATGCTACATGGGTAAAGTTGTAGTATTTTAAACTAAATAGGGGTAGTTTGGTCATTTGATTATATTTTGACATCATAAACAAATATTAATAAAAAAAGCCAAAAGTCACTTTTTACCAACTTCCCAAATCATTTGTCTAAAAAAGCCAAAGGCTTGGTTAAAAGTCAAAAAGTCACTTTTTATCATCTTTCCAAAATAACTTCTCACTTTAATCTACACTGTTTATAAGTTAATATAAGCATCTATTTTTTAGTGCCCTAAGTGTATTTTTTAACAAATGAAGCTTCCTTGGTGAGAGCAAAATATTGACGCAAACCAAACGATACAAAAATTCACATTGATTTCTACAAATGAATTTTAATCACAATTTTGAATTATTTAAAATTTGTTAAAATTGTACAGACCAATTAAATGGCTACATATTAATCATTTCGATTTTTGGTAAACTCATCTTAAGAAAATCTATTACATGCTAAGTCTTGGGTTGGGCCGGGCCATTAGCCTTTAACACGGCCCAGGCTGGAGGATTGGTTGGCCTGAAAATATATGAGTTGGACTTGGGCCGGATGGAATAACATTAAAGTGAATCGGTGTCCATTGATTCATTAGATGGAAGTACCATTCGACTACTGGGCCATCCAAATGACCTTTTTGAAGCCCAGTCTAAAATCAGCCCATACACTCATTTTTTAGGTCCATACATACTAAACAATGATTACTATTTTCTCTCTCCATTGTTCTTGTTCTTTTGTTTTTGATGTATGTATGCATTTTTAGTACAAACAATAAGATTATTCATTGGGAAACTAAGCGATCATTTGGGAAGTGACTATTTTAATTAATTTTTTAATTTTTTATAAAAAGATATACAAAAAATAAAATAAATAATGTGACAACTTAAAGTAATTTTTTGACTTTTTAACTATATTAACCTAATATCAAACAAGATCTAAGTGAATAGCATGCGAACTATAAAACTAGTAATCATATTTTTATGAGATTAAAAATACGCACAACTTAATAACATAATCAATTAATTTATGTATTTATGTATTTTAATAATTTTTTTTTAATTTTAATTTTGCATAATTGAATATGCAATGTTGATTGTTGTGATGCACTTTGAAATTTGTATGATTGGGGCCATAGGCCAGATCCCACATGGACCTCATAAATCCATATATTTTAAGGTCCATGAGTCGGTCTTGGACTTTTGAAATACAAGATAGGCTACCTTCAGCCCAGGCCATTAACCAATAAAAATTTATGAACTTGGACCTAGGTATTATAAGAATAAGGACATGTGTACTTAAAAATCTATTAAAAAACATAATGCTACATTCCATTAATTTTGAATCCCTAATATCAACTCTTAATCACATGACAAGTACCCATTGGATAATTTTTATGTTTTAGTGAGTTTCCTAGTGACGTGAGTTATGATACATCACTAGGGATTCGTTTGAGAATCCAAAATTAGTAGTCCACAACATTTTTCAAAAACCAATTTACTTACACTTTCTCTTGTATGGTGTAGGACTCACACAATGTATTATTTAGAAAAGTGTGTAAAAAATTAGATGAGCCTAGTATTGTTGTAAATTTTAAGGTAGGATTGAGAAAAATACCTAAAAAATCATAAATTAATCCAATTTATACCAAATTGTATTATTTGGTTTGATTTTCTTAATTTATGGTCCAATTCAGATTCTTAAAATATGTGAACTATATTATAAAGTTTGGTTTGTGATTTTATAGTTATAATTTCGAAAACTAAACCATTTAGATATATTACACATATAATTTATTATTTACGATAGACACTCAATTATCTTATTAGTATAATAAATATAGATATTCATTTATGTTAATACTTTGCTTACAATTATGTTCTCCTATGATGATAGGATTATGTAAAATGATGATATATTTATTGTTTAATCTTTGAGTAAGTTGTGATTATGTTGTAAATAATAAAAAAATTTGGAAAAATTAAAATTCTCGAGATATTGATTCGTGATTATGTTTCAATTTAAAATAATAAATAACAATCTTAATCAAATAATCAAGACAAATCGATACAACAATTTAATGTGAAAAAATCACAATTGGAGTGTCTCCAATTGTGATAAAAAAAAATTTAAATTAAAAAAAAAAAACCACGAGTTAAAGTCATAAAACAATTTACTAAGAAAACAAAAATGAATTACACATGTATACCCTCAATTACCTAGTGTCACGACCCAAACCACGAGTTAACCGGCCAGTAATCCGAGGATTACCTACGGCCTCTGAACAGATTAACAAAATATTAGGGGCTAGCGGAAGCAAATAATAATATACAACGTCCATTGAGCTGTGCAGACTTATATGAGACAGAAAAATTTTAAACTTTTTATACATATAACTACACATTATCTTTAAGTCATAAAATACATATACAGATTAGGCAGAAAGGGTCTTAGTCCCCTTTTTCAAAATACACAAGACTTGCTGGACCAAAAACATAGCTTAAGCTTTAAATCATATAACAACAATGCTTAACATATCCGGAACCTCCACGGGAGGCACATAGGTTGGCTGACAAACGGATTCTAGACAAAAGCCTCTAGCATGGTCACGCGCCTGATCACCTACATACATGAATAATACAATGAGCTAAAGCCTAGTGAATAATAACAGAGTAAAGGGTTTAATGAATGATATCCATCATAGAGTTAGAAATCAAAGTTTATATCAGAAACACAATCTTATCAGAAACAGAGTCTTATGCATATTCAGTTTTCAAATCAGAAACAGATTCAGATACATACTCATATTCATATTCATAATCAGATTTTGCATAAGATCATATGTGGTACACCCCTTAGCTAACAGATCAGATTGGTCTAGAGACCACAGACAGAGTTGGTACCAACGACCATGAGGGTCCATATCTTGCGCGCAAGTAGCCATGGTATTATTTCCCCCAGGCAAGGGCCAGATATAGATAACCACGGTATTGTTTCCCCCGGGCAAGGGCCAGATCCACGATATTATATCCCCCGGGTAAGGGCCAGATCCACGGTATTATATCCCCCGGGTAAGGGCCAAATCCCCGGTATTATATCCCCCGGGTAAGGGCCAAATCCCCGGTATTATATCCCCCGGGTAAGGGCCAGATATTAAGGGTGCCACAATTACTTTTCAGAAAACTGGACATTCATTCATTTCCAACATATCATAGCTTTTCAAGAATCAATCATTTCGTATCATAGTATACTGAAAATACATAACATTGAACATAACTTTACAAAGTTATTACTCACAGAGGGCTGCAGAGGCAAATCAGACAGACTGGATATATCAGATAAATCGGGCAGACAATGGCGCGTGACCTACACAAACATATAACATATATACATTGAAATACAACATTACTCCCTTGATTAAACTTGTCCTTTCTAGTCTTTATAGTCCGAAGTTCTACTACATTTATTCTTTCTCAATTAGGTAAACTGGGTTCTTATTTCACATATTCTTTCGTTACTAAGTCCCTCTTTTCCAAATAAGTTGATCCTTTACTTAGCTTCTTAAATAATTACCACAAGATCAATGATTCATCCTTTAACTAACTAACCTATGTTGATTTAGTAGCTTATTATTCTTTATTGAGTCATAAATTGCTAAATCATCTATTCAAAATCATGCCCCAATTGCCAAATTTAGTTTGAAATCATTTTCTCCATATCAAGCCAAATCCTAACTCAAATTGATTAACTTCTAACTTAATCTCCATAAATTGAACATGGCACCAAACTCTCATTTTCTTTTTAGTTACATAAAATTGATTTCAAGCCCTTTCTACTTTCCTACCAAGCATGAAATTAAAGTCATAAATTCCTTAGAAAATTATTCACATGTATGAAATTGACATCAAAATTACTAGTTTTATATTCTTATAAATTCTCCATCTAACTTCCATAATCTTAATCTTGACTTAATTCATAACCTCAATTTAATTCATAACCAAAATATGTTTAATTTAAATAAAATCTTAAATCACACTACATGCATGGATTAAAAATCTAATTATAAAATCAAAGCTTTATCTAGCATTAGGATTAATTCTAATTTTCCATAAACTTGATGTTCATAAAAACATTTCATTTTTCTCTTCAAAATATGAGATTGAATTAATCCAAATCCTTCAAAATCCATAATGTATGCAATACAAATAGGTCCAATTTTTATTATTAATAACAAAATCAATTTAATCATGAATTACACAAATCAATTTCTTAGAAATTCAACTTAACTCAATTTCTAACTAAAAACTTAATTTATAAGCATAGATGTTCTAAAATGTGCTTAAATTGAACAAACCTTTTAAATTAATTCTCATGCATGGATTAGAGATTAAAACCAAACCAATTTTTAGGTTTCAAAAGAAAATCAAAACCTCAATTTGAAGAATTCTCACAATTATTTCCATAACCATAAATATGCATGTAATCCATCTCATGTTTAGAACCCAATTTCCTCCCATAATTTTGAATCCAATTCAATTTCTTCATTATTTTACTAATTCCTCTTAAATCATGAAATTGAAATTATAGACTCTTTTAAAGAAATAATTTCATATACAAAACATTTATCAAAACCCCACTAATTCTATCTTATTAAGCTCCAACCATAATTAAACTCTTAGTTTACACCAAAACTCAATCACAAACTTATATTCTTAAATTATGGATTAATTTCTTAACTTACATTACATGCATGGGTCAAAAATCTAATTATGAACCCAAAACTTTATCTAACATTCTAAATTTTCATAAACTTGATTCTTATCAAACATTTCCTTTTTCTCTTCAAATATGAACTTGAATAAATTTAGATTTTCCATAATCCATGAAATATATTGTAATTAGAGTATTAATTTGCTCATGCATGTAACATTTTCATGCAAAATCACCACATTAAATCCATTGTAAATAAGTTCCTAAATTAATTCCATAATCATCCATATGCATGCAACCCATTTTAGATTAACTTCCATAATCCCATACTAAGTTAATTTTCTTCATCTTCTTGTTATTGATTCCAATTTTACCTTTAATTTTAAGCATAATGTAAAGATTCTATAAAAATTTAAGCATGAATCCATACCTTAAACTTTAATTTCAGCCATTTACTTGATTCTCCTCTACTTCCCCCTTTCTTTTCTTCATTTCCTCTTGGTTTCTCCTTCAAATTCCCAGCAAATAAGTTTCAAGAATGTTTTACACTCTCCCTCTCTCTCTCGGCTGTTTCTCTAATTGCTCCACCAGAACTAAGGCTCTTCATGACTCCTTTCTTCCTCTTTTATTTTATTATTTTGAATACACTTCATGAACTCATATAATAATATAATTATATAATAGCACTTGATTCCCACACCTTACACGTGCACGCACATCACTCTCAAAGCACTTCCAGCACAACACTTAACATGCACACACAAATCTGGTTTCTCAGTACACCCACCAGACTTTCTCTGCACACACCCCACATATAATCCCAACGCTAAATCATTTTACAATTTAATTTATGGTTAGGATTAATTTAATTAAATAACACCTAGCCTTAATAAATTTCAATTAGCACATCAGTAGATTAATTATAATAAATCATAGATCTCTCATAATTTAATTAGTCTAATTGATTTCCATTAGAGCCTAATTAATTATATTTAATTTTATTAGTCTGAATCAGATTTTTAATCAGACTCCCAAAAGGCTCCAAATAATAAATCGAACTTATTGCCAACCTCAATTTTGGTTTCTTAAATCATTTAAATCTTCAATTTCTGATCAGACTCCAAGTTTCCGTCAATTAGATTACATATTCAAATAGGACACCCCACAAATAAATCAATCCGTAATAGTCACAATCCTCAATCTTCATAACTTAATCAACTCCAATTAGGACCTAATTAATCGAATCTCAATTTCACTAAACTAAACCGAATATTTAATTAAACTCCCAAATAGGTCCGTAATTAAGATTAAACTGATTCAGCTTCCTAACTTCACTTCCTTAAGCCATTTGGACCCTTAATTTCTAATTCCAAAATAAACCTTCAATCAAATCATATACGAGTCAGATTTCACAATTCTCATAAATCCCAAATAAATTATAATACTAGGCAATTAAATCTTAAATCCTCTTAATTAATCAAGTACTAATCATTATACGTGATGGGGTTGTTACACCTACTGAATACACACCCGAATTGAGCCGACTCCGATATGTCTCTTCCACCACCGTCTTCACCTCGAAATTGTCTTACCCAACATTAAATCCACAACGTCGATGTCGAATCCACGATGATAAGTCACTTCAAAATTCACCAAAATTTCAGGCCCAAATTTGTCAGAATTTACCAAAAAACACCACTCTCTTTAGTGAGTAAAAAAAACAAATAAAACCCTTGATGTTAATATGAAGTTCATAATTCTATTGATCACTCTCAAATCAACAAGGAAACACTCAGAACAATACCCTCAAATATAGAAGACCTTAGTAACTTTGCTTTCCCAGAATTTGGACGGCCTAAATCCTAAAAGCAATGAACGGCGCACTTTATAGAAAACAAAGCTGTGAAAACCGCTCGAGTGATCACTTCATCACTCGAACGAACTCACAAAAATTTGTGCCCGTCTCTCGAACTCATAAAGGATTCTCTTAGAAGTTCAATCTGCTTTGCAAAAATATTGGATGATATCACTCACTGCTCGAGCGGTCAAATAACTTTAGCTTCGGGGGCGCTGCCACTCAACCCTGCCTATGCGCTACCCCTTGGACCCTCACGAGCTAACTGGACAGCTCGATTCCCGTACATAGTCAACGACATGGCAAATATCAAAACCTCAAGATCACAAACTTTTCTGTATAAGCACAATTCGGGTTGGATTCGCATCTAAACACTCATATCTTTACTGAAATAAAAAGAGCAAATAAAATTATAACTGAAAAGAGTTTTGTCAAACGAGATTGTCTATTATCAAAACCTAACAAAATTTATGAAAATCATACCCCCAATTAAACCATGTTTTTCTGATTCAATTTAGTTTGATTTTAAGGTCTTCATCATTCTATTTTATTTCAAATTTTATGAAATCGTAACTATTAATTTAATTTTGATTTATTTTAAAATTGAATCGAACTAAAGCATGCAAACTCTTATTTTAAGAATGAACATGGAGGCAGAGAGAAAAACTTAAGACTTGGAAGCTGTGTTTGATTCATAAATTTAAAGATAAATTAAAAAACAAAAACAAAAACAAACAAAAAATATCTACTTTTTACACATCCTTTTTATTTTTATTTTCAGTTCTGATTTATAGCTCGAAAATATTGAGACTCAAATGACCCGAGTTCCAAAATGACGTCGTTTTGGATTTTTTTTTTTTTTCCTCTTTTCTTTTTGAAGCAAAGGTGAAGATGAAGAAGAAAAAGAGAGGGGAGAGAGAGAGCATCAACCAACTCAGATCATCATCATCAACTGAGAGAAAGCATCAACATCAAACAACAACACATCATCATCATTATCATCATTAACAACAACAGTTTTGGCACCTATACACACAGATCTATACATACACACACAGATCTTTTCTGCTTCTTCTTCTTCTTCTTCTTCTTCTCTATACACACACATATCTATACATATATATAGAGAGAGAGAGAGATACAGAGAGAGAGAGAGAGGCATTTGTGTATATACACAGATGATGGCGATGCCAGTGATGGGTCGAGCGCTCTCTCTCTCTTTCTCTCTATAAATCCTCACTATTCTCTCTTTCTTCTCTTCCTCTCTTGTTCTCTTGTTTTCTTTTCTCTCTCTTCCTCTCTCCCTATTTCAGAGATATAAGAAGGGGGGGAGAAAAAAAAAACTGTCCAAAACGACGTCGTTTTGGACAGTTGAACCATTCGTGCTTGAACCATTTCGAACTATCAAGTATTATTCTTTTTTAAATTTATAAATCAAACATAACGGAGAATTGAGGAGTGGATTACCGTGTGGCGGTATATGATGCCAAACACACGCCACTACCCATTTGCAACCGCCACAATCCATAACTAAAATTCTGAGGGTTAAAAGAGGAAGAGCAAAAAGGCCAAGACACCTTCTAGGGAGCTTTTATATGCACACACCATATCCCCTCTTCCCACACACTTAATGAGAGAGTGTGTTGAAAAGTTATGTGCGAAGGATGTGTATAAAGAAAGAGTGGTGTGTGTAAATAGATGCTCCCCACCTTCCAAGTAACTTATGATCGGTCTCTCTCTACTAGCTTCCAAAACAGGTATTTTCAAATTATTACTTCCAATCTACTTCATTCTCAAGCTAATTTGCAATTCTAATTTTCTTTTTTAGGTGAATAAATTCTAAATTTTTAATTTAAAAAAAATGTAAAGTGATGAAATTTTATTTTTTTATTTTGTTTTAAACTATAAAGTGATGCAATTTTTTTTTTAAAAAAAATACTAATCGCTGCGGTCTCACTACGCCAAAATTGGGCTTTAGCGGCGGTTTTTTACCGCCGTTAAAGGCTGTAAAACCGCCGTTAAAGCCTTTAACGGCGGTTTCGTTACCGCCGTTTATGCGCGTGTCGGAAAAAGTGAAACCGTAGTAAAAAGGCAAATTACCGTCGTTAAAAGTCGACCAAAAACGGCGGTTTTATAGGACCAAAAACGGCGGTTTTTTACTGCCGTAAATAGGTTCGAATTTTTCCAAAAATAATTCTTTATTCTTGCACTCCCCAAGTTTTGAACCCAAGACCTCTCATCTATCCACACCAACCACTTTGCCACAGCCACTCTTCATAAAATATATTACCTAAATAAATATTTAAACATTACTTTTACTTTATTGTAGATGGTTTCGCCGGAGCTCGCCGGAGTGTCGTCGGAGCACGCCGGAGTTTCGCCGGAGCTTTGCCGGCAAAGACCGCCGGCATTAACGACGGTAATGGTTGGGCATTAGCGGCGGTTTTATTACCGCCGTTAAAAGTGGGCATTAACGGCGGTTTCGTTACCGCTGTTAAAAGTGGATTTCATTACCGTAGTTAAAGACACTTTTAGTGACGGTTTTTTTAACGGCGGTAACGAAACCGCTGTTAATGATACATTAACGGCGGTATTAACCGCGGTTTTCGTTACCGCCATTAATAGTACCTTTAACGGCGGTTTTCGTTACCGCCGTTAAAAAAACCGCTGTTAATGCTGATTTTTGGCGTAGTGTCTTATCGTAACAGCACCAGCCCTGACCGGCCAATTACAAGCCCAGTCGGCTATTCCAACTGCCGTAAGGTGTGGGGGAGGAGACTGCGCATTTGAAGAAAAGAAGGTGAGGGAGAGAGACAGTTGAGCTGACTATATGGGTATGACTATGTGGGTAGGGCAATGGCCCAGCAACGCAGCTGCCGTTTGCATCTGGATTGGGTTTGGGACAAAAGGATAGAAAGATAAAATAAATTAAATAAATTAATAAGATAAAATGTTATATTTAAATTATAATTATTTTTTTTTATAAAATTTTTTCTCTTATAAAAAAGTTAAAAAGTTAAAAAATTCTTCTTAAATGGAGTTAATTTAGCCAGACTTAGCCAAAAAATTAAAAAGTAAAGCTAAAAAACTTCTTCTCAAATGAACCCTCTACCGACGAGTTATATTCCCCTTTAATCTATTTTGGTGCTTAATATATTCTCCTTTTCTGATAATAATAATAATAATAATAACCCTCAGCCTGTTTAAAAGAAGGAGGATTTGGATTGGAGTTGACTATTTGGACCAGTAGAGCCTATCATGGACTCCGTTTTTATGATCCGAATCATATATTTTGTTGGCCATTTTGTATATTTCATCCACACACACAAAAAATTAGGTCGATCTAATATCTATAACTTGTTCAATTTATCACATTTTTTTACTAAAAATACTATAATTGTGTTTTTAAGAAATAAACTATACATTTTTTTATGACAACAATAATAAATTGAACAAGTTGTAATTATCGGATCGACCTAATTTTTTTGTAGATAAAATAAACAAAGTATCCGACAAAATGAACGGTTTGGATTATCGAAAAGGGGCCGCTGATAGGCCCCACGGATCCAAATAGTCCCCTCCAATCTAGATTTTGGACTGGAGGGAATCCTCCTTCTTAAAAAAAATATTTAGCTTATAAAATTAGACAGATATTTGATATTCGATTAATTTAATTTTTTACAAATATATTTTATACGATATATTTTTAAAAAATGAACAATTTAAATTATCAACGATCAGGGGTGCACCTTAACATATGCACAACCCGCTGTGCTTCACATACAGTACTACTAATATTTTTATTTTTTATCAATGTTTTATTTCAAATCAGTCTCATATTTCTAGTACCTTTCAAATGTTTGTATGATTTAGGTTATGTTTGGGAAGAGCTCAAATGTCTAAAGAAGCAAAAAAAAAAAAAAAAAAAAAAAAGGTTAATAAGATAAAATATCACATTCAAATCATAATCATTTAAATTTTTTTCTCACAACATCACATCCAAACCAAAAAAAGTTAAAAGTTCTTTCTAAACGGAACTAATTTAATCAGACGAAATTAGTCAAAAATCAAAAAAATAGGGCTAAATTGGCTCTTCCTAAATCAAAGCTTAATCATATTGGGCAAGTTCGCTCAAGGCCATGCTCTCGCTTCCATGTCTATACACTGGTACTTTTACTGATCGCGTCCCTCTCTACGATTACAACTTATAAGTAAAAAAAATTCCATTATAGTTTACTCTAATAAAGTAATAAGGGTAATTACAATTTATACCAAATTTCATTTGGGTCTCCAACCTTTGATTGACGTTGGCAGCCCCGCCACCAAACCCCTCCCTGCCGCTGCTTGCAGGGTGACCCAAGTCTCCTGCTGCCCTGAGGCCTTATAGCATGCAAAGAATTCGTCTACTGTCATGGCCTCCCCTCCATTCGCCTTCGGCCACGCACTCACACAGGCCAGCAAGATCTTCCATGCATTAGGCATTAGTTGGCCCGGTGCTACCTCCAGATGGTTAAGCACATCTACCACCACTTGCGGCAGTGGCAATCTCAGTCCTCCCTTCAACGCTTCCTCATAAAGGGAAAACTCCCCTGGCCTGGCGTCAGACAGCCTTTCTGTTGATGTCGGCAGTAGTAACTCTACTTCCATAGGGATCTGATATTTTTCGCGGATAGCCTCCAACTCCGCCGCGGTAATCGTGGATTTGTCAGCCTTCGTGTGCCAATGATCTAGTTCCGCTTGGCTGATTGGCTTTGGAACTGCTATCATGGTGGAACCATGCGATCGAACCACCGATTCTCCCAACCTCTCTGTTCTATACTGCGCTGCTAGCTCCACTGCATCATCATCACCAAGTGGGTCCATCCTCACATTCACAGCTTCTTCTTGGGCCATTTCTATGGTATGTTTGCGAATCGCTTCTGACGCAGGTGCAAGGAAATTAAAAAAGTGTTGCAGCGGTGTATCGTGGGCAACGAAGGCGTTAGCACTTGGGATGCTTTGAGTTTTTGTAAACAAGTAGGTGAACCGAATGATGCCAAAAGCCCACGGTTTGCCCGTATTCCAAGGATTCCAATTAATTTTCGCCAGTTTGAAAAATTTTCAAATCATCCGCCAAAACTGTCTTTTCAACACACATAATGACCTATCGTTTCATTTCTGCTCCAACGCCTAACCTACCCCCTAAGATATTGCCACGTGTACGACCACGATACACTGTCCTCTCCCCTTACCCTGTCGTTTCCACTTCAAATCATCACTTGACACGCCGCCTCTTGAGCCCCGCGCCCCCCCCGCTCGGTCTTTGCGCGCGGTCGCCCCTCCTCGCGATCGGCCCTGCCGCTCGGCCTTCGCGCGCGGTCACCCTTTCACACGGTCGGCCCTGCAGCTCGGTCTTCGCGCGCGGTCGCCCCTCCTCGCGATCGGCCCTTCCGCTCGGCCTTCGCACGCGGTCGCCCCTCTTCGCGATCGGCCCTTCCGCTAGGCCTTCGTGCGGGTAGTCCTCCTCACGGTCTTCCTTTCCGCTCGGCCTTCACGCGGTCGGCGCAGCTCCTGGTTGGCCTTCCCGCTCGGTCCCCCTCTCATGGTCGGAGCACCTCACGCTCGGGCCACCAACTCGGTCGCCCATCCCGGTCGGACTCATCTTCCTCATAAATATTCCCTTCGTTGGACTGAAGCTACACTCGGGAATGGGGGATTACTGACACGGACAGGCCCACAAAGGCCATGAACCACTATAAACAACCCAAGCCCATCAATTGGAGCCCAATACATAACCCAGCCATTGAAGTCCAGAACAGCTGGATTCCAACATGGCATAAAGACCCAATGGCATTCAGACACATGACAGGTGAAGGACGAGCCACATCAGCAGACAAAGATCTGCAAAGTTATTGCCACTGCACATCACCATTAATGCAGCCCGTCACAGTATTTATTACGACAACACCTCCCCGTCGGAACATGACCCCCTTACCCTGAACAAGGTAAGCTACAGTATAGACTTTCGGCGAGGAGGGCAGGTCGGAAGAGACAGCGAAATGATTACCAAAGGATATAAGCAAATGTTGAAGACAGGAAGAGGGTTAAGTCATCTATCTCCCATCTCTCTCTTTCTATATCCTCTACTTCCTTTACTAATTTGCTCGTCGGAGGGTTCACTGGGGGACTACCCCGTTCCCCGTTGAACTTATTTGCAGGTTGCTTGGCGGGCTTGACCATTTGGATCTCAGCTAGAAGAACTTGGATCAGTCCGACCCATTCCCCGGGAACGAGTTGTATTATCAGAATCAAATGGGTATTCTTTCTCATATCAATTCAAGTTTTATTGCAACTTCTTTTAATCTTAAGAGAGTCTTGCAATTTTTTTTTCCCTTCAATCTTGGGTTATGTGACAAATCAATTGAACTGAGAGCAACAATCACCAAAAAAGTAGATCTTACAGATAAGATTATAGAAGTGTAAGAAACCATTACAAAGATTGTTTGTGTCACTCTACAACAGATCACTAGAAACCTATTACAGTATACATATATATATATATAGAGAGAGAGAGAGAGAGAGATTTCGCCTTTGCAATTGGGTTCCTCTGAAGCTGCAAAGTCAGCTACAGAAAACAGCCCCTTTTGAAGCGACGATGAACTAAGTCTAAGGCGCTGTTTGGGAGTTGCGTTTTGGATTTTTTTTTTTCTTTTTTTTTTTTTCACTAAAAGACAAATTAGTTACAAAACTAAAAGAAATAAATCCAAACAAAATATCACATTAAACCCCATAATTACTTCATTTTTTCTCTCACAAATATCACATCAAACCACAAAAAAAAAACCCAACTATTTTTCCAAACACAAAAAAAAATTTCTCCAATAATATCTACAACTAAAAAAACCCACTTCCCAAACACCCACTAAGAGTGCGTTTGTTTTGAGAGATTATTTCACGGATTGGACTATTAGTCTATCTGGACTAATACTTCATTGTTTGGTTTAATTTTTTTACTCTTGATTAATAGTTTCTCCATACTATTAATCCCTCATATGAGGGATTATTGTATCCTAGGGAGAGGGGTGAGATTATTTCTATAGGATTGGTATCCCATGAAATTAATGTGTGAAATGTCTATTTTACCCTCATGTTATTACTTAATAAACAATTGAAAAAAGATAAATAGTCTTTTGAACATTTGTAAATTATTTTTTTAGTGTTATTAATTTAAAATTATATATTAAATAAAAAATATAAATTATAAATTATAAATTAAATTGAATTAAAAATAATAAATTAAAAATTATGGCCTTATAATTTTTTTAGTGGTGTTAAAAAATTAAATTTATATATTAAATAAAATTATTTTTTTAGTGGTGTTAATTTAAAATTATATATTAAATAAAAAATATAAATTATAAATTTAATTTAACTGAAAAAATAAATTAAAAATTATGGCCTTATAAATTAAAAAATTTTAGTGTTGTTAAATTATAAATTATAAATTATAAATTACAAGGATAAAATTGTCTTTTGAACATTTATCTTTATCCAGTCTGTCCAAACTAAATATTAGATTCACTAAAAATAGTTCAATCCTGACATTTATTCCCATGACTAAACAAACATATGATACAAATTCAGTCCAACCAAATAGTCCAGAGACAATGTATTCTAGGACTAACAGTCCGATGGATTACAATCCTCCCTTATCCAGTCCGTCTAAACAAACACATCCTAAATGGCAACGATAATGTCGCATTAGATGTACCTATTTTGATTTAAATTTCACTTTCCAATTTATTGTTTTAAATTGAATAATTTAATCTCTGTATATTTTAAATCTAATTTTAATTGGATTATTCTATTCAAGATAAAAAAAAATTAAAAAATATAATTAGAATATATGTGGATCTTATGAGGTATATACGCAAAAATAGTAATAATAACGAAAATTTAGAAGGAATAATTAAATTGAAGTTGAATTTAAAATGTAAAAATTAAATTGTTCAAATTAAAATAATATAAACTAAATAAAAAATTTAGTTCTAATTACACAGATGAAAAGTATAATTTCCTAACATTTTTGAGATTCAGATCTTCCGTCCCCAGTTTCAGTATAATTTTTCTATCACACCTATTATGCTATCACATGCTACTTTAATTTATACATCTTAACTCTGACAAGTTCGCTCGGTAATCATTTCAACAATTCTCTCTCCTCTCAAAACAAGTTGTGATTTATCAACTTTGTTGGTTTGAAAATTGATTATTTTCATTAATTTTTTTTATTATAAAAAATGTTTATAAAAATAAAAAATAATAATGTTATAATTTTTAATAATTTTTAATTTTTAATTTAAAATAACCTATCCAAATGGGCCTAATCTCATTCTGTTTTTAATGCAAAGCCAATTGCACAATCTATTGGCAAAGAACTAACGACATTGACAGCCCATGCTTCTGCAAGATTGATAAAATCTTTTACCCAAAACTATGGTCGCAGCTTCAAGGTTAAGATAAAAAATTAAACTTTTAATTTGTCACAAAAATGTATATATATAATTTTTCTAAAATTTTATTATTAAAGGGCCTTTCACCAAATATCTCAAAAAAATAAATGTCATCTAACATAGCAATATATAGGAATATGCTTAGAAAATCCTCCATAAAATGAATAATGGTGTTCAACGTCTGCAGTCCACATCGCATAACATAAACAAAGAACAAAGAGCTAAGTTTTCTCGTTTGATTGAGAAATTATAATTTGGTATAAAGATAGCATTACGTGATACAATTATACTATTCACATTGATGAAACCCTTTATTAATAAAGTCATGTTAAGATATTATTGTTCATTCGTCAGACCATTCATCAATCAATAAACAATTGAAACTCCAACTGACATTGGTTTTTAGATCACTCAATAATTTCTGCATTTGAGGCTTGTTTTGGAAAGTTGGCTTTTAGCCACTTTTTTTGGTTTGTAGCAAAAGCCAAAAGTTAACTTTTTTGAATTTTTTTTCATTTGGGAAGGTGGTTTTTAGCCAAGGGTGAAATTACAATTTTACCCTTCATGAATCAAAATATGCTACATGGGTAAAGTTGTAGTATTTTAAACTAAATAGGGGTAGTTTGGTTATTTGATTATGATTTGACATCATAAACAAATATTAATAAAAAAAGCCAAAAGTCATTTTTTACCAACTTCCTAAATCATTTGTCTAAAAAAGCCAAAAGCTTGGTTAAAAGTCAAAAAGTCACTTTTTATCATCTTTCCAAAATAACTTCTCACTTTAATCTACACTGTTTATAAGTTAATATAAGCATCTATTTTTTAGTGCCCTAAGTGTATTTTTTAACAAATGAAGCTTCCTTGGTGAGAGCAAAATATTGACGCAAACCAAACGATACAAAAATTCACATTGATTTCTACAAATGAATTTTAATCACAATTTTGAATTATCTAAAATTTGTTAAAATTGAACAGACCCGTTAAATGGCTACATAATCATTTCGATTTTTGGTAAACTCATCTTAAGAAAATCTATTACATGCTAAGTCTTGGGTTGGGCCGGGCCATTAGCCTTTAACACGGCCCAGGCTGGAGGATTGGTTGGCCTGAAAATATATGAGTTGGGCTTGGGCCGGATGGAATAACATTAAAGTGAATCGGTGTCCATGGATTCATTAGATGGAAGGACCATTCGACTATTGGGCCATCCAAATGACCTTTTTGTAGCCCAGTCTAAAATCAGCCCATACACTCATTTTTTAGGTCCATACATACTAAACATTGATTACTATTTTCTCCCTCTATTGTTCTTGTTCTTTTGTTTTTGATGTATGTATGCATTTTTAGTACAAACAATAAGATTATTCATTGAGAAACTAAGCGATCATTTGGGAAGTGACTATTTTAATTAATTTTTTAATTTTTTATGAAAAGATATACAAAAAATTATAAAAAAATAATGTAATAACTTATAGTAATTTTTTGACTTTTTAACTATATTAACCTAATATCAAACAAGATCTAAGTGAATAGCATGTGAACTATAAAACTAGTAATCATATTTTTATGAGATTAAAAATACGCACAACTTAATAACACAATCAATTAATTTATGTATTTATGTATTTTAATAAAAATTTTTTTTTTTTTAATTTTGCATAATTGAATATGCAATGTTGATTGTTGTGATGCACTTTGAAATTTGTATGATTGGGGTCATATAGGCCAAATCCCACATGGACCTCATAAATCCATATATTTTAAAGTCCATGAGTCGGTCTTGGACTTTAGAAATATAAGATAGGCTACCTTCAGCCCAGGCCATTAACCAATAAATATTTATGAACTTGGACCTAGGCTTTATAAGAATAAGGACATGTGTACTTGATAATCTATTAAAAAAAATAATGCTACATTCCATTAATTTTGAATCCCTAATATCAACTCTTAACTGCATGACAAGTACTCATTGGATAATTTTTATGTTTTAGTGAGTTTTCTAGTGACGTGACTTATGATACATCACTAGGGATTCATTTGAGAATCCAAAATTAGTGGTTCAAAACATTTTTCAAAAACAAATTTACTTACACTTTCTCTTGTATGGTGTAGGACTCACACAATGTATTATTTAGAAAAGTGTGTAAAAAATTAGATGAACCTAGTATTGTTGTAAATTTTAAGGTAGGATTGAGAAAAATACCTAAAAAATCATAAATTAATCCAATTTATACCAAATTGTATTATTTGGTTTGATTTTCTTAATTTATGATCCAATTCAGATTCTTAAAATATGTGAACTATATTACAAAGTTTGGTTTGTGATTTTATAGTTATAATTTCGAAAACTAAACCATTTAGATATATTACACATATAATTTATTATTTACGATAGACACTCAATTATCTTATTAGTATAATAAATATAGATATTCATTTATGTTAATACTTTGCTTACAACTATGTTCTCCTATGATGATAGGATTAGTTCTAAATAATTATGTAAAATGATGATATATTTATTGTTTAATCTTTGAGTAAGTTGTGATTATGTTGTAAATAATAAAAAAATTTGGAAAATTTAAAATTCTCGAGATATTGATTCGTGATTATGTTTCAATTTAAAATAATAAATAACAATCTTAATCAAATAATCAAGACAAATCGATACAACAATTTAATGTGAAAAAATCACAATTGGAGTGTCTCCAATTGTGATAAAAAAAAATTACAAATTAAAAAAAAAAAACCACGAGTTAAAGTCATAAAACAATTTACTAAGAAAACAAAAATGAATTACACATGTATACCCTCAATTACCTAGTGAATACACACCCGAATTGAGCCGACTCCGATATGCCTCTTCCACCACCGTCTTCACCTCGAAATTGTCTTACCCAACATTAAATCCACAACGTCGATGTCGAATCCACGACGATAAGTCACTTCGGAATTCACCAAAATTTCAGGCCCAAATTTTCCAGAATTCACCGAAAAACGCCACTCTCTTTAGTGAGTAAAAAAAACAAATAAAACCCTTGATGTTAATATGAAGTTCATAATTCTATTGATCACTCTCAAATCAACAAGGAAACACTCAGAACAATACCCTCAAATATAGAAAACCTTAGTAACATTGCTTTCCCAGAATTTGGATAGCCTAAATCCTAAAAACAATGAACGGCGCACTTTATAGAAAACAAAGCTGTGAAAACCGCTCGAGTGATCACTTCATCACTCGAACGAACTCACTAAAATTTGTGCCCGTCTCTCGAACTCATAAAGGATTCTCTCAGAAGTTCAATTTGCTTTGCAAAAATACTGGATGATACCACTCATTGCTCGAGCGGTCAAATAACTTTAGCTTCAGGGGCGCTGCCGCTCAACCCTGCCTATGCACTACCCCTTGGACCCTCACAAGCTAACTGGACAGCTTGATTCCCGTACATAGTCAACGACATGGCAAATATCAAAGCCTCAAGATCACAAACTCTTCTGTATAAGTACAATTCGGGTTGGATTCGCATCTAAACACTCATATCTTTACTGAAATAAAAAGAGCAAATAAAATTATAACTGAAAAGAGTTTTGTCAAACGGGATTGTCTATTATCAAAACCTAACAAAATTTATGAAAATCATACCCCCAATTAAACCATGTTTTTCTAATTCAATTTAGTTTGATTTTAAGGTCTTCATCATTCTATTTTATTTCAAATTTTATGAAATCGTAACTAGTAATTTAATCTTGATTTATTTTAAAATTGAATCGAACTAAAGCATGCAAACTCTTATTTTAAGAATGAACATGGAGGCAGAGAGAAAAACTTAAGACTTGGAAGCTGTGTTTGATTCATAAATTTAAAGATAAATTAAAAAACAAAAACAAAAACAAACAAAAAATATCTACTTTTTACACATCCTTTTTATTTTTATTTTCAGTTCTGATTTGTAGCTCGAAAATATTGAGACTCAAATGACCCGAGTTCCAAAATGACGTCGTTTTGGATTTTTTTTTTTCCTCTTTTCTTTTTGAAGCAAAGTTGAAGATGAAGAAGAAAAAGAGAGGGGAGAGAGAGAACATCAACCAACTCAGATCATCATCATCAACTGAGAGAAAGCATCAACATTAAACAACAACACATCATCATCATCACCATCAAACAACACATCATTATCATCATTAACAACAACAGTTTTGGCACCTATACACACAGATCTATACACACACACAGATCTTTTCTGCTTCTTCTTCTTCTTCTTCTTCTTCTTCTTCTTCTTCTTCTCTATACACACACATATCTATACATATATATAGAGAGAGAGATACAGAGAGAGAGAGAAAGGCATTTGTGTATATACACAGATGATGGCGGTGCCAGTGATGGGTCGAGCGCTCTCTCTCTCTCTTTATAAATCCTTACTATTCTCTCTTTCTTCTCTTCCTCTCTCGTTCTCTTGTTTTCTTTTCTCTCTCTTCCTCCCTCCCTATTTCAAAGATATGGGGGGGAAAAACTATCCAAAACGACGTCGTTTTGGGCAGTTGAACCATTCGTGCCTGAACCATTTCGAACTATCAAGTATTATTCTTTTTTAAATTTATAAATCAAACATAACGGAGAATTGAGGAGTGGATTACCGTGTGGCGGTATATGATGCCAAACACACGCCACTACCCATTTGCAACCGCCACAATCCACAACTAAAATTCTAAGGGTTAAAAAAGGAAGGGCAAAAAGGCCAAGACACCTTCCAAGGAGTTTCTATATGCACACACCATATCCCCTCTTCCCACACATTTAGTGAGAGAGTGTGTTGGAAAGTTGTGTATGAATGATGTGAATAAAGAGAGAGTGGTGTGTGTAAATAGATGCTCCCCACCTTCTAAGTAGCTTATGATCTGTCTCTCTCTACTAGCTTCCAAAACAGGTATTTTCAAATTATTACTTCCAATCTACTTCATTCCCAAGCTAATTTGCAATTCTAATTTTCTTTTTTAGGTGAATAAATTCTAAATTTTTAATTTAAAAAAAATGTAAAGTGATGAAATTTTATTTTTTTATTTTGTTTTAAACTATAAAGTGATGCAATTTTTTTTTTTATTTTAAAAATACTAATCGCTGCGGTCTTATCGTAACAGCACCAGCCCTGACCGGCCAATTACAAGCCCAGTCGGCTATTCCAACTGCCGTAAGGTGTGGGTGAGGAGACTGCGCATTTGAAGAAAAGAAGGTGAGGGAGAGAGACAGTTGAGTTGACTATATGGGTATGACTATATGGGTAGGGCAATGGCCCAGCAACGCAGCTGCCGTTTGCATGTGGATTGGGTTTGGGACAAAAGTATAGAAAGATAAAATAAATTAAATAAATTAATAAGATAAAATGTTATATTTAAATTATAATTATTTTTTTTTATAAAATTTTTCTCTTATAAAAAAGTAAAAAAGTTAAAAAATTCTTCTTAAATGGAGTTAATTTAGTCAGACTTAGCCAAAAAATTAAAAAAGTAAAGCTAAAATACTTCTTCTCAAATGAATACTCTACCGACGAGTTATATTCCCCTTTAATCTATTTTGGTGCTTAATATATTCCCCTTTTTTGATAATAATAATAATAATAAAAACCCTCAGCCTGTTTAAAAGAAGGAGGAGGATTTGGACTGGAGTTGACTATTTGGACCCGTAGAGCCTATCATGGACTTCGTTTTTATTATTCGAATCATATATTTTGTTGGTCATTTTATATATTTCATTCACACACATAAAAAAATTAAGTCGATCTAATAATTATAACTTGTTCAATTTATCAAATTTTTTTACTAAAAATACTATAATTGTGTTTTTAAAAAATAAACTATACATTTTTTTATGACAAAAATAATAAATTGAACAAGTTGTAATTATTGGATCTACCTAATTTTTTTGTAGATAAAATAAACGAAGTGTCCGACAAAATGAACGGTTTGGATTATCGAAAAAGAGCCGCTGATAGGCCCCACGGATCCAAATAGTCCCCTCCAATCTAGATTTTGGACTGGAGGGAATCCTCCTTCTTAAAAAAATATTTAGCTTATAAAATTAGACAGATATTTAATATTCGATTAATTTAATTTTTTACAAATATATTTTATACTATATATTTTTAAAAAATGAACAATTTAAATTATCAACGATTAGGGGTGCACCTTAACATATGCACAACCCGCTGTGCTTCACATACAGTAGACACTACTAATATTTTTATTTTTTATCAATGTTTTATTTCAAATCAGTCTCATATTTCTAGTACCTTTCAAATGTTGTTATGATTTAGGTTATGTTTGGGAAGAGCTAAAATGCCTAAAGAAGCCAAAAAAAAAAAGAAAAGGTTAATAAGATAAAATATCACATTCAAATCATAATCATTTTAATTTTTTTCTTACAACATCACATCCAAACCAAAAAAAGTTAAAAATTCTTTCTAAACGGAACTAGTTTAATCAGACGAAATTAGTCAAAAAGTCAAAAAAATAGGGCTAAATTAGCTCTTCCTAAATCAAAGCTTAATCATATTGGGCAAGTTCGCTCAAGGCCATGCTCTCGCTTCCATGTCTATACACTGATACTTTTACTAATCGCGTCCCTTTTTACGATTACAACTTATAAGTATAAAAAATTCCATTATAGTTTACTCTAATAAAGTAATAAGGGTAATTACAATTTGTACCAAATTTCATTTTGGTCTCTACAAATAAAATCATGACAGTCAAGTCTTTTTAGTTTTGGTCAAATCACACTTTGATCTCTGTACATGAAATCGTAATAATCAACCTCTTGCATTTCTAGTCAAATATCAATGTCTCTCCTCTGTTATTCCATTGTTTAAGTCTTTAACAAAATTTAATCATGTGACAAGTATGCGACTACGAAATAAGGACAAATATGGAAAATCATTTCATTTTCAACCAATACACAATTTATCTTACGTGATAAATATGTGAGAGTTATAATACAATATATATATATATATGTTCATATGCTAAAAATTAAGACGAATAGGTAAAGAAATAGATTTTTTGAAATAAAAAAAGACAATAAAAAAATCGAAGGAAAAGAAAGATTAATAAATAAAAGACTATATTACTGTAAAGAATAAAACTTTGTGATTCTAATCTCTGCAAAACCTTATTATATCTTTTTGTAATATTTTTTGTACTATCTACCACTGTTGTAATTTCAGAAAATTTGCCACTAACATGTAGTAATTTTTCCCAACCTCCACTGTCAGGTAATTGTCCGTGAATATTGAGTGGGTTCAAAGTTAGGTGGACAAATATCAGGTTACGAGAGGAAGTATATATATTTAGGGCTGGTTTGGTAATTTCATAAAAAGTTAAAAAATTATTAAAAAAGTTAAAATGTTATCATTATTTATAAAAAAAATAATAAAAAAATTAATATACATAATATTAATTACCAATCAACTTCACGGCAGCCTATGTACAGACCTGAAAGCATGAGAGTGAAAAGAAAAAAATAAAATATTACATGTGTATTTTTATTAAATTAGATGGTAAAGTTGGGCCCGTGGGGGCCCACCACGGGTCCCATTTTTCTAATCGGAACCGTACTCGACGAGTTCTACACATTGAACGGTTCCGATTAGAAAACGGGATCCGTGGTGGGCCCCCACGGGCCGAACAACACCGTCCAATCAAAGGCCGAAAAGTAGGCAATCTTTTCACATATCCTTTTCGGCCGAGGCACTACCCAACCGTATGAATTCATTAATTATCTTCTCCTATACACTTATTTATACAATATTTTAATACATATTTTTTCATAAAAAGTTAAAAAGTTAACCCAAACATTCATATTTTTTTCCTCAACTTTTTAGTCCAAAAAGACAAAAAGTGTACTTATTTAGGACACCCCAAACAATCTCTATTTTCTATATTTTTTTATTATTTTTAATTTATTTTGTAACTAAATAATATTAAAATTAAAATTTTCTAAATGGGTGGACCGAGCCAGGACGAGTTGGACTAAAACTCTTTATTTCAAGCCCAATTAAAAAATTAAATGAGTTCAAACATTTATTCAATTCGACTCTATAAACTAAATATTTTTTTTCCAAATTCTGAAGATATTAGACTGAACTGAACGGGTTGGGCAGTTTATTGCGAATGGCATGCCTAATTCAGAGGTTGATTATCTTTTTATTCTGCAATAAATCCTTTAATTTTCGGTGCTCCTGCAGCAATGCTTCTCTTCCATTAACAAATTGACAGTTAACTCTTTATTTCTTAAAATTCTAATACAAAAGTGGTGATATCTCATGATTTAAATCAATAACTACTCATTTAAAGTAACCACCTAAACATGCTCATGAGTATTGAATAATTTTTCTAACAAATCTCACATATTCTCCTATTCAGTAATAATAGAGACCCCCATAAAATACAATCCTTACAACTTCCAAAATAATTTGGATCATTCATGTCACAGTCGAGGATAGAAAAAAAAAATTTAAACACATCAATGACCAATACATCAGTAAAAATCATAGGAATCCTCCGTTGTGAGAGTCCCAAACATTTTCCTTCTATTTTCAATTTTCAATCCCATCATTAATGATCCAAACAAACATGCCATCGGTGCACTTGCCTGGACCAACACTTTGCCATTTTTACTTTAAATTCTCTTTTGTCTATATATATATATATACAAAGATAGGGAATAATATCCACCATCACAGACTCAGAATCACCAAGAAAGAAAAAGATATGGAAGCATCCAAGCAACAAACACAGAGCCATTTCATTCTGGTACACGGTGCTTGCCATGGAGCTTGGTGTTGGTACAAACTCAAACCACTGCTCGAGTCTCATGGCCACAAGGTCACTGTCCTCGATCTCGCAGCCTCTGGTATCAACATGAAGAAGATAGAAGAGGTTCCCACTCTTTACGATTATACGGTGCCGTTGATGAAGCTCATGGAATCACTTCCTCTAGGTGAAAAGGTGATTCTTGTTGGGCACAGTCTTGGTGGCATGAACTTGGCCCTTGCCATGGACAAGTTTCTCGAGAAAATCTCTGTTGCTGTCTTCCTCACTGTTTTCATGCCTGATACTGTACACAAACCTTCGTTTGTTATCGATCAGGTACAATTATATAGAAATTGATTGCAGAATCAGGTATAAAAATACTCACAGTTATTAGCTGTGGCGGAGTTAAGAATTTAATGTAGGAGCACCTATTAATTATAATTTCAAAATTTTTCTTTCCCAATCAATAACAATAACATAATAATAATTTTTTGAGCTAATATTAAATATTAAAAATTAATATTTATTACAAAAAAGTTTTTTATGTTAAACTTTTATAATTGACCCCGACGAGTTTTCATCTTTTGAAATCTTGATTATAGTCCATAATCCGGGCCGTAGTCCTGGATCTGCAGGAAAGTCTACTAAGTTGGAATCTATGCGACTTTGTTTTGCGGAAGAATAATTATAATCTTCTTCTTGAGGAAGAGATGATTCCAATTTTGATTTTCTTTTGAAATATTTCTCCCTGACTGTTTTAAAAAATAAAAATCAAAATAAAAATTCATAATCAAAATCACAAACCCCCCACAAATCAAAATCTCTAATTTTAATACAAATCAAAAAATTTAAATTTAGCACAAATCACAACAAATAAAATTTCTAATATACCAATATTATAACAAATGAAAGTCCCTAATTTAAATAACAAATACTACAAATTAATACACTACTACAAAAATAGTTAAAGATCACACTCTGATAAAAAAAAAAAAGATCTCACTTTTATTGGAAGTGTGATAAAAAAAATTAGATTGATATTTTAATCACACTTAATTTGATTGAGTGCGATAATATTTATTTTTTATGTCACTTTTTAATTAAGTGTGATTATATATATATTTTTTAATCACACCTTCTAATTAAAGTGTGATTGTTTATATATTTTTTAATCACACATTTTAATTAAAGTGTGATTATATATACACCACTACTTTTTAATCACACTTTTTAAGTAAGTGTGATTATATATATATTTTTTAATCACACCTTCTAATTAAAGTGTGATTGTTTATATATTTTTTAATCACACCTTTTAATTAAAGTGTGATTATATATACACTACTACTTTTTAATCACACTTTTTAAGTAAGTGTGATTATATATATATTTTTTAATCACATATTCTAATTAAAGTGTGATTATTTATATATTTTTTAATCACACCTTTTTAATTAAAGTGTGATTGTATATACACTATTACTTTTTAATCACACTTTTTAAGTAAGTGTGATTATATATATATTTTTTAATCACACATTCTAATTAAAGTGTGATTATTTATATATTTTTTAATCACACCTTTTTAATTAAAGTGTGATTATATATACACTATTACTTTTTAATCACACTTTTTAAGTAAGTGTGATTATATATATATTTTTTAATCACACATTCTAATTAAAGTGTGATTATTTATATATTTTTTAATCACACCTTTTTAATTAAAGTGTGATTATATATACACTACTACTTTTTAATCACACTTTTTAAGTGTGATTATATATATTTTTTAATCATACATTCTAATTAAAGTGTGATTATTTATATATTTTTTAATCACACCTTCTAATTAAAGTGTGATTATATCACTACTACAAAAACAATTAAAGATCACACTTTGATAAATGAAAATATCTCACTTTTATTAGAAGTGTGATAAAAAAATTTAGATTGATATTTTAATTACACTTAATTTAATTGAGTGTGATCATATTTATTTTTTATGTCACTTTTTAATTAAGTGTGATTATATATATATATATATATATATTTTAACCACACTTTTTAATTAAATGTGATTATATATATATATATTTAATTAAGTGTGATTATATTTAGTATTTATTTATATATATGTATATATATAGTAGTATCCACAGTTGAACAAATCAAACCCCCTCTCTCCCCGTCTCTCCGTCTACCCCTCTCACCCTCTCACTACTCACTTAGCAATAGCTAGGGTTTTATTATCTTTCTCTCCCCTATAGAAACCCTAGCGTTGAAACTCTCATCCCCAACAACAACAATCACCATCAGTGTTGAATCTGCCACACTACAACAAAAGTGGGCTTAAAAGACGAAACTATTTGCGACGGCACACTTGCCGTCTCAAAAAGTCACTTTTTGCAACGGCAGAAAATGCCATCTAAAAAAAGTAGAGTATTTGCGACGACATCATTTGCCGTCTCAAAAAAGCAGAGTATTTGAGACGGCACCATTTGCCGTCTCAAAAAAACAGAACATTTGCGACGGCACAATTTGCCGTCTCAAAAAAGGAGAGTATTTGCAACGGTATTTTCTACCGTCACAAATACTCGCATTTTTTTGAGACGGTATTTTCTGCCGTCGCAAAATACTCTGTTTTTTTGAGACAGCAAATGGTGCCGTCGCAAATACTCTGCTTTTTTGATACGGCATTTTCTGCCGTCGCAAAAAGTGCCTTTCATGTTTTTTGTTTTTTTTTTAGTAAATATTTTTAAAATTTTAAATATTTTTTTTTAGATGCACCTTACTTAGATGTATCTAAAAAATAAAAAATTATGAAAAAATATTTTTAAAAAATAATAAATACATAAAAATACAAAAAAAAAATTATATCACTCTCTTTCTGGCTGCTTGTCTATTTGTCTATTTCTCCATCACTATGTTTCCCTTGCTCACTCTCTCCCTCCCATCTTCTCCATTTATCGAGCTCCTTCTCGATTTATCGATCCATTATAAGAAAATACACTTTTAGCAACCAGTTTGTCTCTCTCTCGCTCATCACTCTGTCTCTATCTCTGTCACTCTCTTCTTTATCTGTCTCTCACAAAATTAAAATATTTAAAAAATATTTAAAAAATTGATTTGAATTAAGTTTTGAAAAGAGTATTGAATTATGTATTTGGTTATGAGTTTTGAAAAGTAATGATTATATTTTGAATTGAGTTTTGAAAAATAGATGTAGAATTCTGATTTGAAAGCTCAAAACAAACACCATACTTAAATCAATTTGTGGAACTATGACCACCACCACTACTGCCACTACTACTACCATTACCTCTTATCCACCATCGCCACCACTCCACTACCACCACTACCATTACTGCCACTGCTACTGCCATTACCTCTCCTCCACCACCGCTGCTCCATCTTCTCTACCACTACTACAACTTCACCACTAATCTCCTTCGCCATCACCACCACCACCACCACCTCTTGTCCACCACATTCACCACTATTGCCACTCATTCTCCTCTGCCACTCTCATTTTAGTAACAAAAAAAAAAAAAAAAAGGGCCGTAGAAAAATATTTTTCATTGACAAAAAAAAATTAACTTTATTTTAATGGAAAATATTTTTCATTAAAATATTACCCTTACTTCTACCAAAAAAAAAAAATCATTAAAATAAATATGAAATAGATAAATTTTCAACCTTAGTAACTAAAAAAAATAAAAAATAATTTTTTTTTTCATTACCCCTACTCGTCACTCTTTGTCTTTCTATCTGTGTCTTTCTCTTTCTCTCTCTCTCTCTGTCCCACACTGTGCTCGCGTTGCTCACTCTCTCCATCCCCTCTTATTGATTTATCGATCTCCCTCTCGATTATCGATCTCTTTTTTTGCTCTCTCTCTCTTCTTTCAATCGCTCATCTCTCATTTCTCTTAATCACTTGTCGAAAGAGAAAAAAGTTAAAAAATGAAATGGGCCTCTCTCTCTCTCTCTTACACTCATCACTCTTCTCCCTGGCTCTCTCATCTCTCTCTGCTCTCTATCTCTCTTGCTCATCTTTCTTCTCTCTCTTTTTCTTTCTTCTCTCTATGTCTCTCTCTATATCTCTTGTTCATCTCTTTTTGTTGTTTCTCTCTCTCTTTGTCTATCTCTCACTCTTCTTGTTTCTCTCTTTTTTTTTTCTCTGTGTGTGTGTGTCTCTCTCTCTCTCACTCATCACTATTCTCTCTAGCTCTCTCATCTCTCTTGCTCATCTTTCTTCTCTCTCATTCTCTCTCTATATCTCTTGTTCACCTCTTTTTGCTGTCTTTCTCTCTCTCTTGCTCATCTTGTTTCTCTTTTTTATTTTTATTTTTATTTTTATTTCTCTCTCTCCCTCATCTTTCTTTCTCTCAATTAGGGCTGCTTGCGGGTCGGTTTTGGCCGGGTGCGGGTCAAAACCGACCCGACCCGCACTTATGCGGTTGGGAAAAAATGGACCCGCAACCGCCCGCGATGCGGTTCACGGTTTGTGTGGGCGAGTGCGGTTCGGTTTGCGGTTTAGTGTTTTTTTTTTTTTTTTTTTTTTTTTAAACTTAAGCAAATTTGACATTTTTTTGTTACTTTCTAAACACTTTTTTTTTTTTAAAGAAGAGTTATAAATTAAATTACAAGATATACAATTCATGATCATAATAAATAGTCCACATGTTAGATAAGATGAAATGGAACCATGCTTGAGGATAGTGGATTAATCTTCCTCCTTAGCTTGCAAAAACAAACCCTTAAAAGTCAAACTAGTAACACTAATTTAAATATGCAAAAACAAACCCTTAAAAGTCAAACTAGTAACACTAATTTTAATAGTGGATTAATCTTCACTATTTAGTTTTTAATATGCAATAATGTGATAATAGAATGACAATTCAAAATATCATATTTAACTGTGTCTACTAGACTAATGGAATATAATGATTTTTTTTTTTATATATATAAATAAAAGTCAAACTAGTAACACTAATTTAAATATCATTAGATCATGATAATGTATATAAGTGCCCATATAATAAATTTTACTTTCATCCAAAATGTAAAAATAAAAATAATAACTAGTTATCTCCATCCATCCAAAATGCAAAAACAAATAATAATAACTAGTTATTTTTTCTTTAAAAAAAAAAAAGAAAAAAAAAAAGATGCGGGTTGCGGGCGGGTCGAGTTCGACTCGAACCCGATCTTTTGCGAATTTCTTGACCCGCACCCGCCTGCCTACCTACATCGAAACCGCCCAAAGCGCTGCGGGTAGGGTAGGGTCGGGCAGTTTCTGCGGGTGGGTGGGTTTGTTGCCCAGCCCTACTCTCAATCATTCATTTCTCTCATTCACACTCATCTTTTTCTCTGAGCCCATTGTTGTTGAAAGAGAAAAAAGTCAAAAAATGAAATGGGTCTTTCTCTCTCTGTCTCTTTCTCTCTGTGTCTCTCGCTCATCTATCTTTTCCTTCTCTTTCACTCATCTCTCTCAAAAAATGAGTTTACGTTGGTTTTTAAACAGAAATCTGAAAATTTGACTAACAATTTTTTTTTAATTAATTGTTTTTTCAAATATTTTTTTAATTATTTTTTTAAATATTTTTTGACTTTTTAAATATTTTAAAATATTTTTTAAAAAGTCAAATTATTTTTTTAAATATTTAATTACTTTTTAATTATTTTTTTAAATATTTTTTGACTAACAATTTTTTTCAACACCAATCATAACCACACATCCCAAATCATCACATTCACATCATTAAATCAAACGGTTCAACAAATCCGTATCCCCTTATTACCAACCTCCTAAAAATAAGCTCCCCAATCGCTTTTTTGTCTCTCTGAAAAACAATAATAATTCAATTCATTGCCAATCTACCCCAATTTCGATTGAGTTTCGTCTCATCATCTTCTGCTCTCTCTCTCTCTCTCTTCTCTCCAGGAATTCGAAGCGTTTTTGTTCGCATCAAGAAATGGAGATGTCGTCAATAGAGGAGTCTTCCTCGCATGACGTTCTCTCAATGGTTCGCGAAGCGCTTCTCGCCGTTGACCGAATAGCTCTACGGTTTCCCAAAAACTCTATACAGAGTACACAACCGAGTTGTAAGTTTAGGATGTGTTAAATTTTTTCAATTTAGGGTTTCAAAATCGTCTGTTTCAATCTTGTTTCATGTCATTTGTTTTCTCTATGGGCCTTTCCTTTGAGGCTATTTCACGAAAAATCCGTATGAACATTTTGCTCTGTTTTTCGGATGAATCCAAGAGCATCACTTATCAAGATTAGTGATTGGAAAAAAAGAGAGAAAAAAATAGAACAATTTATTTTCACCAACCATAGGAAAGACCCAATCTATATTTTTACTATAAAATATCATTTGTATGTAATATGATAATTTTACTATATTTTTTATGTATTGGTACTGCAAAATATAGAATGTAATGATTTTACTATACTTTTAATATATTGCCGATGCATGCAATTGTATGTAATATGATAAATTTACTATATTTTTTTATGTATTAGAACTGCAAAATATAGAATGTAATGATTTTACTCCAAATTTTATTTCATTTTTCCTCAAAAAAAGAAAAAAAAATAAGAAGTATCCTTTTCAAAACAAAAGGATCAAAATCATGTCCTGTACTTGTACCCTCATTTTATATTGACATGGGCACTTCAACGAAATTGAAGAGTCCATATAACATAGCTTTATTCAAAGTTTAGCTTCATCAATGGGTGAGTTTGAGATTAGTCCATTGATAGTGTGACCTACCATAAATGAAAGAGGAAGTTTCCCTTAATGTAACTAATAATTGATGTCTCCATGGCTTTAAAATAACAGAACAGTAATCCTCTATCTCTCGGTGAGGTGGCAAACTAACAAGATCCTCGGGAAAGACGTCCGAGTACTCACAAACTACCCTTGGCAACACAATCTGGGTCTCATCACACTCACCACTCTCAAAGCTAGCAAGTAGACCACTAAGCTCACTCCGCCCTCGCGGATCATATCCCGGTGGCATAACACTACCAACCCGGTCTCCCAAGAAATGGAAACACTCCCCGCTCACGGTACAACAAGTAACCCTCTGACGGTAGCAATCAATAACTGCCCGGTATGACGATAACCAGTCCATACCCAAAATAACGTTAAAGCCCTTCATGGGCATAACTACAAAAGGAAACGGAAGCCTATGATCGGCGACCTCTATATCACAACCTCTACATCCGTGTTTCAAAATCAACTCACCCCCAACAGGTGACACTACACAAATAGGAGATGCTAATAGTGCTAACTCCAACTCCAACACAGATGCAAATGCAGCAGATACAAAAGAATGAAACGCACCCGTATCAATCAACACACTAGCAACCGAGTTACAAAACAGAAAGGTACCTCTCACTACTGATGGAGCCGGTACTAGGTCCTACGTGGTAACAGCATACACGCGCCCTGTAGGCCCCTAGTCCACCTGCTCACCTCTAAGAGCATACGACTGCAGCACTGACTGGGATGACGAAGCCCCCGGATTGGCCCTTGAGGCCTGCACAGACTGAGCTGGCTGAAAACCCTGCGTCTGTCTAGAACCAGACGCTCCTGAAGTGGCACTCAACTGTGGGCAGAACCTTTTCAGGTGCCCAGGCTGCCCACACTGATAGCAAGACAAGGGCTGCCCCCTGCCCAAACTCTGACTCTGCGGTCTAGCAGAAGAAGAAGCAGCTCTCTAACCTCCGCCCTTCTACGGGCAAACCGAAGCCTTGTGACCCAGCTGGCCACACTTGTAACAGGTGAACTCTCCCTGATTGCCTCTTCCGGAGCCTGTACTTGGTACTGGGAAAGTCGATCTAGCCAAACCACCCTGAGACGGCTGAGGGTTATAACCCCTCTGTCTCCTGCCATCACCTTGGCCATCTTGGCCCCTCTTGGAGCCTCTATGTTTCTCCTCATCCTCCTCCTGCATCATAAGCTCCATATGAGCTGCAGCATCCATCAAATGCCTATACACTCGGATGAAAGACCCACCAACCCTCAACTTGAGGCCGCGCCTCAACTTCCACTCAAACTCATAGCAACGGCGCTCTTCGGTCGCCACAAGTTCAGGTGTAAACCTGGACAAGCTAGTAAATGTAGCCTTAAACTCGGCCACAGACAAACCCTCATGTTTGAGCCGGCTAAACTGATCCCTCAGCTTCTCCCTAGCAACTGCAGATAAGAACCTCTCCTGGAAAGCATTCACAAATGCCTCCCATGTACCACCAACACGGACCTTCTCGTACTTCCACCATTGACCCGCATCTCCCTTCAGCTGGAAGGATGCCAAGGTCACCTTCAGTGCTCTGTCCTCGATGCCAAGCATCTCGAACGTCTTACTCATTTGTTCCAACCACTCGTCTGCCTTAAGTGGTTCCTTTGGATCCCCAACAAACTCGTCCGGGTTAGACCGGAAGAACTCCCTCTTCAAGAAAGAAGGCCCTGCCTCAACTGCCTGATTCCCAGCCCTGAGAATACCCAAAGCTCCTGCTATCTCTCGGGCCAAGGCACTCATAGCCTGCTGACCCGCTCACTCGGCCACATTGGCTTGACCAGCTCCCTCCTGCACTGCCGGAATCTCATCCGGTAAAGGCATTTCCTGCCTACCACGCCTGCCACGCCTAGCACCTCTTCCTCGTCCTGACATCCTAATAAAGGTAACACAGAACGTTAGCACATTCATAAATGTGCCGAAACTAAACACTCGCGTCCTAATGCATGGGCAACTGTAATTCACTCCACATAAGCACATAAACACATAAGCACTTACGAATTTCATTTCCGGATAATGATAGTCCCGAGGCGTTACTAGAGTTCCGGTTAGAAACAGCATTGATCAAGTGCTTTTCCAACAAGACTCCCAGAAACCCAAGGATCCAATCAACATCCTAGAAATTAAATCCCATACCCAAATAATCACATAAGCATGTTATCAATTAAACACATGGCATATGACACTACACTTAAGTCTCTATCAAGCGAGACAAACCCATTGTGATCCTAATCACTTCCCACGTACCCAAAGTATTCGAACCCGGTACGCTCTGATACCAAGTTGTAACGCCCTCAAAATAACAACATTAAGCCCATCAATATAAACATGCATTGATATATAAAAGACCAACATTCTTCTATTCATCAGAGTATTCCATTACAAAAGGTATTACATGTTAACAACAAAAGCAAATGCCCTAAGGGCTTACAGCTTTCCAAGTTAACACTTGGTTACAAAAAAAAGAGCACTAGCTCAATTACACATTAAGCCCTTGGCTTGAATCTACATGTAATACACCAAAAGAAAATAGATAACAGAAAGTCCAACCGCCTCAAGCCTCCCAAGCTATGTCCTTGGAGGTGGCATGCTACCTGTACCTGAAAATGATGTTCTCATATAGGATGAGCCACAGCCCAGTAGAAATACACTAAACCAGCTATAAACAATGACTAAAAGATTAGTAGTTGATAGATGGCCAACACTAATACATCCACATATATCATCTTACAGTTTCATGACATACAAGTCCATGTTACAATTCATTTTCCATTTCTTTTCAATTCTCAATTCATAACCATGGCTCAGAACCTGGCCAAACAACTCATATGAGACAGTAACTCATATTAAACATTTTCCCATTTCAATAAAAGATAAGCATACTAGCTATATCAACACATCAACAGATAAGCATATGAGTTATATCAACACTTCCATAGATATGCCTAAGAGCAATATCACACTTCCAAAGACAAGCATATGAGCCATGTCAACACATCACTAGATAAGCATATGAGCTCTATCTACGGAGTCCATCCCCTATCTTCTCCCAAACAACATCCGGCTTAGAGGTCCATCCCCTATCATCCCCTAAACCGTGGAGTACATCCCCTATCTTCTCCAACACAACACAATGCATATAAACAACAATTATACACATCACCAATCAATACATAAAGTTAATGTATCCTTTCAACTGTCATACTCAATTACACATTTCAATGATCAGTTTTAGTTTACCTAATCATCATGCATTGTCTACAACAATCAAGACTATCCTCCACCGATAGCCCAAAGCAGTTATTTCTATACAGAAAATAAATGCACAAAATGGATAGTATATCAAAATTTCAATTCGGTGAGTGATAAATAATTCAACTACACCCTTTAATCCCATATACTCCCAATCTCAACAATTCCACCTCAATTCCTCATTTCTTACAATTAATTATCCCAATTAATTAATCAATGTAATTAGGGCATTTTCCATAATTAACATTACAACCCTTAAGGTTCTATTTTTATCAATGATTCCACATTCATTCCATTTCTCTAGGCTAAATATGCTCATGGGTTCATTATAAATAAAACCCCAACTTTTGCAAAATTGCACAAAAGCCCCAAACTCTCTCAAAATTACACAATAACTCCCAACATATCAAAATGCTAAAATTAAAAAACAAAATCCATAAAGAGGAGTAGGATATCCCTACCTCAAAAGATGACACCCAACCAAGAAGATGATGAAAACGAAAATGCTCCAAATCACAAACTTTTCGGATCAAAAGATAGCCCTCGACGATCAACAACTTTTTTGTAAAGGCCAAAGGTGAGCAAATCACTCCTACTAGATCAATACCTAGAGAGAATGTAGAGTTCTAGAGTGAGAAGCTCAACAATGGTGTTTTTGGAAAAGTACGAGAGAGAAGAGAATGTGAAAAAGTGATTTAAAATGTCAAAACACAGAGCTTTAAACCAGTCGCCCCGCTCGAGCGGCCAAACCCCCGCTCGAGCGGCACTCACAGACTCTCGCTCGAGCGGCCAATCCCCCGCTCGAGCGTCGGATGCACACTTTCAGAACTTTTGCAGACAGGTCCCCCGCTCGAGCGCCCAACTCCCCGTTCGAGCGTCACTCACAACCTTCCGCTCGAGCGGACAACACTACACAGGAAATACTGGATGGGTGTATTCCCCGCTCGAGCGGACAAGCAACAACAAGGTTCCCGCTCGAGCACCAAAAGCTCCGCTCGAGCGGACCAACCAAAATCTGGGCAACTAGACTTGGTTCCCAAACACAACAAACATGTAACAAACCTGACCAACACATCCTATAACTCAAAAACAAAGTAGGAAAGGATGTAAACAAGATAATAATCAACTACTAACATCCACGGACACAAGTCCGGATCACTGTACAACAAGGGGTAAACCCGAGATCGCTATAACCTCCCCCCCTTAAAGAATTTTGTCCCCGAAATTAAGAACAAGTTTTCGAAAACAGGTTTTCCCCCATTTTAAACAATGTTACATTTTAACATTCAACAACTCGACCCATTACCGGTCATTCCATCTCTTATCAAGAGGCATTTCACAATACATATTTTTCAACATGCATTTTCTTTCCATTTCAACCATTTCCAACATACATGGTCCACAATTCATATCATAAGCAATAATCATGATACATTTCCATTTCTACTATATATTCAACATATGCAATGTTATACAAACTTCCATTTGAGGCAAGTTTCCAACTACTTTCATTAACCAAAACATACACCGTGTTTTACAACTTAAGACATATTTAATGATCTTAAAGTTCAACAATACAACAATATATATAATATACGTTCAAACTTCCACAAATAGGTCCGGATATTTCTCTCGGACTTCCAACTCACGTTCCCAAGTGGCCTCCTCCACTCCGTGATGTTTTCACAAAACCTTAACCAAAAGGATGGTCTTGCCACGCAGGACTTGATCCCGCCTATCCAAGACCCGAACCGGCCTCTCCTCATACGAGGCATCCTTATCTACCTCTAAGTCGGTCCAATCCAGTACATGTGATGGATCTGGCTCATACTTCCGAAGCATACTCACATGAAACACGTCATGAACTCCAGACAACTGTGGCGGTAAAGCTAAACGATAAGCAACATCGCCAATCTTCTCAAGGATCTCAAAAGGACCAATAAACCGAGGGGATAACTTTCCACTCTTTCCAAACCTCATCAATCCCCGCCTAGGTGATATCTTTAGAAAGACATGATCACCCATCTCAAATGCCAAAGGCCTCCTCCTACGGTAAGCATAAGATTTCTGACGACTCTGGGCTGTAACAAGCCTCCTACGGATAAGCTCAACTTTCTCCATTGTCTCCCTAACCAACTCCGGACCCAACAAAGGTGCGTCACCCACCTCGGCCCAACAAACCGGAGACCTACAAGGTCGGCCATACAAGGCCTCAAACGGTGCCATACCGATACTAGACTGAAAGCTGTTGTTGTAGGTAAACTCCACTAATGGTAAGTGCCTCTCCCACGTCCCACTAAAGTCAAGAACACAACCCCGAAGCATATCCTCAAGGATCTGAATAGTATGCTCGGACTGCCCGTCAGTCTGAGGATGATAAGCCGTACTGAAGGTCAACTTAGTACCCAAGGCACTCTGCAAACTCTGCCACAACCTAGCAGTAAAACGAGGATCTCTATCTGAGACGATCGTCACTGGGACCCCGTGCAACCTCACTATGTCCCGAATATACAAGTCGGCAAGATGATCTACCGAATTTCTCACGCGCATAGGAATGAAGTGCGCCGACTTAGTCAACCGGTCTACAACCACCCAAATAGCATCACTACCCCGCTGAGTCCTCGGAAGACCTACAACGAAATCCATAGTGACATGCTCTCACTTCCACTCGGCAATAGGCAAGGGTTGCAACAAACTCGCTGGCCTCTGATGCTCGGCCTTTACTTGCTGACAAGTAAGGCACTTAGACACGAAGACTGCCACATCTCTCTTCATACCCCGCCACCAAAACTGGCGACCCAAATCCTGATACATCTTAGTACCTCCCGGATGCACTGCAAGGCGCGAATGATGAAACTCTCGGAGTACCTTCTCTCGGTAAGACTCTAGCACAAACAAACGGTCTCGGTATCTCACACTCAGGTCGGGATACACCGTCAGGCCCTTCTCAACCTTCCCACTGGAGATCTTCTCTCGAAAGGATTCTACCTCAAGGTCACCTCTCTGTGCCTCCAACACTCGAGTCACAAGTGTAGGCTGCGCAACAACAGAAAACAAGGCCGCAGCCTCCACGGATTCGCCCAGAAGCAAATCAAACTCGCCAATTGCCCCCAACATCTCCTACTCCCGGATGGCTATACTAGCTACATCACTAACGGATTTCCTGCTAAGGGCATCGGCCACAACATTGGCCTTCCCCGGGTGATAATGCAACTCGAAGTCGTAATCCTCAATAAACTCCATCCACCTCCTCTGCCTCAAGTTCAGGTCTTTCTGTGAAAACAGATATTTCAGACTCTTATGATCCGAGAACCCCTCGAATCTCTCACCATAAAGGTAGTGCCTCCAGATTTTCAAGGTAAAGATCACAGCCGCTAACTCTAGGTCATGAGTAGGGTAATTCTTCTCGTGAATTTTCAACTGACGTGAGCCATAAGCTACCACTTTCCCCTCTTGCATCAATACATAACCCAAACCCTCTCGTGAGGTATCACAATAGACTGCGTAACCCAACCCTCTCTCCGGAATAATCAAGACCGGAGCGGTGGTTAATCTAACTTTCAACTACTGAAACGACTTTTCACAAGTCTCACTCCATACAAATTTGACTCCCTTCCGAGTCAATCTAGTCAACGGTGAAGCTAACCTGGAGAAATCCTTCACAAACCGGCGGTAATACCCAGCTAATCCCAGAAAACTACGGATCTCAAACACACTCTTAGGCTGTGCCCAATCTTGCACTGCCTCAGTCTTGGATGTATCAACAGATACCCCTTCCCCGGAAACCACATGGCCTAAGAACTTGACTTCCCTTAGCCAGAACTCACACTTCCCAAACTTGGCATACAGCCTATGGGCTCTAAGCAACTCAAGCACCACTCTCAAGTGTTCCTCGTGCTCCTCCTCTGAAGGTGAATAGATAAGAATGTCGTCCGCGAAGACGACTACAAAACGATCCAAGAATTCCCAGAAGATTCGGTTCATCAAGTCCATAAAGACTGCCGGTGCATTGGTAAGCCCAAATGGCATCACCAAAAACTCATAATGGCCATACCGCATACGGAATGCCGTCTTTGGAATATCCTCCTCCCTGACCCTCAACTGGTGGTAACCTGATCTTAAGTCTATCTTAGAGAAACAACGGGAACCCTTCAACTGGTCAAACAAATCATTTATACGGGGCATAGGATATTTATTCTTAACCGTAGCCCGATTCAACTTCCGATAGTCAATACACAATCTCAAGGCACCATCTTTCTTTTTAGCAAAGAGGGCCAGTGCTCCCCACGGTGAAACACTAGGGCGAACAAAGCCCTTATCTAGCAATTCCTGGAGCTGAACTTTCAACTCAACCAACTCTGCTGGAGCAAAACGATAAGGTGCCTTGGAAATCGGCGCCGTGCCAGGCACTAGATCAATAGAGAACTCTATCTCTCGATGAGGTGGCAAACTAACAAGATCCTCGGGAAAGACGTCCGAGTACTCACAAACTACCCTTGGCAACACAATATGGGTCTCATCACACTCACCACTCTCAAAGCTAGCAAGTAGACCAGTAAGCTCACTCCGCCCTCGCAGATCATACCCCGGTGGCACAACACTACCAACCCGGTCTCCCAAGAAATGGAAATACTCCCCACTCACGGGACAACAAGTAACCCTCTGGCGGTAGCAATCAATAACTTCCCGGTATGACGATAACCAGTCCATACCCAAAATAACGTCAAAGCCCTTCATGGGCATAACTACAAAAGGAAACGGAAGCCTATGATTGGCGACCTCTATATCACAACCTCTACATCCGTGTTTCAAAATCAACTCACCCCCAACAGGTGACACTATACAAATAGGAGATGCTAATAGTGCTAACTCCAACTCCAACACTGATGCAAATGCAGCAGATACAAAAGAATGAGACGCACCCGTATCAATCAACACACTAGCAACCGAGTTACAAAACAGAAAGGTACCTCTCACTACTGATGGAGCCGGTACTAGGTCCTGCGCGGTAACAGCATACACGCGCCCTGTAGGCCCCTAGTCCACCTGCTCACCTCTAAGAGCATACGATTGCAGCACTGACTGGGATGACGAAGCCCCCGGATTGGCCCTTGAGGCCTGCACAGACTGAGCTGGCTGAAAACCCTACGTCTGTCTAGAACCAGACGCTCCTGAAGTGGAACTCAACTGTGGGCAGAACCTCTTCAGGTGCCCAGGCTGCCCACACTGATAGCAAGACAAGGGCTGCCCCCTGCCCAAACTCAGACTCTGCGGTCTAGCTGAAGAAGAAGCAGCTCTCTGACCTCCGCCCTTCTGCGGGTAAATCAAAGCCTTGTGACCCAGCTGGCCACACTTGTAACAGGTGAACTCTCCCTGATTGCCCTTTCCGGAGCCTGTACTCGATACTGGGAAAGTCGATCTAGCCAAACCACCCTGAGTTGGCTGAGGGTTATAACCCCTCTGTCTCCGGCCATCACCTTGGCCATCTTGGCCCCTCTTAGAGCCTCTATGTTTCTCCTCATCCTCCTCCTGTATCATAAGCTCCATATGAGCTGCAGCATCCATCAAATGCCTATACTCTCGGATGAAAGACCCATCAACCCTCAACTTGAGGTCGCGCCTCAACTTCCACTCAAACTCATAGCAACGGCGCTCCTCGGTCGCCACAAGTTCAGGTGCAAACCTGGACAAGCTAGTAAATGTAGCCTCAAACTCGGCCACAGACAAACCCTCCTGTTTGAGCCGACTAAATTGATCCCTCAGCTTCTCCCTAGCAAATGCAGATAAGAACCTCTCCTGGAAAGCATTTACAAATGCCTCCCATGTACCACCAACACGGACCTTCTTGTACTTCCACCATTGACCCGCATCTCCCTTCAGTTGGAAGGATGCCAAGGTCACCTTCAGTGCTCTGTCCTCGATGCCAAGTATCTCGAACGTCTTACTCATTTGTTCCAACCACTCGTCTGCCTTAAGTGGTTCCTTTGGATCCCCAACAAACTCGTCCGGGTTAGACCGGAAGAACTCCCTCTTCAAGAAAGAAGGCCCTGCCTCAACTGCCTGATTCCCAGCCCTGAGAATACCCAAAGCTCCTGCTATCTCTCGGGCCAAGACACTCATAGCCTGCTGACCCGCTGGCTCGGCCACATTGGCCTGACCAGCTCCCTCCTGCACTGCCGGAATCTCATTCGGTAAAGGCATTTCCTGCCTACCACGCCTGCCACGCGTAGCACCTCTTCCTCGTCCTGACATCCTAATAAAGGTAACACAGAACGTTAGCACATTCATAAATGTGCCGAAACTAAACACTCGCGTCCTAATGCATGGGCAACTGTAATTCACTCCACGTAAGCACATAAACACATAAGCACTTACGAATTTCATTTCCGGATAATGATAGTCCCGAGGCGTTACTAGAGTTCCGGTTAGAAACAGCATTGATCAAGTGCTTTTCCAACAAGACTCCCAGAAACCCAAGGATCCAATCAACATCCTAGAAATTAAATCCCATACCCAAATAATCACATAAGCATGTTATCAATTAAACACATGGCATATGACACTACACTTAAGTCTCTATCAATCGAGACAAACCCATTGTGATCCTAATCACTTCCCACGTACCCAAAGTATTTGAACCCGGTACGTTCTGATACCAAGTTGTAACGCCCTCAAAATAACAACATTAAGCCCATCAATATAAACATGCATTGATATATAAAAGACCAACATTCTTCTATTCATCAGAGTATTCCATTACAAAAGGTATTACATGTTAACAACAAAAGCAAATGCCCTAAGGGCTTACAGCTTTCTAAGTTAACACTTGGTTACAAAAAAAAAGAGCACTAGCTCAATTACACATTAAGCCCTTGGCTTGAATCTACATGTAATACACCAAAAGAAAATAGATAACAGAAAGTCCAACCGCCTCAAGTCTCTCAAGCTATGTCCTTGGAGGTGGCATGCTACCTGTACCTGAAAATGATGTTCCCATATAGGGAATATTAAATATTTGAGATGGATAAAGCCTCTTAAATTAAGTTGTTGGTTATAGTAAAATTTCTGTTGAACTTGCAATTTCTACGGGTAAAGTGACATTTTGTTTTTACATGCTTCATGTCATGGTAGAGGTATTTAATGTTAAGATATTTGAAGGGGTGTGATTAGTCGGACTTTATCTTTTGTAAGACTAGAACAATCTCTACAAATTGTTAGTTTATTCATATGCTTCTAGTGGTGTCTGAATTAATTTGTGTTTTTATTTTTCAGGTTAGAAATTTCTTAGAGAGATGCAAAATATGGTCACAGAATTCAAGGACTTAATTTTTCAAGTTTTTTTTTATTTTTATTTTTTAATATATGTAAGCACAGTTTAAAATTTTTTATTTAATTCCTTTGTATATACTTTTGAACATATTTAACTTTCATTTATGAAATATATGACGTTATTCCATTGAATATGTGGTTATGATTCAAAGTATAGTATATAGTGTGTATTAAATTCTTAAAATGCACGTACAAAAATAATATTGATTATTCTTCAAATATGTCGAATCTTTTTAGTAATTAATCACACTTAAAAGATGTGATCTAAAGTTTATTATCACAGGTTTTATTAGTTTTTAATCACACTTAAAAGATGTGATCTAAATGTTATTAATCACACTTAAAAGGTGTAATCTAAAGTTTGTTATTACATGTTTTATTAGTTTTTAATTACACTTAAAAAATGTGATCTAAATGTTTTTTTTGTTACAGAGATCTAAATGTTTTTAATCACACTTAAAAGGTGTGATCTAAATGTTATTAATCACACTTAAAAGGTGTGATCTAAAGTTTATTATCACAGTTTTTATTAGTTTTTAATCACACTTAAAAGATGTGATCTAAATGTTTTTAATCATACTTAAAAGGTGTGATCTAAATATTATTAATCACACTTAAAAGGTGTGATTAAAAATGACCTTTTTTAATCACACTCCCAAAGATCACAATTTAATAAAACTTAAAAGGTGTGATTAAATAACAAACATCACACAAAAAAAGTGTGATCTTTATCTGTTTTTGTAGTAGTGATATTTTTAATTGTAGCACAAATCAAATCCCTAATTTCAGCACAAACAACAACAAACCAAAATTCCTATTTTTAATATAAATCACCACCAATTAAGATTCATAATTTTAGCATATCAAAATCTCTTATTTTAACATAAATAATAAAAAATAAAAAAATTTCCGAATCAAAACTTAACAAATTATAAATTGATACTCATAATTTTTATTTTAAAATAAAAAATCATAAATAAAGTTACCTGTAAATAATGAAGAGAAGATATTAAAGTTGTGGTGTGATTCTAAATCTGTTTTGTGTGATTCTAATTTGATGAATCATGAGTTGGTAAATTATAAAGTAGCAAAGAGAGATAAAGAAGAAAAAAAAAAAAAAAAACAACAACAACCCTTGCTACCGTTTTCCATAAATGAAACAAAAGAAAAAGAAAAATAATTAGGTTGGATTTGTGTCAGTTTGTTTGGGTGCGTGTATCAGTGTTACGCACAAAAAAAGTGTTTCAGTCAAAGTGGGCTGTGTATATAGGAAAAAAATATATATATATCAAAAGTCAGGAGGGGCACGTGACCCCCTGGCCCCCCATATACCTCCGCCCTGGTTATTAGGCTCACGCCAAAATCACAAGTCATAATCTTTTATATAGATTTTTCATAGAACGATAAGCATCTATTTTTTAGTGTCCTAATTGTATTTTTTAACAAATGAAGCTTCCTTGGTGAGAGCAAAATATTGACGCAAACCAAACGATACAAAAATTCACATTGATTTCTACAAATGAATTTTAATCACAATTTTGAATTATTTAAAATTTGTTAAAATTGAACAGACCAATTAAATGGCTACATAATCATTTCGATTTTTGGTAAACTCATCTTAAGAAAATATATTACATGCTAAGTCTTGGGTTGGGCCGGGCCATTAGCCTTTAACACGGCCGAGGCTGGAGGATTGGTTGGCCTGAAAATATATGAGTTGGGCTTGGGCCGGATGGAATAACATTAAGTGAATCGGTGTCCATTGATTCATTAGATGGAAGGACCATTCGAGTACTGAGCCATCCAAATGACCTTTTTGAAGCCCAGTCTAAAATCAGCCCATACACTCATTTTTTAGGTCCATACATACTAAACAATGATTACTATTTTCTCCCTCTATTGTTCTTGTTCTTTTGTTTTTGATGTATGTATGCATTTTTAGTACAAACAATAAGATTATTCATTGAGAAACTAAGCGATCATTTGGGAAGTGACTATTTTAATTAATTTTTAAATTTTTTATAAAAAGATATACAAAAAATTAAAAAAAAATAATGTAATAACTTATAGTGATTTTTTGACTTTTTAACTATATTAACCTAATATCAAACAAGATCTAAGTGAATAGCATGTGAACTATAAAACTAGTAATCATATTTTTATGAGATTAAAAATACGCACAACTTAATAACACAATCAATTAATTTATGTATTTATGTATTTTAATAATTTTTTTTTTTTTAATTTTGCATAATTGAATATGCAATGTTGATTGTTGTGATGCACTTTGAAATTTGTATGATTGGGGTCATATAGGCCAAATCCCACATGGACCTCATAAATCCATATATTTTAAAGTCCATGAGTCGGTCTTGGACTTTAGAAATATAAGATAGGCTACCTTCAGCCCAGGCCATTAACCAATAAATATTTATGAATAAATATTTATGAACTTGGACCTAGGCTTTATAAGAATAAGGACATGTGTACTTGATAATCTATTAAAAAAAATAATCCAACATTCCATTAATTTTGAATCCCTAATATCAACTCTTAATGGCATGACAAGGGCTCATTGGATAATTTTTATGTTTTAGTGAGTTTCGTAGTGATGTGACTTATGATACATCACTAGGGATTCATTTGAGAATCCAAAATTAGTGGTTCAAAACATTTTTCAAAAAGAAATTTACTTACACTTTCTCTTGTATGGTGTAGGACTCACACAATGTATTATTTAGAAAAGTGTGTAAAAAATTAGATGAACCTAGTATTGTTGTAAATTTTAAGGTAGGATTGAGAAAAATACCTAAAAAATCATAAATTAATCCAATTTATACCAAATTGTATTATTTGGTTTGATTTTCTTAATTTATGGTCCAATTCAGATTCTTAAAATATGTGAACTATATTACAAAGTTTGGTTTGTGATTTTATAGTTATAATTTCGAAAACTAAACCATTTAGATATATTACACATATAATTTATTATTTACGATAGACACTCAATTATCTTATTAGTATAATAAATATAGATATTCATTTATGTTAATACTTTGCTTACAACTATGTTCTCCTATGATGATAGGATTAGTTCTAAATAATTATGTAAAATGATGATATATTTATTGTTTAATCTTTGAGTAAGTTGTGATTATGTTGTAAATAATAAAAAAATTTGGAAAATTTAAAATTCTCGAGATATTGATTCGTGATTATGTTTCAATTTAAAATAATAAATAACAATCTTAATCAAATAATCAAGACAAATCGATACAACAATTTAATGTGAAAAAATCACAATTGGAGTGTCTCCAATTGTGATAAAAAAAATTTAAAAATTAAAAAAAAAAAACAACGAGTTAAAGTCATAAAACAATTTACTAAGAAAACAAAAATGAATTACACATATATACCCTCAATTACCTAGTGAATACACACCCGAATTGAGCCGACTCCGATATGCCTTTTCCACCACCGTCTTCACCTCGAAATTGTCTTACCCAACATTAAATCCACAACGTCGATGTCGAATCCACGACGATAAGTCACTTCAGAATTCACCAAAATTTCAGGCCCAAATTTTCCAGAATTCACCGAAAAGCACCACTCTCTTTAGTGAGTAAAAAAAACAAATAAAACCCTTGATGTTAATATGAAGTTCATAATTCTATTGATCACTCTCAAATCAACAAGGAAACACTCAGAACAGTACCCTCAAATATAGAAAACCTTAGTAACTTTGCTTTCCCAGAATTTGGACGGCCTAAATCCTAAAAACAATGAACGGCGCACTTTATAGAAAACAAAGCTGTGAAAACAGCTCGAGTGATCACTTCATCACTCGAACGAACTCACTAAAATTTGTGCCCGTCTCTCGAACTCATAAAGGATTCTCTCAGAAGTTCAATCTGCTTTGCAAAAATACTGGATGATACCACTCACTGCTCGAGCGGTCAACTAACTTTAGCTTCGGGGGCGCTGCCACTCAACCCTGCCTATGCGCTACCCTTTGGACCCTCACGAGCTAACTGGACAGCTCGATTCCTGTACATAGTCAACGACATGGCAAATATCAAAGCCTCAAGATCACAAACTCTTCTGTATAAGTACAATTCGGGTTGGATTCGTATCTAAACACTCATATCTTTACTGAAATAAAAAGAGCAAATAAAATTATAACTGAAAAGAGTTTTGTCAAACGGGATTGTCTATTATCAAAACCTAACAAAATTTATGAAAATCATACCCCCAATTAAACCATGTTTTTCTGATTTAATTTAGTTTGATTTTAAGGTCTTCATCATTCTATTTTATTTCAAATTTTATGAAATCGTAACTAATAATTTAATCTTGATTTATTTTAAAATTGAATCGAACTAAAGCATGCAAGCTCTTATTTTAGGAATGAACATAGAGGCAGAGAGAAAAACTTAAGACTTGGAAGCTGTGTTTGATTCATAAATTTAAAGATAAATTAAAAAACAAAAACAAACAAAAAATATCTACTTTTTACACATCCTTTTTATTTTTATTTTCAGTTCTGATTTGTAGCTCGAAAATATTGAGACTCAAATGACCCGAGTTCCAAAATGACGTCGTTTTGGATTTTTTTTTTTTTTTTCTCTTTTCTTTTTGAAGCAAAGGTGAAGATGAAGAAGAAAAAGAGAAGGGAGAGAGAGAGCATCAACCAACTCAGATCATCATCATCAACTGAGAGAAAGCATCAACATTAAACAACAACACATCATCATCATCACCATCAAACAACACATCATTATCATCATTAACAACAACAGTTTTGGCACCTATACACACAGATCTATACACACACACACAGATCTCTTCTGCTTCTTCTTCTTCTTCTTCTTCTTCTTCTCTATGCACACACATATCTATACATATATATAGAGAGAGAGAGAGAGGCATTTGTGTATATACACAGATGATGGCGGTGCCAGTGATGGGTCGAGCGCTCTCTCTCTCTTTATAAATCCTCACTATTCTCTCTTTCTTCTCTTCCTCTCTCGTTTTCTTATTTTCTTTTCTCTCTCTTCCTCCCTCCCTATTTCAAAGATATGAGAAGGGGGGGAAAAAACTATCCAAAACGACGTCGTTTTGGACAGTTGAACCATTCGTGCCTGAACCATTTCGAACTATCAAGTATTATTCTTTTTTAAATTTATAAATCAAACATAACGGAGAATTGAGGAGTGGATTACCGTGTGGCGGTATATGATGCCAAACACACACCACTACCCATTTGCAACCGCCACAGTCCATAACTAAAATTCTGAGGGTTAAAAAAGGAAGAGCAAAACGGCCAAGCCACCTTCAAGGGAGTTTCTATATGCACACCATATCCCCTCTTTCCATACATTTAGTGAGAGAGTGTGTTGGAAAGTTGTGTGTGAATGATGTAAATAAAGAGAGAGTGGTGTGTGTAAATAGATGCTCCCCACCTTCCAAGTAGCTTATGATCTGTCTCTCTCTACTAGCTTCCAAAACAGGTATTTTCAAATTATTACTTCCAATCTACTTCATTCCCAAGCTAATTTGCAATTCTAATTTTCTTTTTTAGGTGAATAAATTCTAAATTTTTAATTTAAAAAAAAATGTAAAGTGATGAAATTTTATTTTTTTATTTTGTTTTAAACTATAAAGTGATGCAATTTTTTTTTAAAAAAAATACTAATCGCTGCGGTCTTATCGTAACAGCACCAGCCCTGACCGGCCAATTACAAGCCCAGTCGGCTATTCCAACTGCCGTAAGGTGTGGGTAAGGAGACTGCGCATTTGAAGAAAAGAAGGTGAGGGAGAGAGACAGTTGAGTTGACTATATGGGTATGACTATATGGGTAGGGCAATGGCCCAGCAACGCAGCTGCCGTTTGCATGTGGATTGGGTTTGGGACAAAAGTATAGAAAGATAAAATAAATTAAATAAATTAATAAGATAAAATGTTATATTTAAATTATAATTATTTTTTTTTATAAAATTTTTTCTCTTATAAAAAAGTAAAAAAGTTAAAAAATTCTTCTTAAATGGAGTTAATTTAGTCAGACTTAGCCAAAAAATTAAAAAAGTAAAGCTAAAAAACTTCTTCTCAAATGAATCCTCTACCGACGAGTTATATTCCCCTTTAATCTATTTTGGTGCTTAATATATTCCCCTTTTCTGATAATAATAATAATAATAAAAACCCTCAGCCTGTTTAAAAGAAGGAGGAGGATTTGGATTGGAGTTGACTATTCGGACCCGTAGAGCCTATAATGGATTCCGTTTTTATGATTCGAATCATATATTTTGTTGGTCATTTTGTATATTTCATCCACACACAAAAAAAATTAGGTCAATCTAATAATTATAACTTGTTCAATTTATCACATTTTTTTTACTAAAAATGCTATAATTGTGTTTTTAAAAAATAAACTATACATTTTTTTATGACAAAAATAATAGATTGAACAAGTTGTAATTATCGGATCGACCTAATTTTTTTGTAGATAAAATAAACGAAGTGTCCGACAAAATGAACTGTTTGGATTATCGAAAAGGGGCCGCTGATAGGCCCCACGGATGCAATTAGTCCCCTCCAATCTAGATTTTGGACTGGAGGGAATCCTCCTTAAAAAAATATTTAGCTTATAAAATTAGACAGATATTTAATATTCAATTAATTTAATTTTTTACAAATATATCTTATACGATATATTTTTAAAAAATAAACAATTTAAATTATCAACGATCAGGGGTGCACCTTAACATATGCACAACCCGCTGTGCTTCACATACAGTAGACACTACTAATATTTTTATTTTTTATCAATGTTTTATTTCAAATCAGTCTCATATTTCTAGTACCTTTCAAATGTTTGTATGATTTAGGTTATGTTTGGGAAGAGCTAAAATGCCTAAAGAAGCAAAAAAATAAATAAAATAAGTTAATAAGATAAAATATCACATTCAAATCATAATCATTTTAATTTTTTTCTCACAACATCACATCCAAACCAAAAAAAGTTAAAAGTTCTTTCTAAACGGAACTAATTTAATCAAACAAAATTAGTCAAAAAATAAAAAAAATAGGGCTAAATTAGCTCTTCCTAAATCAAAGCTTAATCATATTGGGCAAGTTCGCTCAAGGCCATGCTCTCGCTTCCATGTCTATACACTGGTACTTTTACTGATTGCATCCCTCTCCACGATTACAACTTATAAGTAAAAAAAATTCCATTATAGTTTACTCTAATAAAGTAATAAGCGTAATTACAATTTATATCAAATTTCATTTTGGTCTCTACAAATAAAATTGTAATAGTCAAGTCTTTTTAGTTTTGGTCAAATCACACTTTCATCTCTGTACATGAAATCGTAATAGTCAACCTCTTGCATTTCTAGTCAAATGTCAATGTCTCTCCTTTGTTATTCCATTGTTTAAGTCTTTAACAAAATTTAATCATGTGACAAGTATGTGACTACGAAATAAGGACAAAAATGGAAAATCATTTCATTTTCAACCAATACACAATTTATCTTACGTGATAAGTATGTAAGAGTTATAATACAATATATATATATATGTATATATATGTTCATATACTAAAAATTAAGACGAATAGGTAAGAAAATAGAGTTTTTGAAATAAAAAAAGACAATAAAAAAATCGAAGAGAAAGAAAGATGAATAAATAAAAGACTATATTACTGTGAAGAATAAAACTTTGTGATTCTAATCTCTGCAAAACCTTATTATATATTTTTGTAATATTTTTTGTATTATCTACCACTGTTGTAATTTCAGAAAATTTGCCACTAACATGTAGTAATTTTTCCCAACCTCCACTGTCAGGTAATTGTCCGTGAACATTGAGTGGGTTCAAAGTTAGGTGGACAAATATCAGGTTACGAGAGGAAGTATATATATTTTCAATTCGACTCTATAAACTAAATATTTTTTTTCCAAATTCTAAAGATATTAGACTGAACTGAACGGGTTGGGCAGTTTATTGCGAATGGCATGCCTAATTCAGAGGTTGATTATCTTTTTATTCTGCAATAAATCCTTTAATTTTCGGTGCTCCTGCAGCAATGCTTCTCTTCCATTAACAAATTGACAGTTAACTCTTTATTTCTTAAAATTCTAATACAAAAGTGGTGATATCTCATGATTTAAATCAATAACTACTCATTTAAAGTAACCACCTAAACATGCTCCCGAGTATTGAATAATTTTTCTAATAAATCTCACATATTCTCCTATTCAGTAATAATAGAGACTCCCACAAAATACAATCCTTACAACTTCCAAAATAATTTGAACCATTCATGTCACAGTCGAGGATAGAACAAAAAAATTCAAACACATCAATAATCAATACACTAGTAAAAATCATAAGAATCCTCCGTTGTGAGAGTCTCAAACATTTTCCTTCTATTTTCAATCCCATCATTAATGATCCAAACAAACATGTCATCGGTGCACTTGCCTGGACCAATATGCACCATCAACTTGCCATTTTTACTTTGAATTCTCTTTTGTCTATATATATATACAAAGATAGGGAATAATATCCACCATCACAAACTCAGAATCACCAAGAAAGAAAAAGATATGGAAGTAGCCAAGCAACAAACACAGAGCCATTTCATTCTAGTACATGGTGCTTGCCATGGAGCTTGGTGTTGGTACAAGCTCAAACCACTGCTCGAGTCTCATGGCCACAAGGTCACTGCCCTCGATCTCGCAGCCTCTGGTATCAACATGAAGAAGATAGAAGAGGTTCCCACTCTTTACGATTATACGGTGCCGTTGATGAAACTCATGGAATCACTTCCTCTGGGTGAAAAGGTGATTCTTGTTGGGCACAGTCTTGGTGGCATGAACTTGGCCCTTGTCATGGACAAGTTTCCCGAGAAAATCTCTGTCGCTGTCTTCCTCACTGCTGTCATGCCTGATACTGTACACAAACCTTCGTTTGTTATCGATCAGGTACAATTACATAGAAATTGATTGCAAAATCAGATATAAGAATACTCACAGTTATTAGGCTCATGCCTAAATCACAAGTCATAATCTTTTATATAGATTTTTCATAGAATGATAAGATTAGGCTTGAGAGTTGACAAATAAAATTATTATTATTATACTTCAATTGTGATATAATTAAATCTCAACTACTAAAAAAATTAGTTTAATATCACTCTATAAAAAATCACTTTGCAGAATTCTCACTCCTAAATCACTCCTACATGGTACGAGTATTTGTGTTTTTTTGTGTTTTAACATTGCACTTCATTTATTGAGATATTTGTTATAGTTTGTTGCAAGTAAATAATTGATAATCAAAATGTAGAAATTAAAATTATTTTAATGCTTTCTATTAATATGTTGTTTTTGGATTGAGAAAAATTCACATAAGTGAGTAATGATTTTATTTTTATTTTTAAATTTCAAATAATAATGATAAGTTCAAATGACTAATTTATAATCATTAAATATGTAATTTACAATTTTCATTACAATTATGTAATGGATAAGATTCACTTTTTCAGCCTAATTAAGTTATTTTTATCTCATAAAAGCATAAGTTTCACCAATTTTTTTGACACAATTTTTCTTTAAAAAAATTTATAAACAATCATATAAATTATGCCAAACAGGGTCACTACTGATTCAAGCAAATATTTTTAGTTTTTTTTTAAAATTTATTTAAGTACTGATTAATATTTGAATATTAATGTTATGATAGTCGCGTTGGTATATAAAAAAAATTTAGTAGTGAAATTTATTAAATTATATAATAATAAGTTATAAAATAATAAATGATTTTTAATATAGAAATATACTTATCTATACAAATATAATTATCATAGTATTGTTAATTAATGCTTGAATAATATTTAATATTAATGGAGCAATTATGAATCGATTAGGATAAATTGTTCTTTACCTTTTTATGTTTAGTTATTTTTTATTTTGACTTTAAAGTTTATTTTTCTATTTTTGCCTGTTTCAAGTTTTTTTTTTTAAATTTATTTCAAAAACTAAGTTATGTTTAAAATTAGATTAAAAAAAATAACAAGATATTTATTAGGAAATTATTTTTCAAGTACCTGTATCATAATTAATCCATAATATATTATTATATTTTAATAAATCCTATTATTTAGATATTTGATCTACCAAATTCTAATTCTCATATTGAAGGTATTTTATGCATAATTTTACCATTACAAATATTTTTTAAAAGATTAACAATTTAGCAATGTAAACATTCATATTTTAAAATGTGAATATTTATATTGACGGTATGAATGTTTACATCACGGAACATTCACACTGTCAATGTAAATATTATTATTTGGGATATTTTGATAATTATGTTACTTATAAGACTTACTGAAATATAAAAATAAAATAAAATATATTAAGTGGAATATAAGTATGTGAAGAGAAATTTATGAATAAGTATTTCAAAAATAACATATTGACAATTATGTGACTTAAAAATATTTAATTATGTATAACTCACACTAATGATATATATTTTTATATTTTAAACAAAAATTAGTATTAGGAGTAAATTAAAAAAAATAAAAATAAAAAACTGAAATAAGAAGGTCCAAAACGGAAAAAAAATAGAAATAAATTAAAATAAATTAAAAGCCAAAATAAAAAAACAAAAAACAAAAAGTAGACAATAGATAAGGAAGGAGAGATAACGGTTGCACACTCCAATGCACGAAGAGCTTTGGACCAAATAAGCTTGATCCGCTTGGAAGTTCAAGCTGTCGACCACGTGTAAGAACGAGGCAATCATTGGATAGTAACAGTGTGTTTGGTTTGAATTTTCTAAATTAAATTTTTTGAAAATCGACTTTTTTTTATTTTGTTATTTTTTTTATTTTTAGTGAATATTTTTTAAATTAAATTTTTTTTTTATCTTTTTAGATGTATCTTACTTAGATATATCTAAAAAGTAAAAAATTTGTAAAAAAATATTTTAAAAAATTAATAAATACATAAAAATACAAAAAATGTATTGAATTTTTATATTTTTTTGTATTTTTGGTATTTAGTGAATTTTTAAAAGATTTTTTTATAATTTTTTTTACTTTTTAAGTGTATTTATGTTAGGTGTGCTTAAAAAGTAAAAAAATTGTTTAAAATATTAAAAAAATTCAGTAAAAACAAAAAAATAAGAAAAATAAAAAAGTAAAATTTTCTAAAAAGTATTTTTTGAAAAGTGAAAACAAGCAAGGTGTTACAATTTACTGCTTGAGTAAATAGGTGGTTAGTCAAAAATAAGAATAAATTACAAATTGAAGTACTTAGGCGTTATTTGTAGATTACATATTTTAGTTGAAATATTATTATAAATTATTATATTATTATTTTTATTTTTTACATATCTTTTATAAAAAGTTAAAAAAAAATATTAAAATAGTATATTCCTAAACGAGGTCTAGTCCTAAAAGATAAACTTATTGTTTAATAAGTCTTATAATAATTAATAGCGTTTTTCATTAAATACTATTAAAAAATATCACTAGTTATAAGTTTTAGCGACAATTTAAAAAAAATCATCACAAAAAAAGTTACAAATTTTTAACTTTCAACAATAATTTGAAAATTTTATCACAAAAAAACGTTACTAATTGTAAGTTTTAAAACAATTTATAAAAACCGTGACAAAAAAAAAGTCACTAATTCTTCATTTTTAACAACATGTGAAAAAAAATCCTCATAAAAAAATATTTTTAACGACAATTTTACTATGACTATTTTCAATAGGACATAATAGAAATTAAATCCAACTATTATAAATTATTAATAGTTTATTCTTATAAATACACATTTTAAGATTTATTTAAAATACGAATTATATACTGTAAGTTTGAAAATTATAAATATCTGTTTATCAAAATTTTCATTTAATCAAATTAACAAAATAAATAAATAAATAAAATTCTTAACATTTCTGATATATAATATTAAAATTATCAGAATTGTTAATTAAAATATATTTATGGCATTATTAATAACTGTTAATTGATTCAATAATTTATTAATAAAATGAGTTATTTATTATGAGATTAGAAATTTGAATGGGCGGAATGTAATTTCAAGAACCATAACAAACAATTCGTATTTTAAACAAATCTCAAGAAATATATTTATAATTTACCTAAAAAATAAATATCAATTCTATTGAAAAAACTTATGAGTTTGACTTTTTAAGTATCTTTTGTACGCAAATATTTCCTCTAACTTTCATTGAAATGGTATTTCCCTTTTACTATTGTTGGAAGAAATATATCTAGTGTTTTAATTTGATAATTATTGATAGTAGAGCAAATTACAAATTTATTTCTTGAAGTTTGCGTAAATTATGAATTGCCACTTATGGTTCTAAAAATTACAAATATTCTATTGTTAAAAAATTTTATTTAACAGAATTAACAGAAAAAATAAAATTGCTAATTACTTTCTAGTATAATAATAAAATTACCTGAATTGTTAATTGAAATATATTTTTGACATCATTAAAACTATTAATTAATTTGATAATTTGTTAATAAAATGAGTTAATTGTTATGTGATTAAAAATTTAAAGATGCAAGATACACATTTTAAAATTATAAAAAAAATAATTTATATTTAAGTAAACTTTAAGAACTATATTTGTAATTATCGGGAATCTTCCATCATCCCATTTTATGAGCAAAGGTTGCAGGCTTTTCTCCTAATTCGCGGGCTTTAAGAGGTCATAGGCTAAAGTAGTGTAGTATTATTATAAAAACATCTAATAATTTTATGTAATTATTGAAATTAAAAAATTGTTTGTCTTGGGTCTTCAATTATTATTATTATTATTATTTTGGCACGTCTTGCTAATTTGTTAATTATTGGTTGGCGGTTGAGGAAGGGAAGCAATCACAGTACTTGGAAAATTTCAACATAGATGAATCTTCCAATATAATCTAATAATTGTAAATATTTTTTAAAAAAATTTAAAAAATTCTAGATGTCATGTATCAAAATTTACATTTATCATGTTTTTTAAATCTAATTTGGTTTAAGATATGAGTCAAACATTCACAAGAGAAATGTCACTTATAATATTTTAAGAAATGTCCCATTATCTCATTTATCATTTTCAATTATATTTTTAATGAACTGATAAATAATACTAATTAATCAATTTTCTTCAAATTTTTCCTTTTACTTTCAAAAGGGTTTACCACCTCATTAGAAATATAATTAGAGATGATAAAATAAAAGATATAGCCAATATTTTTATACCATATTTAATATATCATTTTTATGTGACAACATATTATTAATATTATAAGTCTCATCATCATCATGTATACATATCTCTTATACAGTGTTAACCCATAAAATTGTATAAAAAAAAGTGCTAAAAGTGGTATTACTGCGTCCACAATTAGGGGTGCAACTCGGACAGATTTAGGCGGGTGGAGAGATTGTCCAACCTTAGCCCAAGTTGTGCTGAGACCTGCCCAGACCCGCCCAAATTCGAATTGTAACCCGAAATTGTCTGCCCAAGTCCGACCCAAGTTAAACCCGAATTGTCCAAATTATAAATGAATTTCAATTTGTGTGTGTGTGCAGCTGCATTATTAAATTATTAAAATTTGATTCTATTTACGTTTTTTTATTTATACAAAATCATTAATACCATCAAAATAAATAATTTATATAATGTAAGAGGAATGCCGCTATAGTAGTCTTTACAATTTATAAATGAAGATTAAAAAAAATAAGATTTTATGTTATTTGTATATATAATATATATTCAATATGATTTAATAATCTAAATTACTTTAATATCATGTAACGGCTAATAATTTATATATATATTTAATATTTTATATATCTATATATGTATAATTCGGGTTTCGGGTTACTCGGGTTGTTTGACGTCTTTGCCCAAGCCCGTCCAAATTTAATTCGGGCTTCTAAATTTTTGCCCAAGTCTATACTGAATTTGAAAATATCTTATTCAAGCCCTAAAAAAATTCATGCTAAGTTCGAATTGCTCGGATTAGGCCCGCTCAAGTTACACCCCTATCCACAATAATTACTATGGCCCTGTTTGGTAGAGCTGTGGGAAAGTACTTATAGTTTATACCTAAACAGCTTATAGCTTATAACTTTCAGCTTAAGCTGATTTCCAGCTTATTCTTAAAGCATCTCCTGCCCCACTCAAAGAATAAGCTGATTTCTGACTTCCAAAAAGTTATAAGCTATAAGTTATAAGCTAAACCAAATACATCAAAATAGCTTAGATTAAACTAAAAACTGAAATAAGCTGTAATTAAGCTCTGCCAAACAGGCACAATAAGTCTCACCACGTGGTCACTTACATGTATCCGACTATTTTTTCCTCTAAAAACTGTTAAACGAGGAACTTTTTGAATTGTTTGTTTGCTTGCTTAATTTTCTTTGAAGAAATTACTTGAAGGTGATAATTACAGAAAATTATTATTATATATATATGAAAATATTTATAATTTAATTATTAGTATTGATAAAATTTAGGAATATTTAATTTAACATCCATTTCTAACTTTTAATAATGAGAGAGGTGTACAATATATATATATATATATTTGGCGTTGGCTTCTGTCCAGTCCTTAATCGGACTGGACCGTGCTATTGGGCCTGTGTGAGCCCATCACGGATCCTGTTTTGATAATCTGAACCGTCAATATGTAGAACTCGTCGAGTACTATAAGCCTGTAAAAAATCACGTTAATCGAATATTGGTAGCTATGTGATCAAATCAGATTTTTGTCAACCGTAAATTTATTCATCGTCCATTTTTTTTATACAAAACTGATTTGATCACATAGCTACCGATATCCGATTAACGTGATTTTTTATAAGCGTATAGTACTCGATGAATTCTACACATTGACGGTTCAGATTATCAAAACGGGACCCGTGGTGGGCCTCCACGGGCCCAACAGCACGGTCCAGTCCGATTAAGGACTGGACAGAAGCCAAACCCTATATATTTATAGCCTAAGGCCTCTCATTCACACTTACATATCACACCTACTCTCTTCTCCTCTCTCCTCTCTCCTCTCTATCTTCTTTTCTCCCGCTGTAGCCTCCTCTTCCTCTACCTCCCACGCCGATGCCTCCTTCGCTATCGTGACTACTACGACCACCACTACTGTCGCCACCACTGCCACCTCTGTTTTTTATTTTCACACCAAACCTCTTGCTCTTCTCTTATCGAAAATTATGGCGGTAGGCAATGGTGGACGGATCCTCCGATTGTTCAATTGCTATCAATCTCCGCCGTTTATTAGTTTATATTTCAATTTCTCTCTCATTTGGTCATTAATTCGTTTATATGATTCATTTGATATAATATATATATACATGCTTATTTGTATGTGTTGGGCATAAATATGTATCAGTGTACATAATACCAGTGCCTTCAATTGCATGAGTTGTGATTCATAAATTGATTGTTGTGAATTTTATCTTCTGGATTTATAAATTGATTGTTATTGTTGCTAATTTGGGTGATTGATCTAGTGTTATGTATCATCGTCACCATGGCTGGTTCTGGCCAATTTATCTCTACTCAATTTTATAATTCAATTTTCTCTGATTTAGTCAAAATATAGAGAAAATTGGGAGCAAACAAGAGAAAATTAGTCAAAACAAAAAGAAATTTGTGAGCAAATCAGAAAAAATTCAAAATACAAAGAAAATTTTAAAATACTGAGAAAATTAAAGAAATTAAGCAAATCAAAGAAATTTCAAAATACAGATAAAATTTTTGTATTTTAAAATTTCTCTGGATCAAAATTTTTTTGAAAAAATGTTGAGGGACCCCCAACCACTATGAAAATATTGCATGTCATTTATCTTATAAAATCTTAATATTAAGTATTTTAAAAAAAATTCCCTAATATTTATCACTATAATTATTTTTGAACTTATACACTAATTTAAAAAAATTTCATTTTCTTTACGCTACAGTGCTTGAACGGGAAAACCCCAGAATCATTGTTGGACACCAAGTTTGAATCCCGTGGAACTCCTGAAGTGCCCCTAACATCAGTGTTCTTTGGCCCCAAATTTATGGCATCCAAACTCTACCAACTATGCCCCATCCAAGTAAGCCATCCCCCCCTTTTCTCTCTCTCTCTCTCTCTCTCTCTCTCATGTGCACAAATTAATGTATAAGTCCAAGAATAGGAAAATTAAACACGGGATAGAACACAAAAAAATATTAAAATAAATTATATTGGTAATCTTTACATTCTATCAATTATGTTATTTTAGTCTCTATCATTTTAATTAACTCAATTTTAACCCTTAAACTCGTTTTGATCCCTATCATTTTAATTAGCTTGATTTTAACCCTTAAACTCTATTTATTTCGATATAAAATATTTTACTTGTAAAATAATTTCAATAATCCTTTTTCTGATGTTTTTGCAATAAACTAATAAAAAATTCAACAAAGGTAATTTTTTTTTTTTTTTTACAAAACTCACTGCAAATAATGATAAATTGACATTTCATTGCAAGCCTAACAATTCAGCTTGCTTGAACTACAGTACATTGATGAAAGCAACGATGGTAAATTAACTTTAAAAAATTAAATTCGTAAGTCAATTTCCTTCAATATGTTGGAAAATATTTTACTTGTTTTTTGGACAACCAAATAATGAAAAATAGGTAAAATATTTTTGAGAAAAATATTTTATGGAGAAACAAACGGAGCCTTAATTTTAGATTTTGTGTCAATAATCTAATTAATAATACAGATCAAGGTTTTTGAAAGAAAATAGTAACTAAGTTAGTTGAGATTAACTCACTACATTGAAGAAGTTTATAATTTTGTATTAGATGCCGCTCATGTACATTTTTTATCAAAAAAAAAAAAAAAAAACAAAGGCTAATAATTGTCTAAACTATTATCATATACTTTTAGTGTTCGAATCTGTGTTTGATTTTTTTATCCTAAAATACTCTATTTTGACAGGATTTCACACTAGCAACAATGTTAGTGAGGCCAGGGTCATTCTTTTTAGAAGATTTGGCACAGGCAAATAACTTCTCACATGAAGGTTATGGATCGGTGACGAGGGTTTTTATTGTGTGCAACGAAGATTACACAATAACAGAGAAATACCAAAGGTGGATGATCAAAAACATCGGAGGAGTGAAAGAGGTGATGGAGATCAAGGGTGCGGATCATATGCCAATGTTTTCAAAACCTCAAGAACTTTGTTGCTGTCTCTTAGAGATTGCTAATAAGCACACTTAAACATGTGATAGCAAGCAAATAAAACATGCTTAAAAATACTTTTTATGTGCAAGTTTTGATTGTAGCATGATCTTTTTTTTATCTTTAATTTGTGATAATAAATATTAATGTTTTTGCATTGATTGTGGTTGTTTTCAAATTTTCTATGACCAAATGAAACGTATCTTTATGTGCTTTCTGTTCTTATATATATGTTTCTTATTTAACATTTAGATGATGTTTGGATTATGCATTTAGGTAAACAAAGGAAGTAAATATGAGTGAAATGTAAATTATATTTCATTCACATTTTACTTACTTTTTTTTTTCTTTTTAAATCATTATTTAAATTTATGATCTAAGCACAATCTTATGATGCATTTGGGATAAGATTAAAATCCTTAAAAAGTCAAAAATAAAAGTACTAAAAAATTAAAAAGTCATAGAACAAAGTTAAAGATTTCTTTTCTCTCTCTATTTTTTTGTATAAAAAAAATAAAAATAAATTATTTTCAATCTCTATAATCACTAAAAGGGGTATTTTTTTTCAGGTCCTTGGTATTATGATTTTAGAGCATAAAGGACACCAACTATTTTCATAATGTCTAAGGTCCATCAACAATATTTTCATTAATGTCTAAGGTCCCTCAACCTTGATCTAGAGAAATTTCAGTCCAGAGAAATTTCAGTCCAGAGAAAATTGGTCCAGAGAAATTCTGGCCCAGAGAAATTTGGTCCAGAGAAATTTCAGTCCAGAGAAAATTGGTTAGAGAAATTCTGGTCCAGAGAAATTTCTCTGGATGAGTTTCTCTACTTTTCTTCTCATTTCCCCAATACTGTAGTGGTGATCAAAGGTAGGCCAAGCAAGCATACAATAATAATTTAATGATAGGGATCAGCATATAAATTAAAAACACATTTAATGTGTGAAAAGAAAAAAAGAGGCACAATTTGGGCGCAAACGCTGCCTGTCTGAAGAAGCTATAATTTTTTCAATATGAATCACCATAATAACAATAGTAATCTTCCTTTTAAGCATCTGGTAACAATGTAAATGTGAAGTTTTGCCAGGTAAAAAGTCCAAAATTAGTCACATGACCAATTAAGTAAATTGCATGTTTCATTCCCTTGAATTTTGACCCCTTGTTGCTTCAAAATGAAAGGCAAAAACGGTTTCCCCTAGACTGTAAAAAGTTGTCAATGCATACCCATCCCCAAAAAAATGTTATTGCATTTATAATCTAATGTAACAGCTCACTAATTGCATCAGCAGTGTTTGCATAGACTAACAAATCAAACTTGTTAACTTCTGAAGCGGAAAAAACAATGAAGTACAAATTTGAATCATTGAGTATCATTCTGGATGCACAAATAAATGCTTTCAGATAATAGTTTAAAAACACAGAAGCACATTTAATCAAAACTAACTAGGAAAGTTTGGATAACTTCAGTTGCGAGTGAATGGATTCATGCCTGTGTTTTACAAGATGACGACGGACACCAGAGAATTTCTCTGGATTTAAAACCAGAGAAATTTTCTGCATCATCAAAAAAAAAAAAAAAAACTGCAACAACAACAACAACCCAGAGAAATTGTTCCATCTTCAGGCATACTTTGGCAGCAGAGTGACTGTATCATCGTATTTCAACTCAGCTATTGCATCTAGTCATGCCCAAAGAAATTTTTTGGGTTGAGAGAATTTCTCTGGCTGGGAATTTTCTCTGGATTGTGGAGTCCAGAGAAATTCTCTGGGTGGAAGAATCTCTGAAAATGTTTGTCTGAGAATTTCTTTAGGTTTGGGGAGTCCAGAGAAATTTCGACAGTGGTCGGAGATCGTCGCCTCGAAGTCGTGAGAGAAACCACTCTCAGAAGCAATCAATTCCCAAGGTAAAGGTAGACAACCAGTGACATTCTTGGTTAGAACTAACCATACCAGAGAAAAACCAAACCCACCATCATATATATATATTGTCCACCACGTTGCAGAAGAACTGAAAGAAACTCTTTCCTCTATTATAATACATATCCATGATCGGTGTGCTGATGTTTATGCCAATTATCAATATCTTCCCAAAAGGATTAGAAGAAATAGTTTCCATACACAATTGGCAAATCAAATAAATTATGGAACAAAAAGATAACAAAATATAATCCCATATACGACATTATGTGATGAATACACGATGTGCCTGTCCATGAATCTTTTCAGAAAACAAATTCTTCTCCCGCCATACCACGCAATAGTTCAACAGCTTCCGATTTTCATCCACTTCGGGCATACCCAGAAATCATAGCATAAACAGAGAATTTCTGCCAAACCAGAGAATTTCCGCCGCTCTCGAAGAAACTGAATTCTTTGCTAAACGAGAGAATTTCTGTGAATTGCTTCTCGAACTGTTCACTCTCGCAAGCAGTGAGAAAATCGAAACTTCCTCAACGAAATCGGACTCGATCGCGCCTCAGATTCCACGGCTTCGCCACCAAATCATCACCATCGAGTCGATCGATGTGTCCCTGGCGGAGGAGCTGAGTGCAGGAAGGAGAGCAACTGGTCAAGGGTTGGGGATTTGGAGAGGGGATGGGGTGAGGGACCTTAGACTACAAAACAATAGATTGTGGACCTAATCCATTACTAAAAGTTGGATAGGGACCTTAGACCGATTTTCCCTCACTAAAAATGTCACTTTTCAACAAAACCTTAATGTGCTAACCTATTAGTATGGTTTATTGTGATTGACTTAAAATGGTAGTTTGTGAGAGATAACACCAGAACATGTGTATTTTATGATTTGTGAGAAGGAAAAAACTAAGGAATCAAGAAAAATTTTAGAAATTTATCATACTATTTTTTTTATATTTTTTTTAACACAGCCTGAAAGGAAGGATATTTTGTCTAGCATTACTTGAATTATCTCCATGGCAGGCTCTCACTTTTCTGGAGCCCAAAACAAATCTTAAATATGGAGCCTTTCATACATATTAAAAAATTCATTTCCGATGTACCCAAAAAAAAAAAAAATACATATTAAAAAATAAAAATAAAAAGTTTGCAATGAAAAAATTATGTATTCAAATAATTTTTTCTTTTGTATTCAAAACATACATTTTAAGAAGCATGACCTGTTTGATACAATTTATCAAAAATTACTAACATCATCATCATAATGCTAACTTGATCTTCAACAATAACAAATTAAATAATCAATGAATTGAAATATAAAATAAAATTAAAAAATCATGTCATCATAATAAGGGGGAAAAAAATCATACCATCATCATCAAACAAATATTTTATTAAGGCCTCATTTGGAAACAGGCTAATTTAGTAACTTTTTGGCTATTTGGCTAAAATATGAGCTAAAAAAAATTAGTATGTTTGGGATGACTTTTTGGCTTTTTACGAAAAGATGTGCAAAAAGTAGAGAGAAAAGAGAATCTTTGACTTTTTGGTATGAATTGTTAATTTTTTGACTAATTTAGTAACTTTTTGGTTTTTTAGCTAAAAAGTTCGGTTGCCAAATAAGGCTTAAGTGAAAACATGAACACATACCCATTAGAGAGGTTGTAACTTGAACCCTATTTTATATTACAAATATGATATGAGACTTTCCATCATAGTTCAGTAAATAAATTTTTTTTTTTTAAATACAAAAAAATTCAGAAATATAATAATAGTTCCCAATGTTTGTGATAGATAAGAGTTGAGGGAGGATTTATATTACAAATATGATATGAGACTTTCCATCATAGTTCAATAAAAAAAAAATTTTAAAAAATACAAAAAAAAATTCAGAAATATAATAATAGTTCTCAATGTTTGTGATAGATAAGAGTTGAGGGAAGATTAATAATGTTAAGTTACACCTCCAATTTCTTGGTCTTAAGACTTCAATAGGGTGTCGCTCTTATTTTTAGACCTTACTTGTTTTCAGAGATAGGGGTTTGAGATTAGACTATTAGTAAATTGAGAGTTCTAAAATCATATTTGTTTGCAAAGTAGAGCTTGGAATTGGTAGTTCCTTGGGACTAGATGGGGCCTTGGAAGAGAGGATTAGTAAATGCCTCCAAGGGTTGAGTCTCAAAATTGAGGGGATTAGTTTGAAAAAATGCTATTTTGCCCATATTGTGTGCCTTTGTGTGTGGTTTTTTTTTTTTTTTTTTTAATTTTAATTATTATTATGTCATTATATATATAAATATTAAATATTAAAATAATATAGAACAAAAATATTTATAAAATATAATTTTTAATATTAGCATATATCAAACATACTAAAGAATATTTATGATATTATATATATTTAATCCCCTCACTAAAATATGTTATAAACAAATATAATTTTTTTTTAATTCCAACACTAACAATCCCAACAAATCAGCCAAGCCTTAGAAGCTTTGTGTATTGCTTTCCCAATTCTTACTACTAAGCGAAACCCACCAGGTAAGTCAAAACTTTGATTTTATATTATTTACACTTAGGCCTCAAAAGTTTTTAAAATTTAAATTAGGGCCCCAATTTTTTTGGGTTTTTCTAATTCAGCTTGGCCTATTCTAAAAAAAAAACTTTGGACCTTCAAAATTCATGTAGGCCTTTTTTTAAGGATTTCTAATTCAGATTGGGCCATTTAAAAAACATAACTTCCAACATTTAAACTTCAAGTGGGCTTTTTTTCTCATGAAAGTGCAAGAGCTAAAATAATTTTGGGGCTTTTTTTAGTCTTTTTTAGTAGGTCCAAAGCAGTTGCTTTGTGTACTTATCCGCAAAACCGGGCCTAATTATCTCAATAAATTGAATATTTGAATGATAGACTTGGTAAAATAGAAATTGCATCAAATACCTTCACATAACTTTATTTAAATTATATATAACTATATCAAATAAGATAACATTTATAAGATACTTATCTTAGCCAAGAGTCCGAGAAAGATATAAAACTTTAACCTAGACAACAAGACATCTATCAATAGTTATAGTTTTGATTTAGAATTCAACTGGACCATTTAAATATATATATAATTTTTTATTTCTGGTAGACACTTATCTATCTTATTAATATCATATATATTTTCATAAGTTGTTAACACTTTGCTTACAAATGTGTTCTAGTTTAATAATATGATAGTCCTAAACAATTATTTAAATAGTTTTGTTTGTAAAACAATGATATATTTATTACTTAATCTTTAAGCAAGTTGTGATTATATTGTAAATAATAACAAAATTCATGAAAACCGTGATTCCAACTGAACCACATTTTTCTGGTTCGTTTGATTTAATTTTAAAATTTTCATGATTCTATTTGATTTCAAATTTTATAAAATTGTGTGTAGTAATTTAACCTTGATTTATTTTAAAATTGAACCATGCAAACTCTTATTTTAAGGGAGATGGGTGGTTGCTGTACGGGGCATAACAACTACTGTTGTGTAGTCATATAGGACTATTTTGGGGTCCATTTCGATAATCTGAACTGTTCACATTTTATAATATATATAGTAGAAAATACCTACAAAAAATAAGTTGATTAGATATCGTTAGTCATTTTATCAAATTGCATTTATATCTATAAAAATAAATGACAATTATAATTTGAAGTATAAAATTGAATATAACTGTGAGTAGATAAAAGGATTAATAATATCCAATCAACTTTATTTTTTGAAGGTATATTCTATTTACAACAATGTTAGGTAGCTCAAAATTTTGTGGCTCAAATGACTCAAATCACTCAAAACGACGTCGTTTTGAGTGTAAATGAGTGTAAAACGACGTCGTTTTGACAAATTTGAGCCATTTGAGTCACAAAAATTTGAGTTACCAAACATTTTTCTTCTATTTAATATATTTTAAAATATGAACAGTTTGAATCATAAAAACAGTATTTAAATGAGTCCATGTAACCGGACAACAACCATTCCATTTTTGAAGAGGGAACGCGGAGGTAGAGAGAGACAGAGACTTTGGGTGAATTGAGGAGTGATTACCGTGTGGTGGTACATGTGTCAAACCCTCGCCACTGCCCATTTGCAACCGCCACCGTCCATAACTGATTCTGAAGAGATAAAGGCCCAAGGCAGCTTCCAAGTAGCTTCTTCGTGATCTCTCTCTATCTCCCTCTACTAGCTTCCAAAACAGCTATTGTCAAATTACCACTTCCCATTTACTTCATTCCCAAGCTAATTTGCATTTCTAATTTTCTAATTTAAAAAAAAAACATATATATATCTATATAAATTTTAAAAGACAAAAACAACCTTGCAACCAATAGCAGTGGAGTGGTAGTTAAGTCGGTTGAAAAAGTACTACTAACCGCCCATCCTTTGGGTAGGGTGGGACCCAAAAATCTTGCCCACCGCCACCCCAACCGTTGAGGACATTAAAATGCCCAGTTTTGGGGGAGTAGGGGACTGGGTGAGTGGGACTACCTTATCTTCTTGGACAGTTGGGGACTGAAATGAAATGAAGAAGAGATATGAATATCCTGGTCAAGGTCTTAGGTCTAGACTTTAATGTCCATACGCCATGCTGAATATCCTAGTTTGAAACATTTGAGATGTGGATATGGTGACTGAATCAGCTATCAAGATTTGGATAATTTAGAATTTAATAATCAACAATAAAATGGATGTGAGAAAAGATGGAGGAGAGGAAAAGTAATTTAGTGGTTTTCAGAGCATGATCAAATGGTGTTTTAGAAGTGTTGTGATTGGTATAAAAGATGAAGTTTACAACTATGTGTTGAGACATAAAAAATAGCAGGAAGTTTGATAGTTGTTGATTAGTAAGAAATAAGGACACGTGATATTCCTAAATTATCTAAAAAAAATTTCAAGAAAAGATCAAGGGTTAATATGGTGGATAAACATTTGGTAAAATGTGTTCTTGTTATGATGGATGTATCAAACATTAACAAAAAAAAAAAAAAAAAAATTAGCAATTGATAAGAGGGAATATGGGGATGAATAGAGTGACTAAAATTATAATCCGAACATCATATTTTGTAAGAAAACATTTCATTTACAACGTTAATTTTAAAAATGATTTGGCTTCTTTCCAAACAAAGTGAAGTGCATGTGGAGTCCTTATTGTTAGATTTGTAGAGCCCATTACATTTAATTTTGGTGATTCAAGATTAATTTTAACGTGCATGTGTATAAATCATCCATAAAAAATAAAAATAAAATTAAGATCAAATCGGGTAATTGGAATTACATAATTTCATCATATTTGTCTAAAAAAAAAGATCAATCTATTTTTAAATCATATTTATCATTTATTTTTTTTTTAGAGGTGATATACAAACATAAAATTTATATAAAAAACATGTACATAAGGACTTGGCTAAGTTTTGAACCTATCACTTCAAAACAAATAGTCTATTAAGATGCCTTTAATTACACATATGATACTATCATATCATTTTGATGCAAAATTCAATGTAAAAATTCAGGTGGAATAACATTTTTTTTAAAGACAAATCTGATAAAATTATATAATTACGATTAATGAATCAAGTTAACTTTGCTCATGAATAATCTATATGCAACAACTTAAAAAATACATAGCTCGAATCACTAATGTAAAACCCAATAATGGACCTCAGGAGCATAGCAACACCTGACTGAATTTCTTTCCAATTGAAGAAAAAACTAGATCTTTCTATAAAAAAACCTACAAATTTTATAAATATATATATATATATAACATAACACCGTTTTATATTCCTTAAAATTGACTTATTTTTTCATGAAAAATCAATAAATAAATAAATAAATCTGGTTGTTTTGAGTTGGTTGAACAAGTTATATTTATTGGGAGAAAAAACAAAAAAAAAATTATTTGGCAAATCTTACTTGGATACTAGCTAGTCATTTCAAAGCCCAACCCATTCCAACTTTGTCAAGTTTTTCAGCAGACCGACCAAAATTTCGACCACTTTAAGGATAATCCAATATAATATAATCCCATATAATATATTATATACTCGCGCATATGCATTCTAAGTGGGAAACAAGAAACAGAAAAAAAAATATTTTATTCATGAAAATTTGTTAAGAATTTTTTTATTGCATTCTAAATGGAAAACAAGAAACAGAAAAAAAATATTTTAATCATGAAAATTTGTTAAGAATTTTTTTATCTCAAAAGTTTATGTGTGATTTAAATTTAGGGCTGGTTTGGCATGTTATCAAAAAGATAAAAAATCAAAAAGTTACTAAAAAAGTAAAAAAGTTATTACTATTCACAAATTTAAAATATAAAAAAATTAATTTACACAAAAAAAGTACAATCCAACTTTACACAAGTGATGGTACTGAAGTGATGGGAAAAATTACATACATACACTGTGATGGTACAAATTACAAATTAGATATATATATTCATTAAGTTGGAGGGTACTGTTGGGCCTATGGGGGCCCACCACGGGTTCCATTTCGATAATCCGAACCATTCAATATGTAGAACTCGTCGAGTACTCTATGCTTGTAAAAAAATACGTTGATCGGATATGGATAGCTATGAGATCAAATCAGATTTTTATCAGCTGTTTATTTTTCACCGTCCATTTTTTTCATGTAAAACTATTTTGATCACATAACTGTCAATATCCGATCAACATGATTTTTTACAAACATATAGTACTCAACAATTTCTACACATTGATCGATTCGAATTATCGAAATGGGACCCGTGGTGGGCCCCTACGGGCCCAACAGTACCCGTGAAGCCTCATGTTATATATATATATATGTTCTGAAGTTATCACCATTAGCAGGGTAATCCATACTGTCCTTCAATCAGCACTGTCACTGAGTCTAGGACATAGGGGTAATAATGTAATTTTGCTATTTTATACAATATTTTAATACATATTTTTTCGCAAAAAGACAAAAAATTATCCCAAACACACATCTTTTTCTGTTTACTTTTCTCACCAAAAAGTCAAAAAGTGCACTTATTTAAAACACCTCAAACAATCCCTTAATTATTGTATAATATGATCTACATTTGAAATAAATCTCAATCTTATATTATTTGTTTTTAAATAAATTTTATGGGCAATTGCAATTGTACGAAGTGCTATTTATTCAGAAGGGTCGATAAGATTTTGAAAAGGGTTGAATTTCTCTCATATTGGGATATCAACATGAGATTATTTGAGGGATCTATGGAGACCACCATAGGTCTCGTTTCAATGATCCGAATTATTCATTTTCTAAGACTCGTTGAGTACAATATTAATGCAAAAATAAGATGATCGGTCATTGATAGCTATATGTTTAAATCAAATTTTCAAAATATGAACAGTAAGAATTTCTGTCACGACCCAAACCTGCCCCTATAGATTTAATATCGTAACTGGCTAGTAATTCGTGATTACCAAATGTCTGCTTAACAATAATGACAATAACACAATAATAGGGGCTGGCGAAAGCCAATCAATAATAGAAAATAACGTCCAATGAGCTGTGATGACTTAAATGTATAAAACAACTTTCATATACTCAGATATTCACAAACACTTAAGTCCATAAAATACTTATATACAGAATAAAACACAAGTTAGGGAATTAAATCCCATTATCAAAAACAGTACAAACCAAAGCCGTAGACCACTCTTGCCACTTGAATGATTTCAAAATGGTGAATCTAAACCACCCAATAAGCCTTGACATGTGTTGGATTGGAACCTCGCGGTGAGGTGCAATAGTTGGCTTGACAAAAACAGGGTTTGGGTCAACGCTGCTAACTCTGATTCGGTGCCCGATTACCTACATATATATAATAAACAATAAACTAGAGCCCAATGAATAACAACTGTGTAAAAGGGTTATGAATGAAATCCTTACAATAATTGAAACAATCGGTTCATCAATAGATCATTTTCTCAATCAATATCTCGTATCATTCAATCATTTAGATTCATAATAGTCATACGTGGTACATCCAATAGCAGAACAATGCAATAGGTTTTAAAGCTTGAGCAATCAATTGATGGCCATCAATACAATAAACAATAGTTCCGAGAATTGGAACTGACAGAGATCTCTGTAACAATAGCGATAACAATAGCAATATGTTATGGATGCCACTAGTACAGTTCAGAAAATAGGACAATCAATCATTTAGTAAACACTATTACTTAAGAAAACAATACTCTTAATCAATCAGAAGCTAATTATGATTAAACATAGCTTTACAACAATACTAGTCACAGTGGGCTCCTAGAAACACGTGCTAAAAATGCACTAAAGACGTGTCGTCTGACCTAAACAAACAAATTCAAGCACGACAGCTCAATACACAGTTCAATTATTCGATCAGTTGCTTACTTATTCAGTTTCTATTCATTGTTCATTCGTTCGGTTCGTACTTTCGCTCTATAATTCATTCGTGTTCATGAGATGCGAATGCACATGAAAAAAAAATAATAAAATAACACTTTAAAACCATGTAAATGGAGGCCCAGAAGGTAGAAAACTGGAGCGAAAACAAAACCGGGATTACCCTTAAAGTCGTACATACGGGGGCACTAGCCGTACGTGCGAAAGCACCACCACATGTGCGCTCCGCACATACAATTATTTCAATAGCTGAGGGGAAACAGGGGAGGCTCTTTCGCACTTGCGAGGCTCTAGGCTCTTCCGCACCTTATAAGGTCAATCTCCTCTGAGGTAAGAATATCATCAAAGCTATGAATCTCCTCTGAGGTAAGAATATCATCAAAGCTATGAACCTCCTCTGAGCTTTTATTGTTGTACTCTTCTCTTCTCATGCAGTTGTAGTTACCAAAAAAACTTCCACTCATTGTTATTGCCGGAGAAATGTAGGTAATCAATTAGTTGCTACCATTATTATCGGAATATTGCCGCCAAAGGGCTTTCAAGGTTTTGAGAGTAAGTAGATTTTAAAGGTGGGATTTGGGGAAGATGGATGGATAGTGATTGAGGTGAGTACTCTCATAAACCCTAACTCATGATGTAGTGGGTGTGTAAGCTTAATTGTAAGATGGGATGTCCCAAAATTATTAATGTTCTTTTTAGTAATTTCACTTGAGGTTATTATTGTAATAAAAAAAAACTAAAAAATAGGGTCCAAAAAAATTAATATAGTGCTAATAGCAGCACTCTACAATTATTACACTTCAAAAAAAAATTCCAAAACTACCCTTTGATAGTACAATTATTACACTTCAAATAATGTTAATGAATTTAAAAGAATGACAAAATAAAAAAATTCATGTTATTTTAGTTTTTGTTTTTTAAAAATAGACTAATATTTTGGGACAATGAAAAATAGAATAAGGGACTCATATTTTGGGATAGAGGGAACATTGATTTTAGTTAAATTATTTGTAAATTTTAATAATTTTAGTTCTATCGTATTATAAAATTGTAATTATCATATAATAATTTTGTATGATATATATTAAATTATAAAATAATAAAATAAATACTCATTTTGATATTAAAAATAATAGTTAAATTAGAAAAAGAATTAGTAATATAAAATTAAAAGTAATTCTAACTATTTAATTTTCTTTTATATTCATTTGGAAATTAAAAATATGTAGAAATAGAAACTATATAAAATTTATTTAAAAAATTAAATATAAATATGTTGTAGTTGGATTATCATATAATGATTTTATATATATGTTAAATTATAAGATTGTAAAATAAATATTCTTAATTAAATTAAAATATCAACTATACAAAAAAAATTCAATAACGACTAATCAAGAAAGAATCACATAACAACATCTAAACCAAAAAGAAAAAAATAATAAAAACATCCAAACGATAGATAAATCTCAGTGTGTGAAGTGATTAATCATATATAATATGATATCAAAATATAAAGAAACTTATTGTTTAACAATTGAAAAAATAACTAAAACAGTAAATCCAAACTTTAGAGGTTCTTTGAGAGTATTGTTGTTGTGCATGTTTTTTCTCCTATGAGTTGTGATTATATAAAATAATGTAGGAAATGAAATATAATTTCATATAATATAAGGGAAATTCTAATTATAAAATTTAAACGAGAAATCCATAATATAGAATAATATAAAATTAATATTGGGTATAGAATAATACATGGGAAAATAAGCACACACAAAAAAAAGAAAAAAAAAAGAGGCAATGTAGAATATTAAAAAAAAAATCTAATACCCTTGAAAGAATTAAGAAAAAAAATGTGAAACACAAAATTGATATTGTTTGTGGATTATCTCAATTTACGATGAAAACTATATGGCAAAAAAAAAAAGGAGGGGGTGAAACACCAATAAATCTCAAAATGTGATCTTATGAACTATTTAGTCATCTCTTTTTTCTTATGAATCCAAATGTCCTATTAAAGTGAAAATTATACAAAATGATAGTCACTTACACATTTGGATTTAATTTTTTAGGAATAAAAGTGGGTTTCTCCAAATGTGAAATTACACATTTGGACAATCCACACTATAGAGGTTTTGGATTTTTCCCTCATTCTAAAATAAATCTCACATTACGAATAAGAACATAACACTCCAATATAACACTCCAATGTAGCACACTAAAAAATTTCTTAGTGTACTTTTCTTAAATGTAACACTCTAAACTTTTTCCAAACGTAACATTCTAATGTAACACACACAAAAATTCATTAGTATGCTTTTCTCAAACATAACACTCTAATCAATGTAATCTCAAACGTAATACTCCAATGTAACACACTAAAAAACTACTTAGTGTACTTTTTTTTAAACATAACACTCACAATTTGAAATTATACATTTACCCAAAACTTATTAAATAATTTTTGTACTCCTTTTAGAATAATTTGAAGAATCCCACACCCTTTTGAAATGGTTTGAAGAATCTCACCTCCTTTTTTTGAAGTGCTATATTAGATTATTACGTTTGGAAAAAAAGTATAGTAATAAGTTTTTTTGTATGTTACATTGGAGTGTTACACTAAGTAATTTTTTGAAGTGTTACATTGGAGTGTTACGCTTGAGTGTTACATATTGAAATTATACATTTGCTCAAAACTTACTAAGGAGTTTTTGCACTCTTTTTAAAATATTTGAAGAATCCCACATCCTTTTGGAATGTTTGAAAAATCTTATATTTCAAATCATTTTGTACTTTTTTTGAAATGTTTGAAAAATCTTACCTTCAAGTCATTCCAAATAAAAAGAATTCCTATATAAAAATTTATTTCAAATTTGATTCTCATAAGTTATGTATCTTACCTTTCTAACACACACAAACACACACCAAAAAAAACAAAAAGGGAAATATATAATAGAAATAAGGCATAACCATAAATATAATTTTTAAATAATATATTAAATTTACTTTTCCAAAATCAAGAGGAAATTAGTCTAACATCCCTCTCCAACATTAGGTAGTAGGAATGGTCCACAAAATTTTTTTCTATTAGATAAGGTCCCTCACATCCTTTACTTCTATTTTATTCCCAAAAAAAAAAAAAATGCCAACTTTACTTTCACTGTTCTCTCTCTACATATTTGGTTCTCTTCTCTCTCTCTCTCTCTCTCTCTCTACATATTTGGGTCTCTCTTCTCTCTTCTCTCTTTCATCAATTTATCTGATCTCTCTCTTCCCAAACCCTAAAATCCAAATCCATCCTCTCCTCTCACTCTCCAACACCGCCACATCCGTCTTCTTTCCCTCCAACGACCGCTCCATCGCCGTCATCGGTTCCCACTTCCGCCTCGTCTTTCTATTTATCTTCTCTCTTCTCTCTTTCTACAGATTTGGATCTCCTCACCTCCTCATAATCTTCTCTTCCCAAACCCTAGAACCCAAATCCACTATCTTCTCATTCTCTGACACCGCCACCTCTGCCTCATTTCGCTCTGACAGTTGCTTCATCGTTATCGGCCTTGTCCATGTCTTCAATGCCAAGTCCCGAACCCTCCTTCACCACTTTCGCAGCCACACTCACCTTATCTAGCTCTTCCACTACCATGAGGCTGGGCCTTGATTTTTTTGGTTGAAGACTAAAGAATGGGTGATCATGGCCAATAATAAGCTCACGAATATAACAGAATTTGGATGAGGGAATTGTGACATATGAACAAATTAGATTGAAAATTGTGTGTGTAGATCAGATTGAAATTTTTTTAGACTGTGTGAATTTTCTCCAAATGTGGGAATTGTATGAAGTAACTAAATTTAAGTTATCTTCTACTAAGAAAGATACAGAATTCATGGATACTCTAGTTGATAAGATCAAACATCTTAAAATTGGAGAATCCTCTTCTATTAATATGTTATCCAAACAACAGATCCCCAATGAGGAAAATTTAACACTTTCCCAAATTGCAGAAATTGAAAATAATTTTCAGAATACTCCAACCTCCATAAATAAAGTACATCATGGAGAATCTTCCAGAAATTCTAATAGGACTGCCCCAACAAGACATTTTTATCACATGAGCACTCCTATGGATATTCTCTATGAAGAAGATTTTTTATAGACACAAAAATCTTATCATGGAAAAACCATTTATGAATGGAATATAGATAGTTTTTCTAAATACCAGATATTTGAATTGTTGCATCAAATGATCATATATTCAACAATTTGTAAACAGAATGAAAATGAAGATCATGAAATCGCAAGATTTTTGGTCAATGGTTTTACCGGAATCCTTAAAGGTGGGAATTGTATGAATTTTCTCTGGTTGTGATCACTGTTTGTAATTTTGTAAATTTTCTCTAACTGTGTGAATTTTCTCTGGCTGTGATCACTATGTGAATTTTCTCTAATTGTGGTCACTATATGGATTTTCTCTGGCTATGGTTACTGTGTGAATTTTTTCAAACACCGTAGGGTTGTGATATGTCCAGAGAAATTCCGGTGAAAATGTCCAAAGAAATTCCAAACATGAACACACAAACAAACTCATTGAAATTCTAAGGGGATTGTGATGTATCTAAAGAAATTACAAACATGAACACACAAACAAACTCAGAGAAATTCTAAGGGAATTATGATGTGTCTAGAGAAATTTCAAACATAAACACATAAACACACTTAGAGAAATTCCAAGGGGATTGCAATATGTCCAGAGAAATTCTAGTGAAAATGCCAAAAGAAATTCAAACATGAACACACAAACACACTTAGAGAAATTCCAAGGGAATTGTGATGTGTCCAGAGAAATTCGAATGAAAATGCCCAGAGAAATTCCAAACATGAACGCACACACTCAGAGAAATTCTAAGGAGATTGTGATGTGTCTAGAGAAATTCCAGTGAAAATGCCTAGAGAAATTTTAGAGAAATTCCAGTGAAAATCAAACAAGCCACACCCACCTCTCTCTCTCTCTCTCTCTCTCTCTCTCTCTTCTTCTTCTTCGTGTTTGGGATTCTCTTCCCAGAATGATCTCTTTGATTACTTTCTATGTCTCATCCCAACAACAACAATAACAAGCAATCTACTTTTAACACCACCATTGCTAGAAGCAGTTCTAGCGGCAAAGCTCATTTTTCCAGTGATGAAAAAGGCCAAGTCTTAGGCCGTTGCTTGTTTTCTTAATCATAAAAACAGCCACATCCACTTCGACACTGACCTCGATGCCGTCATTGACTATCACTCTTTTAAGATCGAAGATCCCAACATGGGTATTTTGGTCCAATAAATTTGAATGTAAAATGCACGTGTGTTTTAGGAGAACTTCTATTTCCACATCTCATTTCCTCCTTGTTCATACACTTAATGATGTTTTATTTTATTATAATTTTGTCCTAAGATAAAATTACCAAAATATCCTTATACTCTTCACCAAGATTCTAACTTCCTAAAGCTAATCCTAGCCACCACCCACCGCCATCACCACGAACCACCATTGTTGCAACTTTGCCGTTGCGAAATTTCCATTGCCACTAGCTTCCCACCATTGCAAACTTAGTGTCCTAAAATAAACTCAGTGTGTGAGTTGCTATTAATCACTAACACAACTATGCACCAACCAGAAGAAATCGCGTTAGCTAGAACTTAAAATACCTTAAACACATTGATCCCTTGCAAGTCTGCATTCTCCACAGCATACTTGTAAGGGTGAGCAGTCTATACAAAATAAAAATCATGAGTGTTTGAAAACTCAACCAAACAGAGCATTCGGTTCTCAAAGCTTTGAATATGCAGAAATTAATATATACCTTTGATTGGATAATTTCCACAACTGGTGAAGGGAGATGCACATCTTTTTCTAAAATGGAAGATATGCCATGACTTCCTTGGTCATGGAGCTTCCAACCAGGTAAGCATTGTGAAAGAAGTGATAGTTGTTCACATCATTACAAACTCAAGAGTCAAGGGTATTTTTGACAATGAATGATGTATATTGAGCAAAATTTGATATTAGAAAATCATTAAGTGTGTGCCTTCAGAAGAGATGTGTACTGAGAATGATTGATGTGTGGAAATAGAATTACACGTGTTTTAGGGATCTAAGCTACTATATTTTTGTTTAGTGTCCTTTAGTGTCCTTTAGTGTCCTTTATCCTCTAAATTCCTATTATTAGGGATCTTAAAAAAATATTCCCAAAATCAATGGGACTAATTGGTCTAGAAGAAAACTTTTGGAACTAATCGGATCACCATTCCTCAAGATGAGATTTATAAGTAATTTTTTCAAAAAAAAAAAAAAAAAAAAAAAAAAAAAAATTGTTAGAATCCATATAAAATAAGTAAAGTTATTGCAATTTAAATTGGGTTTGAGTTTGTATAGAAGTAAATAAGAAAACATATGCCGATGTGATTTTTTTAAGAAAAAAAAAATAGCAAACTATTAGAAGGTGTCACTTTAAAAAAATTAAATAAATAACACTACTTAAAAAATATATATATATATATATCTAAATATATAAGTGACGCTTAATTGCTTAAGGTTCGTCTTTTCTTTTTGATGTTGTCCTTTTTTTTTGAATAATTTACTAATGATGGCCTATATGTTGAGTGAAGGTTTTTTCGTAATTACACAAGCATTCTTGGTCAATTATACAACAAGTTTTTTCGTAATTACGCAAACATTTTTGGTCAATTATGAAATAGGTTTTTTCATAATTATGCAAACATTCTTGATCAATTATGAAACATAAATATTTTATTTTTTGACAAATTACAAATACACTCATAAAGTTTTTAAAATATGAATTGGTTTTATAATATTAGAAATTACAACTATCATTTGTTAGAAATTTTAATTTAACACAATACTCAAGGAAAAAAAAAAACTATTCTCCTATATAATAATAAATTATCAAAATTGTTTAGTGAAAAATATTTCTCATATCATTAAAAATTAGGGTAAACTACCAATAGGTCCTAATAGTTAGACTAATTCCCATCAAGTCCTATTGAAAATAAGTCTTGGTAAAATTGTCGGTAAAAATAATTTTTTTTTTGACAATTTTTTACATACGTCGCTAAAAATTGATAATTAGTGACTTTTTTGTCATGATTTTTATAAATTGTCACTAAAACTTACAATTAGTGACTTTTTTTATGACAAATTTTTTTCATAGGATTTATTAGACAATAAGTCCACTTATTAGGACCTACACGTAAGTAATTGACTTAATGATTTATTTATTAACAAAAGGGTTCATTGAAAAATATTTTTCTTATTATTAAAAATTATTAATTTACTTAATGATTTGCTTATTAATAAAATTGATCATTTGTTATGCGAGTATGATTTATGTATTAATAAAATTACTCATTTGTATACACATGTATTTGTTTCTGCTTCTTTATTAATTCATTGACATATCTTAGTAGTTTTTTTAAATCGGAGAATTATCTTAATATTTGTTTTTTATTTATTTAGAGAGAAAAGTTACACATCATAATTATTTTTTAAAAAATTCAGAAGAAATATTAAAAACTCATAAATTCTTTCAAAATGATATGGTAATAGAATTAGAGTCGACATTATTAGATATATAACAAATCAAAAATATATATATATATATATATCATATCATATAATTCTATCATATATATATATAATAATTTATTCTATTTAATCTCATATAATAATATTTTAATTTTTAAAAAATTATCAAAATATAAAATTTAAACATGCTATAATAATAGTCTGCGCCATACACAGACCTCTGATAAGCTTGCAAGGGCATGACTCACTTGTGGATTATTATCTTTTGTTTTTTAGTAGAAGAGTCCGAATCCTAATCAGTTGTCTTAACCAATCTTTTGTTTTTTAGTAGGGGAGTCCTAATCCTAATCAGTTGTCTTAACCAATAAAAAACATCCATGTCTAACTAATAATCATTAGAGCATTAACCAATAAAAGACATCCATGCATGCACATATATGTGGCAAGTTTTCAATCCCCTGCCGACCGACCTCAAATGATGGCTTGCTACAGTAGTAAATAAAATTACAAATAAAAACTACTGATTGTGATGGTGACATAATCTTATATGGAATGTCTCGTAGAGAAATACTAAGATTACTCTATCAGATTATATTTGTCTTAACATCATTTTAATAAAAAAAATTTGAATGAACATTGATATAGTAGGATAAAATATAAGAGTAAATAGGTTAAAACTGTCTAATTTAAGGTAAAATATAAAATTGTATTATTAAAATTTGTTAAGTTTAAAATCAAGAATTAGTACATAAAACTAGAAAATCTGACCCGTTTCATCCTGTTGTATTTCTAATCAATAAAAAAAATTATAGATACAATTATATTATATTTGAAAATTAATTAAAAATATTAAAAAGTCAATAGAAAAATTTAATTCATTTTTTATATGTCTTTTCATAAAAAATCAATTCTCAAATGAATTTTTAATTGATTAAAAGTCTGGTCACTCGTCAATCTTTACAATTGCACAGGTTAGAGCTTTCATCGATTGATGATATTATTGTGTGATATTAGTGTTATATTTATATCATAATTACATGTAATTTTGTTTGACAAAAATGGAAAAATAAAAGCCAACAACATATGGTTCCGCACCCGGAAGCAAGGATGTGATTGTTGTCTTTTTTTTTTTTTTTTTTTTTTTGAACACAAAGAAAATGATGTTCTAAAGTGTTATCACTACATCCGTAGGTCCAGGCTCTGGAGTAGTCGGTTGCCAGCCTGATTTAACCCAACCCATAGGAAGGGACCCACCACCGAGGCACCACTCCAGGCCCCGAGATAGTTAGTTGCCAGCCTGATTTAACCCAACTCATAGGAAGGGACCCACTACCAAGGTACCAGTGGAGTTCATCAACCGCCCCAGTCACGGACAAGTTTCGATCGAAATACAACGCGAGGTCTCCGAAGAAAGCCCCTAAAAAACCTAGGATTTTTGGGCCCCAAAGAGTCGAACTTGACTCATGATTGTGGGAAGGCAATGCCTTCACCACTGGACCACTTACTCATGGATGTGATTGTTGTCCAAACAACTTATTTTACAATCATATTTAAAGATAATGTTACCATAACTAATAAGAAATCATGGTTTTAAAAAATAATGTATTTTAAATTCTTAAGGCTTTTTTTTTTAGTATTTTTTGTTTTGGATACGTTACATCGTTTGTAATAAATGAAATGTACCCATAGAAATGACTACAAAAATATATTGAATTTGAATATATATTGTGTAAAATTAATTTGGTGTGGTGTGTTATGATAGGGGCACATTCAAAATAATAAATTTGATTTGCACATTTTATATTTTTTAAATATTGTTTTTATAGCATTGCTTTGCTGTTGTTAAATTCACTACTGATATTAATTGAGTTTTCAGTTTTTCTAAAATCTTTTCAAAATCTAGTTGGTAAAACAATTTCAAAAATATCTTGAATTTATTTTTATCAAACTACTTTCTAATTTTTTTTAAAAATAATTTCATTGAACACTTTTTGAAAATTCAACCAAATATAACTCATTTCGTAGTTTCCATTCTCACATGAGATATGAGAGAAGAACTGTGAATGTAACTAAAATTATGGTGAAATTAACAATTTTATACAACAATTAAAAAAAAGGCATGCGAATTTTCTCTCTCGGTATTCCATCACTATAATGATGAGAACTAACATTGTTGTTTGATTTGGTTTTCAACAATTTATTTCAAAGTTTTTTTAGTAAATTAAAAATTAATTTGGTGAAAAAGTAAAAAAAATTTAAAAACACTTATCATTTTCATATTATTTTATATTTTGAGAACCCATAAATATATTTTTTTAAATTAAAAATAAATTTATAATATTTATTTTTTTGAAATCAATTTCCATTTTTATAAATAAAAAAAAATCTGAATTTTTTACAATTACAAATTTTTTTATTACTTATATTTTAAAAAATGACTACTACACATCATAATTAGGGGTTGGCACAGATCAGAAGCGACTACGAAACTTCCAATCTGCATTCGTCCGTTAAATTGGCGGATTAAAAAAAATCAATACACGTCCGTCTGCTAATCCAGCAGATGCGGATTGAGTGGATTGACGGATCAATACGAATTGGTTTAGCGGTTAAAAATTTTACAAATTTAAATTTTTCAATATAATTCAATTGTGCACTTCCTTAAAAACACAACATGGACAATACAATATTCACAATCACATCTATGTGTTATGAAAATAACCTGGGCAGTGGGCATAATTAAAAACAATTGTGCATCCAACAAACAACTTGGGTAGTTGGCCTAATCCAACAAATTAAAGTTATCCAAAACAAGAGTTATGAAAATTTTCACAATCACATTTATGTGTTATAAAAGTAACATCTGTGTTATGAAAATAATTTGGGCAATGGGCATAATCCAACAAATTAAAGTCATCCAAAACAAGAGTTATGATTCATGATACCTTTGAATCTGGGCATTTAGCCTGGTAATTTTGTGGCGTGAGATTTCAAGTTCAATTTCTGTGAAGAAGAGTTTAATATCTATTATGGTGGTGTTTATTTCTCTCTTGTTATATACGAAACTTGGTCTTAGATAAACTTTGTTGGCTATCTAGCTATTGTAAGTTAGTAATCTATTTTTTTTTTTTTGAAAGGAAGTTAGTAATCTATTTGATAATGTAATATTTTTTATATTTATAATTACTCTTCTCTCGATTGACAATATATATATGTATATATATATAATACCTTTGGTTAAATATTAACAAAAAAATTGAATAGATAGATAAAAAATTTAAATAGATAAAAAATTATTTGAACAAATAGTCAATGAAAAGCCAAATAAATAAAAAAAAGTCAATGGATAACATTGGTAATAAGCCCCGTTTGGGAATAGGTTTTTTTAGTAACTTTTTGACTTTTTGGTTAAAATGTGATGTAAAAAAAACTAGTATGTTTGAGATGATTTTTTAACTTTTTACGAAAAAATTTGTAAAAAGTAGAAAGAAAAGGGAATCGTTGACTTTTTGATATGGGTTGGCTTTTAATTTTTTTTAGTGACTTTTTGGCTAAAAAAGTCACTCGCCAAATGAAGCCTAAAATGTCGTTTAGAACTTCTTACCAAACTATTTCCCAAAGTGTGGACTTTTCACTAATAAAAAAAAATAAAAATCACTAAACAATTGATAAAGTGGGTTTTTCACTAATTTTTTTCATATTAAAAAGCTTCTTTGTTATATGTGACAAAAATATTAAGAGAACACATAAAAGTAAGTGATTTGATTTTTTTTTTTTTTTTTTTTTTTTTTTTGTAGGTACAGGCATGGCAGGCTCTGGCACCATTTATACTTTTCTTAACCGTGGGACATAAGCTTTTTATGTTTTTTTTTTTAATTAAAGAAGATATACTTTATTAAAATCACTTCATGAAAATAAATAAATAAAAAAGAAGAAACTATTTGGTCGGTTGGGTGGTGCAACCACAAAGGTGTTGGGCACGTGAGTGGCTCGAGCCTTAAACCCCACCCGACTGGACCTCCGCTTCAGGATCCCAAAACAGCCTCCGCTGCTAACGGTCAATTATGTTACCGTTGCGGGTTGTTGACTCAAAAATTCAAATATTTCTGACACCTCACTCAACGCAGCAACCCTTATTTCTATATTAATTGAAGCATTGATTTCTCTTTACGAAAGTTTATGTCCCCCTCAACATATTTAATTATATATTTAATTTTTTAATCTCTTGATATACTTATTATACGATTAAACATCTATCCTTGTATGACAATTATACCCTTAAGTATTGTTAAGTAAGATACTATTTACTATATTTGGTTTCAAGTTTTTAAAATTTGAATTTTTTTTATTTTTTATTTTTAGTGAATATTTTTTAAATTTTAAGCTATTTTTTAAACTTTTTTAGATGTATCTTACTTAGATGTATCTAAATAGTAAATTATTTGTGAAAAAATATTTTAAAAAATTAACAAATACACAAAAATATAAAAAATATATTGAATTTTTGTATTTTTTGTATTTTTTGAATTTTTAAATATTTTTTTCACAAATATTATACTTTCTAAGTGTATTTATGTTAGATATGTTTAAAAATTAAAAAAAATTATTTAAAATATTAAAAAAATTCAGTGAAAACAAAAAATATGAAAAACAAAAAAGTGAAATTTTCTAAAAGTGAATTCTAAAAATTGAAAATAAACAGAGTGATTAGAATGCAATATTTGACTTAAAATTCGTGCCAAGACTTATAATTGAGTAGCATTGATTTAGAGTACTAATTTTAATATTTTAATGGAGCACTAATGACATGGTAAGGAGAAAAAAAAAATAAACAAACAAATAAATCAAGACCAAAATATCACATCATAGCGGGTGGAACTCACTGCCAGCTCATTAGAGCTAGCTTTAGAGCTCAAGAATTAAAGTTCCAAAGCATTTTTCATAATTAAGTCCTAATACATAATGGTGGTGCTACATATATCAATTAGTGTACTAACTAATGTACTAACACTAGTTATGATATTATTATTGACCCAACTCATTAATTACATTATAAATACTAAAAATTTGTTAAATTATGTCACATTATCAATTGATACATTAGTTGGTATGCTAATTAATGCATATGATATTATTCAATAAGTAATGCCAACTAGTTTTACAATTGGAAATGCACTAAATAGGTAACGCCAATTAGCTTTCATTTGGGATTCCATACAAATTTGAGTCAATCTTAATTCATGATATAGACTAAGGTCAAGTTTGGCATACACAAAATAATTCATCTTTTTATCTTTTTTTCATCACATCACCTCTCTACTTTTTTGCACATCTTTTCATAAAAAGACAAAAAGTACACTTATTTAGGTCATCCTAAACAACCCTTAAATTGTTTAAAATAGTTCGAAAATAATAATGATAATAACAACAATAAAGAGAAAGTTAGAAACTAGGAGGCAAAAGCTATAAATAGTTCTTTAAAAATAATAAATAAAAAAATTGAGTCCTAACATACCAACACCATCTTCTGAATTACAAACATAAATTATTTTTTAGTAATTCTACTCTTCATAAGAAAAAAAATATCAAAAAACCTTGAAGAGTAAAGAATTTTTATGATTTTTTTTTTTGATATTTATTTTATAAAACATAACATTACTCATATTTTTTTTTTTTGTTTTCACACAAGAAATAAAATTAGTATTTAATAAAAGAACATGAAATTTCACGTATCATGAATCAATCAATCACTTCTACATGCTAGAGAAAGGATATTTTGGTAAATTCAATAAATCAAATATATATATATAAAAGGTTTTCAATTACCTTAAAATGGAAGGTTAACCAACATCCACAACCTTATTCCTAATTAATATATCTTACTTTTTTTCATTCAAAAAATAAAATGTTACTGTTTGAAATTGAAATGTGGGCCATCACCAGATATGCACACTACAACAACTTACAAAGTGACCCAGAAAGTCCCCAGCACAATGTCCTTTTACGTTACACGGTCCACATGTCATCACAACCTCCATACCGCCTCCTCCACTCTCTCGATTATATTTATATCTATCTATACTATTATAAAGTGAGCACCCCTTATGGTGTCTTGAAGCTTTTGTTTCTTATGCTGCCACGTGTCTACCTTTTTATTTCAAATTAAAAAAAAAATTAGATAGATGAGAGGATTTGAACCTTAAACTTATGTCAAATGAATAAGACTCTTACCATTTTACTAGCACACAATATATGATAAATGTTTTATTTTATTTTTATTTATTTGAATTGCACACGCATCGCGTGTGGCAACCGCTAGTTATTATATATGTAAACACATAATTTAATATTTAAAATATGATGCGTTTTTTTTTGTCACGTAATAAATTTTTTTATCTTAAAATATAATTTTTTTTTTTTTTTAAAGTGTGAATAAGATTTAAACTGAAGACGTTAAGTTTGATTAAAAAAATAATATATATATATTATAATATTAATTTTTTTATTATTTATTTTTAAACTTATTTAAATTACACGAATGCATGCCATCCACAAGTGTGTGTGTATATATATGTAACTTCGCATCTTCACTTTGAACTCACAAAACGCACACACGCACATACATATTCACTTCAAAGGCTCTCCCAAAGGTAAAATTCAGAACCGAAATCAGATCAGAAATGCCGGTTTCGAATACTTGGATTCTCTCTCTGAAAGTCCTGTTGATTTCAACTGGAGTTGTATCGATCGCTATGATGTTGAAGTTCTCTGTTCCATTGATGATTGATTTCGTGCTCTATGAAATCCCTGTGATTTGGTCCTCTTTGATGGCGTGGTTAAGGCCTCCTTATCTCTACTTCGTCCTCAATGGAATCATCATCACCATCGCTGCTTCTTCTCGATTCCTCCACAAACTCGAAGATAGAAATGAATCAGAGCCGTTGGTTTTAACAACGCCAGATCCACCGTTGGTTTCATCGCCGGTGGTGTACGAGAGCGAAGCTCTGGTTGCGGAGGAGAAGACTGTGGTGATGAACGGTCCGGATGCTGTGGATGAAGATGAAGAAGATGCGTTCGTGATCTCGAGGAACACGTGGAAGCACGAGAGCGAAGCTATGGTTGCGGAGGAGAAGACTGTGGTGATGAACGGTCCGGATGCTGTGGATGAAGATGAAGAAGATGCGTTCGTGATCTCGAGGAACACGTGGAAGCCGCCGCAGAGGATAAAGTCGCCGGAAATTCAAACGGAGCATATGTTTCCGTCGCCGGAGAAACCACTGGTTTCTGCGAGGTTCGGTCACCGGAAACCAATAAAAGCCAGTCCTGAAGGTATGTAATAATAATCTGTAAAATATTTATTTTTATTAATTATTTTTTAATAATATATATAATAATAAAATCGTGGGCGTTAGATTTCATCGGTCAAAGTTTGACTGCCGGAGATCTTTGGGCGGTTGTGAGAGATCACCGTCGGCGCAGCTTCGGGCTCTCCGCCCACGTGACGCAGGAGCGTTTCACATTTGAGCTATGATGATGATAGTAACGGCGTCGTTTGATCGTCGATGCCGTTTGATGTACTCCCAAGAAGAGTACTTTTAAAAAGTCTGAATTGTGGATCTTTTAAGGCCTTCGGGCCTTTCTTTGACTGCATTTTTCAACATGCCAAAAAAAATATTAAAAAATTAAAGAAATTGCAAATTAATTCAATTTAGATTAAATTATATAGCTTGTTTTAATTTTTTTTAAAATTATGATTTGATCTTAACTTTAAAGAAATTATACTTCACGGTCTGATATATTTATAATTATGAATTTGATTTGGAATCAAACCAAATCAGAGTATTTAGGGGTATTTTGGAAAGTGTTTTTTTTTTTTTTTTTGTAATTTATTTTCGTCTTTCATGAATTTTTTAAAAATTTTCAAAAAATTTAATTTTTTAAATTCAACTATACAGGATGAACCGAAAAATTACAATTTTTTAAAAAAAGATTTAAAATAAATTTGTCTTCAGTATTTTTTTTTCTAAAATTTTACAAAAAGAATATATGCTTTTTAGACTTAAGATGGACCGAAAAAGTAAAAAAAATTGACATAATATAAAATAAAAAAAAGAAATCACTAAAGATAAAAAATTTAGAAAAAGAACTCAATTTTTTTTTTTTGGGCTGCCAAAATGAGCATTACTAGTACCTGTGTTCTCTGGTATAATGATAGAACTAACTAGGAAAAATCATGTCAACAATTCGGGTTTAAAAAAAATATTACATATAATATTTCACGATAACAGTGAAAATGAAAATTTTTAAAAAATTATGGTTTCAAATAGAATTTTTTAGATTTGGTTTTATTATAAGATTTTCTGTTGTAAGGTCATATCAGTAATTTGGACATTTTGGTGGTGGCGATTTTTTCAGGTGGACGGGCGTTAAGGGTGGTGAAGCCGAAGCGACACGAGACGTTGGAGAACACCTGGAAAATGATAACGGACGGCCGTCACATGCCGTTGAATAGGCACCTGAAGAAGTCGGACTCGTGGGAGAATCACGGCCGTCAATTCAGTACTACCACGACTCCACAAGACCTGTCTCCGATGAACGTGAAGAAATGTGAGACGTTCAGAGACCGCACGAACTACGATCCACCGTCGTCGAATGCCTCTTCGCCCGGTTCAGGGAAGCTCCGGAAAGAACCGTCACCGAGTCAAGACGAGTTGAACCGCCGAGTCGAAGCATTCATAAAGAAGTTCAATGAGGAGATGAGGTTGCAGAGACAAGAGTCGTTGAATCAGTATAGGGAGATGATTAACCGTGGTGACCATTGAAAGTATTGAATCTGGGTTTGTTAGTGCAATAGAAAATTTCATACATTTTTTTTTTTTTTTTTTGGTAGGGTTTTGAAAGATAAAGGTTGGGGCTTGGTATAGAAACTTTGAATATAGATGGAATTGAATAGAAATTATTGTAAGCTTTGTGAAAGGATCATATTTTATACTCCTCATTTTTTTTTTGGGTGTTATTTTTGGCCTATTAATTTTGATGCTTATTGGTGATCAAGGAACAATTCGTTTGGAACTAAGTATTTTAGTTAAAAAGTTAAAAAATTATTATAAATTATCACATTATTTTTTCTATTTTTTTTTACATATTTTTGTAAAAAGTCAAAAAGTTACTAAAATAGCATGTTTCCAAACGATGGCATTCATTTTCTATATTCTGTTTGATATAATTCTTATAATATTTGTAGGTTATATTTCTTATTGATTACCCATTTTGAAAAAGAAAAAAATAATATCATTGGTTATAATTCTTAGAAATTATTTTTAAATCAGTTTTCGTTTGTTTTTATTGAATTTTTTTTTATACTTTTGTTAAAAAAAATTTATTTTATAGATATATCAAGATGAGATGTATCTACAAAAAAACTGAAGTAAAATATGAAAAAAGAAAAAAAATTCACTAAAAACAAATAAAAATCTGAACAAAAATACATAGATTTTTTGTTTGAATTTTTATCATTTTTTATTATTTTTTAAAGTATTTTAGGTAATTTGTTGTACTTTATTTTTTTTTAAAGAAAGTTGAAGGAATATATTAATCAAGAACAGCTTTAGACAAAATTAAAGGGGACCGAGTAATGCCAACCTCCATTTAAATATGCGATTCAATACATTCAAATGCCAACCGAGTAATGGTAGAGATTCTAAAAATTTTATTAAAAATTTTACCAAAAGTTACACATTTCATACTCATGTAAGACATTTAGCAGAAATTTTAATAGAACTTTTAAAATTTCTAATATTTTTTGATGCTAACCTACTCAAGTAATGTGCAATCATAATTTCTCTCCCTGAACACCTGAGCCACATTGGTGGACTGAAACCAACCCAACAACTCATGGACACTTTGAGCGAGATGGCCAAACCGAGACAAAGCCTCACACCTTCAAGATAGATGTCCTGTAAGCACAGATCCTTTGCAAACTAAACTGCTCGCAAGGCAGCCATAGGCCTCGATACAATCAACATCTTCCCAGAGCGGAGTACCCTCCGACAAGGCAGCCACCACTAGCCCTTAAAATCCAGCACAATAATTTCAATACCCGCCGCTTTGATCCTCATCTTGATAGACCCATCGAAATTAAGCTTGTAAACTTCTTCGCAAGGCACACACCGAGGCACCAGCACTCGAGATTGGATGGGCACATTTGTTGTCTACATTACCAATTTATATTCGTTGAGGTAATTCGACACATAACGAGCTATCTCCTCTGTCCCCGATGCACATTATTAAAGATAAGTGAATTTGTTTTATTAAAATGCATCTTAATTAGGTGTACTGAAAAAATATTTTTAAAAAATGAATAAAAAATATTAAAAAATTATTAAAAATAAACAAATACTCATCTAAAACCATTTTCTTTTAAAATCAAACCAAACATTATAAGAATTTTATGGAAGCTAGAGAACTCCTAATATTGGTTACAAATGAGAAAATCAATCAATTCATCATGGACATTCATATTTTAAAATAAATAAATAAATAATCATAGATTATAGATTATAGATAAAAATAAAAATAAATATTTTTTTAGCTACTTGTGAAAAATAGTTTGATCACATGTGAAGGAACGTGTTGAGTACAAAAACAATAAAATTATTTTTCTCTTTTAATATTTTAATTTTTGAAATGAACTGGTGATTAACAATCTTACACCATTTCACATAGGTGGAATTTGGGGTCCCTGTCCTCCATATAGAAACGAAAACTAAAAAACAAAATGGTATGTGATGATGATAGCTCAAAATGGGTCTTTGTTTAGTCAATTGAACTATGTCGGCTCGACATGGGCCGTTTAGAAGTTGTTATTGTTGTGAAAAAGACCCATAGAACAACATCAACCTTATCTGTTTACCATAACAACCCCCACTTTGATGCACTCTATTGCGTATCTTAAAAAATATATATATATATAAAAAAAAAATTTAAAAATAGTAAGTAGAAAGTAAAGAAGAACCAACCCCTACTTTGTGGGAAATAGGCACTATCATTTGGATTTGTTTTTAGATAGATAGAGCCTTATTTTAGGGTAATTATTCACTCCTTTAAAAATTTTATGTTGGTAGTGTGTCCGATTAATAGTAAAAGACCTAATAGATACATAGGCCTAAAATAGAAAATAAAAAATGATAGAAAAAGGACAATACATTATTGAATAAACACACAACCACGTAGTCTCCTGACCGGTATACCTTAGATACATGGACTTGGTTATAATCATACTTGGATTAATTATTACATAGAACCATGTATTTGTACTTGGAAATTTATTGAGTTAAAAATTGTGCCCTGGATTTAATTTTTATATAACGTGTGAAATAAAAGGGTAAAAATAATATTATCCTAAATGCAATTGAATCAAACATTGATTTTTTTAAAAATAAATTTATAGGCACAAATTTTGAGTTTGTGGTCTTTTTTCGGTTGGACCACTGGGTTGAGAGAGACTGTCAAACGTATCTGTTTGGCTTCAATTGGCTCATTCAATTTGGCTTTCAAATGCCACTTTCGCGAGTTTTCTACAAAAGAAATAAAATAAAAACAAAAAGTTTGTCATTTCTTAAGCTTAATTATATTTGATTTTAGGGCGAATTACACTAATAATTTTTATAGTTAGGACTCGTGTTACTTTAATCCTCAACTTTTTAATTGTGACATATTTGACTTTGAATTTTGAATCTTGTTTCAAATAAGGACAATTAAAGATACTGTTACTCAATTTTAAGGGCAAAGCCGTTAATTCGATAAAATATAAACTAATTTGACAAAAATAAATATCAAAAAAATATTTTGAAATTGTAAAGACTTATTGATTTTTTAAGCTATTGTTGGATATAATCTAAAGATTTACGGTTGTTACTTTTATATAATTTGTTGTAGTGTGGTGAAACAATTAAATGATTAAATCATGTGGCTTGCTTATTAACTAGAGAAATGCATATCACTTTCAGTTGTGATTATCTACACTCTGACACTTTGTACTAGTTTATTTTTAAAATATTATTTATTAATTGTAAATATATAATTACTTAAGTAGTTAAGTCTTGATACAGGTGGGAAATATAGTTGTTCTAAAAAATATGATTAGGCCAACAGAAACAGTTGCAATCAGAGTACTTTAAAGCACAAACCCATCTAAAGAAGTAGAATGGAAAGAACTAGGCCCTGACTATTGGGAGGTACATATTCAAGTGTCAGTCAGACCCAATGAGAGCTTGATCCAATCATATGGACTTGTCAAAACAATTGGACAAACTATTAGAGCTCATGTTGCTTGGCCTGCTCCATTTGTGACATATTTTTTTCGTAAATACTAATTTCATTAATAAATTTATATTAATTAATATAATTTTAATTACCTTTATATGTTTATTTTGGATACAGATTTCGCAAGTTACGGATGCTAGTCGAAAATATTTATACAAGTGAGGTTAAAAGTTTGGGAACTGAATTTATTTTGATAATTTGTCTCTTCGGAAGATGGATATCACTATGGCTTTTCAGAACTTATGGTTGGAATAATTTTCTTTTAAATTTTTTTTACTTTAACTTTGTTAGTGTGGTAGAATATTTCATAATTTTGATTATGATTTTTATTGCAATATAAATAAATTAATATTTTTACATTAAAAAATTATTTTGGTTTGAATTTTTTTTGTTTTTTATGCGATGATCCTATGATGGTAATATTTGTTTATTATCAAAACAGGAATGTTAGGTATCATGAAAAATGTTTCATGAAAATGGTCATGAAAGATTTGTGACCTTTAAATTACACTTATAGTAAAGCACCACACACTAATCAAGGTAATCTAAAGGTCACAAATTTTTCATGATCATTTTCATGAAAAAAATTTCATGATCCCTAACATTTCTCTTATCAAAAAAATATTACAGAATGAATGGATGTCAAATTAATATAGGATGTGGCAATTAATATTCAATTGTTTATAAAATCGATTCAATTTTTACAAGCATGTACACATGCTTACTTGTGGCTTTTAAAAGTGTCAATGAAAAGAACATATACGTGGCATTTTGGAGTAGTGGTAGTAGCTTTAAAAATGTCACTAGAATAAACTCCAATGGCACTTATATCCATTTAATTGAACAAATGAATTGGATTTAATGGCATTTATGAAGTTGTTAAAAATATCAATTGTGACATAATAAGTATCATTAAAAATTCATATAGTGGCATTTTTTAGATTGTAAGTATTCTTTAATGGCACTTGATAGTATCATGAATAGTATCTACCATGATATTAAAGTGTCACTGAAAATCTTTAGCTCTGATGGTGTAATGGCACTTACAAGTGTCACTAAAGTGTTACTAAATCTTTTTTTAATGATGTTTGATAGTGTTACAAATTGTGTCTATTATGACATCAAAGTGTTAATGAAAGTTTTTGGCCATGATGGCGTGGTGCCACTTGGAAGTGTCACTGAGGTGCCACTAGTATCCACCGTGGCATAGGTATAAATGACATTTGTTTAAAATGTCACAAGACTAAAAACATAGTTTAGTGGCACTATACCAGTAGCATATTTTTAGAAAATGTTACAAAAATAATATTTGATGTCACATTTTAGAAAAATATCACAGAGCCACAAACATAAAAAACTCTAGTGGCATTTCAATAAAGAAATGTCACATCATTATAACAATAATGTGATTTAGTTGTATCAATTTTATGACATTTTAAAAAAGAATGACACAAAAAATTGTTTTGATGACATTTATCAATAGATGCCACTAAATTGAGTAGGTGTAAGTAACTTTTTTATGGCATTGAATGAAAAAGTATCATAAACAAATAAATTTTTATGACATTTTGTGAAATGTCACTAAGCCAAAATCACTAAAAGAAATTGCAGCTTTAGCGACAATTTTTGGTGATAACGTCCATTTTTCGTAACCAAAAGCATACTTTCAGCGACATGAGAATGATGTTCATTGATGAAAGTTAGCGTCTTGGTGATATGATTCACAAGTTGCTACAGAGTTAAAGCAAGCATTAGGCGCCAAATAACAATGTGCACCTGTTGGCTTTTTGGCTTTTCGAAGGATAGTTTTGTAAATGCGAGCGTGCCAGCAAGGATCAATCAGTCCTTACAGAAATTATAATTGCCAACCAATTTATCAGACGATTGTGTTTTTTAGTTCTTTCAGCCTCAATGAAGAGGACTTTTACTGGTGGCTTGACTTAGGAGAAATTAAGAAAGATAACAAGCAATATGAAGAACAATCGCAGTATTTCATTAAAAATGAACACTTACAATAGTCCAAACTCAGCCTCGAAGAGGTTTACAGCAACAGTCTACTTGAATCTACTTGAAACTACTCCTAGGAATCGAAGTGCAGTGCAGATATTTAAAGGACATGTATTTAAAGTGCAGGTATTTAAAGTGCAGGTATTTAAAGTGCAGGAAATGTAAAACTGGGAAAGAAAATATAAAGTAAATGACTGGTTTGTATGATCTGAGTCTGGGGGCTTTTTCTGGGGACTTCCTTGCTATTTATACTTGCCAAGGATGACCTTCGAACTGCACTTCAAACCGTCGAACTGCTCCTCCATGATTGCTGATCATGCTGCCTTAGAAGTAGTTCCACTACGCCATCACTTGCAGTTAAACTTCCCTCTTATATTTGAATTTGAATATGAGTAACCGTTGAGGCCACGTCATCCTTCGTTTCTTTATTGATCTGGTGCTACTCGGATCACGTGAGAACCAATTGTCATCGCCACGTGTACGATCAGGATTGAAGACATGAATCATCTTCCCATAATACCCTTATTCTGCCACGTGTCGAATTGTTACTGGCTTTTACAAAATATATAGCCAACATTACCCCCCGCACTAATATACCCAATACTTGGTGATATTAGTGGATTAAAAACTTTTCCCGCGTTTTTGGAATGTGCACGGAATCCACTTTCAGGAAACATAACCGTCACCCATTTGGTGATCATTATCATTAACTCTCAAATTATTGAATACTTCAACATCTTCAGCATCCGAACGGATTATGGCTCAATCAACTTCTCACTCTACTGATCAAGCATACGAAGAGCCATTGAGTAATGCTGTTTTCCCTCGAAAGAATCTTCACGCATTCATTAGCCATCTTTATCCGCCCTTCCATATTCAGGTCGTGGAGGCTTTTGCAAATTATCAAGCTTTGGACTATGCGCACATTGCCATTAACCCTTCGATTCACAACTCCGTAAATACAAGAAGTTCTTCCTCTAGCATCCCTTTGTACTTTGAACAAACTACCCTCAAATCTTTGCTTCAATAAATTACAAATATGGATTTGGGAAGTTCTTCTTCACACACCTCTGCATGGGATGAAGCTATAACTTCTTCATCGTCTGGGACTTCTAGTTGGACAAACTGGTCGACCTCTGAGACTTATGATGTAAGGGAGCGCATCAACCATCATTTTGTTGAGTTTACTGATCCCTTGGAGTTTCCTTCCTTCGCTCGAAGTTCAGTAGTCTACCCTTACGTGCCCATTGATCTTCGACGTAGTTTAGAAGAAAATCTGCTCGTGGCCTGGTATACCTCATCCATGCCTACAAAGATAATGCATCCTACCCGGCGCCCAGAAGAAGCACAAGGATACAGTCCTTCATTCTTAGCCAAGAAGGCGAAGATTTGTTCTTCTGATTGGCTTGATTACATTAATGCCTTTGTTCCTTCCACTCCCACGCCATCTCTTACAATAGAGGCATCCACACCTTCTTCTTCATCTTCTGAATTTGAAGCCTCTACTCCTTCTTCTCCTCCCGCTCTTTCCTGGATAGAGAAACTAAGGCTTGCTCTTCCAATGGACACAGTCTTTTCACCTTACAACCCTCCATTATCCCCTTCTCCAACTGAGCGGAAACAAGCTCAACTTCTGCTAGTGGCTTTCTCTCACTTGCCTTTCAATGTTCTTGAGGATGATACCCCTCTCAAGAACTTTCAATGGGCTTGTGATATTTTGACCAGGGGCCATATCCTTAACCCCATCGCCCAAGCAGAACTTCACCTCTTTCTGGACCAACTTCCAGTGCTTCTCCACTGGCATCGAAATTCCCTGGTTGCTACGCAATCTTTGGATCAACTCTCATCCCTACGAATTCATGCTCAATACGAAGCAGAGAACTTCCTCGAAGAGTTCGATGACTTCAGAAATAAAGAATCTGCGTATTGGGACGATTTGGTTATAGATGAGTTGGAACAAACACTGAGGGAGGAAGCTTTCGAAATAAAGGCTGAAGAGCTCTATTATGAAGTAAGAGCACATCAGCTTATGCAGCCAACATTGGAGGAGATAGAAGAAATAATAAAGAAAGAACAAAAATTCATTGATCATTGTTGGATGAAATTCCATGACCTTGTTATTTATTCTATTCCTTATTTTTATGAGCTAGAATTCGTACCCAGATAGGGTCACTTGATGTAACTGTTTTGGCTTTAGTACAAACAAAGTCTTTTTACATTTGTCATTGTTTGATTTTGTTCCTTTTGTCTTTAAAAGCCAACCCATAGCTTCGAATTAAACAATCTCATCCTTCGAATCTGGATTTAATTGTCTAATGAAACGCTAAAAGAGCCAACATGTCAGTTTATGGGGTGTTGTTGACAATTCTGGCTGTTATTACCTGGAATTAATGCTCTGAACTTATTAACATCACCCTTCAGAACTAACTATAACCAATATATGATCATAGTTAATGTAACCAATCAATTTCAAATTAACTAGTTTGCCTCGAAGAGTAATCCACATTGTTCTGGTTCAAAAGCAATTCCTCTTTTTATATGTAATAAAACCAAATATTGGTTTCAATGCATCGAACAGTGCTCCTCATCCCTCAAAGGATCCGAAGACTTACTTTGAAGGTCATTACTCTGATAAACGGGCCCTAAAACCCCCTGAAGTAGACCAATACTCGAACAGTCCAGTATATTCGAACATGAGTACGCTTCGAAGCTGGCTTCCGTACTTCGAAGCCATAGTTGTTTGAATTTTTGGCGCCAAAATTCGGCTTCGAAGCCAAATATCTTGCTTCGAAGCTGGCATCAGCGTCCGGAATGTGCTCTTCCCTCCAAAAATTATCAATATTGGAAAGAACTCCTCGTATTCGTACGTTTTTAGTACTTAGCGACTTACGAACTGTATTTCCGGACACAAAGGCTTTTGAAACCCTTCTGCTCACTTACGCATACAAACCCTCATCTGTCTCTCACTTTTCCTTACTCCCTTCTGTACTTTCCGAAAAGCATACTATCAATGGCCTCTTCCTCATCAAAAATCCCATCCATAGAGCGTGTGAGCTCATCTGTGGCCTTGAAAAGGCTTATTGATGCTGAATGTGAGAAGTACAAGGCCGGGGAAAAAAGTGCTATCGATGGGCGTATTTTTGTCCCTCGTCACCATGTGCAGCAAGAGTATGTGCTTGGGCCCATATTCAAGGAGGTCCTTGCTGAACTTCCTGCCCTGTACCCTCGTCTGGAGGATCAACGTCTTCTCTATGAAGGTAGCCTCGACTGGAAGGGCTGGAGAATCAATCGCCCTCACCGATGTTGGCCCACGATGAGGCCAGAGTGGCAAGAATGGTACGACCGAGTTGTCCCTGCTAGGGCACTGGACCTACAAGAGCTCTGTCTTCTCGATGCTCTTCGACTATCTAGGGTAACTATCTCAGAAGACCCTTTTCTAGTTCCTGCTGCTTTATGTTTTTGGAATCCCATTTTCAATTTCTTTCAGTTTAAATGTGGGATGATGGCCCCCACTGTCCTTGACATTTGTTATCTTCTAGGAGTATCCCCCATTGGTGCTCCTATTACACCAGATTTTCCTGATTTGACAGTCCCTTTCTCCCTCCCCTCTCTTAACTCATCTTATAGCGATTTTGTCAAAGCTGAGAATAAGAAAGAGGGCTTGGTAACTGATAGGGAATTCTTCTCCTTTTTGTTATATTGGCTGTGCAAATTTCTCTTCTGCACTTCTTCTCAAAGAATCATGCCGGAATTTGCCCCTCTCGCTAAAGCTTTTATCTTGCAAAAACGGGTAGCCTTGGCTCCGTATGTCTTAGGCCATGTATATAGAGTCTGTTCTCTCTTTTGTGAAAAACCCTTAGATGCTAACCAAGGGGGGCCATTCTGGATCCTTCAGCTTTGGCTTTTCGCGTACTTTACCGATTTGCAATCCAAATGCCTCAAATTTGCTGGGTCACATTCTTTTACCCATGGCATAAGATTAGCCAATGCCTCACTTTACCCCTCCACTTTTGCCTTTTATCTCTCTTTCTTTCATCAGCTACCAGCCGCTCCTCCTCTTCATTATTTCCGTCCCTTCGAAGCCAGTATTGGCCCGACTTGGTTGAATAATTTCCTAAGTGACAAGCTCTGTATCTCGCCTGCTCACAAGGAGATATGGGCTTCTTTCCTGCTTCCCAGAGAACTATTCATTGGGACCATCAATCCTAGAGCTTATAAATGCATAGCTGAGCCTTATTGTCCTGCCCAATTTGCTAGACAATTTGGCCTCACACAAGGAGTTCCAATTCCGCTCTGCAGCAACACTAATCTGAGCCTTACCAAGAGGGATTTGAAGGTTCGGAAGTCAAGGCTGGAAGAGGCAACCTTCAAGTTTATGGGCGACTTGGCTAATTTTGAGTTCATCCCCTTCTCTCCTCAAGGTCCTGTCTTGAAGAGATACCAAGATTGGTGGGTGAGCAACATGGAAGTCTATCTGGCCATCTCACTTCATAACTTACTAAAGATGCTGCATGTGCCTAAGCCCAAGGGAGTTGAGATTGCCATTTCTTCCACTGTTTCAGCTGCAGTTCCTGCTATAACTCGATCCACTTCTGCTACTTCAACTCCTGCTAGAATCACCCGAGGTATATACCTTTGTCTTCCTTCTCCTTTGGTCTTCTATACAACACTGGTTGTCTTATCTTTAATTCTTCTTCTATGAAGGTGATCAACAGCAAAAGAAGAGGAAACTGCTTGATCCTGAAAAGGAAACAACTGCAGCACAAGAAGAAGAAGAAAAGGAAGAAGACCAAGAACACGAGTCACCCTTGATGAGGAGGAAAAGAGTAGCAGATTTGGTCCAAGAGGAGACAGCTACTAAAGAATCAGAAGAGGAGCTTATTTTTGGGGCATCTGAGCCTCAAGCTAAAGGGGTTAAGAGGACAATTGAGGAGCAAACAAAGCCAATTCAAAGAAAAAAGAGAAGAAAAATTACTGTCTCTCTTTCTGACTTCGATGTCTCTCCTTCTGATTTTGATGAAGATTCTGATTCCGAGACAATTGCCCAAGCAATAAGAAAGAGAAGGAAAGTGACCGCTTCAACTGTTACCTTGGTTAAAGACCCCATTCATGAAGCAGCTGCCAAGGCAGTGGAGCAGGAACATTCCAAGGCAATAGTTGTCTTCGAGAGGGCTGAGAGGAGACGGCAGCAACAAGTTTTAAGAGAAGAAGCTGCTGCTGCTGATGTATTGCACAAGGAAATGGCAAGAAGGCAACAAACTGCCGAACATTACTTCCTCCGCAGCTCTCCCATAAGTGCTAGTGCTTCTGAGACAAGTAATTTCCTTCACACTTCCATTGCTTTTCTTTTGTTAACTTTGACGCTGGATTATGACATTGCTTTTCGTCTCTTCTTCTTGCAGCAACACCCACTGCATTCATCTTTCCAGTGAGGCCTCCCTCAATTTCAATTGAGGTCGATCAAATGCAGAATGTGAGGGTTGTTCAAATCGCACTCCCACTTTCAAGGCCTACATTTGATGTGCCTTCTTTGAGCCCCATCATTCCTCCATCTCTTTTCCTTGGTCTAGAACCATATCTTCCTTTTTTGGCTTTTAACCCGCCTCAGTATGCTTCTTCGAGCCTTGCTCTTCCTTCTTCCAAGGATATTCCAGCTGTTACTCCAATCCCAGTGGCAGTTGATTCTCCCACAGAGGGTACTGGTAGTTCTCCAGTTCATAATTTATCACCTATGTCCATTTCCAGCCCCTCTTCACTAGATTCATTGGTGGCTAAAACCATAGAGGCTGCCAAAGATGCTCCATCCATTTCTCCCATCCCCATGCAGCCCTTTGTGTCTTCCACCACAATACTTTCTATGCCCTTTATGTCTAGGGATGAGGTAGACATCTTCGAAGGAAGACTCGCTAGTCTTTTCAATGTACCTTCTACCTCTCCAACATTTAGTGCTGAAGCTGAGCCATTAGTCTTGGCTAACTCCTTGCTGGAGATTTTCGAGAGTCCTTCTCCCAGCAGCAAGCCTCCTGCACCTTCAATAGATCTAGACACATGTTTGGAACTGCTAACTTCCTTTTCGAGGATTCCCTTCGAGGCTCTACAAAGGCCTATCATTAGAAATGGGTTTCTTCAATGTTGCAACATTGCTGAACAGTCCGGCATGAATGTCTCAAATCATCTATCTCAGGCTGCAGCTACTATTGATTTTTATCTCAACATTTGTCATGCTGCTAAGACTGCGGATGAGAAGCTGGTTAGAGACCAGAGTTTTGTTTCTCAAGTGCATACTAAAGTAGCAGATCTCAAGGAACAACACTCTTCTGTCTCCCAGTTTCAAATCCAACTGCTGGAGAAAAAAGCTCAACTTGAAGAGGAGTTGGCTGCAGTAAACCAAGCCTTGGTTCGAACTGATACCAAATTGCAAATTACCAACCAAGAGCTGGCTGACCGAAAAGAAGACATGGCTGCAGCTATTCAACTGTTTCCAGCACTTAGCCATAGGAAGTCCACTGTACAAAAACAATTAAGACATTGTAATGATTTTTGGGCCAATCTGTGGCACAATGTATTTAATTCTTTATAAAAGAACAAATTTTGTCTATCATTTGAGTAGTCTTATGTTTTCGTAGTTGATGCTTTATGTTATTCCTTGTGTTTCCCAAATAGTTGGAAAATAAGGTTTTAAATATCTGCCATTAATCTTTTTGGGATGTACATAACCATTCAAATTTCTTAAATGATATGCCCCAAAAGGCAGAACTCTATGAATTTGATATGGTCCTTCCCAATTAGGTGACCATTTGCCAAATTTATGGCTTTTAATCCCTATTGGGAGTATTGTTTTCCAGACCAAATCACCTTCATCAAAGCCAATGTGTTTGACCTTTTTATTATAATTCTTGGCTGCTTTCTTCTTCTGGAAAAGAATGCTATTTAATGCCAAAATTCTGGCTTCATCTATGCCTTCTAATTCCAAGCACATGCTTTGATGGTATTGCTCAGGATTTAACTGATCTTGGCATCTTACCCTTAAAGATTTAACATTGATTTCCACAGGTAAAACTGCATCATGCCCATATACCAAGGCATAAGGAGTAACCCCTGTGCTTGACCTAGGAGAGGTTCTGTAAGCCCATAACACATCCAACAACAGGTTATGCCAATCCCTAGGATTATCCTCCACAACCTTTTGTATTCCCTTTTTTAAGGACTTATTGGATGATTCAGCCTGACCATTAGCTTGTGCATAATAGGGTGTGGAATTAACAAGGCTAATTCCAAACTCTGCCACAAAAGACTTCACCATTTTCCCATCGAACACAGTCCCATTATCAACTGTTATGGTTTGTGGAATGCCAAATCTATGGATCAGATCTTTAATGAACCCAATAACCTCTGTTTGGTCTACAGCCTTGTACGGCTTAGCTTCGACCCACTTAGTGAAGTAATCGGTAGCCACTAAAATGAAACAATGATGTTTCGAAGAGGGTGGGTGTATTTTTCCCATCATATCCATGGCCCATCCTCTGAATGGCCAGGGCTTCACTACTGCATGTAGGTCAGTTATGGGTACATGCCTTATTGTGCCATGCTTTTGGCATGCCTGGCAGCCCTTTGCATATTCTATGCAGTCTTTAAGGATAGTTGGCCAGTAGTAAGAATGCCTTCGAAGCAACCATCTCATCTTTACGCCGGGTTGATGAGCACCACAAATGCCTTCATGAACCTCAGCCATAGCTGTTAATGCTTCTCTTGGGCCTAAACATTCCAGCAATAGGCCATCTCCCCCCCTTTTATAAAGAGCATTACCATACATGATGTATTGCATAGACTGCAATTTAACTTTTCTGCTGGCCTTCGAAGATGGACCAGCCAAATACTGCATTATTGGATGCCTCCAATCTTGTTCTTGCAAGTCATTATGATTGACTTCTAAGACTACATTCCTTTTATTCAAAGGTGGTATCAATTTTTGATATGTTGTTTGGCCTATGCTCCTTTGGGTATTATCCCTTCTCTTGAAGTTCGAAGCTTTCTGAGCCACATCATTAGCTCTATTATTCAAGAATCTTGGAACATGAGTTACATTTGCTACTTGAAATTGAGAAAGCAGATGTAATGCAACAACATAATATGGTAAAATACTTATGCTTTGACACTTGAAAATCCCATTTACTTGGTTAACCACCAACTGAGAGTCTCCAAATATATCAACTGCATGTACTTGTAATCCAATAAGGATCTCTAGTCCCACTATTAAGGCTTCGTACTCAGCCTGGTTATTGGAACAAGTAACTTCGTCCACTCTGAAACCATGTGTGGTTTCTACCCCTTGTGGAGATTTAATCACAATACCAATTCCAACTAAACCATTGGCTTTCGATCCATCGAACCACATCTGCCATGGCTCAACACTGGTCATGCCAAGTTCCATTACTTCTTGGTTCTCTGTTTGAGATGGATGGTCCGCTAGAAAATTGGCTAAGACTCGCCCTTTTACTGCCTTTTGAGGGACATACTCTAGATGAAATTCTGATAAGGCTAGTATCCACTTGCCAATTCTTCCCCTCAACATAGGTCTTGACAACATATACTTAACCAAATCTGTGGTTGCAATCACCAAGACAGTTGTAGGTAAAAGATAATATCTTAATTTCATTGCAGCAAAATACAAAGCAAGGCACAGCTTTTCGACAGCTGAGTATTTACATTCACAAGAATTTAAAAACCTACTAAGGTAATAAACAGCTTGTTCCCTGCCTTCTTCATTGTCCTGGGCCAAGAAAGCTCCCAATGAATCTTCTGCTGCAGCTATATACAACTTCAAGGGCTTGTTTCCCTTTGGTGGCATCAGTACTGGAGGATTGGCCAAGTAGGCTTTAATACCTTCGAAAGCAGTTTGATGCTCTGTTGTCCAAACAAATTCTTCTTCATCCTTCAGCCTTAACAAGGAAGAAAATGCTTTAGTTTTCCCAGCAGTGTTAAAAATAAACCTTCTAAGAAAGTTAACCTGCCCAAGGAACCTTTGTAATTCTTTCTTACTTGATGGAGGCTTAGCTTCGATGATGGCTTTGGCTTTGTTCTGATCAATCTGTATTCCTTTCTTGTGCACCACATAACCCAAGAAGTTTCCAGATGATACACCAAAGGCACATTTGAGAGGATTGAGTTTTAGCTTGAACTTCCTCATTCTTTCAAAAGCTGTTTCTAACTGAAACAGATGTTCTTTCATGGACTGGGATTTCACTATAATGTCATCAATATAACACTCTAGATACCCTCCAATGAGATCATGAAAGATGGTGTTCATAGCCCTTTGATATGTTGCCCCAGCATTCTTCAGGCCAAATGGCATTTTAATCCATTCGAAGGTGCCAATATTTCCAGGACATCTGAATGCTGTCTTGTGGATATCCTCCTCCGCAATGCAGATTTGGTTATAACCAGAATGCCCATCCATCATTGACAAAACTTGGTGCCCTGCTGAACTGTCTACCAGTAGGTCCACTATAGGCATAGGGTACTCATCTTTGGGAGTCGCTAGGTTTAAGTTTCTGAAATCGATGCATACCCTCATTTTACCATTCTTCTTAACTACAGGTACAATGTTAGATAGCCATTCAACATACCTGGCTGTCCTAATAAAGCCTGCCTTAAGTAGTCTAAGGATTTCTTCTTTGACCTTCTGAATTACTTCTAGACTCATCCTTCTCGGTTTCTGCTTGTATGGCTTGAAATTTGGCTTCATAGGGAGTCTATGTTCCACTAATGACCTATCCAATCCTGGTAGTTCATTATAAGACCATGCAAAGCAATCTTTGTATTTCTTTAGAACAACCAATAACTGGTCTCTGTCCAGAACGTTCAAACAAGCACTTATGTAGGTTGGCTGTTGTACAGAACCTTCCCCTAAATTCACTTCTTCTAAGGGGTCTTGTGTCTGAGAACTTACTAAAGCTTCCTCTTTGATCCCTTCTACCTTCGAAGCATATTTCTTGCTTTGCTCCACTCGCAAGTTCTCTGGTTCCACATCCTTACCTTCTTCCTCATAGACAAAATCTGTCCATAAGGCATCCTCCTCTTGTATCTCCTGGACCCTTGTCTCAATGTCCAATGCGCAATATTTCCCAAGGGTCAAAACTCTGACCTGTAACTGCTCTTGTTTACAGCCAATCATCATGTCTTCTCTTTCTTGCTCCTGTACTTTCTGGACTATTGCTTCTACGTCCAATGGTGAGAATTTAACCAGAGCCAAAGACTTGGCTTCTTGCTCTTCATCTCTTTGCCTATAACCAGGCATCATTGTCATCTTTCACGACAACCTCTTCATCAGCACTCTCTTGGACTAAGTGCTTTAGGTGTGTCACTTCCTCATCAGCCGTCACTTCGGCTAAGCCATCAGCTTTCCTCAGTATACTGAGTGGTGTTACTCCCTCAATATACAACTTGGCCTCTGCAAAGTCTGCACAGGCTATGAAGGGTTGAGGATCTGCATCAATTTCCTCTGTCTCTCCATTACCCAAGGCCATCATGATCTTCTGATGCAAAGAGGAAGGCACACATTTGTTGGTGTGGATCCAATCTCTCCCAAGTAAGGCATTATATTTGGCATTGCTGTCGATGACGAAGAATGCTGTCATACAATCCCTGGTTCCCACACTCAAATTAATAGGCAGAATCCCTTGAGCCATCTGTTTATCTCCAGCAAAACCAGCAATAGTCGTGCTGGTTGGGATCAACCTAGGATTCTTTTTCCCTAGTTTCTTCAAAGAAGATTTCGGTAATAAGTTCACTGCTGCCCCATTGTCTACCAGGACTCGGTTTAGCTGTATCCCATCAAAGAAAGCCTTGATGTACAAAGGCTTGACATGCTGGGTCATGGAATTTGAGGGATATTCAAAAGGGTATGAGAGGTTGATGCTCACTTCTTCCTCGCTCTCATACTCAGTTTCCATTGGAGTAGCCATTTCAGGAGCATCCTGTACCATACTCACTTGTGACTCTTCACTAGATACAGGAATTGGATCCATGTCTTGGTCACCATGACCCTCATTTTCAGCCTGGAATTCATGAGGTAGTATGTGTACCATATTGACTGATACAGGGGGAAATGAGCCAAACTGAATGGCTGACTGTACCTTCTTCCCCTCTTGGCTACCTTGCTCAGTGTCCTCAGCAGCATCCTCCATGCTGCACTCTGGTATTTCATTGATAACTGATCCCTTTGAAGGATCCTTTTCAACTGGTTCTTCAGTCAGAAATGTATGTTCAGCCATGAAGGCTTCGAACATTTCTTCTTCTGCCATTTCCTTCTTTTGGCTCATGTCAATCTCGTCTCCCACTTCACTATCACTTTCCATCAGAGCCTTCTCCAATCCTGCCAAACTAGACTTCTCCCTGGCCTTTAGTTCAGAATGAACTTGGGCCAATTGTTCTCTGCTACAAACCACTTTGCTTTGCAGCGTCGGCTTTGGAGTATGATCTGACTTCGAAGTTTTCTTTCCTTCTGTCTTGACCTGTGAAGAACTCTCTCCACTTTCTTTCAGATCTTGCTGGTACTGGGTATACCTGCGTTGAATTTTCCTTCTTTGTGATCTGGAAATGACTGGGACCATATCTGGTTCCTTTGTCTTTGGATGTTTAAGTAATACCCAATTGTTTGGGGCCACCAAAGGAGGCTTGACCATCCTGCCTTGGTTTCCAACATCCCTTTGAGTAGGCGCCTCCCTAGGTTTGTTCTGCATTACAAACCAATCTGGGACCCCTGGTACCCACGAGCTTACTGATCCAGATGTCGAACTGTTTCCTTCTACCTTCGAAGCCATCTTCGAAGCTGGCTGTGAAGGTAAATGCTTGGCTCTGACTTCATGTTTTGAACCTGATTCAGTCCTTCGATGAAAAGAGCCATTTTCTGTCCTTCGCAGGGTTGGTCTAAAAGGCCAATCTCTGGCTTTACTCCCATAACCTGGACCCCTCTCCAATCTTCTTTCAGAATGGCTGCTTTCTACTCTGTAGTAGTTAGGTGGCCTAGACTCATACACAGGCCTCTTGCCTTTAGCATATATTCTGTCCACTACAGGTTCCACCACTAATGGGCGTTGCCTGTCACCAGCCGGATACGGCCTTTTGTTGTGAGCATTGGTTGATTTAGGACGTCTCTGAACATCCTTATAGTATTGCTTCCCATCAATTGGAAGCCCCTTTAACCATTTGTAACTTAATCTGCATCTAGGACACATCCTCTGCACTACAGCTGCTTCGAGAGAATCATCGTCCAGTGCTTCTTCATCAGAGTGTTCCCTCTGACGTGAGAAACCTTGTCCAATAGTTGGTGGGTTTCCAATCTCCTTCTTGGCAGTTGTCTGGTTGGCAATATGCATTTGCACGTTGACCTCTTCCAATTCCTGCAGAGATAAATTCTGAAAGTTTGGTACAACCACATTAGCCGCGCTTTCTCCAACTTCTGGAAATGGGTTGCTGTCAATTCCCATGGCTTTTTCTGTTTTGGCTGGGAACTTCAAACTTCCTTTTCGAATTTGCTCTTGGATCCTGTCTCGAAAAACAATACAGGTTTTAGTTGAGTGAGACCAAGAATTATGCCATTTACAGTACACTTTTCCTTTAAGTTCTTCTGGAGATGGCAGTTTAACTCCTTTTGGTAACTTAAGGAAATTGGCTGCAAGCAAATGATCAAAAATGTCATCTGCTTTTGTTAAGTCAAAAGAATACTTTCGGTGAAAGTCTTTCTTTTTAAACTGTTGGTCGATGGTTGTATCCTTATGAATTAATGCTTCACAGATTACAGGTTCTTTGCCCACAATCTCTGCTGCATCAATCTCATAATTGGGATCTCTATAATACGTCTTATACGAAGCATTATTTCGATCTTGTTCCTCCTCTAGTAATGCTTCATATCGAGACACCTTATAGGTTAATTCGACCAAATCCCTAAATTCAGTTGAGTCAAATTTCTTTCGAAGCCTGAACTCTAAACCGTTTTGAGCCAATCTTACAAATTCTGACTCTGGAAGGATGACCCTACATTTATTTCGAGCCCTTTTAAATCTGGCAATAAACTGAGTAGCCTTTTCTTCAGGCCTCTGACTCAATCTTGCCAAGTCTGCCATGGACACCTCTGGCTCCGATTGGAAGAATTGGGCATGAAATGCCTCTTCCATTTGTTGCCAATTTTGAATGGAGCCAGGTGTAAGGTTGATATACCATACAAAGGCTCCCCCAGTCAGGGAATTTGGAAATAATCTCAGTTTCATGTAATCATGATTAGTGAATTCACCACATTGAGCAGCGAATCTGGCAATGTGCTCTACTGTTGATTGATTTCCAGTTCCATAGAACAAGGTAAAATCTGGTATTCTGAATCCTCTTGGATATTCATGTACCCTATCTACCCATTCTGGGTATGGTTTTCTGTATACAGGAGTCTGGACCCCCCGAGCCATCGGTCCACACATCTCCCTAACAATATCAACAATTTGGTCCCTAGGGACCATATTCTGTGCCTGCTGAACCAGTACTGGAGGAACAAACACAGGGTTTGGTGGACAAACTTGTGCTTGTGGCCCTCTTGGTCCATAAGGTGGTACATTTGGGACTGGTTGCCCCTGTGGTACGGGTTGCTGTTGGGGATATGGGTAACCCCTTTGAGCCTGTCCTGCGAAGGGACCTGCGAAAGGTGCTGGAACAGGTGTTGTGTCCCTCCCATTTACAGGAAAACTCTCCAACCCCCCGGGTATAAATTCAAACAAAGGATTATTATATCCCATAGTGCCAGGTATGGCTTCAAACATGGGATTTGTAACCATTCTCATGCCAATTTCTTGTACTTGCCCAGATCCACCAACATGGGTGGCTTCATTGTTGGGTACTGAGGCATTTTGGCCTACTACAGGCCTTGAAATGGGTTCATACCAAGACTGAGGCGATGGTCTTTCATAATTCTGAGTACTAGTCTGACCATTAGATTGTCCATTAATTTGCATAGGCTGTTTTTCTCTAGCCAATCTTTGCTGAGGGACATTTAAAACTTCCTCTGTGTGTCTTGTATTTGTTGGTTGGTGGTTATTCATTCGATCCAAAAAGGATGTTGCCCACCTTTCCATGGTATTCATTAATTGTTGTCCCATAGCATCTACTAAGCCATCCCACGGATTTGTTGGCTGAGTAGATGGAATGGTGGATGTTCCAATTCCTTGGTTTCGTCCAATATTATGAACATATGGTTCTTGTCCAGAAGTACTGGTCTGTTCGACCATAGGTTCTGATAACATAGGAGCCTCCACAGGATGTGTTATCACATTATCCTCTGGATTAGGTATTTCTACCTCTCCTTCTACGCCTTCTTCCAGACGTTCATTTTCTCCTTGTCGTCTTCTTCTAGCCATTTTAAATTAAGTCCCACTGGGCGTGCCAAAAATATATGTTGGCTTTTTGGCTTTTCGAAGGATAGTTTTGTAAATGCGAGCGTGCCAGCAAGGATCAATCAGTCCTTACAGAAATTATAATTGCCAACCAATTTATCAGACGATTGTGTTTTTTAGTTCTTTCAGCCTCAATGAAGAGGACTTTTACTGGTGGCTTGACTTAGGAGAAATTAAGAAAGATAACAAGCAATATGAAGAACAATCGCAGTATTTCATTAAAAATGAACACTTACAATAGTCCAAACTCAGCCTCGAAGAGGTTTACAGCAACAGTCTACTTGAATCTACTTGAAACTACTCCTAGGAATCGAAGTGCAGTGCAGATATTTAAAGGACATGTATTTAAAGTGCAGGTATTTAAAGTGCAGGTATTTAAAGTGCAGGAAATGTAAAACTGGGAAAGAAAATATAAAGTAAATGACTGGTTTGTATGATCTGAGTCTGGGGGCTTTTTCTGGGGACTTCCTTGCTATTTATACTTGCCAAGGATGACCTTCGAACTGCACTTCAAACCGTCGAACTGCTCCTCCATGATTGCTGATCATGCTGCCTTAGAAGTAGTTCCACTACGCCATCACTTGCAGTTAAACTTCCCTCTTATATTTGAATTTGAATATGAGTAACCGTTGAGGCCACGTCATCCTTCGTTTCTTTATTGATCTGGTGCTACTCGGATCACGTGAGAACCAATTGTCATCGCCACGTGTACGATCAGGATTGAAGACATGAATCATCTTCCCATAATACCCTTATTCTGCCACGTGTCGAATTGTTACTGGCTTTTACAAAATATATAGCCAACAGCACCCCAAAAAGGGGAAGGGGGTTAACGACAAAAAAATATAATTTTAGTGTCGAAATTGCATTGCTATAAGTAAGCCACTTTCTACGACTCTTCCTTGCGTCGACAAAAGTGTTTAGTTCTTTGGAGAAAAAACTCGTAGCATGCCCAAAAGTTTGCAAGTTAAATTGCATTGTTTTGTTTTGGGGAATTACATCCTGAAGAAATTTTTTATTTTTTTTACGCAAACATGGCGGGGTACAAATGTACACAAACATCCCATAATGTTTCACTTGCACCCCATCGTAAAACTACTTGCACCCTATAGATTTTTATAATTTTTTTTTATCTGTTCCGCTATTTTGAAATTCTTTTTTTTACTTTGTGATTTAGTTATATCTAAAAAAGAGGAAAGAAAAAAAAAATCCTCTCTGAACACCGTTTATTTCTTGGGCAAATTACCTACACCCCATTGAGATTTAGTTAAATTACAAATTCTCCCTGATGTTTAGCTAAATTATTTTTTTCTCCTTTTCCTCTCCTGATTTGCCCTAGCTCCGAAATAAGATTTCCAAATTTTCTTTCAACCTGTGCCTCTCTCTCACGTTGCACACTAACTCTCTCCGTCACATACGAATCAGGATCCTCCCATTGAGGTTCCTACTTGACTTCCTACTTGCTAAGCCATTGGGTCTACTTTTAGGCATAATTTTGATAATCCGAACCGTTTACATTTTAAGATTTGTTAGTATATCATACCTGTAAAAAATCAAGTTGATCGGATATCAGAAAGTATGTGTTCGGAAAACTAACTAAAAACTATTTTTTTTAAACATTTAATAAACAGTTTTCCGAACACATGCTTTCTAATATCCGATCAACTTGATTTTTTACAGGTATGATATATTTAATAAATCTTAAAATGTGAATGGTTCGGATTACCAAAATTGGGCCTAAAAGTAGGCCCAATGACCCAGCAAGTAGGAAGTCAAGTAGGAACCTCAAGGAGAGGATCCTGATTCATGACTTCTCTCTCTCTCTCTCTCTTGTGGTGGTTTAATGGTGGGATATTGGTGGGAACGGGGTGGGGGTTCTGGTTGTGGAGAGGCGGCAAGGTTGTAGAGGGACTGTGGTAGGAAAACGAAGTGGGGCTGGGTTTTGGTATTTTCTTTCGCTACTCCAACCCTGGTATTTCTCTCCAAATCCCTAGTCATTAGAAATTTATGTAACATACTAACATTCAGATATATGTACACACCTAGCCATTACTGACTTTATCCCTTTCCTTTTCCTCTTCTTCCCTTGGAGATTTCGAGGGGCCAATCTTGAATTAGGATTTTGTTCGGTAAGAGCATCAATATATGCACATATATTTACATATATATTTAGTGTATTTACAGAGAATTTCTATATTTTGAATTTGGAGTTTTCCCTCATTCCTTCATTCGAATATATATATATATATATATCAGTATAGAGTGGGAGATTTGGGGAGTAATTAGCAATAACAAAATGGTTTCCACATTGTTTGTTTGATCCTATGGGAGTCCACGAGGTTTTCCTCTGTTTTTCCTTCAGTGGGTATGTTCATTTTTCTTCTCTTTATATATACCTGTTATATATATATAGCATATATGTATGATGGTTTTGTTATTTGTTAGGTGGGTTGAGGGTTCTTTCACAAATTTTCAAGTAATTTGCAATCTTCCTCCAAGTTGTTATCACGTAATTTCAATGTGGATTCAGATGTATTTTAGGATTTCACTTTATTGCTTCAATTTTTTTTTGTAATCAAGTTCATATGTAAGTGTGCATCTTGATCTATTGTTTAGCCAATTACTTTTTTCTTTTGGTTATACATAACATATTTTTGTGTGTTATATTACTTTCTAGGGTCAAACTATTGTACACACCGCCTTACCATGAAAAAAAGTGTTGAATTTTTGTGGTGTTAGTTACGAATTAATGTCATATACTTACGAAAGGTGCACCATAAAAAAGATTCTCAATTACAAACCCTTATGATTATGTTATGAATTTCTTTTCCCTTTAACTTTTGTTACCAATCGTTGTGGTCTATAGTCGGGAAGGAAGAGTGGGTTACGGTGGTAAAGAAAGCATGCACCATAAATTTTTTAATTACGAATTATTGTGATTGTGTTATGAATCTTGTGATTATGAATTACGGTGGTATAAATGACACTTGTTCAAAATGTCACAAGACTAAAAAATATCACTAGAAGAATAATTTTGTGACACTTTCAAGTGTCACTAAATTAAAAAAAAATGTTGTAGTAATGTGCTTGTCAATGTGCATGTTGCCTATCTCCTCCTCCTCCTCCTCCTCCACCACCACCACCACCACCACCATCATCGTTATTTATGTGGTAGTGGGTCATGATCACATTATGTTTAAGATTTTAGGGAGAAAAAAAAAATTGATACTATTGATGGTAGAGCTGCCAACGAATGAAACCGAATTAAACTTCGCAAAGTTTGAGCTTATTTGTTTATCGAGTTTGATTATTCAATTCGAAGTCTTCTTGATAACTAATCAAGCTCTCTCAGCTTGGCTCAACTTGTGAATATTAATCAAATTTGAGTTAGGCTGAAAACTTGATAATGAATTTTTTTTTACCAGTATTAACATTATTTAAATATATAATTAATATATTTATATATGATTTAAATAAAGATATTTTATATTATTTAACATATAAATAATAAATTTATGCTATTATTCGTACATATTTTTATATTATTTAATATATAATAATAAACGAGCAGAGCTTATTTGAAGTTGAGCTTGGCTTGTTTACTAAACGAGTATAAAAGTAAGACCCAAACTCGTTTATTTACTTAACAAACTGAGCTGAACTGAACCCTTAACGAGCTGAGTCTAAATTTGTCAACAGTTTAGTTTGTTTGCAATCTTAATTTCTTTGTTTTTTATTTTTATTTTTTATTCATATTTGCAATCCTAGTTGATGATATACACATGGCACTCATTTGACTTGCCAAATTGCATTACCATGATGCCATTGCTTGATTAAGTACCTAAACTATACATTATAAATATTAAAAAAAAAAAATAGAGGGTACCTAAACTAGACCAACATCTCTTTAGAAGCAGCAAAAAAGTGAGATAAATGAAGGAACAAAAACACCACCATGGTCCCTTTTTCAATCAATGAGATGCTTAAAAAAAGTGAAGGACATGCTTATGGTGGTTAAATCATTATGCTTGTAGAAATGTCATTATTCCAATTCAAAACAAAATATAAAAAGGAAAACCTGCAATAATTTTCTTTTTTTTTTCTTTCGTTTTTTTGGGAAAAGTAACCTCCAATAACTAAATTTATTTCACTGCAACATCTAAAAACTTTAGATAAAATAAAATATAAACAAAATCTCAAATTTCCATACAATAACGAATGAACTCTTTAAAAAAAAAAAAATCTATTTTTTTTATTATAAAATACTTAAAAAGAAATCATATCTCTATAATTAATGTTATTGTAGATAATACCATAATAATTTTACATAAGACTTATTTCACACTATATAAACAATGCAAATATCATTTGAACTAATTTATTTATTGTTTGATTATTATTTTTTTCAAATTAAAAACAAAGGGTACTTACTAATCAGTCCTATTAACTAGACTTACTTATCTACAGACCCTGATTGATAATTTTATCACTAAAAATCTATTCATAAAAATAAACGAGACTGATAAATTTATCAATATAACTTAATATTAGATAACAAATTTTAAAAGTAAGACCTATTGGTAAGAAATTAACTTCTTTATTTTTAAATTTTTAAACAAAATAAACTCCTTGAATCCATGGAACAATCATTGAATATTGCATATATTTGTAATGAGGTCATGTTTTATGGGAATTTTTTTTAAGGTTCCTAATATTAAAATTTTATAAGATAAAGGACACACCAAGGCATCAGCCCTCAAGATTGGATGGGCACATTAGCTGTTTGCATAACCAATTTATATTCGTTGAGGTAATTCGACACATAATGAGCTATCTCCTCTGTCCCCTAATGCACATTATTAAAGATAAGCGAATTTGTTTTACATTTTAGATACATCTTGATTAGGTGCATCTAAAAAAGATCAACAAAAAAAAATGATTAAAATATATTAAAAAAATTACTAAAAATAAACAAAAACTCATCTAAAAACATATTTAAAAAAATCAAACCAAACATTATAAGCATTTTATGTACTTTTATAAAAATAAGACAAGATAGAGGACTCCTAATATTGGTTACACATGAGAAAATCAATCAATTCATCATGGACATTCATCTTTTAAAATAAATAAATAAATAATCATAGATTATAGATAATAATAATTATTATTATTATTTTTTTATTTTTTATTTTTTATCTACTGGCGAAAAATAGTTTGATCACGTGTGAAGGAACGTGTTGAGTACAAAAACAATAAAATTATTTTTCTCTTTTAATATTTTAATTTTTTAAATGAACTGGTGATTAACAATCTTGCACCATTTCACATAGGTGAAATTTGGGGTCCCTGTCCTCCATATAGAAACGAAAACTGAAAAACAAAATGGTGTGTGATGATAGCTCAAAATTGGTCTTTGTTTAGTCAACTGAACTATGTTGGTTCGACATGGGCCGTTTAGAAGTTGTTAATGTTGTGAAAAAGACCCATAGAACAACATCAACCTTATCTTTTTACCATAATAACCCACTTTGATGCACTCTATTGCCTATCTTTATAAAAAAAATTAAGCATAAAAAAAATTAAAAAATAGAAAATAGAAAGTAAAGAAGAACCAGCCCCTACTTTGTGGGAAATAGACACTATATCATTTGGATTTATTTTTAGATAGAGAGAGCCTCATTTTAGAGTAGTTATTCACTCCTTCGAAAATTTCATGTTGACAGTGTGTCCAATTAATAACAAGAGACCTAATAGTTACATAGGCCTAAAATAAATAAATAAATGATAAAGAAATGACAATATATTATTAAAATAACACACCATCACCTGGTCTTCCTAACCCCTATACCTTAGATATGTGGACTTAGTTGTAGTCATACTTAGATTAATTAATACATCGAACTATGTATTTGTACTTAGAAATTTATTGAGAAAAAAATTGTGCCTTGGATTTAATTTTTATATAACGTGTGAATAAAGAAGGTAAAAATAATATTATCCTAAATGCAATTGAATCAAACATTAATTTTTTTAAAATTAATTTATAGGCACAAATTTTGAGTTTGTGGTCTTTTTTCGGTTGTTGGACCACTGGGTTGAGAGAGAGACTGTCAAATGTATCTGTTTGGCTTCAATTGGCTCATTCAATTTGGCTTCAAATGCCACTTTCGGCGAGTTTTCCATAAATAAAATAAAATAAAAAGAAGAAGTTTGTCATTTCTTAAGCTTAATTATATTTGATTTTATATGTAATGTGCTTGTGCATGTTGCCTATCTCCTCCTCCTCCTCCTCCTCCACTACTACTACTATCACCACCACCATTGTTATTTTATGTGGTGGTGAGTCGTGATCACATTATGTTTAAGATTTTTAGTTTAAAAAAAAAAAAAATACTATTGATGGTAGAGCTGCAATCAAATGAAACTGAACAGAACTTCGCAAAGTTTGAGCTTGGCTTATTTGTTTATCGAGTTCGATTATTCAGTTCGAACTTTTCTTGATAACTAATCAAGCTCAAATTCAGCTCGACTCAACTTGTGAATATTAATCAAATTTGAGTTAGGCTGGAAACTTGATAATGAATTTTTTTTTTACTGATATTTACATTATTTAAATATATAATTAATATATTTATATATTATTTAAATAAAGATATTTTATATTATTTAACTTATAAATCATATATTTATGCTATTATTTATACATATTTTTATATTATTTAATATATAATAATAAACAAGCCGAGCTTATTTGAGGTTGAGTTTGGCTCGTTCACTAAACGAGTACAAAAGTAAGATCCAAACCCGTTTATTTACTTAACAAACTAATCTGAACTGAACCTTTAACGAGCTGAGTCTAAATTGGTCAATAGTCTGATTTATTCACAATCCTAATTTGTTTGTATTTTTGTTTTTGTTTTTGTTTTTTTTTTTAAATTCATATTTGCAATCCTAGTTGATGATATTACCATGGCACTCATTTGACTTGCCAAATTGCGTTACCATGATGCCATTGCTTGATTAGAGCATTCACAATGAAATAGTTAAAAAAGTGTGTTGAAGTGTACGTTACATGACAAAAAGTAATAAAAGTGAGATCCAAAAATATGTGTTAAGGTGTGTTAAAGAGTTTGTTAATTTTAGAGAGTCAATGGTAGTACAATGAATGTGTTAAAGTGTATGTTAAGAATATATATATATATATATAAACAATAAATAAAATAAATAATAATTAAAAAATATAGTAGGCCCCACCCCACTGCACTGTCAGTGCCCCTTTCTCTTTCTCTTTTCTTTTTTTCTTTTTTTTTTCTCTCTCCTTTACTTGTTCACTTAGTAGCTGACACAGTCGGCCGACCAAAAAAACTTTGCAATTTTTTTTTTTTTTTTACTTGAAGGTCCAGACATCCGGGGGAACGATTGGCCGGACATCCAGTTGAATGACCCCACGGCACTTCCCACGTCCCCCCTCTCTCTCTCTCTCTCTCACACTGGCTAAAATGCTAGGCACAGTTAACAAAGAAGTTAACAACTGACACTGACACTAACATAACCCAGTAACACACTCCTTAGCACTTCCATTGTGAAGACAAAAGTTACTGTATCTCTCTCAAATTTTAGCCACTGACACTAGTATACCCACTAATACATCCATTGTGGATGCTCTTACCAAATACCTAAACTATACATTCTTAAAATTTAAAAAAATAAAAACTAAAAAAATAAATAAAAAGAAAAGGGAGTACCTAAACTAGACCAACAGCTCATGACCGAAAAAAAAACTAGACCAACAGCTCTTTAGAAGCAGCAAAAAAGTGAGATAAATGAAGGAACAAAAACACCATCATGGTCCCTTTTTCAATTAATGAGAAGCTTAAAAAAGTGAGTGGTTAAATCATTACGCTTGAAGAAATGTTATTATTCCAAGGGTATGGCTTCTGTCCAGTCCGACCGGACTGGACCATGTTGTTGGGTCCGTGGGGGCCACCACGGATCCCACTTTGATAATCTGAACCATTTAATATGTAGAACTCGTCAAATACTATATGCCTGTAAAAAATCACGTTGATCGGATATCGATAACTATGTGATCAAATCAGTTTTGTATTAAAAAAATTAGACGGTGAACAAATTAACAGTTGATAAAAAACTGTTTTGATCACACAGCTATCGATATCCGATCAACGTGATTTTCTATAAGCATATAGTACTCGACGAGTTCTACACATTGAACGGTTCAGATTATCAAAACGGGATCCGTGGTGGACCCTCACAAACCCAACAGCACGGACCAATTTGATCCCGAACTGAACCGAAGTCATACCCTTATTAGAATTCAAAACAAAATATAAAAAGGAAAGCCTGCAATAATTTTCTTTTCTTTTCTTTTCTTTTCTTTTCTTTCGTTTTTTGGGAAGAGTAACCTGCAATAACTATAAATTTATTTCACTACAAGATCTAAAAACTTTAGATAAAATAAAATATAAACAAAATCTCAAATTTCCATACAATGTTCCGTGCCTTAACGAATGAACTCTTTCAAAATAAAATTAAAAAAAAAAAAAAATCTATCTTTTTTTATAAAATACTTACAAGGAAATCATATCTCTAAAATTAATGTTAGCGTAGATAATACCTTAATAATTTGAGTGATTTGGTGATAGCCCCCTCACTATTTAATTTGTCTTTTAAAAGGATAAAAATTATATAAGTACTTTCAAAACCCTTTAATATTTTAAAATTTGTTTCTTTTACTATATTACCCTCATATCTATCAGCTTTCCTATTAAGCCATCTTCACTGTGTATTTCAGAATAAAATTTTACTCTGTATAAAAGTAAAATTTTACTCTGAATAAGAGTAAAATGTTACACTCTGAAACTAAAAGTAAAATTTTACTCTGTATAAAAGTAAAATTTTACTCTGAAAAACTAGTCAAATGTTAGACTCTACACAAAAGTAAAATTTTACTCTGTATAAAAGTAAAATTTTACTCTGAAAAACTAGTAAAATGTTAGACTCTACACAAAAGTAAAATTTTACTCTGTATAAAAATAAAATTTTACTCTGAAAAATAAGTAAACTGTGAGACTCTGAAATTAAAAGTAAAATGTTACTCTGCACAAAAGTAAAAAAGCGAAGGCAGTGTTTGTGGCGGCTGAAGTGTTTGGCAATGACCACCTCTTGACAGTAAAATTTTACTGTCATTCTAACACCAGAGTAAAATTTTACTCTAATTCTCTCAAACAAAAAACAGAGCAATAGAACCAAAGTAAAATTTTACTCTCATTATCTGAAACAAAAAACAGAGCAATAGAACCAAAGTAAAATTTTACTCTAGTTCTATCAAATGAAATTAGATCAAAAATAACAAAAATAAATCCAAAAAAAAAAAAAAACAAACAAACAAACAAACAAAAACAAAACAAATTAATCAACAAATCAACATATCTAATTAAAAAGAAAAACTTCTAAAACTCGATCAACAATCACAAATCTCAATAAAAAGAATACATGCGTTCAACAACACTCATACACACAAATATATATATAATATTACAACACTCATACACACAAATATTATAGATCGATTCTGTTTGTGTGCTGAGAAAATGGAGGAAAATATTATATAACATTACAACGAAAACTTATGGATCACGTCTCTTACGTTTTTTACGAATTTCATTTGTACCAAGTAGCGAAGCCAAAAGAGACATACTAAAAAAGTATAAATTTTCTTTTCTTTTCCTGCATATTCTCGACAACCAAACAGATCCTTCAGGATTTGTTAGTTTTAATTGATTATGCAATGTTTATGTGCCGTAAACTGAACTCGTTGATCCAGGAAGTTATCTTGTCAAATGAAGAAAAAAACGCGATACTTCTTGTGATCTGTTGCCTCACAATTGCTTGGAAGATGAGGATTAGGTCCTTCAATGTCGAACTATTTCTAGTAATCGAAACTACTATATTCTTTATCTGATTGATTCTGATGATATGTTAGTGTTATTGTTTCAATGAATTTGATTTGCTAAAGCTTGGAAGACGCGACTATGGTGTCACCGACCTTCTGCTGAAGCTTCGAAGACACGACTATGGTGATTATGATACAGTTGATGACGAAGCTGATTATATATGCAGAAGCTAAGGGTATAATAGTCATATAAAATATTTAAATAATAAATTTTGTCCTTTATGCAAGACTTTATAATTATGAGGGGGTTTAGAAAGTATAATTTTTTTCTTAATCCTTTTAACAATGAAAGGAAGTTATAGGTGGTTTATAGCTAAATTTCCCTAATAATTTTACATAAGATTTATTTCACACTATATAAACAACACAAAATTTATCATTTGAACTAATGTATTTATTGTTTCATTATTATCTTTTTTCAAATTAAAAACAAGAGGTACTTACTAATTAATCCTATTAACTAGATTTATTTATCTACATGTCCTAATTGATAAATTTATCACTGTACATCTATTCATAAAAATAAACGAGACTGATAAATTTATCAATAAAACTTGATATTAGGTAATAGATCTCAAAAGTAAGACCTACTGGTAAGAAATTAACTTCTTTATCTTTTTATTTTTTAAACAAAATAAACTCCTTAAATCCATGGAACCCATTGAATATTGCATATATTTATAATTAGGTCATGTTTTACTACATAATTCGGATATGTATAATTAAGTCATGTTTTATTTTATAACCTGAGACAATCTTAAGTATTTCACATTCAGTTCATCAATATATATGTATGAATCTATAAAAAAAATAAATAAATAAAATAAAAATTTAGGAATTAACGTACTATGTCTCACCTTTGTTATTAAACCCTAACTTAGATCAATAAAGGTGTTTAAACAATAAATAGAAATCATTGCTCATTTCATTACATGTAATCAAGACCCATATAATAATCAACATATATATATATATAGTATAATAACCACACATTAAAAACCAACAAATCGATCATAATCAAACCTTATACTAAATTAAATACAATCTTTTAATTGAAAATTACAAAACAAAATATAAAAAATGTCAATTTTTATTCTTTTAAAAGACCACCAATTTATATTTTATGTATAGAAATAATTAGTAATAAAAAAAAAAATTGTCAAGAAATACCTACTTTGAGAAGTTAAGTTTTTATAAAAAATTGAAATACCTATTTTTAATAAAAAAAGTTATCTTAAAAATACGTATAGCTATTTTGAATTTTGTTTAGGAAAATTAGTAGAGGAAGAAATATAGAGAAGATGAGAGGGGTATTTTTGTCATTTTATCTCAAAATTTAACACAATCTACACAATAAATGACAACAGAAGGAATATTGGAAAAAGAAAGGGAAGGTTAGCGTAATTTTAAAAACCCAAGGGGGTGATTGCTGCAATTATGCTAAACCTCAAGGGGAGGTAAGTGTAAATTTACCCCCTATCCGGCCATCCTTTGCCTTTTTATTCTCTCCAGGGCACCGAGACGAGCATCACCATCTTTATCTTTCACAGCAGCGGTGTCGTCTCCATTGCCATCATTATCACCTTCCTCTTCCCGCTTCCGAACCAAACTACCAAAAACAGCCGAAGGAACAATTTTTTCTGCAATCTCAACTCTTCCGTCATCCTCTGAATCACTCTCCTCAGGCAATTCGATATTCTCGTGATTTCCATCTGTCTGGGTTTCCACTCCAGCACTCACAAAACCCACTTTGCGGGCACCATCTTTGGTAGCGGTGTCATTGGCTGTAGGCACTAAATGCTTCTCTAGCGCAGCCATTTCATCATCAGGAACCCCAGCTTTTTTCAATGCGTCCATGGTTTCGTCAAGATTTGGGTTGTTATCCTTTTGCATCAAATATTCAGGAAGGATGAAATGCGTCTGGAAGAACGATTAAAATTATGATGAGTAACAATTCAAGTACATGAGCAAATAGAAACAAAAACACAAATCACCACTCTTCTTATTCAATATAATGCAAGCAAAACAATAAGTAAAACTAAGGCTTTGTTTGGTACAGCTTTGGAACGTTAGTTCCACGGCTTATTTTGCAAATGATGTTTGTTTACAAGTTTTAAAAATTAATTCCACACTCACTTTTGAAAACTCGGTCGAAGGCGAGAAAATTTGGACTAACCGGTCGTCTGGCCGGTTGACCGGAACAATACAATTTTTTTTTTTTTTTGCAAGACATGTTAATTTTTATATTTTTTTTTATTTGGTTATGAGTTATAAGTTTTTGTATCAAATATCATATGTCACATCAAAAATTTCTCACTCAATTCAAAACTCTCTCACCAAACAAATTTTCCACACTCAAATCATAATTCCAAAACTCACAAACTCAAAATACAACTCCTTCTCTCAAATCATATTTAAAAAGCTTTACCAAGCGCTACCTAAAACATTCTAGTAGGGAGCCTGGTGTTGACTCTTCTATTCTCGTTTGGCTCTTGGAATCACATCCAGCAGTTGTTGGAACAGACCGCAAAAAACAACCACTTCACCTACTTCATGGCCCCCAACCACTTCTAATACCTCTATTGAAACAGAATGGTTTCATGTTCTTTCATCGATTGGTTATACTCCTTTCATAAATCTCTTTTTCCAATTTCAGTCTCAATTAGTTCACAAGATTGAATGGCCAATTCTCCTCCAGACCTTCTCAAAGTCTGTCTATGTGATTAAGAGTCTAGGTTGTGTTCAATCTGGCTCATTCATGCTAGTCATCTTAAACGTTTTGTGTGCTAACATGAAATAATTTTTTAGGAAAAACTATCAACTAGGTTCCATTACGAAAATGCTAGTATTTAGTTGCACAATTCTTTTACAGAAGCTAATTAGTAGTCCATTTAAGTGGGAACTAAAACTCATTCTATTTGATATCTTGTCAACATTCTCTGATGAGTTGATCCAAGTAAAATTTTCCCCAGAAAATCCGGTTAAAATTGTTTCCAACACAAGATGCAGACAGGCACTCAAATCAATGCAGTTGTAACTCACTGAAACAAAGTAAAATGCCTACAAAAAAATGATTCCTTTGCCAGAAAAGAGGCACGGGAAAAAGACAAAATATAAGGAAAGAAAGCATAACCAACCTGACTATAGCTTGCAGAAACACTCCGTTTGATACGTAGCATTTCTCGGAAGGTGTCTTCATTTCCATGCTGCACCTCAAACTCGTTCCATTTGTTCCAGATATCAGGATCTGATCGTGGATCTGCAAACTGAGATGCATACACAAAAACTCCACGAGCACGATCTATTTCTCCAAGGCTCTTCTCAAGATCTGCATATTTCATGCACATGGTCTTCACATCTTTCTCTGGAAGACCAGATTCTATTGCTTGCTCATATATTTCCCTTGTTTTTGGAACCCCAAATATCTCAGCAGCACGAGCTATGTAGATCTCATACATGCTCAATTTTTCAGAGGGTGGGACTGCCTTTGTAGCTTGATCATAAACCTTCATCGCTCGCTTTGCTAGACCATAATCCTCCTCCAGTTTAGCATATTGTAGGTAAAGTGGCTTCACAGATTCAGCAGGGGCCTGATAGACAATAAGATTTTAAAAAAAAAAATACAAAGTCAGCATGATCAATAATTCATAGCACCTAGAGCAAATAAAAAGAGAACATTTTATCACCATTGAACTCAAAAGCTCAATGATTGTAGACAATATAAATACACCTTAATAAAGAGAGACAATTTTGTCTATAGGAAAATGCTACATTAACAATTCAAAAGGACAGAAAATGGTGGGAGCAGTAAGTGAAGTAAAGGATCAGGTTTTCCTAGTTATTCCCCTAAAATTTGCCTGAGCAGGATCTTACTCGATACAGCTAGAATATAGATTACATTTGAATTTATACAAATTCTATGATGGATGCTCATATCTTCTGAGCTAGCTTGGCTCATTCCTCAGGCTCAAGTTTACAATCTGCTGTTACTACATGAAAGATAACCTGACATGTTAACTTCATAAAGCTAAGAATCTTCGAGTATTATGAACAAACTTTGTAAATTATATGTCATTACTGTTAAGTAATAATGATCAACAACCTCATCTTCTTCCCATGATAACCATAATCCATCAGATCACTGCCAATATAGCCTACCTACTTGCAACCTTATTATATGCATGGAAGCTAACAAGTCCACCTCCTATCACCTATAATGTTTCCTTACCTTTACCTTTTTATCACACTAGTGAGAAGGTCCTCATACCCTAGACCACAACTTGACTTAAAACATATACTAAACATCATCCAACCGATGAAAGATACCTTATATCAGCACACCAAGAAAATAATTTCAGGCAGAGATATAAAGCAGCCTAGGCAAACAGGACCAGATGTAAGAACAGTCCACAAATATCCTAATGGCCAACCAGCCAAGTCAGCAAATACTCGTTTATTTAATTCAATCCAACTGTTGACCAGAACAGAAGTTTACCATAGACAATTTACAACTCCAGAGGAAATTTTGAATACAGTTCAACCTCCATAGACAACTTACAACTCAGGATTACTCAACAGTTCAACAGCTTTTAGGCAACTAAGGACAACACAAGTAGTGGCTGAAACATATAGGTAACTGTGCTTATTATACAAGGATCAAGAGAAGAATAATGTGCATACCACTTCAACGGCATGCTCAAACAGCTCTCTCGCACGTTCCAATTTTGATTTCCCATATCTTTTAACAAACTTGGAAAGGTAAGTGACCCATATGTCCTTCACATGTGGATATTTGAAAATCTTCACGCCTCTTTCATATACCTTGAAGGCATCCTCAAAGTATTTGTGTTCCTGGGAAAGCCAATTTAAATCATTAGTTTTCATGCTCACACACTAGACAGATAATAGCAAGACAGTAGAAGGTAGATTCTTACCTCCAAAAGCATAGCATAGTTAATTATGATTTGTGGTGTGGCTATTCTTAGATCCAATATCCGTTCATAAACCGTACGAGTCGACTCCAAGGTACCTAGGCTTTCCTCTAAATCAACATAGAAAGTCCAAAGCCTCAGGGATTTGTGAAGCTTAATCTGCACTGGTTCGCTGCCATCAGCAGCCACTGCATGCAAAAACATATAGATCAAAAGACAAAGGTTAGTTAAAATTCAACAAATGCCTGATCACTAAAAATCCAACTTAAGTAGAAACTAAAAAGAACATAATGTAGAGCATAATGTGGACCATTTGTGTATACTAAGGTATGTGAGACAATGGACCATTTGTGTATACTAATCATCCAAAAACTCAATTAAAAATACACTTCCAAACTTCACAACAGATGCACAAAAAAAAGGGCAATTAGCTGTGGAAGTATTGATGGACCATATAGAGCTACCAAGCTATGAAGCATGGACACTCCAAAATCAGTGCCGTGGCGGTGCCCAACACAGGGACACGCCGGGGACAGGTACGGGACACGCCAGATGGCGTGTCCCTTTAATTTAATGATTTTTTTGTAGGGGACACGGCAGGGACACGGCGGGGACACATGTGTCCATATGGGGACACGGCGGGGACACGGCATGGAACACAACAGGACTATTTTTTGCCTCTCTTATTTAGTACTTTTGTGAAAAATATTGTTGGATGTTGGATGTTTTTCCCTTTTCGTCTTAGTTCTTACTATCGTTTATTATGACTTTTTTGTGAATTTTTTGTGAATGGATGATCTATTAATTTGTTTAATGTAATGATTATGTTTATTCAATTAATGTTACTATGTTAGTGTTTGTTAATTTTAATTTAGGATGAATGTGATATGAATCTACATACACATACAACTCTCCCACGTCTCTCTCTTCTTTCGAAAACCGCGTTTGACACGCGGCTTTGCTTTTGCGTCGGCTGGCCAACAAAAGCAGACCTTCTCCATTACCGATTGCCTCGGCTCTCTCTCCTTCTTTGTCTTCTTCTCTTCTGCCTTCTTCTGAATCAGTATCTTCCGTCTTCTACTTAATCACTCACTTCTCCTTCTTCTTCCTTATTCTCTTCCATCTCCTTCTTCTTCATCACTCTCTTCTGTCTCCTTTTTCTTCATCACTCTCTTCTCCTTCTTCTTCCTCATCGAGAGACAGAATAGAGAGACTGAGTGAAGTAGAAAGGTTGCCAAAACTAGTCTGTTCTCTGCTATTTCTCTGTGACTCTTTTTCCTTCTTTTACATCTCTCACCTCTAACATATGGCCTCCTCATCTCGTCCCCTTACTCTGTTTCCGGACCTGAACGATCCCATAAGTTCTGCTGGACCGAGTACCCCTGCTCCTACTTTTACTCCTCTTAACTTTCTTATGCTATCAATCGAGCAAATAATGGCAGCTCAATCTGACATTGAGGCCAACCATTATACACTGAAGTCCTGCATGGAGACAATGACTGCGGTCTCCAAGTTGTCTCACTAGTTGCAAAATAGGACAAGTGAGGTACAACAGTTGAACTCCCAACTCTCTCTACTCCAATGCATATACAAAGATGCGCCGGCGGAGATTTGAGCGCTGAAAGCGGAGAACAAAGAGTTGAAATGGAAGGCCGCCGTCATGGCCCGATTTAGAGCACCTTCGTACTTTACTTTTGACGACCAACAGGGAATCAACCCTCTCGGTGGTCCTGTAAGCACTGAGGCAGGGCCTTCAAGGGTCGACGACAAAAAAAGGAAGAGTTTGGCCGAAGAGCCGAGTAAGTGAAGTTGGCGTATAGCCGTCACCGGAAACAAAACAAGAGATCTCTCTCTTTTTTCTTTTTTTTTCTTTTGTTTTTTTGGGTTGCTTGTTTTTCTTTTTTCCTTTTTTCTTCATTTTTTTTGTGTTTCTGGGTTTTTTTTTTTTTTTTTGGTCTCTGTAATCGAGGATGTCCTCCCTTGACTTTAATAAAATCAATTTCTTTTTTGCTCATCAATGACGTGACTGGCATATCACTTTGAATTTGAAAACAATTTTGTTTGATTGAATTTAAGAATGATTGAATTTTGAACCCTGAATTGGACATTAATTCCATACTGACCTGACTCAAAGAATAACTTAACGAAAGAAAAACAAAGCAAAACAATCCAAACACACTTATATACACTGACTGGTATGAATACACTGACTGGTATGAATGTAATATGAATCTACACAACACATAAAAATATATGAAATAAATAAAATAAAATTCGCCGTGTCCCCCGCTGTGTCCGTGTCCCCATTTTTTGAAAATTGCCGTCCCGTGTCTGTATCCGTGTCCGTATCCGTATCCGTATCCATGTCCATGTCCGTGTCTGTGCTTCATAGCTACCAAGGTAATATTATATAACCTAAGTTGTTAAAGGCAAATACACAATGCGAAGCGTTTTACCCCTCATGAGGCAAGGTGTAAACCTCTAAGCATCGAGGCATAAGTATTTCGAATTTTGAATTTTCATATTTAATAAATAAATAAAATATTTTTAAATACTAAAAAATATTATAAACTAAATATAAAGGTGTAAATAATTTTGTTCAAAGCATAGAACATTTCACTATAGATAAAGGAATCTTGCCGTCATCGCTTGTGACATCAACATACTTAACTTCGATTATTGAGCTTTTCAAAAAAGCCTTAGCTCTGTGTTTTTTCTTGGTTGGCCATTTACTTGATTTTTCCTATGGAATATAGTTACAAAATATGTTCTTCAATTTTATGTTTAAACTATACATTAGACCAAGTTTACCAACAACCCAAAACAAGCTCTCTATATGCGTACTCCTCATATACTTATGTGTAACATGCATATAAAACACACGCTTCAGACTGTGATGCACAAGTCTTTGAGGAGTTTCGCCTAAAAATCAAAGCCTCAATACTTTTTGCCTTAGTCTCATCTTGAGGCGAGCCTCAAAGACGTATTTTAAAACTTCGTATAGAACAAATGAATTTGGATAATATCGAATTGAAATAAATTTTGAAGTGAAAAATGATGGTAACCCTAGGCTAAAAAAAGAACGAAAAAATTTCACTTTACATGATTGAGCCCTAAGAGCTACTTGAGCCTAGTTGTAGAGTGTGGCTCAGTGATTCTTGGAGAAAGCAATTTTTATCAATTGGACTCCATCTAATATCTATTCTTGTTTAAGTGCATCTAAGGTTGTAGCATTGGCAGGGGTAGTCTTGCTTGGCTAGACTTGACTCCTTAACTCAGGGATGACATTGGAATTTATGGCAAACTAGGGGCAATTTGATTATAATTGAACTTATGGCAAAACTTTGATTACATTGGAATAAAGGGACTTAGAAAATTTGGGTCATTCCTAGGACAAAATTATCAAAAATCAAAATTTCTATAAATACCTTGTGAGATGAATGAGTTGTAACTCCCACTAACATCTTAATAATTAGGAATCACAAACTGCAGTAATGATTTTCTCTGTTGATTTGCAATTAATTTTCCCACTGTCCATTTATATGATAGTCCCCCTATTTTTTATCCAAAAATTATTCTTTCAAGCTATGCTTTGGAAAATCTTACTAGCTAACAGTTGATCAATGTTTAAGTGCATACTTCATCATTTTAAAATACTAAACTTCATTACTTATTTTTTTTTACTTATAAAGGTACCATATCCAAAAGGTAAATCATATCTTACTAGAAAAAAAAAAGTAAATCATATCGTTAAAATAAGGTTATGATTTTTTTATATAATTGCAAAAAATTAATTGGTATTTTTAGAACTCCAAAGTTCACATTTAAAAAAACATTATCTTGATTTTCAAAACCCAACTCTCATAATTTTAAGACTCCAAATTTACATTCTTAGTAGATGACGAGACCATAGAAGACTTTGTTTGTGCTAACCTAGATTTAATTTAGCAACTGTATGAATCAACAAATGCACCAAAAGGAACATACTTATAATCTACTATAAGTAACTGTATGAATCAACATAAGCTCATGATAACATGCATAAAGGAACATTTAATCTACTATGGGCAAAAGAAACATGACATAAAAACTAGATATAATGATCAATGGCATCAATGGAGGTCCAAAACATTAGAGAAAAAAATATGTTCACAAAAGGAATTTTATAAATGAAATTCATCTTTGATAATTAAAAAAATGATAAAATGATTGGGTGGCAATGATGCCAACAAGCAAAGAGTATCTCAACAGCTTGTAGAAAGGTATAGTTTATCAAAATTTGCAATTTGAGACATGACTACTACTTTGGTCACAAGATCAGTGCTTTAAAAAGCTCCAGGCGCATTGAGGCGCTAAGGTCTTCTGGAGCTTAAGCATGAGGCGCTCAGTGAGGCACAAGTTGTTGAAGATAACCAAAATATTAATATAGGCGATATTTTCAACATAAAATAAATATTTTTAGAATTTCAATAAATAAATAAATAAAACAACATTCAATATTCCAAAAATCATGAAAAATAACATTCAAAGTTTCAAAAATTTCTCAAAAATAACATTCAATCTTACTTTGCCCTATACTATTTATCTTTCTTTAATCAATTTATTAATGTGATTCATTTTTTTTTGTTTTTAGATAAGGAACTCACACCATATAATACCTTAGTGGCTTTAATTTTGAATCAGGACTAAATTGCTTGATAACTTCAATCATTGGCTCGAAACTATTATAATTTACTACATTGAAACGAATCCCAAAGCCATATATCCATCTTGCAATCCCAGAGCTTTTGCTTAATGCCTAGAGTTTTTTTTGATATGAAAATTGGAGCTCAAAGCATGTGTTTACATTTTATATTAAAGGGGTTGTAATTCCATATGGTTACACACACAAAGAAAAAGGATGGAGTAAAAATTTAAATAAAGCACATGAGACGTGCGCCTCGCGCCTAAGCCTAAGGCGCGCACCTCAAGCACTTCAAATGCGCCTTTCCTACTGCGCCTCACCTCAAGCTATCTGAGGCGCCTCAGGTGCGCTTAGGCTCGCCTTTTAAAACACTGCACAAGATTATATTTTTTTTTTATTTTTATATCATACTTGGTCCAAATATATATTTGCATTAGGATAAATATGCATAGTATTGGTTCTATCTTACTATTTTTCATACACACATTCTTATATTTCCTATGTTTTCTTTAAAAAATGAAGAGAAAAAAAGGGAAGGGAACTAAATACTTCAATTTTCAATTGAAATTTTTAGTTAGTTCAAATACAATCTTTTACAATTTTGTGGTTTGCTTTTGATTTTACAAGTTTTGGCATCAAATAGAAGTATGATAATATAATCAAGAGCAACAATGGAGTACACTAATTGACATAGAAATTTGCCAAGCAACAATGGAGTACACTAATTGACATAGAAATTTGCCAATCCATGAATATCTGGAGAATAACAAGTAATTCTAAGAAATCATCAATGAATAAAGGAAGGTAAGAATTACCTCTTCGTTTGACCTCCACTGATGGCTCTGCTGTCGCACGCCGCATCAACTCCAAAGCCCCCGTAAAGTTCTTGTGCCTAAGCTCCATTTCAGCCCATTCACACCAAACACTAGCCAAATTATCAACAGTTTTGTAGTTGACTTGTACTGCTTTATCAAAAATAACTCTTCCATTGGCAATATCCTTGTGATTCTCATACAACTTGGCAAAAGCAACCCACAATGTATGAGGCTTCCCCACAGCTTTCATGGGATCAACAGTTCTCACTGCCTCAGTGTATGTCAGAATTTGCTTTGTGGGATTACCCTCAAAAAGCTTTACTCGCCGATGCCACTGTTCTACATTATGTGGGTTTTGGCGAAGAAGCACACTGTTAGCCAGTTCAGGCCTCCTATCCATGAGATGTTCCAACCTCGCCAACCTCAAATCAACATCTTTATCATCACCCAACCAAAATCTTTTAAGCTTCTTCTCAAGCTTTGCCACATCCAAACGGTCATCTTCATCATCATCCTCATCAGCAATTTCTTCACCATCATCTTCCTCATCCTCACTTTCTTCTTCCATCTTCAGAGCAAGCATGCTCTCTTCAAACTGTGAGTACGCATCAAAAATTACACTAAAATCCCTAACAGTTACAACTGTAGTCATCCCCTCCTCAAATATATCTCTTGCTTTCTCCACTAAATTCCTCCTAATATAATAATCAGCAAGTGAAGTCCAAAGCCGCCCAACCTCATCCGTAAACTTCCTAATCCCTCCCCTAATAATCGCATCTACGTTCAACCCCAAAACCTCCTTGGCATGCTGCGTAAGCAAATCACACAACTCAAGCCACAACCTATGTTTCGTCTTTCCCTTTATCGAGTAAAACCGGTCATCATTCAAAACCCCAGCTAACCTCTCCGACGCCTCTTGCCAAAGACTTGAATTTATCAAAAACTCAATAAAATCTTCAATGTGAGCAGGGTCATACTTCAAATACCGCCGATAAACCCTAAGTGAAGTCTCAATTGGGACACCCTTTTGGCTCACGAAAACCAAATAAGGGTCCCAAATTCGATCGTGCTGCGTCACTGGCAAGGCGCAGAGAGCCCGATCGAAAGTGCGTCGAGTGCGAGTGACGAGCTTTTGCTCAGTTAAAGTAATCAAGTACATGATCCAAATTCGAGGCATTTTGTGCATTGTAACGAGTGCTCTTTCGAATGTGTTGTTTAGGGTTTGGTACTGTGAGTGTGTGATGGGGAGATTTCGAACGAGTTCGAGGCGTTCGCGAAGATAAGCGTACCAGAGTTTGTAGCTTCCAGGTAGGGCTTTGAGAGCTCGTTCGTAGATCACAGCTCGTTTGTTGAAGGGTGATTCGGTTCGAGCGACCAGGTAGCGCCACCATAGCTTCAAGCTGAAGGGGTTACGAAGAAGTTCTTCCTCGTACAATAGATCCTCGTCACTCGGGTAGAGTTCGCGAGGAATCGACATTGATTTGTGGATTTGCTGATAAACCCTAGAACTCCTAGGTTCAGAGAGATCGAGTGCTCTTATTTGTGTATCATTTAGAAATTCCATTCAATTTTCTAATTACTCAATTTATTAGTAACAAATAAATTATCAATTTAATTAATAATTTTTAATAATATTATAAATTATTTCAATTAACAATTCATGTAATTTTATAATTGTATAGAAAAATAATTATAAATTTTATTTTATATGTTAATTCTGTTAAAGATAAGGGAGTATTTATAATTTTTAAAAATATATAAAACAATTCGTATTATAAGTAAACTTTCTATCCTATAATCAAATTAGTTATATTTTGATTTAAAAATTACTTTTTATATTTTGGATATACACATTTCAAATACTTCAACAAAATCTATATTCTTTTCCATGTTATTTAAACATTATTTTTATTAATTTTAATTTAAAATTATTTTTTTATAAAGTAATATATTTTAATATTTAATTAGCCTAAACCACTAACTATATTTGTTAAGTCAAATTGGTAAAAATTAAAATAGCCAACTTAATAACTAATTTGGTGGTGTTAAAATTTAATGATTTACTTACTTTTTGAATTAAAAAATAAAAAATAATTAATTTGCTGGAGATGTTTTAAGGCCTACTATCTATTCTCTTGGTTTCATAGACGCCCTTCCTACTAGTAGGATAAGGATGACAAAAAACAAAGAACCTAATGAGTAGGATAAGATAGAAAGGGTAGCCTAGTTGGTTGAGGTCAAGGGACTCGGGGTCTAGGAGTATGCTGATCTCTAGGTCTCAGGTTTGAATCTCACTCCCTGCTGTGCTCCTGGCGAGCCACTGAAGGTTTGTCCGGTCGTTAACTTCAGGGCCCCGAGATTAGTCGAGGTGCGCGTAAGCTGGCCCGAACACTCGGTTATAAAAAAAAAAAAAAAAAAAAAAGAAGAAAGATAGAAAGGTCGGCACTTAGAACTTACATCATCTCATTCCAAACATGCAGATAGGATGGAATGATGGGCTTTAGGTCTCGTTTGTTTTTAGGGGTTGGATAAATGAGATTTATAGTTAGTGAATTGTTAGTAAAGAAATTTATAGTGAGGGAATTATTAGTGAGAAAATTTAAATAAAATTGTGTTTATTTTGATAATAGTTATTAGTGGAGGAATTGTTAAATTATTTTTATATAAAATAATAAAACAAATAAAAAAATATAAAAAATAAAACATTAATGTATAAAAAAAATTCTCAATATGTAAAAAATTAAAAAATCAAATTTTTTTTAATCCACTCACTATTTTTCTAATACCACATCCACCTCCACCTCCTCCTCCCCCTCCTCCTCTTCCATCTCAATCCCCCTTCCAACCTCCATCTTAATCATCTCCTCCATCCTGATCCCTTCCCCAACTCTACAAACAAACACAGTACTAAATAATCTCACCTCCATTATAATCCTCTCTCATCCATTATACTCCAAAACAAACGGGCCTTATAGTTATAGATGGAACTAGGTTTTCAATCCAGCTATCCCTTTTGCCTAGAAAAATTCTATTAGATTCTTAGTAAAAACTCCTCAAAGGTGGTAGGAGAACTGATTATTTTCCTATATTTCTTCAACAAAGAAACCACTAAAAAATGAAATGGCTTTTGTGTGTTGAGTTGATCCAGCAACTATCAAGTGCTAGTATGGGTGATCTCTCACTTTTATATTAGACTTTTTTTCAAACCGCGCATAAGACTAGCTACCTATACAGTGCCTTCCCCCTATATCAATGAAGGCTTCTAGACTGCATGGCTTCAGGCTTAAGGGACCTTCTTATTTTTGTATGTATGCTAGATTTGGATCTGGATTGGATTCACTAAATAAAAGAGCAGAAAGCTCGTTGCCACACGCAACAAACTAGCACCTTTTGGTCCAACCATAAAATAAAGGAAAACCAAGTGAAAGCTAGAGAGAAGCTTTCTTGTATGTCGAATTTACAAAATTATCCTCGGAAAGGGTAGTCTCATAATCTAACTAGCTACCCAACTACTAGGGAAGGGAAGCCCCAAGACCAGTCCTTTGGCATGGAGAGAATCAAATACCTTATTGAGCTATAAGTGCACTTAAGTTAATATAGAACTTAGCCCTAGTTAAGTTGAAGAAAAAAGTTCACTCAGGGTAGAAGGTAGGACTGTCTACCAGTCCTTGACATAGGAAGAAATCTAAAACTTGACTTGATAACTTAGTTTGGGGCACACCCTGTATAGTACACAATCAATTATATTAATAACAAAGTTGTAGACTATAGGGCCTTTACTTCTTCTATTGAGTATCGAGAGGTCCACTAGGAACAGAGGAATTATTGGAGCTCATATTCTTTATCTTCCCATGCTCAAGAGATAGTAACAAACTGCATGTATCTTTCTTATTGAATTGAAAAAACTTGGCTATCTCACTCTTTCAACCTAGGGGAATTCCTCAGTGTTAAGATAGGAAACACAGGCAATTGCCATTAATTCAGAAGAGAAAATCGTCGAATCTTTGTAAATTGACCCAAGAAAGGTAAATCTGGAAGAAGTCCTTATCTTTATTTAGGAATAGTGACTAGTAACTAAGCGCATCTACTACTTTAGTACCTTACTAAAGAAAGGAAGAAAAGCAAGCCGCTGTCTTATAGCAGCAAAGAGAAGGATACATAGAAGGAGTTCTAATTTAGCCAAGATTGATATAAATATATACGGAACAAGAGGATGATAAGACCAAAAAAAAAAAAAAATCAAATCAATAGCATAATTGTCTGAGGTTAAAAGGCTGTTTCAAATGGGATTCTTCATTCAAAAAAAATCCCATAGGGAGAAGGTTTTTCTTACTTGAGTTCTAAAGCTTTTTAAGGGAATGATAGATAGAGAAGGGTCTAGTAAGGGTCCCGGGGAAAGCTAATAGCACTTAGACAATTCACAGGATGAGAACGGAACAGAGGGAAAAGAAAGAAAAAATTACTTCCGCCAAGACAATCCGTTATCTCCTGTTTGACTTAATCACTTATATGATTTTGATATATTCATGTGGGAAATCTATGGAATCCAGAGTCCCTTGCAAATACCATGTATTCGTGGCAACCATGCACCGCACCTGTCACGACCCAAACCCGCCTCTATAGATTTAGTGTCATAACCGACCAGTAATCCTGGGATTACCAAAGGCCTCTGAATAGAAAAATATATAATTAGGAGCTGCAGAAGCAATTATATAAAATACATTGTCCATAGAGCTATGCTGACATATATGGGATAGAAATTTAAAACTTTAATAACACATATGTGACATCATATATATATATACGTTAGTCGTGCATCACTCTCATATACAGATAAAACAAAAGTATGACTTAGCCCAGTGTACAGATGAACAGAACTTGTTCTATACCCAAAAGAAGACAGTCTTAAACATAAACCATTTAGACTTGACTCGCTCACAAAAAGGAACCTCCTCGGAGGCACAACGGTTGGCTGACAAAACTAAGACGCCAGGTCATCAACTTTGAGCCTGGTCACGCGCTTGGTCACCTATATGCATAATATAAATAGTGAGCAGAAGCCCAGTCAATAATAATAGAGTAAAGATTTTAATAAATGATGTCTATATCAAATTCAGAAATTAGATTTCAAATCTCTTATTAAATCAGAAACATAGTCATGTACGTATTTGTATTAGAAATACAGTCATATTCATATTCATATTCAAATCATGTGTGGTACTTCCTTTAGCGAAACATATCATGTTGGTCAAGCATATCAAGTTCCATAATTGAACCTTCAGTACCGGGTAACATATCTCATACGTGGGCCACGGAATTGTTTCCTCTAGACGAGGGCCTGTGCCACGGTATTATTTTCCCCGGGCAAGGGCCTAGGCTATGGTATTATTTCTCCCGGGCGAAAGCTTGGGCCACGGTATTATTCCCCCAGGCGAGGGCCTCATGACCATAAGCCACAATATTATTTTTCCTGGGCGAGAGTCTCCGCTAAGGATACCACAAAGACATTTCAAAGAATTGGATCATCATTCATATAATCACAAAATAGCCTTTTGTATCATTCAAAAACAGTTCATATCATGTCTTAATGTTCAGAAAGTATTTCATATCGAACATAGTTTTACTAAGTTATTACTCACAGATAGCTTCACAGATAGCTTGATAGCAAACCAATGGATTAGCAGCTCACGACGCGTGACCTACACCAACATAACAGATATATATACTGAAACACACGTTTGGATTGTACATAACTCATTCCATTTTGTTCTTAGTGTGTTTCTAGCCTTTACGCTCATTATTGTGTCTTAATCTTGGTCTAAGAATGTCTAGAATGTAATGAGGATGCTAAAATGCACTTGGAAACACTTAACAAAATTTTCTGAAAACAGAGGTCCCGCTTGAGCGTAACTTCATTCACTCGAGTGGACATACAAAATGTGAGTGGTAGCTCAAGCGCCACTTCTGTCGCTCAAGCGACCTGTAAACTCTACAAAAGTACTAATTGTGTGAATTCTTCGCTCGACGGCCGCTCAAGCGTGAGACTGAGGTCCTTGCTCGAGCGTAACTCTTGTCGCTCGAGCGGTCTGCAAAAACATGAAACTTTTAGAAGCTTGCGTTTCACGCTCGAGCGAACTTCTAGTCGCTCTAGTGGAAGTGTAAAATCACAGAGTAGTTGCTCGAGCGCAGCATTTACTGCTCGAGCGGAGGGATTGAATTCTGGAATTTCCAGATTCACCTCCAAGCTGCAAAACTTGAATTCAATGCATCAAAACTCATCTTTTTGGGCCAAAAACGTAAAGATACATGTATGAACTTGGAAAACATTGGGAATTCAAAATTGTTTCGTAAAATTAAAGCCCAAAAGCTTGCCAATTGTGCAAATTAACACTCAAGTCTTAGAAAACATAACATGCAAGTATTTCTTGACTTCAAAGCTTTTCAAAACATGATCAACAAAGGTGCAATGGTATGAACCTTGGTGAATTCTCAAAACAAGAGTAGAATGAACACATGCAAGTGAGATTTGTTTGAAATTGAAACTCAAAATGTTATAAAAATGCATGCATGTATGGTTGTTCTTCTTTTCTACACTCTAGAGCATGGTTTTAAAAACCAGATCGGACCGGACCGGCCGGTTCGACCGGTTGAACCGTCGACCGGTCGGGGTTCCGGTCTGGATATACCCTCTGAACCGGCCAAAGCCAAAAACCGGTGTATTTAAAGAGAACCGGGAAAACCGGCGGTCAAACGTTCACTGGGTTAGTTAGATCGATAATTTTGAACTGTTTTGAATATTTTCTATTTTTTAAAATTTTTCTTTCTTTCTTTTCTTTCTTTCTTTCTTATTTTATATATATATATATAAAAGAAAATTTTAATTGAAAACTCTTTTTCAAGGGTCTCCTCTTGTGATGAATCTCATTAAGAGCTTGAAATTATTGTGAGAGTCTCTACCTATTTATAAGAAAAAAAATCTTACAAAAAAACTCAAAAAATCCATATGGGATTCAATCAAATTTATTGGAGGGAGAATTGAAATTTTGATATCCCTCCAAAATTTTAGTTCTTCTTTCAATTAAATTATTTGAATTAAAATCATATGAAGGGAATATTAAATATTTGATTTTCTCTTCCATAATTAAAATTATTAATATTTTAAAATATATTATTATATTTTTTAGTACAAAAAATATTAGGAGAAATATTTAAGATAATTTAATATTTTATTTTTTTTAATTTTTAATTTTATTACTTATATTTTTATTTAAATATAAATTTAATATATTTATTACGTCACGGTTCGATTCCGGTTCAACCCAACGGTTGAACCAGTGACCCGTCCACCCGATCACTTTTCCGGTTCGATCACCGATCCAGTTTTTAAAACATTGCTCTAGAGCTCAATTCATGTATGATTCACCTTAATTCTCTTGTATTCATGTGCTAAATGACTCAATTCCAAAGTTGCAAGGTTGAACTCTTACCTAGGCTACCCAATTGAGCTTCAATTAGTCAAAATCTAGAGTAATTCTCCAAGTCTCCTAGCAATGTCATTCTCTACCTCAAGTTTGGTCCCAAGTTCTTTAGTCTCTCACTCTCTCTCACGTTTTGGTCTCAAGAGTACAAATTAAGTGATGAAGAAGTGAGTTTAAGAGGTGTATTGGCCTTATATAGGCCTACTTAGTGGTGGTTAATTAAAGCTAATCAAATAGGCATCAAATTAGTCTAATTTAATCGCTCCGAATCAAATTTCAATTAGACCTACCATAAAATTTTAAAACTTCCAAATAACACATAACTGAAGTCAATTTTGTAATCGGATGCAGATAAGGCCGTCAATTCGTAAAACAAAATATAAAAATGAGCAGATCTTTCTACGATAAATAGATATGAATACAATTAATACAATACACAGGCAATTCATGCAAAATTTTTACTTTAATTACTTATTAAACCTTCTTAATCATAAATTATACCTTAATCATGGGTTGAGGTTATTGCAACAATCACATATACTAAAGGAATCTCTCAAGCGTACTGCTCATAACAGACATGCGAGGGATGCATATAGGCTATAGCTACAGCATCATTGATAACTTGGCATAGTAAGCATTGGATACCACCTTGATCCGTTGGATTCATGCTTTACGATCTTCAACTTGGATAAGGCCGAACTAGGGCTTTATTGGTTGCATTTCAAATCCCTATCATGATAAAAAAATAAAATAAAATCATTCATCGATGTATCATTAATAAAGGTATAAAGTCACTTGTTTGAAAACCTTAGGATTTAAATCGAGGGAGAGAGAGTGAGAGAGAAAGAGGAAACTAATTGAGGAAATTACAATTTAGTAGTGATTTTATAAAATAATTACAAACAATTATATAAATTCTGAGTTTAAGTCTTGTAACAAAATGCATCTTGAGTTTTTGATTTTTTCAATTTAAAATTTAATATTTATTTTCAATCTAAATTATTTGTCTATTCTCGTTAAGTAAAATCGACGAAAAAAATATTTCAGTCATTAAACTCAATGTCATATACATAAAATAATTAAAATACCATTTTTCGTTTAATTTAATGACTAAAATACTTTTTTTTTTCCGTTGATTTTACTTAGGTTTTGTTTATTTCGACATAAAATATTTTACACAAAAAAAATGTTTTTGTTTTTCGGCATTTGGTTGACACTTGAAACAAAAACATTTTATTGCTTAAAAGAGAAATTTGGATTCAATAAAGTGTCTTTTATGACTTTTTAGTGAGTTAAGATATTTATTTAAAAAGACTAAATGTGTTGAAAAGGTAGTGAGTGAGAGTCAACTTTGTAAAAATTGACTTGCGAAATTTTTAAAGGTAAGTCATTTTTGAAAAAAAAAAAATGATTCAAAAATATTTTCCTTAAAAATTGTTTTACTTACTTTTTGTTCAACCAAACAACATAAATTAGGTAAAATAGTTTTGACAAAAATATTTTATGTCAAAACAAACTCTGAGTCTTAATGAAAATAGACAAATGGTTTAGATTAAAAATAAATCAAAAGTTTAGGATTTAAAATAATAAAATTAAAAACTCAGTATTTATTTTGTTATAAAGGTCAAACCTTAAATTTTTTCGTAATTTTCCCAAGTAAATAAATAAATTCACTTTTTGTTAATATTTTTACTTTTGATTTGTGTCAAATTATTTTACTTTTCACATTGTCTGGTGTAAGAGACCTAAAAAATAATAAATAAATAAAATCTAAATAAAGTTTACTAAATAAAAAAAGGAAAAACAAAAAATAAGTTTTTTTGGCTTTTGTTTTGTCAATAATTGGGATTTTTTATTTATTTATTTATTTTTCTACTGGGTTTAAATAAGCCTAAAAGTATAAAAGTCTTATTAAAAATGAAGAAAATAATCCAACAAAAAAATTACTGATAAAATCAATGGCAACACACAAACTTGAAGCATGAAGAAAGTGATAATACCCAAATGAGCCAGAGTGCCAAAAACTGATTGCCCATTTCAAAACATTTTTTTTTTTTTGATAACGCAGGTATCCCCAACCCTCTGATTTTTCGGGAAGCCAGGACTAATCCTGCGGGGTAAGTAGCCTAGGGGAAGCCGTGTACCCCTTTCAAACTGCTGCGAGAAATGCACCCCGTAAGATTCGAACCTGAGACGTGCGCCTAACCCACACATCCCAGACTCAAATCCCGTGGGAAAACCCACTGGGCTACACCCCCGCCCATTTCAAAACATTAACTTTTACTCTCAAAGACACTGTTCCAAACATTGAGCGGTTTTATGACACATACAAAATGGACTGCATGGCAGCCTTGAACCGCCTTGTAACTTCAGGCATGCCTGCAGCGGTTAAGCACAGGGCAGCTGCGGCAATGTCAACGACTACTTTGGCTGCCATTGTGGCTGAATGCGTGCAGAACTTTATTACAACAATGGAATCTTTGAAACTGAACATGGTTACTGTTGATCAGGTCCACCCTTTGCTTTCGGATCTTTCGGCTTCACTCAACAAGCATACCATTTAGCCTTATGATTTCGAAGGGAAGATGAAGATGAAGGAGTGGATTCGGTGGCTGTCGGAGATGGGAGCATCAGATGAGTTGACGGAGCAGCAGGCTTGGCCGCTTCACTTTGATTTGGAGTCATCTTACAACTCTTTCATGGCAGCGTTGCCCACTACTGGGGCTTAACTGGTTGCGTGAGCTTAATTATAATTAAAAAATAAAAATAAAAATAAAAAATAAAAAAGAAGAGGGAGAGAGATTGGGGTAAGTTTGTAAATAAATGGTCAGGAATTTGTTTCATTTCAATTGGCTCTGATCTATCTTACAAGTAAAATTACTCTCTACATCATGTAGTGTTTAGAGTTTTGATCAAGTATATTGGTTTCAATTTCTTGATGTTGTCCTGTATCCCACTTGAAAGTTTGGAGAGCTCTTGTCCTACATCAGTTTTCATCTTAGTAGATAACCTAATGTAGACATTTCTTTAGTTTTGTATGTGATGATTTTTGGTGGAATTTGATATACCTATAACCTGAATCTTTCTTGCTTGCTTGTGATTCCTCATTGATGATTCCTATGTAGTAAATGATTTTTGACTGGTTGAATTCTATCCTCCAAGTTGCTCCCAGTCTACTTTTTCTCGATACTGTCCTTTCTCTTGAATGATTTTTTTACCGTTTCACAATAGTTTCCTTGATCTTATGTCAATTACTCTTTAGATCACTACAACATTTTCTTAGTTTAGTGACATTTGAAAGTGTCACAAAACTATTCTTCTAATGACATTTTTTGGTCTTGTGGCATTTTGAACAAGTGCCACTTCTATCGGTGCCACGGTAGATACGAGTGCCACGGTAGATACTTGCAAGTGCCACTGCACCATCATGGCTAAAAACTTTCAATGAAATTTTAATGTCATGGTAGATATTATTTGTGGCACTATCAAGCGCCATTAAAAAAAGAATTAGTGACACTTATAAGTGTCATTACACCATCAAGACTAAAACCTTTCAGTGACACTTTAATGTCATGGTAGGCACTATTCGTGACGCTATCAAGTGCCATTCGTGACGATAATTCGTTGTAGAACAATTTGATCTGCTTTTGCTAAGACTCGAACCGCCAACCTCCCGCACCATAAACCTTATACACCACACTCTTCCCACTACACCTCTATAGCACCATATGATTATATATGCAACATATATTATTTATATAGTACATACATCTATATTAATATAAAAGTATATGTATAAACATAATTATTTTATTGAACATAATTTATGTAAAATAAACTATTTACTAGTAAAATAAAAAAAGATCACTTTTGGCGACTAAAAATATTTTTTGGTCGCCAATTCTATACTTTTGGCTACTAATTGTTTTTTAGTTGCTAAAAAATTTAACTTTTGCCGACTAAAATCGGATTTGGTCACCGAAAATGCACTTTCAGCTACCAAAATTTTGGTCGCCAAAAAATTTAATTCCCGCCTTAGGATTTTAGTTCTCCCGCGCTAAAAATAACCACTTTTGGCGACTAAACTTATTTTTTAGTCGCCAATTATAGACTTTTGGCTACTAAAATTTTTTTAGTCACCAAAAAGCTTTACTTTGGGCTACTAAAAATTTTTTTGTCACTAAAACCCATATAATCAGCGACCAAACTTAGTTTTGGTCGCCAATTGTAGATTTTTGGCTACTAAAATTGTTTAGTCGCCAAAAAGTTTTACTTTTGGCTACTAATGCTGTTTTGGTTGCTGAAAGCTATACTTTTAGCGACCAAATTTTTTTTTGTCAGGAAATTTAGTCGTCGAATATGCTTTTTCCTGTAGTGTATATTGAGTTTAATTTATTTATTTTTAATCATTTACTGCATTGTAAAAATTTTAAAAATATATTGGCATTTTTTATTTTTTCAAAAATGTCATTATAAGCTTGGAAAGTTTTTGACTTAGTGGCATTTCTCAAAATGCTATAAAATATTCGTTTATGAAACTTTTCACCTAAGTGCTATAAAAAGTAATTTGCACCTACCTAGTGTCCTGACATTTTTTAAAAAATGCCATTGCTACTAAAGTTTAGTGGCATCTGTTGGTAAATGTCACGAACACAATTTTTTGTGTCATTATTTTATAAAATGCCATAAAATTGATGTGACATTTTTTTATTAAAATGTCACTAGAGCCTTATATGTTTGTGGCTTTGTGGCATTTATCTAAATGTGTCACCAAATATTATTTTTGTGGCATTTTCTAAAAACATGCCACTAGTATAGTGTCACTAAAGTGTGTTTTTGTTATAATTTTGTGACACTTGTTCATTGAAATGTCACTAGAGCCTTTTATGTTTGTCGTCTTGTGGCATTTTTAAAAAACGTGCCACTAAATATCATTTTTGTGGCATTTTTTAAAAATATGCCACTAGTGTAGTGCCACTAAAGTATGTTTTTGTTGTAGTTTTGTGACACTTGTTCATTGAAATGTCACTAGAGCCTTTTATGTTTGTCGTTTTGTGGCATTTTTCAAAAACGTGCCACTAAATATCATTTTTTATGGCATTTTCTAAAAATATGCCACTAGTGTAGTGCCACTAAAGTATGTTTTTGTTGTAGTGGATAATATCACTGGGGTTATTTATGAGAAAGCAACTAATCAATCTACTATTGCCAATGTGTTTAATGGGATTTGAAAAATCTAAAAGTTCCCTAAATATTAATTTGTGATTATGTATCAATTTCAACGAGTAAATAGCAATCACAATCAAACAATCAAACAATCAAAGACAAATCAACACAACGATATAATGTGGAAAAATCACAATTGGGGCGTCTCCAATTGTGATAAAAAAAATCACGGGTCAAAGCCACAAAACAATCCACTAAGAAAACAAAAGGAATTACACAAGTGTACTCTCAATTACCTAGCGAATCCATGCCCGAATTGAACCGACCCCTATAAGCCTCTTCCACTACGGTCTTCACCTTAGAATTGTCTTGCCTAACGTTGAATCCACAACGCCGATGTCGAATCACGACAATGAGCCACTCCAAAATCCATCAAAGCTTCAGGCTTGAATTCTCTGGAATCCACCGAAGAACAACACTCTCTTTTGTATTGAATAAACAAACAATCCTTTGATGTATACTTCTTAAACCATGAGTTGAATACTCAATTAAATATCAAAGAAACCAAGCAAAATAGCCCCAAATATAAACCCTAATATCCAAGAAGAAGATCTAGAAGTTGTAACCCTAAAATCTGACTGAAACACATATTTATAGTAATCTCTTCCGCGATCTCCGCTCGAGCGCAAGAATGGCCGCTCGAGTGGACTGACACTCGAGCGCAGGAAATTCCGCTAGAGCGAAAAAATGCAACTCTCAGTACTTTTGCAGGCGACCAAACTTCTGGAACCAAAGATTATCCGCTCGAGCGCACAAACGGCCGCTCGAGTGGACAAGCAATTTCGAATGCATTTTTGCAATTTGCTTCGGAGGCGCTACTCCTTAACCCCGCCGTAGTAAACCTAATATGATTAAGATCACAAACTCCTCTGCATAGGCACACTTGAGGTTAGATTTGCATCTAAAAACTCATAGCTTCACTGAAATAAAAGTTGAACAAAATTACAACTGAAAGGAATTTTGTCAAACGGGATTGCCAAGAATAAAAATCTAACAGGATTATTACCGTAGTTTTAAATATCGCCCGATCCAATGCAACCTCAGTTGATACTTATCAAATTTCTACCCTTTTAATACTGCAACAACGCGATCAATACATATTATATCCCAATACTACTATTTAAAATGTTGTTACATTGCTTCTTCTGGAACTATAATCTTTTTTATGTCTATACCGCAACACCGCTGTCAATACAAATTTATGTTTAGATATCGCTATTTAAAACATAGGTTATTACCTTTCAAAAGCGCTTGAGGGAAGTTATTTCCAACAAGTTAATACCAAGAGAGGGAAAATTCATTGTAATTGGTGTTGTAGAACTTGTATGTGTAATCAAAGCTGGAAAAGTTCAATCATCTTCTTATTCATTGTATGGTGGCTAGAGATTTTGGGTTTTGATCCTCAATATATTTGGTATGATGTGGGTGCTTCGAAAGTGCGTGATAGGTCTCATTTATTCTTGGAGGGGGCTTTTAGTAGGGAAGCAAATGAAAAGGCTTGGTCTTTGGCATTGTCGTGTTTTTTGTGGATTGTTTGGACTGATCATAGCCAAAGGACTTTTGACAGGATTGAAGAACCTCTTTTCAAAAGGAAATATAGATTTTATTTGATCCATCCTTGAACCATTTTTTGGACTTTGTGAAGTTTGTTGAGTAGAGAGCTTTGTATAGATATATTAGGTGTTTTTTTTTGTTTTCCCTTTGTATACTGGTTACACCACCTTAGTGCCATTATTTATTGTATGGGGGCGAAATATCCATCGCTGTCCGTACTCCTCATGTCCAAGCTGCGCTTCCCTCCGACTGACCTAAGAATACAAAGAAGGTGAGCTACCTGGCGGTGTGTTACTGGAAAACCCCGCCAATGATCAAGTTAACACACTTAGAGAAAGAGAAAAGAGATGAGACAAAGTGGTAGGTAAGCTCTGATCAAGAGATGTTCCAGATCTGTGTATGGAGGTGCAACATCGTTTATATAGCTGTTAGCGCTTATACAGCTAAACACCAAATGACGAAATGACGAAACCGCCAAACGGTATTGACGCGTACGGATGACGAAATCTTTTTTCCGCAATCCCGTCATGCAGCGTAATATTTCCCACCAAGCTACGCTTAGTGCGGCGCCACACCATCACCTTACGACCGTGTTACTTGTCTGGTTTCCTTGATAATTTCTCATCATGGGCTCAACCGAGCTCCTTAGTCACGACCAAGCTCCTGCCCGGTCGAACCTGATCTTCTGAGGACTAATCCCGTCCAACTCAATAGACCGCACATCTACTTCGGGCTGGCAATCCAAAGTTGTTCAAACTCAATCAGACTGAGTCCTCAGTCCAGCGCGTACCCAACGTCTGACCGAGCAAGGACTCTAACTCCGACCCAAACCAGCTGGGCCCAATATTAGGTCATAAACCTCCCTCTCAATTGTCCCTTAATTTCGTCCGCTCCAGCGTGACCGGGATTACATTTATAGGACGAGCCCGTTTCGTTGCTTGATTGTCCACTATTTTGGGTGGTCTGTTATCTTCGACCGTGCTAATCCTCATGTTTGGCCTAACGACTTGCCCGGTTAGCGATTCATCTTTTCAGCCTGTCGCTTCATGACTGATGCCGATCTCGTCATGGCCACGTGGCGTTCATCCATTGGTCCTGTAATGCCAATATAGCTGTCCCACATTGTCCCTATAGATTCAAATTTTTGGCGCCCCTTTCTCTCTCACATATATTGACATGCATCTTCAATCCCCTATATCCACTATTCATCCTCTTCTCCAGCAGCAATTCGTCCATCCTAAACACCCAAGCCCCCCATTCTTTGTGTTTGTCGTCCCTATCAAAGCATCCGTTTCACTAACTTTCTGCCATTGTCCCCTCCGAAATGCCCTCCTACGATTGGAGCATCGTCTGCATCTTCGATTTGGTAAGTTTTGCACTGCTCTTTGTGTTCTTCATCTGTTCTTCGTGTTTTTCCAATATTTTTGAACTCCAATTCTCACATTCATTCACTGAGGAAGGTAAAAACACCCAAATAGTACCACGAATGGAATAGGGTTAGGTTTTTTGCGTTGCTTTTGACGTCCAAAAGCTCACGTGCCCCTAGTTTCCCACTTTTTATCATCTCCTTTGATGAACAGGTGCGGATCTGGGTTCGGCCAGGCTTGAAGCACCTTTTTTATCTAAAAGGACTAGTCGACCAGGCAAATTCGTTGTTCGTGGAGTGAAGGGCAAAAAACCAGGATACTCAATACTCGGGTCGTGTGACTGGGCTAATATTTGGCCTGCTTGCATGACTAAGTTAACCAAATAAGCCAAGCTGCCAAGCGCGCTCGATGTGACCGAGCTAAAATCAGGATCATATACACGATCACGCTGCCACTTACACATGGTTTTTAACTACAAACTCCTAGGCGACCAAGCACACCAACACCAGGGCTCTCAAAGACCAAGCAGCCATCATGCATAGCTTAGTCAACTCAATTCTGCTGAGCTGAACAAGCCAGTCCTTTATGGGGCGTTACCGCTACGCCGGGCGCCCTGGCCACGTTTCGCGAGGAGTATGGCATCCCCACCGACGTACACTTGGAGCTCGGTGAAAAGGGCGTAAATCCATGGGGCAGATTAGAGTCTTGCCCCTTCATCATATTGAGCATAGTCAAGGAAGGGTTGCACTTCCCGGTGTAGCCTCTAATATATGAATTCTTGAGATGTATCGGGCTGGCTCCTACACAAGTATTTACCAATACTTTTAGGATCATAAACAGAGTGGCCGAGATGAATAATCAGTTAGGGTTACAGTTAGGATTGGTAGAGATCCTGCGTCAGTACACGCTCGGTCGGATAAGGGACGACTACAGTTATCACTTAAAAATAAGACCGAGTAGGGAGCGATTAGTGACCGGGACACCGGACAAAGACATGCATGACGATGATTTTTTCTAGGTGACCGGCAATTATGAAACGACCGATGTACCCCGTTGGTACATTAGCAAGGACTTCGGTTCTTCTTGTATGCTAAGCTTTCTGACCACTTAATTTTGACATTAGTAATTGTACCGAGCTAATTACCTTCCTTTTGCAGCTATCGAAGAGTTACAAGCCAATTACCTATATCCAAACGAAGAGGCGATCAGGATCGTGCTAAGGTATCGGCATCGAGATTGCTACAAGCTTCTCGGGTACGTACCGAGCTACCGTTACTCAGCTCCTCGCAAGAGAGATACCGATTTCCTCCAGGCTCCTTCTCCTCCGCTTGACCCAACTTTGTCAGACGTGCCCCATAATCCGATTGACCGAGGAGGAAGAGATGGCAAAAAGGAGCCGGATTAAGAACCTAATCACTACCACTTCTACCGAGTTGTTGAGCGACCAACCTCCTGCACCAACCACTGGCCAAAGCTCGGGGACCATGATTGCCTTGGCTTCCACAGTTACACAACATGTTGAGCAACACCGGACTGGTAAGTGGGCTCGCTCAGCTGATCTATCTGTTGAGCTAGCAACTGAGCTCAATACTGAGCATGCAGCGACCGAAGTGGAACCGATTCCTGCTTGGTAGCCGAGATTGAAGTCCCGGGAAGCCCTATCTCGGCCAACGTTTCCGTGAAGGAAGACAAGGAACATCTTCTTGCCTTCGATCTTTCCAAGTCCCTGCTTCTGCCGGAAGACATGATAGGGACCGAGCACGTTCCGGACACGCGACTTGTCAAGTTCGCGGTAAAATCGATGACAAGGGTAAGAGCTTCAAATTTGAAATTTTCCCAACTGTCCGCTCGGTTTGTTTCTTGCTCGGTCTAACCTTCTTTTGGTTTCCTGCAGTCTATTTAGAAGACCCACATTGTCATGGACCGCATTGTCAGCTTGCGGCAAAAGGTAACTGAGTTGAACGCTGCTAGGAAGAATGTCTCGGCTGAGTTGGGCCGAGCAAAAGCTTCGCTCAAAATTGTGAATGTTGATAATGCGAGGCTGCTTAGTCAACTCAGCAGAGCCGAGCAAGAGAGAGATGCCCTCAAGGCCGAGCTCAAAAAGGTGAAAAAGGCGAAGGATAAGGCAGTAGATGAGGCCAACAACCTCGGTTTCAAAGAGGCCGAGGAGAGCTACACAAAGCAAGTCGAAGCTACCAAGGACATCTTCTTCAAGTTCAGTTGGAAGGCAGCTTGCGAGAAGCTCGATCAAGGACCCGAGATCAAGGTGTTCACTTCTTCACTTACTGCCTTCCTACCGGGCTACATGGTGCCTTATGCCAACAACGTCTTCAACTCTCTACAGAAGGAGGCCGAGGAGGAGGTCACAGAAGAAGGTAGTCAAAACCAGACCGGCCAAGCGACCGTCGTGGTAGACTTGGAAGAGACCCCCATCAGAGCGAGGGACGAATTTACTGATCTTTCCCCTGTCTCCTAGTTTAGATTTATACTCTTTCTTGTTTTCTTTTGGAAGTCTTTTATAACTAGGCTGCTTGCCCCAACCTAATATATTAATTCGCAATCAATGAAAGTTTTTCAACTTTTGTGCCGCTTGTACCCTTGTAATGTATGTTGTGTGTCTTCATTACAACCATGCTATATACTTGAACAAAGCATCCATTCATATAACCGGGTAAATCATCCCGGTCATGATAGAAGTTGAACAAAACAACATTCTCGGCCGAGCAAAACAGTTCACACTTGAAATTAACCAAGTCATCAACTAGTCTAGCCGGGTAAAACACCTCAGCTTAACATTTGGAGTCGAACAATTTTCCAACTCATTTTGCCTGGAAAAACTCCTCGGCTTAACATTAGGAGTTGAACAAAAGTTGGAGAAAAGTTGAACAATTCGCCAACGCTAATGACCGAGCAAAATCAGCTCGGCTAAAAGCCTAGAGTTGAACAATTCATCAACTCCAAAGACCATGCAAAATCATCTCGGCTATAAGCCTAGGGTTGAACCTTAGTTGCACGAAGCGGGAATGGGGGCAAGAGCGGGGGAACGTGACCACTTAGAGGAGTCGTAGATTAGGAGCGCTTATATATTATTTTCATTAATTATATTTTTAATTTATTTATATGTATTTTTTTAATTGACATACATGTATATATTTTTTTTAATAAATATATTGACATATATATATATATTATAAATGAAAAAAAGGTAGAGTTGCTACCAAAATATAAATATTTTATAAATTCCTATTAGATAGACAAAATATATCACTAAGGCTGGGCAAAAAAATTAAGCATCACCACAAAAAAACAAAAATCCATCAAAACAACAAAAGTTCACCGATCCACAAAAGTAGAGTTGCTACCAAAAACAAAGATTTAAAAAAAAAGAACAAACAAGACAGTTTTTGATTCATTCTTTCTCCAAAGTGCACCAAATTCTTCATTTCTTTTGCTTTTTACCCTTTGCCTTTTTAAGCCTCCTCTGTGCTCTCTATTTTCTCCATTGAAGAAGACTCTTGAATACTTGGAGGTGGGCAAGATGGAGAGGCAGTAGCAGTTAAAGCTAGGCTTGGAACACCAACATCATCAAAGTTGTTTTCATCATCCTCTTTACTATCTGAGAGAGACACATTATCCTTTTGTTCTATTGTAGTGAAATCCTCCTCTATATTGGCATCTTCTGGATAGGCATCCCAATTATTGAAGTCCTCATAATCATCTCTATATCTTGTCAACAACCTATAATTTGTTGACAAAAGAAGAACAAATATTATACTATAATAAGAAAAAAAAATTCAAAATCTAGAACATAATAGATAATACAAATAAAACAAAGAAGAAAAGAATAACCTATGATTGTAGTGCACAAAAACTACTTTTTCAGCATGATCCACATTCAACTTGTTCCTTTTCACATTGTGAATGTAGGAATAGGTACTCCAACATCTCTCAACATAAGAAGTATTTACACTTTGAGACAAAACTTTCACTGCCAATGAGAACAATTCAGGAGCAGCCCCACCATACATATGCCACCATGATAATGCAGTCATGGTTGCTCTATTTTTCACAGCTTAGGGTTGTGCAAAAACACCTTTGTTACTCACAAAATCGCTAATTTGATGGCATATCAAAGAAGCTTCATTTTAGTCAACAATAATTTTTTCAATTGCTTGAAGATATCCTGTTTGCACCTCTTTATCAAAATGAGGCTTCTTCCTACTCACACCACCAGGAGCTGGCTATGAAAGCCAAGAATTTGTATAGTACTTAGGAACAAGAACATAGGCAAGGCAATGTAGAGGAATATTCATTTTATCCCATCTTGCCACCACAAATTGTTGAACCAAATCATAGATTGTAAGATCATCAGAAAGAGAGTCTTTGATATTTCCTAACATTGTATCCATTTGCTCATAAACCTCCCCAATAACTGCTTTATCAAAATCAAAAAAACAAAGCATTTTATATATATGCTTTGTAAACTTGAGGACTTTTTTTGATTTTTTCCAAAAGTCATCGTCCATAATTGTTTGTTGGACAATGTCATGTTGCTCTGGTGAGGATGAACTCCTTCTCAAGTTATCCTATTGCTTGCTTAGAGCCATAGACATTAATGATGGTCTCACTTTAACAAGCCGTTGCAATACAAGAAAATTATGGCCAAACCTGGTTTTTTTTGCTTTGAGAAGCTCCAATGCTGAAAAGGTCTTGAACAAGTACTGACAAGAGGAGTGATTTTTGATGTATTTAACAATTGCCTTGCCTTTTTTATAAGACTCATCAACAAAGGATAGAAATGAATCCTCACTTTTAACTATATCCTTCATCAACAGATTTAAGGTATGAGCCATACAACTAGACCAAAAAATATGGGCATGCTTCCGCTGAATTATCACACTTGCAGCCTTGCAATTGGAAGCATTATCTGTCACAACTTGGACCACATTAGAAGGGCCAACATAATCAATGGCCTTCAAGAGCAACTTAGCAATATTAGCCCCAGTCTTCTCTATGGAAGAAACACCATGCCCGTTTATAAAAATGGCTTTACCTCCAAAGATAGCCATAATGTTAATAAGAGGTTGGTTTTTTAAATTAGACTAACCATCAGAAACAATAGAGACCCCATGTGTGCTCCAATCCCGCATTAAAGGAGTGAGAGATTGTTACACCTTCTTATGTTCTTTGTCCAAAAGAGCAGTCCTAACATTCTCATAGTTGGGGCATTTGTACCCTTTTGGTGCATTGAGAATAGAAGAGACCATACCTGCCCACAGTGGTGACCTCACAACATTGAAAGCAATGCCATTGCCGTAAATGCATCTTGCAATCTTCTGATCAACTTCTTCTCTACTAACTGTTTGAAGCATTTTGTCAACTGAATCCTTGACTGAAGATTTTCTAGTAGTCTGAGATGATTGTTGTGTCTTTGAAGGCATGGGAATTTTTCTAGACTTACAATTTCCACCAAAAATTCTTTGTGCAGCCAACTCCTCTTCCTTTAGTAATTCCTTCTCAGCTTGGCTCAGCTTTGGACATATTCTTATCCCTTGATATCGTTGGCCTGGTAATTTTCTAATTAAGTGTTATCGAACTCGTGAATAAGAACCAGTATATGCCTCAATTTTGCAACCAAAATTGCAAATGAATTTCATTGATTCACCACCTCTAGGTTTGGCACTAGATCCTTCACCGGGAACTTTTGTAACATATTTCCAAAGTGGAGTTGCACTTGGTTCTTCAACTTCATCTTCAGAGTCCATGTTTTGACTATGGGGATCCATGAAAAATCTCTTAACATACAACACATTATTATAAAAAAAATATTTTTTGTAAAAGAAATGGAAAATCTGGAAGTGTTTGAAAGGATATCAATCCTTTGTCACAGACGAATATATGCTCTGCTGATAGGAATGTATGAGTATGCAAACTCTTGAGTTTTTTTTGGTGCTCTTCTTCTGCATTCGTTTGTTTTCTTTGCTTTGTCCCCATCATATAAAGTTGGTGTTGGTGTTGATGGAAGAGAAAGATCACTAAGTTCCTAGATGGAATGATTGTATCAGTGTCCAAGACAATTATAAAGAAAGAATATATAGAAACTCAAAAAGTTTTTTTTTTTATCTGCAATGGCCATTAATAAAAAAAATAAATTTGTACATATTCTTTGAATTTTTGTCCACTAAGAGAAGCAAGTGAAGCAAATAAATAATAAAACATTGAATTGTCAATCTTAAACATTAAATGAGATGCATGTGTATGGCAGGATGATAGGTAGTAGAACAACTTTCAAGAAATAAAGTGTATGGCAGGTTGATAGGTAGTATTACCGTTTGGCTCAACAAATATGAAAGGGTTTTTGCACTTTGTATCTTTTAACTATCATCAAATTATTTATTTAGTTCTTGAATAATTTATTTAGTCTCTAAACTATTGATTGAATTTATTAAATTCTTAAAGTATTTAATTAAAACTTATTTAGTCCCTAAAATGATTATAAAAATAAAATATAAGTCCATAAATATTATAAATTGGTAAAACACCCTATTTAGTTAAAATTTTACTTCAAAAAAATCTTAATTTTTTATTCTGTCTTTATAAAGATAAGGGTAATTATACATTTTAAGGACTAAATAGATTCAATTGATAGTTCAAGGGCTAAATAGATAATTTAATGATAGTTTAAGAGTAGAAAGTGTAATAAACCCAATATGAAATTGGGTTTTAGTTAGTCTGTGTACATTTAAAAAATAAATTACTAATAAGTAGTAAACTATTTTAATAACCCAACTATATGTTGTGGTCAATATTTGTAATTGGGTGTTCCTTCGGGCTAAGTTTGTGCACAGTTTGATTGATTTTGAAAATCGAATCTCATCGTTCATATCCAAATTGACATGGTATACCTTATTATTTGACTACTAATCTAATCTTTTGAGAATTGAATTGATAGGAATATAGATTTTCTAATCAATTGTTTGTGTTTTGAATTGTTAATCGATCTTTGAGACTTTGTCATACGCCATTGAAAAACTTACTATTTGACTAATAATCTATTCTCTTAAGAGATGAATTGATATGATAGACTTTCTGATAAATTGTTTGAGTTTGTGATTGATAATCAATCTCTGAGTCTTTGTCATATGCCACTGACCAACTTTGTGACACCCTAAATATTTAATTAATATCGCAACCAACCACGATTATTAATAAAAATAATAATAATCTATAATAGTAAATTAAAATAATTAATTTTGTGATGGTATGCGAAAAAGTATAATTTAATAATAAGAACAATAATAACAATAATAATAAAATAAATATATGGAATAAGAATAATAATAATAATGAAAATAATAAAATGAATAAGCTATATGTGCTATGTAAATTAATTTGTCATTGTGGTTATCAAATATATTATGAGGAGATTTATTTGAGGGCTAAATTAATCACTAATTAGTGTAAAAAGATTGGAATGTATGGATTTAGTTAAATAAATCAAGTAATAATGAATTAGGAAGATATTACGGAGATTTGTTTTAATTAAAAGGATTTGCAAATATAGATTAGAAGATGAGGAAGAACCATTTGTATGTCTACATGTGGGGGCAGTGGTGAGTCATCAGTAGGTTTATTAAGAAAGGGTGAGTCATCACCAAACATGTGCCTATAAATAAGAAGAAAGTGGTGAAGCTGGCCAGCGTGTAAACCAAAAAGGAAAAAAAAAAAAGAAAAAAAGAGAGAAATGAGAACAGTAGAAAACAAAGGAGCCGAAAACCAACAAAAATATAAAGGAATTAGCAAGACTCAATCTTAAGGTGAGTTATATTATACCTTGAGTTACCATACTATATTTTACGTATGTTTTGACTTACCATAATTTATTTTATACAAGTTGTATTTTATTAGTTATATAATGCAAGTTATGTTTCATAAATATTTCAATTACGTGGATGAACTCTATTTGTTTAAAATGAAACCCATGGATATGATTGTTTAAATTTTAAAAAATATTTGACTATGACCTTATAAACAATTATGTTTTGTAAGTACCACCACGGGAGTCTCATGCCTTGGGGGACTTAAATAACCATTGGCCTCTGTTTGGCCACTTTGTGGTCCTCTGTTTGTCATGGATCCATTGACCTCTGTTCTGACTGTCACTTCTGTGACCTCTGTTCTGTTCTGTACCGTGGTTATGGTTATTTATTTATATAATTTCTGAATTTCAGTTTCTGCCACTTAAATGGTTTATTTACCAAATTGAGTTATGTAAATGTTTTGGCTTAACGAACTATCTATGGTTATTTTGTATTCCTTATACTCTTGGCATAATATTTCTCACTCTGCTGTGTGCTTATAGCTGTTACCATTTCAGGTGACAAAATGTAAGGGAAACCCATAACCTCACGTAATGGAACCCGCACGAAGATTGATATTGAACCACTATTTTGTCTTTCTTTTCTTCTTTTTTTTTTTATATATTTTTTGCTCCCTCTTGTTTCTACTCGGGGCCGGTCACTGAATAATAAAATAATAAAAGACCTATAAATGTATTTCATTTATTAAAATAGTAAAATTGAGTAATTTCCTGTTTAATTATTTTTATTTCCACTTGCGTAGTTTAATTTGCTACGAATAGAATAAGTTAGTAAGTTACGATTCCAACCCTATGCCCCTGGTGTTAGGTTGTGACAAAGGTGGTATCAGAGCAAAGATTCAAAAAAAAAAATGCTATTTTAATTTGATCAAAAAGTTCGAAAAGTTATAAATAAATCTACAACTAAAACTATATAGCTAGATAAACATAATAAAATAAAATTAAATAAAATTAAAAAATAATAAATATTTACCTGCAACGTTAGTCCTTTTGTATAAAATCTCACGTTTATTCTGGTGATGTAGGAATGTCAGAGATTAATTTTGATGATGCGTTTTGGGATGAGCTCGGGGCCATTAATTTAGATGAGATTTTACCCGAGCACCCTGCCCCCGCCTCACCTAAGGGTTGGGGAGATTCAGAGGACATAATCAGAAGACTGCATCTAGGCCTTGCCGAATTGATAGGTCGGCCAATCTATATACAGGTTAATCCTACCGATGTCCCACATTTACTATGGAGGCAAAGCCTTGCCAATACACGTAAACATTTTCTTGGACTCACTCATGTCCTTGGCGTTGTCCCGGGACATGACCGCCCACACTATATTGTAAACCCTCTACCCCCAGATTTTGTGGTCAAAAGGGGGAACGTGTACCCTGAGAACTATATTTTTACCACAGTCCCTAACCCGCTTAAGATAATTAATATTCAAAATGTTGACTTTAATAATGACTTGTCATATGTCGAGACACCTGGCTGGATTGTCGATCGAGCATTTTTGGGATACATACAGTTTATCCCCATTTTCATGGTCCAAGCAGTGTGATGTGTTTTGGTGCAGTCCAGTTAGGATGGGAATTTGAGCTCTTTATGCAACATTATTTCCCATGGTTGTTTGGCCCCTTTGACCCACTACTCTAGATTTGGTAGAAAAAAACATTTTTGTATGCTGACCATGATGTGTTCTGATCTCTTTTTATTGTCTTTTTGTTTTTGTTTACCACAGGGATGAGACACTAACATATTCTGACTGATGTAATATTAATTGTAAAAAATGTAAAGTTGGCATTTTATATAGATATAGATTGCGCTACACATGCTTACATATATGCTGCGTTGTAAATGTAATGCCTCGTTTATTAACTTGTAGAATGGCCAATAATGGTAACGGAAACCAGTCATCAGTTAGTGGTGCTGAATCGATGGAAAGAATAATGGAAAGAGCGGTTACTAGCTTTTTGCAAGGCTTGCAGACTAACATCAACAATGGGATGCCAGAACAACGAGAAGAGCCAGTTACCATAAAACAGTTTCAGGATCTGAAACCCACCACATTTACCGGCAGCCCAGACCCAATGGTAGCAGACGCTTGGGTTAAAGACATGAAAAAGATTTTTCGCACCCTACCTTGCACCGAAAGACAAAAGGTAACTTTCGCCACTTTCACTTTCAGAAACAATACACAGGAATGGTGGCTTCTTACTCAAGAGAAAGAAGAAATTGCGACTTGGGCAAGATTCTTGGAAGTATTCTACGAAAAATACTTCCCAGATTCATTACGGGAACAAAAGGCATTCGAATTCATACATTTAAAGCAAGGAACCATGACGATGGCCGAATACGAGAGCAAGTTCACACAACTCGCTCGGTTTGCAACATACGTCATCCCCACCGAAACTCGAAAAGTAAGAAAATTTGAAGCAGGATTGGATGCTGAAATTAAAGACAGGCTCAAGGTCTTGAAACTGCCAACCTATGCAGAAATGGTAGACCGGACGTACATTGTAGAAAAAGGGATTAAAGCCTCGCGTTCTGGGGAACCAAGCCACACAAGGCCTTACCAACCCCTGAGGTGGCACTATTCCAATTTGTCCCACTTGTGGAAAGGCTCATTGGGGACAATGCCATCGAGACATGGGAGCATGTTTTAAATGCAATCAAGTTGGCCACTTGCTGAGGGATTGTCCAAAGTTGACTAATCCTACAACTAGCCCCTCTAGCCCAGTCAGGAAACCCGCAATACCTGGAGGAAAGAGGAAGGACCAAAAACGTCACGGACAGGCTTTTGCCTTGGTACCTGGAAAACTAGAAGTTACTGAAAACATTGTGTCAGATACATTTTCTGTCTGTGGTCATTTAGCTCATGTCCTCATTCACTCTGGGTCAATTCATTCTTTTGTTACACCATATTTTGCTGCCAAGTTGGCATCAACACCCCGAACCATTAGGATATATATTGTCTGTGTCTTTTTCTTTTGGTAAGTCTGCATGTAGTACTGATGTGTACAGATCTTGTGCTATATTCTTAAAAGGCAAAACCTTATATGTAGACTTGATTCCCCTCCGCATTGGAAACTTTGATGTGATCTTAGGTATAGATTGGCTGGCTGCCAACCACACCTCTATTGATTGTAAAGTCAAAAAGGTCTTCCTCAGGTTACCAAACCAACCCGAACTTGTCTTTGATGGGACTGGAGTTTCCAACCCTCCCTGTATTATATCCTCCATGACAGCCCAACGACTTCTAAAAAAGGGTTGTGGTGGTTATACTTGTTATGTGATCGATATACAAAAAAAGGCCCCCACCGTTGATGCGATCCCCGTAGTACGAGAGTTCTCGGATGTTTTTTTTGAAGATCTACCAGGTATCCCGGTTGATCGGGAAATCGAGTTCACCATTGAAACCCAACCTGGCACACAACCAATATCAAAAGCTCCTTATCGCATGTCGATGGCAGAATTGAAAGAGCTGAAGACTCCACTCCAGGAACTACTGGACAAAGGTTTCATTCGACCTAGTACCTCACTCTGGGGCTCCAGTATTGTTCGTGAAAAAAAAGGATGAGACAATAAGATTGTGCATCGATTACCGGTTGCTGAACAAGGTCACCATCAAGAATCGGTACCCTCTGCCGCGAATCGATGACTTGTTCGATCAACTTCGAGGCGCCCAAGTATTCTCCAAAATCGACTTGCGTTCTGGCTACCATCAGCTAAAAGTCAAAACGGAAAGCATCGAAAAGACTACCTTCAGAACCCGTTACGGGCACTACGAGTTTCTTGTCATGCCTTTTGGCGTCACAAATGCCCCAGCAGCCTTCATGGACCTCATGAACCGAGTGTTCAAACCCTATCTTGATGAGTTTGTCATCGTCTTCATTGACGACATCCTCATATACTCCAAGTCACTAGAGGCCTATGAGCAGCACTTGTGAACGATTCTACAAACACTACGTAATCACAAACTTTATGCCAAGTTGAAGAAATGCGAATTCTGGATCACTAGTGTACACTTTCTCAGTCGCGTCATTAACAAAGATGGCATCTCAATTGACCCCCAAAAAGTTGCAGCAATCGTGGACTGGCCACGACCTACTAATGTGTTAGAAATCTAAAGTTTCTTGGGTCTAGCTGGCTATTATCGAGACTTCGTGCAAGATTTCTCAAAGATAGCATCACCCTTGGCCCAGCTAACTCAGAAGAACACACCCTTTGAATGGACTGACAAACAAGAGCGTTGCTTTCAAGAATTAAAAAGTCGACTTGTGTCAGCCCCTATACTAGCACTCCCTACAAGAGTCGATGGGTTCGTAATCTATAGTGATGCCTCATATAATGGTTTAGGTTGCGTTCTCATGCAAAACAGAAAAGTCATTACTTATGCGCCGTGACAATTAAAGACTCACGAGAAGAACTACCTGACTCATGATTTGGAATTGCCTGCGGTGATCTTTGCTCTCAAAATCTAGCGTCATTATCTTTACAGTGCAACCTGCAAGATTTACACTAATCATAAGAGTCTTAAATATCTGTTCACACAGAAGGAACTGAATATGAGGCAACGGCGGTGGCTAGAATTTATGAATAACTATGATGTAAAGATCCATTACCATCCAAGCAAAGCTAACGTGGTGGCAAACGCACTAAGCTGAAAGATGACTAGAAGTTTGGCATGTACTCTCGTTTCTCGCAAGATCGATGGACTACTCATCAACATAACCGTGAAACCTACATTGATTGAAGAAATTAAAGCACGCCAATGGGAGGATAAACTTTTGAAGAAAAAGTACGAGGAACAAAGGAATACGCCTGACCCTGATTTCACTATAAGCAATGGGATATTGAAATTTCAAAATTGAATTTGCATACCCGACATCCCGGAACTCAAGAAAAAGATATTGGAGGAAGCGCATGACCCGAGATTTGCAGTCCACCCTGGCAACACAAAGATGTACCATGATCTGAAGGAACACTATTGGTGGACGGGAATGAAAAGAGACATAGCAAGCCATGTCTCCAAATGTATGCATTGTCAGCGTGTTAAAGCAGAACATCAAAAACCTACAGGACTGCTGCAACCACTCCATATTCCTGAATGGAAATGGGAACACATTACTATGGACTTCGTGGTCGGGCAACCACAGTCATTTTCAAAGAATGATGCAATATGGGTTATAGTAGACCGATTGACGAAATCGGCGCATTTTCTACCAATCAAAATCATGTACTCCCTTAATAAGTTTATCATTTTATATATCAAGGAAATTATTCGTTTGCATGGTATCCTAGTTTCGATCGTGTCTGACCGAGACCCTCGCTTCGTGTCTCACTTCTGGAACAAATTGTAAAAAGCTTTGGGAACCACATTGAAATTTAGCACTGCTTATCACCCACAAACTGATGGACAATCCGACAGAATAATCCAGACATTGGAAGACATGTTACGTGTATGCATGTTAGACCTCAAAGGTAACTGGGATGAACACTTACCTTTAGTGGAATTCGCCTATAACAACAACTATCAAGCAAGAATTGGAATGGCACCATACGAAGCTCTGTATGGAAGGAGATGTCGATCACCTCTATACTGGACGGAAGTCGGGGACAGGAAATTGTTAGGCCCCGAGATTGTGCAAGTCACAAGTGAGAAAATCTAACTCATCCAACAACGAATTCGTACTGCTCAAAGCCGCCAGAAAAGTTATACAGATATATGAAGACGAGATTTGGAATTTCAAGTAGGGGGTCATGTGTTCCTCAAGATCTTACCAACAAAAGGAGTTATCCGATTTGGAAAGCGAGGAAAGCTAAACCCACGTTATACCAGGCCATTCGAGATACTGGAAAGGATTGGTCCTATAGCTTATCGCCTTGCACTACCACCTGAACTATCCAATGTCCACAATGTGTTTCACGTTTCAATGCTTCGACGGTACCTCCGAGATCCAGAACACGTTGTTGATTACGAGGATCTGGAAGTTCAAGAGGACCTCTCTTATGAAGAGCAACCAGTGCAGATTCTCGATTGTCGTGATCAAATTCTCCGAAACATGACCATACCGTTGGTAAAAGTCTTATGGCGAAATCATCGTATCGAAGAAGCTACGTGGGAAATGGAAATTCAAATGCGAGCCAAATACCGACACCTCTTCGAAAATTAAGGTACATTAAGTTTGAGGACAAATTTCTATTTAGAAGAGGAGAAATGTGACACCCTAAATATTTAATTAATATCGCAACCAACCACGATTATTAATAAAAAATAATAATAATCTATAATATTAAATTAAAATAATTAATTTTGTGATGGTATGCGATAAAGTATAATTTAATAATAAGAACAATAATAACAATAATAATAAAATAAATATATGGAATAAGAATAATAATAATGAAAATAATAAAATAAATAAGCTATACGTGCTATGTAAATTAATTTGTTATTGTGGTTATCAAATATATTATGAGGAGATTTATTTGAGGGCTAAATTAATCACTAATTAGTGTAAAAGGATTGGAATGTATGGATTTAGTTAAATAAATCAAGTAATAATGAATTAGGAAGATATTACGGAGATTTGTTTTAATTAAAAGGATTTGCAAATATAGATTAGAAGATGAGGAAGGGCCATTTGTATGTCTACATGTGGGGGGCAGTGGGGAGTCATTAGTAGGGTTATTAAAAAAGGATAAGTCATCACCCAACATGTGCCTATAAATAAGAAGAAAGTGGTGAAGCTAGCCAGCATCTAAACAAAGAAGGAAAAAAAAAAAAAAAAAAAAAAAAAGAGAGAGAGAAAGAGAGAGAGAAAGGAGAACAGTAAAAAAGGGAGGAGCCGAAAACCAACAAAAATATAAAAGAAATTAGCAAGACTCAATCTTAAGGTGAGTTATATTATACCTTGAGTTACCATACTATATTTTACGTATATTTTGACTTACCATAATTTATTTTATACAAGTCGTATTTTATTAGTTATATTAATACAAGTTATGTTTCATAAATATTTCAATTACGTTGATTAATTGCTTAACTCTATTTGTTTAAAATGAAACCCATGGATATGATTATTTAAATTTTAAAGAATATTTAACTATGACCTTATAAACAATTATATTTTGTAAATACCACTACGAGAGTCACATGCCTTGGAGGACTTAAATAACCATTGGCATCTGTTTGGCCACTTTGTGATCTTCTATTTGTCACGGATTCATTGACCTCTACTCTGACTGTCACTTTTGTGACCTCTGTTCTGTTCTGTTATGTTCTGTACCGTGGTTATGGTTATTTATTTATACAATTTATGTATTTCAGTTTCTACCACTTAAATGGTTTATTTACCAAATTGAGTTATGTAAATGTTTTGGCTTAACTAACTATCCATGGTTATTTTGTATTCCCTATACTCTTGGCATAATATTTCTCACTCTGCTGTGTACTTATAGCTATTACTATTTCAGGTGACGAGATGTAGGGGAAACCCATAACCTCATGGAATGGAACCCGCACGAGGATTAATGTTGAACCACTATTTTATCTTTCTTTTCTTTCTTTTTTTTATATATATTTTTGCTCCCTTTTGTTTTTACTCAGGGTCAGTCACTGAATAATAAAATAATAAAAGCCCTATAAATGTATTTCCTCTTATTAAAATAGTAAAATGGAGTAATTTCCTATTTAATTATTTTTATTTCCGCTTGCGCAGTTTAATTTGCTACGAATAAAATAAGTTAGTAAGTTACGATTCCAACCCTAAGTCCTTGGGGTTGGGTCGTGACAAACCTACTATTTGACTAATGATCTAATCTCTTGAGATCTGAATTGGCATAGTAGACTTTCTGATCAATTGCTTGAGTTTGTGGTTGATAATCAGTCTCTGAGACTTTGTCATATGTCACTCACCAATTTACTATTTGACAAATGATCTAATCTCTTGAGATCTAAATTGGCATAGTAGATTTTCTGATCAATTGTTTGAGTTTGTGATTGATAATCAGTCTCTGAGACTTCGTCATCTTTCACTCACCAACTTACTATGTGACAAATGATCTAATCTCTTGAGATCTGAATTGGCATAATAGATTTTTTGATCAATTATTTGAATTTGTGATTGATAAGTCATATGTCACTCACCAACTTACTATTTGACAAATTATGAGATGAATAAAATTTTTGTTATTTTATTTGTACCATTTATTTAAAGCCAACCCAACATATTTGGCAAAAAGAACTTTTAATCCTAACCAATTATGAAAGTAATATGAGTGTGTATTTGGGGCTTACTTTTTTAATCTTTTTTTTTTAGTTAACAATTTGTTTAGTTAAAGACAGAAAAAAAAAATTTAAAAAGTTTTAATCTTAACCAATTATGAAAGAACTTTTAATCCTAACCAATTACGAAAGTAATATGAGTGTGCATTTGAGGTTTACTTTTTTACTTTTTTTTGGTTAACAATTTGTTTAATTTTTTAAAAAAGTTTTAGGTTTATAGATTCTATACAAGAATCATAAAATTGAAAATTTTAAAAATGTCTAAGAAAAATAAAATTAAACAAAAAATAGTGATTTATTTGACTTATTTTGAATTTTTAAACTTTTTTTGAAATTTTTTAAATTAGTTTACACAAGAGGAACTAGAAAAAGAAAAAAAACTTACATAATTTTGATATTTATTATTCAAACTGTAACTATTTATTCTGATAAAATTTTATATTTCTTCTTAAATTAGTTCACATAGTTAATAATACAATAGATTGGTAATGACATGATATTACTGTTTAATTAAATTTTTTAATAATATTTAATTCACATATATATTATTTTAAATAACATCTAATGTGACACAATTACAATACAATTATGATTGTGTTTTAGAGAAATATAGCGATCCCGGTTTTCCCTTTATTGTCTATTGTATTCCGGACTCGGTTCCGTGGACGATTGTTGTTGTCTGTATCGTATTTCCGTCCTTTAATTCTTTACATTTGAGTTTTGGGATATGTTGGGTAAGTTTGAAACAGGTTGGTTGTGTTTTGAAACAAATAGTTAATGCCCAGATTTTGGCCTTCACACTCGAACGAGGCTTTTCACGCTCGAGCAGGTCCTTTTGTATTTGCTCCTCCGCTCGAGCGGGCATTTCGACGCTCGAGTGGGATTCTTCAGTCTTCAGTATTTTTCCCTACAGGTCATCGGACGCTCGAGCGTCCACTTTCACGCTCGAGCGGGGACCTTCCTCTGCAGAACTTTTGGAAGTGTGCATTCGACACTCAAGCGGTGCTTTTCACGCTCGAGCAGGGCGTTCCACGTTCGAGTGGATTGTGTTGTATATCAGTCCGAGTTTAAGCATTTTGAATCACTTTTTCAGGCCATTCTCTCTCTCTAGCTTTCGAAAACCCTATTTTGAGAGCTCCTCTCTCTAGAACTCTTTATATCTCTACATTTTGATCTTGGTTTAGTGAGACCCAACCCTTGTACCTTCATTAAAGTGTTAGAACTTTGCAAGACCTCCCTTTTGATCCGAAAAGTTGTAGGTTTGGAGCACTTTCGAGTTTCTTCATCATCTCCTTTAGGTCTCCTCGTTTGAGGTATGGATAACTACTCATATTTATAGCTTTTGACATAAACATGCAGTGATTTTGATTTAATGTTGAAGTTGGGATAATTTGGGTGTTAGGGTTTCAAAGCTTGAAATGTGTAAAGAGGGGTTTTCTATTTTTGGGGTTCCAAGTGTATGAGTGATCCCTAAAATGAAATTAATATGTATGATTGATGAAATTTGGCCTTGGGTGCAATATTTGAGAAAAAAGGGAAAAACCCTAATTTAATGTAATTGATTAATTTGTATAATTAATCCGGGAAATATGAAAATATGAATATGTGTTGAAAACCATGAAATTGGGAGATTATGAGGTTGAATGGTGGAGTTGGATTGATTAATCACTCACCTTTGAAAATGTTGATAATCTATCTGTTTGATGAATTTATTATCTGTTTAGAAATAAATGTTTTGGGCTATTGGTGGAGGATAGTCTTGAATGTTGTAGACACTGCATGATGATTGGGTGAATTAAAACTAATCAATTAAGTATGTCATTGAATATGACGGGTGGAATAACTCATTGAATATGTGCTTTGCTTGATCATTGTATATGATAAGTGTTTAAATACATTGTATATGTATATTGTTTGGGAGGAGATAGAGGATGTACTCCACGATTTTGGAGGAGATAGGGGATGTACTCCTAAACCGGATTTGGGAGGAGATAGGGGATGGACTCCAGTGATAACTAAGTTGGCCGGAGTGTCCAGAGTGAAAGTCCCGAAATCCAAATTGCGTTTGCATAACATAGATGAATTGAAGTATTGAAATGATGATAATATGAGTTATAATCTCATTTGAAATGGAAGTGTTGAAGTGTTAATAATGTGAGTTGTAGTCTCATATTAATTGATCATGATCGAAGTATTGTTAGCGTGAGTTGTAATCTCATTGTAAACTGTCTGGTTGAACAGAGAACCATAACCATGAATTGGTTTAGATAATGAAACGGAAAGGAATTGAATGTATTTGTGAATGAGGATTGGTTGTGAAAGGGATGTACGTTTGTTTATATGAGTTAAACATTTATCTAATGCTAATGTTTTAGTTATTGCTCATATTATGTTTAGCATATCTCTACTGGGCATTGGCTCACCCTATATGGGACATCATTTTCAGGTTCAGGTGATATGCCACCTCCAAGGACGTAGCTTGGGAGGCTTAAAGGCTGGCAGATCTTTTGTTATTATCTTTTTTGGTATTACATGTAAATTCAAGCCAAGGGCTTAATGTGTTTTGCGTTAGTACTCTCCTTTTTGTGACCAAGTGTTGGCTTGGAAAGTTGTAAGCCCGTAAAACATTTACTTTTGTTGTCAACATGTAATATTTTTGTAATGAATACTCTGATAAATGGAAATATGCTTTATTCTCTTATGTCTCTGGGTGTCATAAATGTTAGGTTTATATGTATTGTTTTGAGAGCGTTACAAGAAATGTGTTCGTTGAAACATATTATTATGTATAATTTTTTCAAAACAATAATACTATATGAACAAAAAATTACTATATAATTTTTATACAAAATGATGTGTCTCATAATTCATTCACTTTATAACAAAATATTATTGAAGATACATTTATTTATAATAATGACATCGTTACATCATTATTGTAAAATTTTTCTTTTCAGAAATATTATACACCATAAATGAATTGTCAAATATTTATTAAATATTGGGAGTGTATTTAAACTCACATGAATATTATATAAATTATTTAAAAATTCATATTTAAAATTGTTCTAGTAAATTATTTTTTTGTTATTTTCTATGTCATAATATTATCACGAGAAAATAACAGTATAGTGATGATAACAGTAAAATAAATTATGAAATTATGAAAAAAATATAACATTTATATAATTTTTTTCATTGATAAAGACAAAATATATATCAATTTTGAGACATTTATTATCATGTTTCAATATATTTTTTTTATAAAATCTATACACTTTTTACACTTTTTTTATACTTCTTCCGTCTCAAAATATTAGTCCCTTATTCCATTTTTCATTGTTCCAAAATATTAGTCCCTTTTCAAAAATCAAGGACTAAAATAATATTTATTTTCTATTTTGCCCTTCTTTTAAATTAAGGGTAAATTACAAACACCACTTGAGATTTGATTAAAATAAGAATCGCCCCCTATGGTTCCGGAAATTACATCCCACCCTCCAAGGTTTCTAATTTCATAACAAATCGCCCCTTTTATTAATAAATCATCAAGTCAATTAATAATTTTTAATGATATTAGAAATATGTTTTAATCAATAATTTAGGTAATTTTATTCATGTATAGGAGAGCAATTATGAATTTTATTTTTTTAATTAATTTTGTTAAATAAAAAATTCTAACAAGGGAGTATTTGTAATTTTTTAAATCACAGGGGACAATCTGTAGTTTAAGCAAATCTCAAGAAGTGTAATTGTAATTTATCCTTAAATTAATTAACACCACAAAAAGTATAATTATGACAATTGATATTCTCTAAAAAAATATACTCTCAAAGAATAATTTTAGAAAATTAATTTTTTTTTAAAGTAAAATAATTATACTATAAAAAAAATTAAATTTCCCCAAAAAAATTATTATTTTAGAACGAAGAGAGTATATTTTTTCTCACATTTCCCATATTAACAAGTGATTTTCCTTATAATATTTGTTCTTCTACAACACTTATTGTATTATTCCAAAGAAAATAATTATAGCCTACACCTATTTGTAGAGGGCATTGGAGATCTAAAAGGTGAGATTAAAATACTGTTTACTCTCACCCAAACTCTGCATATACACCCATCTAAAAAAAAACTCTGCATATACCCCTTTCTCTCTCTCTCTCTCTCTCTCTCTCTCTCTCTCTCTCTCTCCCCTCTTTATACGTTCGATGACCAACGTTTCAGCTTCTTCTTGCCGATCGACTCCACTATAGTTCTTCTTCCTCAATTCTTTGACAGGTGCTAGGTCTTCTCAACTCCACCACACAGTTCTTCTTCATCCAAACAGCCTAGTGTCTATCTCCTTTCTCCACACCAAACATTTTCCAACCTCAGGCCTAGCAATGGCATTACCGATGGCAGACCCAAAGCCATCATCACTAATTATGGAGTAATGGATGTATGAATAGATGTGAACCTGTTCATGAAATTGCTAATCAGATTTAGATATACCCAAATTCTGTAAGTAATATTTGGCCATTTGATTGTGGCTAAGCCGCCGTTGAGTTATAGAACTCTATCTTCAGCTCCTCGAAGAATCCTCTGAACAGTCTTCCATCAAATTGGGTGCCATTGTCAGAGATCAAAGCTTTGGGGACCCCAAACCGCGTTACCATATTCTGCCAGACAAATTTCTTCACATTTTTTTCCTTGATTGTTGTCAGGGGCTCAACTTCGACACATTTGGTGAAGTAATTGGTTGCTACGATGAAAAATTTACGGTTGCCCGGCGCGGTTGGCAGTAGTCCCATTATGTCCAGGGCCCACATTGCGAACGGCCAAGGGCTTGTAAGGGAGAGAAGTTCTCTGGCCGGCTGGTGGATTTGGTTAGCGACTTTTGACACTTCTCGCATTTTCTCACATATTTCTGTGCATCTGCCTGCATGTACGGCCACCAGTATCCTTACGAAATAGCGCGGTAGGCTAGAGATCTCCTGCTGATGTAGCTTCCACACATTCCTTCGTGGATCTCGAAAAAAAAAAAAACATCGACTCTGTTTGAGTGAACGCACTTGAGGTATGGACCGATGAATGACTTCTTATACAAAGCACCGGATGGAGAGAGCCAAAACCGTTCAGACTTCACCCGGACTTTGTATGCCTCTTTCTTGTCGGTCGGCAAGATTCTTTCTTTAAGAAAAAGGATGATAGGGTCCATCTAAGATGGACCTAGCTCAGTGCAGAGAACTTCCGTCTGCTCTGAGTCTTCAATGCTGGGTCCTGGGAGGAATTCAATCAGGAGTGGACTGGGGGTTGATTTGTCGGCTATGGAAGCCAAATCGACCAACTCATCTGCCCGGCTGTTATCTTATCAGCCAATTTGTTGGACTCTTATGGCTTGAAATTTCTTGATTTGCTCTCTTACTAGAGTTTGGTACTTGGCCATTCTGTCATCTTTGGCTTCGTATTCTCCCGATACTTAGTTTATAACGAGTTGGGAGTCACTGTAGACCATTAGCTCGGATGCTTGCATTTGGAGTGCACTTTTCGGTCCGGCTAGCAACGTTTCGTACTTAGCCTCGTTGTTTGACATAGGAAATCCTAGCGTGATGGAATGTTCAATAGTCAGTCCGTCTGATGAGATCAAGACTACTCCCAGCCCGGCTCCATGCCTGTTTAAAGTGCCATCGACAAAAAGTTTCCACATTTCGCTAATGAAAAGCTTCCAACATTCTGCAAGGTCCTGGGATGTTAGAAGGTTTAGGTGATCAGAGTTGCTTGGTTGCTCGGCTATTTCCGCGGCAAGCACGCCATTGACGATTGCAATTTGCACGCCTTCATCCACCCCTGGCGATGCGGTATTAGATCCCATAGGTTGCCCCGTTATTCTTAAATCTACTAGCTCATTGCCAAGAGGTGGTTGTTCTTCAGGAGATGGATATCTGCTCAAGCGCGCAATTTCCCATGAAAAGTCTGCCCGCTCAAACAAGGCTTTCAAAGAGAACTCGGTCAGCACCATTATCGTGTGAGTATGAAAGTAATGTACCAATTTCCTTAAGGTCATCATTAGTGCCAATGCGAGTTTCTTCAGTGCCACGTATCTTGACTCCCTCGAGAATAAGGTTTTGCTAACATAGAAGATCGACAAGTTTTGTATGCCCTCTGCTCTCACCAATACCGCGCTGACCGCATGTTGGGAAACGGCCAAATAAAGGTAGAGTTCTTCGCCCTACTTGGGCATGACAAGAAGTGGGGCGGAGAATAGGTACGTCTTTAGTTTGGATAATGCCTTGTCACATTTTGCATCCCACGAAAACTTCGATTTCAAGGCTTGAAAGAAATGGCGACAATGATCTGACGACCGGCTTATGAATCGATTAAGCGCGACTGCCATCTCAGCAAAATGTTACACATCCTTTGCTGAGTTGGGCTGTTCTAATTCTTGGATGGCTTTGATTTGAGAGGGATCCGATTCAATCCCGCGATTATTGACCAGAAAGCCCAAAAACTTCCCTGACCCCACGCCGAAAGCACACTTTGATGCGTTTAGAAGCAACTCGTGTTGTTTGAGAATAATGAACATCTCTACTAAGTCAGCCAAGTGGTCGGTCTCATGTTTACTCTTCACGACCATGTCGTCGATATAGGCTTCCATCATTTGACCAAGCAGTGGGGCAAACATCTTCGTAATCATCATTTGAAAGGTTGCTCCGGCGTTCTTCAATCCGAAGGGCATAACTCTATAACAGAGCAATCCTCTCAAGGTTGTGAAAGAAGTGATCTCTTAGTCAGGCTCATGCATGGCAATCTGGTGGTAGCCGCGGTAGGCATCCAAAAAACTAAATCGGTTGTAACGAGTTGTTAGGTTCACCAATTGGTCAATTCTGGGTAGAGGGAAACTATCCTTAGGGCAAACGCGGTTGACCGCCTCGTAGTTAACACAAACTCGCTATTTCCCATTCTTTTTTGGCACTATGACCATGTTGGAAACCTACCATGGATAATGTACTTCCCGGATAGCCCTTACTTTAAGCAGGTGCTTCACTTCTTCCACCACCACCTAGGCATGATGAAGCGCTGATCTTCGTGTTCTTTGAACGATCGGCAGGGCATCAAGGAAAACATTGAGTCGGTGGCAAATGAAGTTTGGATCAACACCAGGCATGTCGTAAGGCGTCCAGGCAAAAACTTCGATGTTCGCTACTAAGAAATTCACTATTTCTAATTGTTCTTGAGCGGTAATGATGGATCCTAACAAAAAAAACTTTTCAAGATAATTCTTGTTGATATGTACTTTTACCAGGTCTTCGACAGCTTTTTCCTCGGCTTTGGTGCCCACGTCTTCCAGGACACTTTGATCTTCCAGTTCTTCGATCATTTGTATAAAGCCTTTGGCAGCTCGGCTTCCGTTCACAACCACAAAACATTGCTTGGTTATTACTTGATCGCCCCAAACTTTTTCTATCATGCCGGTAGCAAAGGGAAACTTCATGACTTTGTGGAAAGTCGACGCCACCGCCTACATGGCGTGAAACCATCCCCTACCTAGGATCAAGTTATATGTAGAGGGCACCTTCAACACCCAGAACTCCACCTGTTTGACGACGGTCGCCGCTTTGATCAGTAGGATGATCTTGCTTACTAGTCATTCTGATTGCAAGTTGAAGCCAACCAGCAGTGACGTTGCTAGGGCTAGATCTTTCTCTTCGAGCTTGAGCTGCTTAAAGGCATTATAATACATTATTTCAACTGAGCTGCCTTGGTCGATCAGAATGCGCCTAACGTCAAAGTCCCTGACATGAAGCGTGACCACCAGCGCGTCATTGTGCAGCGTTTGAATACATTCAAGATCTCTGCTTGAAAAGCTTAGCACATTTTTCATTTCGGTTTTGCCCTTTTTGACTGCAGGTTAGACTGACAGGACTTCCCTCATATGTTCTGCTTTTTTTATCATCCCTCGGAGCTCGTATACTCGTGCTGGCTCGATGATACCATGGATCACATTGACCACGCCTTGGGGGGCGCTTCTAGGGCAGCCAAAACGTTTGGTTCGGTTTGAGCATGAGGCGCGGCCTTGGCGCCGCCATCAACATAACGATCTAGGTGGTCGACAGCCACTAGCTCCTGTAGATGCTGCTTCAAAGGGACGCAATCTTCTGTGCAGTGGCCGCGCTTATCATGGTAGGTGCAGCGGTATCTCGAATTGAAGCCTTTCTGCGCATCACCCAACTTAGCTAGAAACCAAACGTATGTCTCATCGCGGATTTTGCTAAGGATGCGGTAAAATGGGATCTTGAAAACCGTGGTGACGCCTATTCAAGCATTCAATTTTCTTCTTGCATCTTCCGCGGCATCACGGGGGTAGTCAGCTCGGTCGTTGCGATGACCCTTACCCTGGTTGTTGCGGTTTGCACCGCAATCTGAATCTCTATCACAGTTGCTTAGACGACTTGCCTCATGTCCGACCGCTTGGACCTTTCCTGCCACTCTTTTGTCCGATGCCACCGGATTCACCTTTGTAGTAGCTGCAGCAGCATCATCCTCAACTCGGATGTGTTCATTAATGTGCTGCATCAATAATTCCATGGTTTTCGGTTGGTTCATAGTGAGCGAGTCTCGAAGTCTATGTCCGACTAGGAGACCGCGCTTGTATTGGGTGATCGCCAAGTTGGTCGGGCAGTCAAGGATTTCGTTGAAAGTTTCGCAATACTTGGCATTATACGCCTTGAGTGAGTTGCCCTTTTCCATTTTGACGTTCAGAAGATGGTCAACTTCTTTGGGCATTTTGGTGTTTGTTTTGAATTGGGTCATGAACGCCTCCGCCAGTTGCTGCCACCTTTCGATACTTTCCTCTGGCAGCCTCTCGAACCATTTCAAGCCCAACTCACCCAAACTTAACAGGTAAATAAGACACATAAGTGCGTCGTTGCGCTTATAGCCAGCCATGACCTGTCGAAAGTGGCTCACATGCATGTATGGATCGGTTTTTTCGTCGTAGAGCATAAACTTGGGCTGGTGAAAGCCCACAAGGAGCAGCGTGGTTTCTATCTCGAGAGAGAAAGGGGTGGCGCTCAGCCTCGCCAAGCCTTTATCCAAAGGGACATGTACAACTGGGCGTGGTGGCGGCATTACGACTTCTTCACTGGCGCGACCTCTGTAGAATAGCCATGTAGACACCCCATTTTTGACCGACCTTGAGACTCAGACGTCACCGGTTGAGCGCTCGATGGTGTTGCATATTGTGCTCGTTCAGAAGTCCCAGAGTCTCGGCCGTGAGCCCTGCCTCCGGACTTCCGAACCCTCTTCTGTGCCTTGCCTCGGTTTGTGAACCAGACTCGGTTTTCTCTGTTTCTTTTCCTGAGGGGAGGGAGAGGTCCCGTAGACCATCTCTCAGTGGCCGTGGGCTACATTTCGTGGCCGTAGGCCATTTTGCCCATTTCGGAGCCCGGTTCCCGGTTTTCGGAGCCGTCAGGCCGTGTGCCTCGGTTCGAGACCGCCTAACCATCTCCGACTGCTCCGGTTTTTGGCATGCATCTCATTTACTCCCTTTCGAGGGACACTGGGGCCTGAGAGACCCACTTCATGGTCGAATGCCACTTTCAATGCTTAACGGCCTATTTTCGGGACCCCGAACTGCGTGTTTTGGCCCCCGAGCATTCGTTTTGCATCGGTTTTCGTTCATTTTTGGCAGGTACCTCTGTTTTATCACCAGGAAGTTCACTGAAGGGTAAGAGGCCAGCAATTGTCTCAGCAACCAGTTATATTCCTCCGGCGCCCTCCGACGCCCGTTTTTCTCACTTCCGAGCCAATGTTGACCACCTTAGGGCCACTTTCTTCAACCTCAAACCACATATTTGTGTTGTACACACATGGGAGGACCCTAATATCATATGGCCGGCCAGAAATTCAACTTGAACCTTTTGAACCCCTTCTAAAAGTGGCTTGTTCTCTCTCCTGTTTTACAGTTTCCAATTTTGAACCACAGGGTTGTGATGAGGGGACATGGGAGGACACCAATATCTGGTGGCCGGCCAGAAAATCTTTTTGACCCTTTTGACCCTTGGCCGGCCGGCCATGGGGGGTGGCCGGCCGGCCACCTGCAACCAAGATAGTTGGCCGGCCAGCTTCCTCAGTGTGGGTGCATTACAGCTGTATAGCTGTTTTCCCCCAAAAATATCTGTATCCGGGAAAAACTTTTGGAGGGAAAGTTGATGCCTTTTCCCTCCACTTTCTTCCCTCCTTTTCTCCCCCATTCTTTTCTATATAGCTGGCCTCCCAGCTCTAGAAAAAGGGTTGGAAAATTGCTTGGAGCTCATACATACATATCCCTCTCCATTTCTCTCAAAATCCCTAAGTTTGGCACCATTTCTTCATCACTACCAAGCACCACCAATACCACTCCATCTCAGCAGCTAGAAGCAGCTTTCCAGAGGCTAAAGGTGCTGCAACTTGGTCCAAGAATCACCAAAAGGGTTGGTCTACAAGGGTAAGTCCATTTTCCCCATTTTGTAGCTCATTTTTGCAACAATTTCTTAGCCTATTTGCTTACTGTTTTGGGCTCTGACCCTAACTGAAACTAGGCCTATTTTGAGCTATTCTGCATGTTTGTTTAAGGGCTCAACCCTGTTTGAGCCCCCCATTTGGTACTTGTTTCAATACCCTCTTGTATGCCACTATTTTGCATGGTATTTTTAGCATATGTGTAATCTGTTTTGGGGCCTGATGTAAACTGAAAATAGGCCTATTTTGAGCCCCTCTACAACATTGTAGAAGGGCTCGACCTTGTTTGGGACCTCCATGTATCACTTGCTTCATCACCCCTCTTTGGTCCCTATTTTTTTGCATGCTTTGTTAGCTCACCTTGCATCTGTTTTTCGGCCATGACGAGAACTGAAAGTGGCCATATTTTGACCCCCTTGTCATGTTTCATTGAGGGTCTTTGGCTGTTTGAGGAGTGTTTTGTATACTTCATGTTATACCCCTTTGTTGGCCTATATCTTGCATTGCATTTTGATCATGTTTGTATCCTGATTTGGGGCTTGTCATCTACTGTAAATGTTCATATTTTTGGTCCCCCTTCAGTGTTGTAGAAGGGTATTTTTCTGTTTGGGCATTGCATGTACCACTTGCCTCATTGCCTCCCTTGCGGAGCCATTTTTGTATGCCATTTTAGCCCTACTTGTGATTGCTGTTTGGCCATGTTTTGTACTGTAAAAATTCTTGTCTCGGGGCTGCCTTGCTTCTTCTTTTACACTTCATGTCCTAATTATGCATGCTTTGTATAGCTGTAAGCCACTTCATGTAACTAGTTTTGCATTTCGGGAGAGATTCCATGCATCGGGTGTCATTTCGCTTGGTTTCGGGGCTGTTTTGCCCTTCATTTTGCCACTGGTTTTTGCATGTTTGCATATCATATTCCATGTCTTTGCCATGTCTCATTAGAGTGGCATTTCGGTGCCTGAGGGTTGGTCCTCGATTTACGTGCACGCGTGCACGCATTTCGAGTTATCTTGTTTTCATCTGATGGCCTCTTATGTGAGTGTGGCTGAGGCTCTCTCATGTTGGTGTAAGCCCATATTGCATTGCGTATGCCATTTCATCCATAGCATTGCGTATGCTAGGTTGTGTGTTAGCGCATTGTGTATGCCATTTCATAGCATTGCGCATGTTAGGTTGTATCTTAGTTGCATTTCACGCATATCATGCATATTGCATCGTGTTCGGGGTAGGAGTTAGCCCGGGCACGGGAAACGAGGTACGTTCCGTACTCCGAGTGACGGAAAGTGTCTCAATTCCCAAGTCACCGACACTCCGGATTATCCATGATGGAGTTAGGTTTTGTTGTAGTTTTCATATGCATTCATTCTATATTGAGTTGTGCAATTCGACTCCTCGGCCATCATGCATCGAGATGCGTGATTGGTGGCACGAAGATCGAGGCATGCATATATCTGTGAAAATACATTGCTATGCCCCTTTCCTGCTCTCTGTTGCAGCAAAATGAAGAATCAACAACTTTTCGAAGTTTGGCATGCATTTCAAGAACAGGTGCAAATAGAGGCTAATTGGGGCATCGCCGTGGATTTCCGCGCAAAGCAGCCCAAACATGCATCATTCCATCATCCGGAGCAGAATCAAGGCAGTCCCTGGCGTGCATGCCAGTTTTATTATTTTCTTAGTTAATTTGTAAATTAATTAGGAATTTATATTATTTGGACTGTAATATTTATTTGGGTTGTACTATTCTTTCATTCGGGACTGTACATTTATTTGGACCCTCTGCGCGAGGGCATAATTGTAATAAGTGTGCGTGAGTGTGATGTATGTCTTCCAACCCCACGTCTTTCTTCCCTTTTATTTACCTGCTTATGATGGTTAGATTAGGGCATATTTCAATTAGCATACAGTATGACAGCATGTTTGCATCATTCATCTGTTTTGCACGCATCGGGCTCGGCGCATCATACAAACTGCATTTGTATTTCAATTCCAAATTGAATACGTGTTAGTTGTAGCATTCCACATGCCATGTTAAAATAGCCGAGCCTGCTATAGTTGCATTTTTGCATGTGTTGCATTAGGCAATTCTGTGTATCTAGGATCATGCATGGATTTCTAATGAGTTTCTGTTTTGGCTTGGAGTACTCGGTGAGTTTTATGCTTTAGCATCCTTGCATGCGTGTGAGTGACTGCCATGAATAGCATGCTTACCATGAGGCTAACTGCTTATGTGATATAACTGCTTGAATGCCTGTGGGTGAAGGTTGGGTTATCTGAATTGGAATAATGCATTGACTGTGAGTTTTAAGCCCACTAGATAGTGGCAACACCATGTTTTCTAAGCCCACCCGAGGGTGGCAAAATCTGCATTTTAAGCCTACTTGCGGGTAGCAAACCATTTTCAAACAAACAAATATGAAATGTTTTGTTCCAATTCAGGCGATCCAGTCTATACTTGTATGCTGTGCGCATCACATAGTAACCTAGGCTAATAACCGGAATAAGAACACACAATGTTTTCAAAAATAGATATCATGATTAGTAGAGGCCGGTCTTTGACCGGGCGAGCGGGGGTGCTCACGAAGTGACCTTCCCCAATCGTACCCAAGTTCCCGAGCCGAGGAAACTTTGGTGATGACGGGCACGTGGCCTTTGGCACCGAGTCAGGGTTTCCTAAATTTCCCCATAAAAAAATATTTAGGTGGCGACTCTGTATCTGGCAAAGCAGTCTATGTTTGGCACTTCTTTCAAAAATCTGTTTTCTCAAAACGATTTGCCAGATTTGGACTCTTTGGTTCAAGATTAAGAACCGTGACAATCGAGTCCTTGAACCGTAGTGAGCCCAAAACGAACAGAACGGGACTAACCCTCCCGGGGCATTCGGGGACGTCTACAAGCCACTGCAGTGTCGGCACCCTTTGTGCCTCCCGCCGGCGTGCTCGTTCTTCCAAGACGTCCCTTAAGTCCTCCGAACGGGCAAAGTAAGAGTATCTCGACGTCATCGACGGACGTGAAGTACAGTAGCTGTTATCTCGTGCACACGACTTCTTCACCGGTGAGTCAGAATCACCAGCCCCATAACTCCTGATGATGGAAAGAGAAGGCGTTCTTCGCCGGCTCTGGTTGCTCGAACGACAGGATTGGATGCGCTCATTGTGGTTTCCCACTCCAACAACACCCTTCCCTTTGACTTGCCGTTTCAACGCTTCCATCTTCGACGCCATCCTCCGGATGATGGCGTCTTGGTCTCTCAGCTTGTGCTCCAGGCATTGAGCGTGCGACTCTCTTCGCCGTCGGTGTCCGTCTGAACTCTAAGAGTGATCGATGCTCCTAGCGCGCTTGTCCCGCGCATCTCTGAGGAGCCCTCTAGATGAAGTCTCCAGGCCCGCCATGTTCGGAACAGCGGAGGGTCCGTCTCTCCTCCAGACCGACTATGGGGTGATGCCGTCAACGACGGACAGCGAAGTTTCGTCGTTGTTCGCCATGAAAGATGATCTGATGAGCTTGGAGGACAAGGTTCTGTCTGTCAAAGACTTCCCACAGACGGCGCCAATTGTACGGGAGTGAAATATCTGTCGCTACCCGTACTCCTCGTGTCCAAGTCACGCTTCCCTCTGACTAACCTAAGAATACAAAGAAGGTGAGCTGCCCGGCGGTGTGCTGCCGGAAAACCCCTCCGACGGTCAAGTTAGCACACTTAGAGAGAGAGAGAGAAAAGAGAGGAGACAAAGTGGTAGGTGAGCTCTGATCAAAAGATGTTCCAGACTTGTGTATGGAGGCGCAACATCATTTATATAGTTTCTGCGCGCGCCTCTGCGTCCATTCCCCTCTGGACACGTGGACCTACTTTCCTTTTACGTTCTCCCACGTGTCAGCACTTATACAGCTAAACACCAAATGACGAAACCGCCAAACGGTATTGACGCATATGGACGATGGAATCTTCTTTCTGCAGTCCCATCATGCAGCGTAATACTCCTCACTGAACTACGCTTAGTGCGGCGCCACACCATCACCTTACGACCGTGCTACTTATCTGGTTTCCTTGATAATTCCTCATCGTGGGCTCAACCGAGCTCCTCAGTCACGACCGAGCTCCTACTCAGTCGAACCTGATCTTCTAAGGACTAATCTCGTCCAACTCAGCAGAGCACACATCTCTTTTGGGCTGGCAATCCAAAGTTGTTCCAACTCGACCGAAGTGAGTCCTCAGTCCAGTGCGCACCCAATGTCTGATCGAGCAAGGACTCTGACTCCGGCCCAAACCAGCTCGGCCCAATATTAGGTCATAAATCTCCCTCTCAATATGCTATTGAAAACAAACAAACAAACTTGAAGAGAAGGAATTGAGTTTATAAATGGAGGGGAAATGAGTGAGATGAGAATCTCAGTACTCATTTGCTTTGGTGGAACTATTCTTAGTTGAGATGAGTCTATATGTGTGTGCATTAATACAACTGAGGGACGTAACATACATGTAGGGCATAGTGAGTGAAGCATTCTTATTGTGTTGCCTACAATTATACCATGATTTAGTTATCTGTTGTTTTGCGCATTGTTGCTCATCCAATTTAGTTGATAGATGGTAGATTAACAAATTCAGCACAGCTTGATGTCGAAATCCATCAGCTTTGCACTGCAGCTTAAACCCAACATGAGATTTGCTTCTATGGTGCATGAAAAGTTGGACTGATTTGAAATATGGTGGAATGATTTCAAACATGGTAGTTGGAATGATGGAAATCAATGCTGTTCGATGAATAGAGTGCCTATTGGTTTTAGTTGAATTGGGCAGGCCTTTTCTTTCAAAATTTTGAACATCCATGCTTTGATTGTTCTTTTACCTGAAATTGTTGCTCATCTTTTGGTGAAATGTGCTGGGAATTTGTGATACTAGAGGGATATTTAGGAAGCCAGAATGTGTTTAGCTTAAAATTAGTCCCATTCAACAGGGTTTTGTTGCCATTGGTAGAGTATATAGAGGAGGTTCCAGGAAGTGTGGATTATTTTGCAATTTGCATGGCCTTTTGAACCGAATTGATTATGAGCTGAATTTCTCAAAATGGCCTGTTCAGAGTGAGTGTAACTCTGTTGGTTGACTTCTCAATTTTTTTTGAAGGACGTGGCATCTTTGTTTGCAGTAGAGGAGCAACCTTTTTTAAGGAGGGAAACTTTACTGGATATGAGTAAACAAAATAAAATGGCACAGCTGAGATTTTGATCTTTGTTCTTTTATGTTGTGAGACTTTTACTTGTATGCAATGAATGTTTTCTGGGAAACTTTCCCTCATCTCTGTATTGTCATTGTAGATCATAATCTTCTTTCATTCTATTTGTTGAAAGTTCTTCTGGTAGTCTTTCTAGAAGTCCTAGTAATGTGTTCCATGATAACATATAAAGCATCATAGAAGGTACAACTTTTTCATGGTTGCACCGTTAGATTAGTAAATTATATAGAACGAATGACTTGTAACTTCTAATTATTACTGATTATGACCAACTTATTTTCTGTTAATGCAATTTGTGAGACATTAAAGGGAGCTCGTTAATCGTATGCCTCTGCCTACTTTTCCTATTTTACTGTCACCAAATGCAACCTTGTCAATCATACAAGTAAATGTTAGGAAGTTAGGATCTTACAGCTTTCTACCTCAAGGTGTGAAAGTTCTTTGCATGAATGGTGTCTTTAACTTTAAAATCAACATTTAGCCATTCATAGCCAACCTCAGTTTATTTATGGTGGCAACTCACTGTGGCTTTGAATTTAGGAAGACCACAATTATTACGGTGAACTGCTCCATAAATTCCAATTGTGTCACTCTGTCATGAGTCTCACGACACTAAAAAATTCCCATGTCTTTATTCTTTACATGCATGCTGTTATTTTTCAGCTCAATTGATCTCAGGAACGTAGATTATAACCTTAAAACTGAAAACCCAATTCTATAGAAATACCAATTGATAAGATTATGGATGGCAAACTGCAGCTTTATGTGTTTTGTGGACAATATGAAAGGAGCATCATAGGTCTTCTGATGGTATTGAGAATATGAAAGGAGCATCATAGATCTTCTGATGGTATTGAGAATATGAAAAGAGCTTCATAGATCTTCTGATGGTATTGAGAATATTGGTGGGCTGAAAGGATCTGTGCTCCTATTTTTAATTTTTTGTTTGGTTGAGAGAGGATTGTCCCTTTCCTATTTCATCTTTTGTCTTGTTTATAGTAGATTTGTACATGCCATTGGATGCATAGCTTACAGGTTTTGTCATCTTGAGAGTACAAGGTTCACGCCTTTTAAGGTGGTTTGTTTTGTTGAATGAAATGTCGTTTATAAAATAAAATAAAATAAAAAGTTCGTGTGATGAGAATTCTGGTTTTTTGCATATTTTTACTCTGAGATTCTGGATTTAATCTTCTTAATTTTATCCACAACAATGTTGCCATTTATGTACAATCAGATTGGATAAAAACATGCAAGAGGAAAAGAAGACTACCTGAATGCAGTTTCTTTTTCTGAAATGAGAACTTCTGGTCTACAAGACCCTAGTATTTGATTGCAAACATTCATCATTTGAATAAATAACAGCCTTTCTTTTCAAGAACGAAATTTTTTGTGCTTTTGGGAATGAACTTTTCTGTGTACTTGTCGTTTAATTTTATACACTCCATTTGTTGTCAGTTGCACACTTTCAGAGTAGCTAAAAACACTTGGAAAGAAAAAGAAAAGTAACCGAATGCAACCTTTATCTATTAGGAGTGTTTGATTGACTTATCTTGTAAAAAAATTTGGAGCTGATTTTTCTTTTTTTTTTTTTTGGGGTCGCATTTACACAATTCAGTAGTGTGTGCTCAATATTTCTCCTCTCAAACACACATTAATGTATACTAATTAGGCGTTGTTTTTTATTTACACAATTCAGTAGTGTGTTTGTGTGTGCGCATTTGTGTTTGGAGCACAAATTGTGGAATCTTAAATGTTTGATATGCCAATTGCTTTCTTTCTGTTCCCAAGGTATCATATGGGAAATCAATTTGTTCATAGTTGCGTGAATGCGAAGCACAAATTGAGATGTTTCCCTAAATGCAGAAACATATTCTTTCTGAAGTACTATCTAATATCCTTTGTGAATACCATATGATCTAATTGTTGTCACTCTCTCTGTACATATACACACACACAAATATATAGTATCCCTAGATATTAGAATACCTGTTTTCTGAGTTTCACAGAGCAAGCATTCCATCTTCTTCTTATCGGTGAATCAATAATGGTGATAAGATTGGGAAAAGGAGGACGACAACAACAACAATTCCTAGGACAATGGCAAAGCAGGTACACTTCCTTGAGCTCTTTTGATATTCCCTTGCCTCTTGCAGCTCTACATTCCCTCGTCTTACAAACGAGCTTGCATGCGCCACATGACTCTCAATGTCATTGAGCTGGTGACCCTGTGCTTCCACGAGAGCTGCCATGTCGAGAAACACTTGATGCAACTCGAGTAAGTTCTTCTCGATCTCCTTTACAGCGTCGTGTCTCTCTTGAATCTCTGATATGGTGTCCATAATCTGACCTCTCCCTTGTTCTTGAATGGCCTTTTGCAGGAAGCTTTCGCTCTCCCCGCTTGCTATCAGATTCTCAATGGTGTCTTCATCCGCCTTCTGTCCCGTGACAGTGAAGTACCTTCGCTCCACTGTTTCCTTGTATTCATCCGCCATTTTGCCTCTCAACCCTTGAAAATCATCCATCATGTCCTTGAGTTTCTTTCCCAAACCACTAACTACGGAAATCCGAGTTCGATCCGCAGATGACCCCGGACCGCAACCGGGAAGTTTGCGGTGAGCTGCATTAGACTGTTCTAGACCTTCGAGCTTCTTCTTGATGACCTTGACCCGTTTTAAGACCTGGCCAACATCCGAGTCCATTCTGGCTCGAAGCTCCTTCATGGTTTTGGCATTGTGGACAGTTTTGCTCTCTTCATTGGATTCCTGCAACTTCTTGTAGAGTTTTTCGACGTCTCTCATGTCTTCCTTGACATTCTCGACATCCTCGAAAAATCTATCGAGGTTGCCTTCCTCGTTCCCAGCTTGTCTCCCGCTCTCCACATCATCAAGGTAGGTCTGTTGCTTGAGGTCCGTGTACTTTTTGAACGAACCCGAGAAAAGATCATTCATCTTAGCCTAATATTGACAAAAATACTCTCCTTTTGCAAATGGGTTTCCAATTCTAATAATGAAATGCTTTAGAAGAAATGGAAAAGATGATCAAGACAACGATTCTACACATGAACTAATCTAAGTTGCTGATATTTGTTAATTTTCTGATTATCAAGATTTTAGGTTTTAGAGTTTCATCCTCCTCTTCATCTATTTGGTTGATGAGGAGGAAGAGAGATGGTGACAAATGCAAAAACAGTCACCCTGTATTTGGTGGGTATGGCCTTGATGGAGGGTGGAGAGAAAAAGGCACCAACCTAAAATTGAACCCAAGAGGTTGCCTAAAATAGGTGTTATATCAAAGGATATGCTTATAAGTTCCTACTTTGGCATCCAACCTTAAAATAGATATGACAATTGTTATGTTGAATTGGTCATCCTTTTCTTTACCTCCAATTCTATTAATACAATGTAACTTTTTTTATTATTTATTTATTGAGGAATGTGACAGTTATTCTTGGTCTTTTTATGTAGTTTTTGTGAACCTTCCAAGAAATTGCTTAGTCCTATCAATGCAATGGCACATCCATTGAATCCATTCTATTAGATATCTGAAAGGATTTAAGGACCGTTTGGTTCAATAAAATGAAAATGAAATAGAATGGAATGGTTAACCTCTATGAAAGGAGTATTAATTTATAATAGCAAATGACGATTTATTTATCTTACAATTTTCTCTTTTTTTCTTTTCTTCTTTATATCATGTTTATAATGAATTAAACACTACCCAAACGGAAAAGAGCTAAAATAGCCAAAAAAAAATTATTACAATTTGTCAAATTATTCCCACTATTTTCATAAAAAATCAGAACATCACTTAAAAAAATCAACTATCAAACACTCAAAAGCTCTGGTGAAGTCAAAATAGGAGAGCACTAACTAATTTTTTTTTGTTTTTGTTTTTGTGTTTTTGTGTTTATATATATATATATATATAAAGAACTGAATGGAATTTGGCGACTCACCATTTGAACTGGGCTGGCATACTAATATTTTCAGCAAAAATGAAAGGATTTCAACTTATGCTATACAAATCATTGCAAGAAAAACAACTATAAAAATTACCTGCAAGCAATTTCTATTTCAGTGAAATGAGAACAAAAAATAAAAATAAAACAAACCAAAACATATATATGTAGCTTAATTACATCTTAGAACAGATTGAGCTCCCAAAAAGACAACTAAATAGCTTCAACCCACTCCCCAGTCACTGCCAGTGCCATTCCCATACACTGGTGTCCACTTCTATTACTGTAGAGAGAGGATAACAATACATATTAATCAGCAGAATCATCGGCTTCTACACACTATGGTCCAGTTTCTACCTCTCTTCTTTATGTACAAGTCTGCAAACGCGGATAAATGTACAACAAAAATTATCCACGACTTCAACAGAGAAATCCTGCCTTTTATCTCTCTGTTCCTGAGGTTGATGCTGATGCATTTGTAGACAAAGGTACGGAACATTCTGCTTCAGCTTCCCCATGACTGCTAACGGTGGCAATACTACTGTTTCCAAAGTTCATCTGAGCCTGATTTCCAGCTGAATTTCTGTTAGAGTTCGACAATCTCTGCTGCCTCAGATAACTCTCGGTCGCATCTTGGATCAACCTAGTCACGCCGCCAGAATCTGAACCCGGTGACAGCTCCTCATCCCTCTCCGGCTGGATATTCAGATCAATCTGGCCCTTGAAAGGTGAAAGAGTCGATCTCATCTTGCTCGGATCATCTTCAGGATCATCCCTGTTTGCCATTTTCTGGTTTGGACTACTACTTCCTGTATTAGTACATAGCTGGGTTTCATCATCTGGCGATTTCTCAGGCAAATGTGGATGTGGTTGTTGATTTTGACGTGCAGTTTCAGCTTCTTTCTCAGATTGTTTCTTCTCACGCCGCAACAATAGGGTTTGGAAACGACGCTTCACTGTCAAGCAGACATTACATGTGCATGTTTGCTTGTGCTTAGGGCCCTTTCCACTTGGGGGTTGAATGCAGACAATGCATGTACAACCAGGTCTATGGCGTGGGTGCTTTGTTGTGGCTTGCGATGATGTTGGTAGGGCCTCACCCTCTTCCTGGATGGCTAGGTTGGCAAGTGCATCAAGCCCCTCTAAAGCTTCGACTGAATCCGGGTCCTGTTTAGCAACCTTCGTTTTTTTAGCAGCAGCTGTGCAATCACAATCACATGATTAGTTGAGTTCGACGAAAACCAAGAAATGCAAGCATTATGATTTGATTAACACGGTATTTACAGATATTCATAGAGACAGAGAGAAATAGTGATCAACTTGAAATTATATAACCCAAATGTGCGACCTTTTATGAGCCTTCCTCAGGCTATTCAAGGATCACACATCCCGTGAAATCTGGAAGGAAGAAAAAAGGAAAAACAAGGGGCAAAAAAAAAGCCACCACCAAGAAATGGTTCACGTATTCATACCTTGAGTACTAGTGGCTACCAGATCTTCGAGCTGTTCTGCAGTCAATTCTTGAACTACTGAACACACTGATCTGTAGAAGGACACAAAAAAAATTAACTCAATTCCTAAAGTGCTCCAACTCTCTACGTATTCAGATAGTTATATAACACCACTTCCAGAAGAGAGAGAGTCCCAAGCAGACAACTGTACTAGAGCTTCCACAATGATATGGCTGATGATGTAAGTTCATGGTTACGAATGAAAGATCAGTACTTCCAAATTTTCTCTAATGTACAGAAGCAACTAAGGTAGCCATTTGATAAGTATTTTTTATAATAAAAAAAGCATTTTTGTGACACTTTGATTTTTGCATAAAAATCTAGTAAAAAAGGTAAATAGAGCAAAAATCTGAAGAGCTTGGATTTGTGGAGGGAAAGAAAGGGAAAGGGAAAAGAGAATTGAAGTAGAAGCTATTTTTTTTTTGTTCTCGTTTCCCTCACTCAAGTCCAAGATCCAAACAAAACCCAAAGGTACCACTCCAGCATGGTTCTGGAAAAATCTGAAGAGCTTGGATTTGTGGAGGGAAAGAAAAGGAAAGGGAAAAGAGAATTGAAGTAGAAGCTATTTTTTTGTTCTCTTCTGTCCACAAGTCCAAGATCCAAACAAAACCAAAAGGTACCACTCCCAGCATGGTTCTGGAGGAGAGGGTCACTGTTCATGTGTTTCCACACACAAATGAGGAAAAATCACAAAAACACATATTTGTGTGGGAGAAAGCGAGAGAGAGAAAATCCAATGTGAACAATTGTACTAGAGCTTCCGAATTTATATGCTGATGATGCTAGTTTGAAATTTATGAAGGTGAGGTGGGTGCTTTCAGATTTTCTCTGATCTACCAATCAGTATTGAGAGAACATGTAAACAAAACAAAACCAAAAAAAAAAAAAAAAAAAGAGAGAAATTCTTTATCATATTGAAAGTCGGGGCACTCAAGAAAGTACAAGTTCATAAAGTGATGCAAGCATTACAGCCTGTCATACGAACCATTCAGATCAGTATGGCAACCCTTGGAATCACAGCACAAAGCCTTGAAACCTAAAGCACAATCATCACATCATGCTATAAAACCATTTGGGAGCAAGGGCACCTGCCCTGTATCCACATTTACATCCCTCAATGAGATGAGGAACATACATTGGCTTCATTGCTTGTTTTGAATGCAATCAACGACATAGCTCAAAACAAAAACAAAAACAAAAACAAAAATTTGTATATAGGAACAAAAAGTCCAGGATTCAGAAGCAGAAATGGATACCAATTTTACCTTTCTGGATCCCACCAGTTTTCAGAACAGGTCCATCTTGAGGGAAGAAAAGCATCAGCAGGAACTTTGCGCCACTTAAAACAGTCTTCACATTGAGCCCATTGGATCTTTTCACTGACACAGTTTCAAAACAGCATTAGTATTTACTTGGCCCAAAAAGATTTAGACACAATAACAAGTCCATTAACAGTCGTAGCAAGACCTTGAGATATGGTGTAGTCTTAAGAAATATAAATGAAATTCAGTTTCAAGACAAAAGAATGAAAGAACTAATGTTACATTCCTAAAATGGAGACCAAATATGGATGAAATGAAACGTGCAGATACTTGCAGGATGCAACATTTAATGAAACTCAGGATACCATCGCTCAACATTCAATGCAAGTGAAATATTTTAACTCCGTAAAATTCATACAAAAATCAGAAAATGAAAGAAAAATATAGAATCCAGCATCAGCATTATGCAAATAATTTTATGCCAGAATAATATTTCAAATAGTTTATACAATCCAAATAATACAATATTAATTTGATTGTTCATTAAAAGGAGAAACATTATCTTGGGGTGAGGTCAATTCTGTGCAAACAAACACTTCCTCGCGCAGATAAAAACTCCACAACTAGCGTAAGAAAATAAAATCAAACTGGAAAAATTTGAATACAAGTCTGAGCATTTAAGTGATTTACCCCTTATGATCTGTTGCAAAAATCGTAGGCCTCCCAATAATCGGTGCATCCTGCTAGAGTGAATCAAGTCAGAGAACCTGTTGCCTTTGAAAATAAAGCACTATGGTAGTTGATCATCATTTGACAAAAACTAGCCTATCATGTGAATTATAGGATCAAAGGAGTTTATAATTTTGAGAAGAAAAAAAAAAGATAACGTCAAAAGTCTCAGCGAGTTATGTAGCCCTTGTTATTCTTGTCCAACCCCAATTGTGCCCTAACCTTTTGGTCTGCTTTTGCCCCATAATCAGTATCTTCCACAGCACATACCTCTCTACCTTCCAAATCTCACAAGATCTCATCACTAGATATAAGAAAACATATATGGCATGGTCCTTTTGATAACTTTAATCAGATTTTTTTATATTTTTTATATTTTTTGGATGAATACTTGAATTTTGTTATGAGAGGCAAGTACTGACTCAAAAAATTACAGATGTTGCTATATTCTCACCAGTAGCTGGAAATTGTTATTAACAATTGTAGAGAACAAAATTCGACACGAGTTCAAGTCAAACATGAAATGAGACAAAGCATAGTACCTCATATTCTTCAAACTCAAAGCCTTCAATCACCATAACACTTGGGAGATGGTTTGGAGGTGGGCGGAGCAGTCCCTGAGCTTGTTTCCATGTCAGCTTCAGCTCTATCAGGTCCTCATTTTCAATTCTTAGGCGTTTACTCTTTGAACCCAATGTGCTATTCTTCCTCTTACCACGGAAAGAAGATTTAGCTCCCTTGGCTAAGCACCCAGATTTATCATGTTTTGGCCATGGAATTGCTTGATCTGCTGAATTAGCCTGGTTGATTGACGAAAATCCAGGTGATACCGAATGACCTTTTAATTGATGAGTTAAAAGAACTTCACCAGGTTTGCTTTTTTTTGCATTAATATTTCCGTTCATAGCAACTCCATTACTAGCATTGACAGTTTCACAGCCCTGTAAGATTAACAAAACGAATAGTTATACAAAGGCTTACATATTCTACAAAGATGCCAGAACTTATCGAGTGTATGTCATGCTACACCCAAAGACATGCAGCAAATTAAACGTTAATGTTTACTGGATTGCAACATTCTCTAATTTAGGAGTTTGAGATTAGGTACTTCTAAATCTCAAAATAAAAACAAATAATATATTAAAGTACAAGTAATCCACATTTTCATAAATATGCAATCATATTGTCTGGTTGCTAATTTCCAGGAATAATTGTAACAGCTGAAATGCAGTAATGACTTGAGGCAATCACAAATATCTTCTTCTTTTTCTTTATTTTTATTTTTTAAATAAGTGATCTCAAATACAACTCCACCGGGATTATTTAACAACTCTACCGGTCCCAAGCCCGGGTAAAAGAGGAGGGTTGTGTGTTAGGTAGTCGACAGCCAACACGTAAAAAAAGCCACTCGGATCCCTTATGAAAATGAATCCTGCTTTGAATCAATTAAATGCTAGGTTGTTCCCCCTTAAGTGAAGCGTTGTGTCTGCCTCCAGGTGTTTTGAAAAGTAAGCAAGGGGTGCCACATCAACACTTGGGTGCAGTGAAAAATGGCAAAGGTTTCCGCGTTTTCCTAGACGAGCGCGGATAAAGAAGCTAGTCCGAGACTATAGATTTAGGGTAGCCACATGGAATGTAAGAACTTTAACTGGTAAGACTATAGAATTAGTAGATGTCATGATTAGAAGGAGAGTTAGTATCTCTTACGTACAAGAAACTAAGTGGACAGGTGAGAAAATTAGGAAAATAGAAGATACCGGCTTTAAACTATATTATAGTGGCAAGGATAGATACAGAAATGGGATAGGAATAATAGTTGCCAAGAATTTTGTAGAGAATGTAGTTGCGATCATTAAGAAAGATGATAGGATTATATTAGTTAAACTAATTATTAGAGAGAATATAATGAACGTTATTAGTGCATACGCCCTCCAAGTAGGATTAGATGATCAGATTAAGAGAGATTTTTTGGACCAAATTGATGAAGTATTAGAGGAGATACCTGTAAGAGAGAACCTAGTTATAGGAGGTGATTTCAATAGCCACGAAGGAATAAATAAACTAGGATATGAGAGGGTGCATAGTGGATATGGTTTTGGTGATAGAAATGAGGCTCAAAAAAGTATTTTAAATTTTGCGTTGGCTTTTGACCTGGTGGTGGCCAATACTATGTATAAAAAGAGAGAGGAGCATTTGATAACCTTTAAGAGCCGGTCAATTAAGAGCCAAATAGATTACTTTCTAGTAAAAAAAAAGTGGACTGTCTCGAGATGTTGACTTTTTATGGGAAACAGTTCGACATTTAACTTCTTTTTGGGTGTCGATAAATCCTTTGTTCAAAGGAATTCCTCTTTTTATTATTGCATCAGATTGGGTGTCAGTTTGTGATATGTAGTGTCCTCTTTGTTATGAATTTCGTCACTTTGGGCTATTTTGTCTTTGGGCAAATTATACAAATAGTCCCTATAGTTTGGGGCTTGTGTCACTTTGGTCCCTGACTTTTCAATTGTGACACATTTGATCCTGAATTTTGAATCTTGTTTCAAATAAAGACAATTGAATATATAATTAGATTTTTCAAGGGTAAAATTGTCAATTTGATAAAATATAAACTAATTTGACAAAAAAAAATATCAAGCAAATATTTTTGAATTTTTAAAAATTATTTCTACCTACTAAAAATAAAATTATGTAAAATTGATAAATCTTTTAGACATTTTTTTTTTACCAAATTAATTTTTATTATGTGTTTGGATGATGATCATGTAAAATTAATTTTAAAAAAATAATCATATAATTTTTATTAATTTTAAATAATTTTATCATTGGTGGATAAAAATAATTTTAAAAAAATTAAAAATATTTTTTTGACCTTTATTTTTGTCAAATTAGTTTATATTTTATCAAATTGACGATTTTACCCTTGAAAAATCTAATAAAATTTTCAATTGTCCTTATTTGGAACAAGATTCAAACTTCAAGGTCAGATGTGTCACAATTGAAAAGTCAGGGACCAAAGTGACACAAGTACAAAACTATAGGGACTATTAGTGTAATTAACCCTTTGTCTTTTTATGTGTTTTTCTTTATAAAGGATGCCTTATCCTCATTTCTTTTGCCTTTTTGCCTTAATAAAATATTTGTTTATTGCTAATAAAAATAAAAAATAAAAAATAAAAGTGGACCGTCTAAAATGCAGCAATTATAAAGTGATTCCTGGAGAGCATGATATCTCAACATAGGATTTTGATACTAGATTTATGCCTTAAAGGGCTACACCAAGCTAAGAAGGATAGTGGACGTCGTAGGACAAGATGGTAGGACCTAAAAGGGGATAAACTAAAAATATTTTAGAATAGAATGGATAAAGAAGATACTTGGGACTTGGAAGATAATGCTAACACTATATGGAACTCGATGGCCAACTGTATGAGGAGAATCTCAAGAGAAGTTCTTGGAGAGTCGAAAGGAAAGTGACCCAACTCTAGAGAAACTTGGTGGTGGAGAGAGGAGGTTAAAACGGTAGTAAAAAGGAAAAAAATGGTGCTTTAAAAAGTGGTAGAACGATAGAACTGAGGAAAACCTTAAGAGCTACAAATTGGCTAATAAGGAGGTCAAAAAAACAGTAAAAGAGACTAAACTGAAAGCTTATGATGACCTATACACTAGACTAGATAGTAAGGAAGAATAGAAGAGGATATATAAACTTACTAAGCTAAGAGAAAAAAATAAGAGACTTTAATCAGGTTAAGTGCACATGAGGACTCTAAGGTGTTGGTGAAGGATGAAAAGATTAAGGAAATGTGGAAGAATTATTTTGTGAAGTTAAATGAGAAACATGAAGGTAGGTCAAAAGAGGAGAAAGTAGGTAATAATAAAGAAAATCAAGACTACAAGTTTTATCGTAAGATTATGAACTCTGAAGTGGAAATAGCACTTAACAAGATGAAATCGAATAAGGCTTTAGGACTCGATGATATTCCTATTGAAACTTGGAAATGTTTGGATAAGAAGGGAGTGGCTTGGTTGACTAAGTTATTTAGCAAGATTTGTTGACTAGGAAAATGCCAGAGGTGGAGGAAGAGTATCTTAGTGCCAATCTATAAGAATAAAGAAGATGTCCAGAACTGCAACTACTATAGAGGAATCAACTAATGTGTCATATAATGAAAGTATGGGAGATAGTGATAGAATGTTGACTACGAGATATAACAGAGATGTTAGATAATCAATTTGGGTTTATGCCTGGTAGGTCAACAATAGAAGTGATCTATCTTTTGAGGAGAGTAATAAAAAAGTATAGAGAAAAGAAAAGAGATTCATATTATTTTTATCAATCTTGAGAAAGCATATGATAGAGTTCCTCAGGATATAATCTAGTGGGTGTTAGAAAAGAAAGGGGTGACAAAAAGTTACATTGATGTAATTAGAGATATGTATGAAGGAGTTGCAACCATTATTAGATCGCTGGCTGTAGAGACAAGTGAATTTCCAATTATTGTAAGGTTACACGATCAACCTTAACTCCTTATCTTTTTGCTTTATTTATGGATGAGCTGACGAGAAATATTTAGGATAATATGCCATGGTGTATGTTTTTTGCAAATAATATCGTGCTAGTGGATGAGACTAGAGAATGAGTTAATACTAGGTTGAAAACTTGAATCTAAAGGATTTAAGATAAACAGAACTAAAACATAGTACATGAAATGCAATTTTAGTAACAGTAACAATGGAAGCAGAAAAGAAGTGAAGATTGAGGACCAAGCACTACCTAAGAGTGAACATTTTTGTTATTTACGATCGATTATCACAACAACTGGGGAGATTGGAATGAATGTAGTCCATAGAATTAATGCGAGATGGCTTAAGTGGAGGAGTGCATTTGGGGTACTATGCGATAAACGAGTACCCGCTAGACTAAAAGGGAAGTTCTATAGAACGGCTATTAGACTAGCGATGTTATATGGGACGAAATATTGGACAATCAAAAAACAACATGTAGATAAGATGAGTGTTGTTAAGATGATGCTAAGGTGGATGTGTAGCAAGACTAGAAAAAGCAGAGTTAGAAATGAGTATATTCAAGAATGGGTAAAAGTACCGATAGAAGATAAATTGAGGGAGAATAGATTGAGATGGTTTGGTCATATACAATAGAGACCAACAGATGTAGTAGTAAAGAGATGTGATACAATGACGGTAGATGGAAGTGTTAACGGAAAGGACAGACCTAGATTGCACTAGACTAGTATAGTAAATAGAGATATTAATCTCCTTAATTTGACTAACGATATGGCCTTGGATAGAGTCAAATGAAGAAGAAAGATTCATGTAACCGATCCCATTTAATGGGACTCAAGGCTTGGTTTGGTTTGGTTTGATTTGGTTTGGTTTGGTTTGATCTCAGATATACATAAGCATCACATATTTCGAGCACATCAATTTCAGGCTGACTAGATTTGAGCAATACTGATATAGATATTGCCTATATTTGACAGTCATTTTCTGATGAGAACATGATTGACTCTAGAAACATCAAATTTCAGCTAGTTGTATTTTATGCCACTAAATGCTGCAAGCGAGAAAGAGTCCGTTCAAATTCTACACCAAGCCCATGGTTATTTAATATTTCATAAAATATTTTCTGCAGTTAAAAATGTTATTAAAGATTTAAGAACACTTCTAATTCAACTATATGGGATATAGAAAATATCAACATACAGTTTCTACAACCTAATTTCCACACCTGTCAATACACATTAAGTGAAAACCAAGTTTCGCCTCCACCTCGATCCCCGACGTTCTTTAATTCACTTCAGTTTTAACTTCTTAAGTGGTTACAACTACTACTAAAAGTTTTAACTACTTGAGTTATACTACTAAAAACATGTATGACTATCAGTATTTAAAAGTATTTAATCAATTTGTAAAAGAACAAATTACAATTGCTGCAAATGCAAAGTGTGTGCCCTCTAGAATCATATTCAAAATAACAATAGTTATGTCGCATGGAAAGAAAAGCAATGGCATCATCTTCCAAGCCTTTTCAGAAATTTTAAGGAAACAATCAATAATGGATGGGTGTTGAATTACCGGACTTGATTGATGCAACCACAGGTACATTACATTATTACACTAACCATGTACAACTGTTAAGTAGAGATAATGGGTTACTGAGAAATGGGAAAACATGAGCATTTACATGGACAGTAGAATCTCTCCTATATACTAATATTTGGTCAGACAGTAAATATTCTTTACAGAACCATAAAATATTTAAAAAATTAGTACTGCCTTATTGTTAAAGTCAAACCTGATCGGATGGTGGAGCAATTGAGGCCTTTCTGAATCCCATGACCAACTTCCCTTCTGGCTCTATCCGACTAAATGTTACTGAAGAAATAAAATCAAACTTCAGAACAGAAAGAACTCACTATAAATTCAATCAAACACTTCCATGGGCCACTTAGGAGAGGGAAGTTGAAGTGAAGAGACAGCAATTGAAAAACCACCAAAATGCACAAGCATAACTTTTATGCTACGTTGCTAAATGATCAAGATAGGCATTAACAATTCTTTTCATCAGTGAACAGAGATAAACAATAAATTATGAAAGATATTCAAGCAATACCAAACCATGCAGACAAAATACTCCAAAGATGAAAAGGCAGGGATGAATAAGGAACAACAGTAAGCAAGGTCTCAACCAAAAGGACCATGATAGTAATATGTTACAACATTCATCTCAACCTAAAAGCATCACTCTGAGCTACATGGAAGGGAACCATTCAACTAAAGCACAGGTTGGAATCTCCCAAAGGGTTGTTTTTCTAGCATTTAGCAATGTCAGAAAGTTACCTACGTCACCAGCTTGCAACTGCATTGACTGTATACAAGGAGTGACCCCCTCTAGAACATACATTCTGCTGTTATTGTTGGGCCAAAATCGGAATTGGAACATCCATTCCTTCCCTTTTGAATCCTGGACTTTGAGAGGCAAACCATCTGGCTGAGAAATTGGCGGAAAGTAAGCCTGTTTCACAGTAAGAATACATGACAACTATATCAGGAATGTTTAAAAGCTAGAAAATGTTACCATCCGTATTTATTTATCCAGTTTTGTTTGAATAAACAATTTTTATTTATTTATTTATCAAACGGGCTTAATTGATTTTCACTTAATACATTTAGTAGTGCTAAATTAGGTTATCAAACAATACCCATGAAATTAAGCATAAAAACTCACCTCTGCGCATTTTTTTGGAAGCACTAAGCGCCCTATCCTCCCTGCATCACTGGCACTTAACATCTTCTCAAATAAAGGAGTAATTACAGAATTTGAACTTACATGTGGTTAAGGTTAATAAGGTGCTAAACTGCTTAATTACAAATTAGAAAAATTTAGGATAACAAGAAACTAGATTGTTTAATTGCACATTAAAATAGCCTTTTCACCAAATAAAAATAAAAATAAACTATAGCATCTTCTGTGAAAACCAAAAAATTAAACTTCAAAGATTTTGCATACAGGAAATCTGAATTCAGAACAACCTGCTTCTACAACTATAATCTTAAATCCCAATATCATTGGGTAAACATATCATAAAATCTTAAACACAGCACCATGTAGAACAATAGGATACTCTCCAGAGATTTGCTGGAGCTCTTGATCAGTTATCCTGGGCCAGTACCGGGGAAGTAACTGATTTCGTGATCGGGCATCACCTCGAGGCCTTCCATTTCGTATCTGAGTTTCCCCAGAGGAGTCGGCTCCATCATGCCCACAGAACTGCTTCCCAATTAGAGGTGGAGGAGTTAGTCGTGGTGCATGAGTGCCAGAAGCCTTTGTTTGATCATTTGCAACATTTGGCGACACAGAAGATACAGCCAAACTATAGTGTGAACCAGAAGTGTCATTTTTTGAGAAGGTCAATTTCTGAGGAACATTTACACATGGATTAGCTTGCTCACCACAGCTGATTCCTGCAACAAAATGCCCACATCAAGATAACCAACGACTCACTGTGAATATTAGAAAACTTTCCCCTGGATGTAGGAGGAGCATAGCAAGTAATAAACTTTCTTCATTCATTGGATCATATATAGGTAGGAAAAGATCAATACCTGCATTCCCATTTTCAAGTGTTTCGGATGTACCAAGCTTCAGGGTACCATTCATTAATCTTGCAGATGAATCATCTACTTTCTTCTTCTCCAAAGAAGAGGCAGATGGTCGCTCACTGCTAACAAGTCTATCAATGCCACTTGGTATGTGAACTTCAAAAGGCATCCTTGGTTGCAAGTCAGATTGGGCAGCCGAAGAACTGAATAAACTGGGTGCTTGCCGCCATGGCACTGGACCTGATCCAGCCATCTGACGCCAAGTTTTGGTAGAGAGGTCTTTAATTCTTTCAGGCATTACAGGAAGGAAGAGAGAAGGTGGAGGCCAGGCAGGATTTGGTGTCTGAAACATGCAATAAGATATTGTACTGTAACATGATTTTTTGTAGACGCAGAGGAGCATAATGTTATTATGTGACAGTTGAAGCAGGCTGCTAGATAATACTTAAGAGAGAAAAGACATTAGACCTGGTCCCACCCCGTGCCCATCCATAATTTGAATCAATCATATGATAAGCTCAGTTTTAGTTGCAGTAACTAGTAAAAGGATATCAAAACAATTCAACCCATAGTAGAGAATCAGCATTAATACATGGAATTTGCCTGGCAAGTTTCACTAATATGGCATTACTGATAACCCAGTGGTCGCAAAAATTAAAAAAATAATAATAAATAATCATTAAAAAAAATGTAGAAAACTCACCAAAATGAAACTTTTTCTTGCACACGTTATGCACTCAATTCCTCCAGCATCCAACAGTACAAACATATGGAATGACACTATGCATCCACAATGAATTTGCTGCAGAGAAAAAAAAATAACATTAAAAGATCTGCAATAAATTACCATATGACAAAAAAGAATTAAAATTTTTAAAAATGTCCTAGGAAGACACAATTCACCTAATCTCATGTCAACTCTACAGAAGAAAGCACGTGAATCAACCAAACTAGCCAGGAAAAATAAAGGGTGTGTTTGGTTTGTGTTTGTAGAGTAGTTTTTGAGATAAAAAGTACAAAAACTTGTTTGGTTTGCCTTTTTTCAAAAATGGTTTTGGAAAATTATTTTGGGGAGAGAGTTTTAAAAAAAGTGACTGATTTGATGTGTATGAGAGAGAGTGATTTTGGAAAGTAGGTAACCAAACAAAATTTAAGATTTTTTTTGAAAAAATTTGTTTGGTTTGATTACTCTTAAAAATTTGTTTGTAGAGAATTTTTTCCAAATTTTTTTTTGAAAAACAAACCAAACAAGGCGAAAATCTTCCACTTACCTTCCCACAAGACTCACAGCACCTCCAACCAGAAGCATCCAAGTGGAAAGTCTCGCAGAACTTTCCCTCCTCATAAGCCGAACTAGAGCCATCAAAAACTATATTCATTACCTCAAAGTAAAAAAAAGAGAAATGGATACATGTAAAACACATATAAAATGATCTTTGAAACATCCCAAACGATTAAGATAACACAGGTATGGAACATTTAATTGAGGGATATGGTAGTTTTGAATTGGATGCAAACTAATATTAGCACCTTCCCCATGGCGAAAGGAAGGAAAAGAAGGTGGAAGAGTGATGAATTCTGGTAAATATGAATATCAAATCATTACACATTCGAGAGCAATCATTTTGGTAAATAAAAATATATCATCAAATCACCATACTCAGCCACAATATAATGTGTACTAGATTTGACGTTGATATTAACTGTAAAAGTTTTGAGAACACTTTTCACATATATAACACTGCCAGAGAAAATAAAAAATACACACTCATTAAAAATGTTGCAAGTATTAAGGACAGTGTAAGCAATATCACTCCCCTATGTTCACCAACACAAGTAATTCGTAGGTGGTGTCCTCTGCCACCTGTTCCCATTACAAAGGAGGCAAGAGGATATCATTTGCCAACATCCAGCGTAGTTCTCACTATCATCCTCGTTGTCATTAAGTGTTTTGCATAAAAAAGTCTAAAATGGTTCAAACTGAGGTTTTGTACAATTTCTACTTTCTACTACAGACCTAGTTCTCAACACCCATAGAAATTGAAAATTTGTCCAGAGACCTAATAAAGCTTGATACTCAAAAATTCTCAGGCAATCTTCAAATTTAACAAAAATACTTGGACACCAACAATAATATTATGTATCCATTGATAGACAACATATTGAAAATCAAAGCCCACTAGAGCCACATAATTCTGCTCCCAAGAATCATTATTTTTTTTTTTTAAAGAAGATGGTTGAATATCATAAACAGAAATGTTAGGGCGAGGGAAACATCTAAATTAACATGAGATGCAGTATTAAACAAATTATATGAATTTATTAAGGCCTTGTTTGGGATCTTTCAAAAAAGCCAAAAAGCTACTCAAAAAGTTAAAAAGTTAACACTATTCACCAAAAGTCAACAATTACGGCTGCACAACTCCCAATTCAAATTTTCCTCTAAAAACCAATTTTCACAATTTTTTATTACACATTTTTTCATAAAAAGTCAAAAAGTTAACCCAAACATCCATATTTTCAACCTCAATTTTTTAGTCAAAAAAGACAAAAAGTGCACTTATTTAGTCTTCCCAAACAAGGCCTAAATTTAATTGAGCATATAGCCTCTGACAAAGTAGAATGGCAAAAAGGATTCATATATAACCGATCCCACCTAATTGGAACCCAAGGCTTAGTTTGATTTGGTTTGTTTACAAGAACATAGAAACATGATTTCATTAGGAAAGAAAATTGCCTAATCATTTCTCTATTGCAATCCTGACTCAAGTAACCATAATTAGAGGAATCAACATGTTTTTATAATGTAATGTAACTTGTAAGCTGATCAGAAGATTAATTTCAAAGTATGATTAATTCTGTTTATTTGAACTTATACATCATGAAAACAGGGATAGAAACTTGCAAATTGTAAAGTCCAATTTCAAATCTTTTCTCTTCCGAAGTGTGGGGTGCTCTCCAAATCATTCGCACTTGCACACACACACATTTTACGTTTAATTGTCATAACTAAGCCTACGTAACACCTGAAACGTAAGCCCTCAAAAAGATGACAGGATCCAAGAATTTGTATTTTCATAATTTCATGGTGGTTTAAACCATGGTTGCAGCAATTTTCTTCAATTCTAGCCCAAGTAACACTTAAAACCTCTTCGATAATCCTGCACATATCCATCACATCCTGAGCACCTATAGTTCGTGGATTTTCATATTAGACATGTAGGCAAAACTTTGTAAACAACTCTCGCCATCTGAATTTCTAATATTATACTGTCTTGAGAGAATGTGTGTCAATGTTACAAATAGGACAAACGAAACCTGCAAGCAATCCACTATTACCATTTGAAGAACTGGACCACCCAACTATTCTCCAACCAGCAGACTAAATTAAATTCCAACCCAGTTGTTAACTATCAATTGGCTGGTTTTTGAGATCTCCCAAACAGCTCCTTAAGGTATATAAATCACAGCAATCCCAATACACGTTGCCATCTGAACCTTACACATTTTGTAATTGACCTTGCTTTTGTCAATTCTGAACAAAATATATAACCTATTCAATGCAGATAAAACTTCCAAGCAATACTAAAAGAATGAGCAAGAATTTCATTGTCCAATACAAATAAAAAAATCCTTTACCTACTACCCTGATTCATCGAGTAATAGCTCCCAAAGAAATTTATCAAGAAAAATTTCTCTTAAATGTATTTGAGACAATTAGCTACAAAACCTCTCTCTCTAGTTAGTTAGCTAGTTGGTTGGGGAGAGTGTTTGGATTTATTTTCCATCAATTTCAATAGAGAAAGTACACTTTTTTTCAGTATTTGGCAAACCCTATCTGAAAGAGCAGACCAATAGGAGAAATAAAACTCTAGTAAATGCATCCCATAACTCCACATCAATAAATGCAGAAATCTACGCATGAAATTTCACTTATCCAGCACCAAGTCCTTATAAATAAAATTTAGCAAACTCTGTTTTCTTTTTAGATAACTGGGTGTCCGGACCCGCTTCCAGGCACCTCAACTAATCTCAAAACTCTCAAGTTAACAACCGGGGCAAACCTCAGCCCCTTAGATGACTCAAACTCAAGACTTTGATCTTATCCACAAATCTTTACGGCTCGGCCAACCTTGGGTTTACAAATTAGTCCATTACCACGTAACTAAACATCCACTAAGATGCTACCAAATCAAGCAAATGAAAAAGAAGCACTACCAAAGCCCTAAAAACACACACTTTGTTAATTCTAGTTGATAGAACCGAAGAAGAACAGGCACTAAACCATTCCACAAATCCCAAAATACAACAAAGACAGAAACAGAAGATGAAACATTTTTAGCAAAGTGAAGTGAAAAATTACTTACGCGCATCGATCACAGAGGTCGGCAAACTCGCCAGTCCGACGACGCCAACCTTTCCTCGACCGTTCCAACAGTTCCTTACAGTTCGAATTGAAGCAATTCTTCAACGACGAAGACATCGAAAGCTTTGAAGAGAGGAAAAATAAAAAGAAACCCTAACTCAGTCTAAGAGAGAGAAAGAACGAGAGAGTAACGTAACAGCGATTCCACATCTGTAGAAACGACAAAAGCATAAGCCCTAGGCTTAAGCTAGAGAGAGAGAGAGAGAGAGAGAGAGAGAGAGAATGGGTGAGTTGGGTTGGTGGGTAGTGCTTGACGGGTGATGAGAGAGAAGGGAAAGGGGGAGTTGCAGAGGAGAGGAGTGAGAGAAGAGATATATATATATATATGTAAGGCTTTGGAAACACGTCGAGTGAGGAGTCTTTAGAGCCTTTGATGGCGTTGTCGTTTCTCTCTTTCTTGTTTCGGCGTCTTTCTCTCCCTTGCTGCTCTCTTTTTGTTGTCGTCGTCCCTGGTCGTTGACGACGATAATTGGATAAAAGCCCGTATCATCTGAAAAAATTAAAAATTATATACATACACCTACATGTTTGCGTATACAGAAGCGTAATTGCACAAGCTACATTTGGCATGGACTTTTCTGATTAGGAAAATGAGTGGGAGCACTAATTAGTGCTACCACTAATGATGTGGTAGTAGGTCTCATCATGAATAATTTGATGTTTTAGTCTTGGTGTTGTATTTTTTTTCTTTTTTTATTGAGTGTCATGTCATTAGTGGTCTTTTTAGAGCTCCAAAATTAGTGGTCTCTATCATTGTTGTTCTGATTATCAGTGGTGATAGATCCCACTAAAAATGGACCACTAAGCCAGCTCTAATGAGCTGGCAGTCCAGAAAATTAAAAAAAATAAAAAATAAAAAAATAAAGAGTAAAACATCAAATCAATTAGGGGCACAGTATTTTTAGAGCTATTAGAACTCCTTGTTTTTAGTGGTCTCAAACAATTTTCTTCTGATTATTTTAGTTTAAAAAAATATTTTTTTCGTCTCAAAGTATTAATTTCTTATTCTACTTTTTATTATTCTAAAATATTAATTTTTCTTCAAAAATTAAGTACAAAAATAATATAAATTTTCTATTTTATTTTTTTTTTAAATTAATAAACAATATAAAAAATACAATTATGACATTGATATTCCCAAAAAATTATTATCAGAAGGGTAATTTTGAAAAATCAACTTTTTTAAAGTGCAATAATTATACTATCAAAAAAAGTTATATTTCCAAAAAAGACCATTATTTTGGGACAGATGGAGTAAGATAGATTAAAAAGTTAATAACATAAAATATTATATATAAATCATAATTATTTTATTTTTTTTATAAAAGTCAAAAAAAAAGCCAAAAATTTTATCCCAAACAAGGTTAAGCCCTAAGCTAAAATAGTTAAAAAATTAAAAAGGTAATCCACATTCCAAACGAAGGCTTTTTACTAGCGGTAGGGAATTGTTACTTTCTCTTGTCTATTTTGATAATTGAGTTAAAAGTTAATTTTTTATTTTTTTAAGTCACATTATTTCTTTATTTTTTTTATATATATTTTTTTTAAAAAACTAAGAAATTAGATTTTAATCTACTTCTCAAAATAGGCCAGTTCGAACGATTTGTGATTAAAAGTATAAATCAAATGATGGATTGGCAAATCGTGATTTTCGACAGAATGACGAATTGAAAAAAAAATTTAACTAATGATCAAATATTTACATAATATATAATACCGATTTATATAATATTTTTCATATATATAACACAAACTAATTTTATATCATTTTTTTTATATATATAATTATTAATTTATAATAAATTTCATATGTTAAATCTCTATCAACTCATTTTTACTTTAATATTCGAGGTTAAAAAATAAAAATATATATGTATTAATTATAGCAGACCAGATCGGTCTCAAATGTGGATTATAAATTTTAAAATTTAATCTATAGTTAGCTGATAGAACGGTGCAAATCAATACAATTTTAACAAATTTGACGGTGTTTTGCATAGCCCTACTTTATACCCTCACTTTTTTCATTTGTTATTACCAAAAAAAAATACTTTAACTGAAATTTTTAGAACACGTATAGATGTAATTGGAACACCTATCTCACAATTACACTCATCAAATCATAGCATGATAAAAATTTTAGGAGGACCCATCTTCATCGCACCCACACACTTCAAATTCTTCATAAAATCTACACAACCACATACTCTGGAAGTTTCTCCAGCAACAACTCTTGGATTAGTTCACACTCATAAAATCTACACAACCACATACTCTGGAAGTTTCTCAAGCAACAACTCTTGGATTAGTTCACACTTCTCCGGTTTCAAAATATTAGTCCCTTATTCTATTTTTCATTATTCTAAAATATTAGTCCATTTTCAAACATCAATGATCAAAATAACATGAATTTCTTATTTTGTCATTTTTTAAATTCATTAACATTATTAATATACATAAAAAGTATAATTTTGACAATTGATGTTCCCAAAAAAATTGTGTTATTTTAATTTTAAATCAAAGGGTAGTTTTAAATTTTTAATATTTTTGAAGTGTAATAATTGTACTATAAAAAAAAGAAATTAGGTTGTGTTTCGGTGGAGTTCTAATCATGACTCCACACCCATATTTGAGTGTGATGATTGGATACAATTTTCAAAAATTAATTCCACACTTACTTTTGAAAACTCATTCCAAGCGGGATTTTGAATTTTAAAATTTGGCCTACCCTGATTGTCCAGCCGGTCGACCGGAATAATGCTTTTTTTTTTTTGACAATTGGCACATGTTATTTTTTATATTTTAAATGAAAAATATTTTCACAGTTTGTAATTTTTTTTTATAAGTTTTGAATAGAATTTTGGATTGTGTATTTGATTATGAGTTGTAAGTTTTTGAATCAAATATCATATGTCACATCAAAAATTTCAAACTCAATTTAAAACTCATGACTAAATAAATTTTCCACACTCAAATCATAATTTTAAAGCTCACAAACTCAAAATACAACTCTATTATCAAATCATAATTCTAAAACTCTACCAAACGCTACCTTAGATTTCCCAAAAGAGACCAATATTTTGGGACAGATGGAGTAATAATAATGGTTCGACATTTTTTCAATACTGAACTCCCGAACATAAACATAGGGTCGAATTAGAGGCAGTAAATCGACAAGGTCTAACCAAACTAATTCCATTTGTTTGAAAGTTCAATATTGAACAAAGCTTGAAATAACTCATTTGGAAAGTGACTATTTTAATTGATTTTTTTTACTTTTTACTAAAAAATGTGCGAAAAAATAATGAGAGCAATGTGACATCTTATAGTGACTTTTTGACTATATTAGCCAAATGCCAAACAAGGCCTTAATTTGGTCCCTTGAAATTGGAAGAACATAATACAAAATACCAACAAAAATAAACAAAATCATACTCGTCAATGGTGAGATCAGCTGTGAAAGAAAGATCGTTGGCAAGAGAGCTCATCAATAGTCCAATTGTCGGCACTGGTGCTTAATTTTCAAAGAAGTTTTGGAAAGGGGTAGAGTGCTAGGGTTTTGAGAGAGGTGGGACTATTAAGATTTTAGGAGGTTGTAGGGTTTTTAGGAGATTGTTGTGCTAATGGCAAGGGTGTGCATTTTGGTGGGTGTAGTGTTTTGTATAAAGGACTAGTGTATGTCCGTGCCTGAAGGCACGACGTAAATAATGTTAGAATTAGAATATAACTGTAATCCCAATATTATTTAAATTTATTTTTTAATTCATAAAATCACAAATTTATTATAAAATTTTGGAGTTCTCACGAGATTTCTCACGAAAACTCACTTTTGTTTATATAATATATAGCTAGATAGATAGATGTGCCTATTATATAAACAATTTTCACGGGCACACATACAATGTTGCTTTTGCTTATATAATTACTAGCCTATCACATGTGCTATGCACAGGATAATTATAAATATTTATTTTTGTTTTAGATTTTTTTTAATATATAAATTATGTTTTTTAAAATTTTTTATAAAAATAATTTAACAATCTTATCACTAACCATAGTGTATGGGAGAAGTTGAAAAGGGTACTGCAGTAACTATGCACGGGTTGTATCTATAATTATCTGTATGAGGGGATTTTAAATCCTAATTAGAGAATTTTAACCAAATCAATAAATGCAGGCATGTGGAAAGACACGTGGATTGAAAAAATGTAATAAATGCTGATTAGGGAATATATATGTGAATTGTGATTTTTAAATGTCTTCTTCTTCTTTTTTTCTTTTTTATATTATATTGAAGTTTAATATTTTGATAATAATCATGTGTTGGACTTTTCAATGAATTAAATGTCTTGTTTTTTATATTATACATTAAAGTTTAATATTTTGTTAATAATCATATTGTTGTACTTTTCAAGGAATTTTTTTTATGCTTATTCTTAATGCATTCATTAAAGTGTTATTATGAGGAATAATAATCATACGTGTTGGGACTTTTCAAGGAATTCATATGTGTTGGACTTTTCAAGGAATTTTTTTTATACTTATTCTTAATGCATTGAAGTGTTATTATAAGGGTAAGGTTTGGGGGTTGTGAAAAATTAATAAATGCTAAGGTTTTTTTTTTTTTAAATCAAAAAATCAATAGATTTAGATTGGGATATTGGAACTCTCACAAAACTTGTGGGTTAGAGATAGATATAAATAAATAGATAGATATAGATATAGCTATAGATATAGATATAGATATTTGTTTTAAATTTTTTTAATATACAAATTATTTGTTTTAGAAAAGATACTGCAGTAATTATGAGAGAAGTCAAAAAGTCTTGTGGATTGAGAGAAGTTAATAAATGCTGAGGTTATTTTTTTTTTTTTTTAAACAAAAAATTAGAAAATTAGGATTGGTATATTGGAGCTCCCACAGGCCTTGGGAGTTAAAAACTCCCTTTTGCTTAATATATAGTATAGATAGATATGAAAATTGTATGTATGCCCGTAATGTCCTAGTGGATTACGGACATACATACATTGTATGAAAATATGTGTAAAATATATTGAACAAAAAGGAAAAAATAAAAAAATAAACAAATAGAGAGAAAATTAAAAATGGGAGAAAATAAAAAAATAAAAAGAAAAGAGAGAGGAAGATGGGATGATAGGATCATGGAAGTATGAATGAAAAAAGGAAAAAGAAAGAGAGAGAAGCGGAAAAATAGAAAATGTACATGTACGATTTTTTTTGAAAAATATATCTCAGACGTTGTTTTATAATTTGAATAAATCTGAGTAGTCCAAATGTCCTAGTAGGACAAATGTGTGTAGGAAAAATTCAAAAACCATCCTGCTTTATTATATAGATGTTGAAGATTCATATAAGGTCTAAATTTATGAAGTCTATCAGGCATTCAATATATTTAAAAATAATAATTAATTGTTCAAATTCATTTAATTTGTGGACTATAAAATTCATTAATTTAATCTCCACTACACACAGTAAAAAATCTACTTCCTAATTCTGGGATCGCAGACTTTTCTATAAAATATGAATAAAAATAAATGAACAAAAAGGAGAAAATAAAAAAATTAAAAAAAAACAAATAGAGAGAAAATAAAAAAATAAAAAGAAAAGAGAGAAGAAGGTGGGATCATGGGATTATGGAAGGATGGGTGAGAGAAAGAAAAAATAAGAGAGAGAAGTAGGAAAATAGAAAATGTACATGTAGGATATTTTTTGAAAAATATATCTCAGCCGTTGTTTTATAATTTGAATAGATCTGAGTCGTCCAAATGTCCTAGTAGGACAAATGTATGTATGACAAATTCAAAAACCATCCTGTTTTATTATATAGATAGTTTTGATATTATGTGAGGGGGTTTTAGAAAATTTTTCAATTTTTGAATTTTGTAGGTGAGGGTCAAAGTAATAATTGAGATGCTATTAATATTACTCGAGTATAATGTATTAGTAGGTGTGCACCCACCCGAGAGGTGTGCTGTTAAATCTATAAAATATAAATTTTGATTTTAATTTAAAATTATATATGTAGTGTGCCGCTCAAGTAGTAAGAATGTTATTTTTAGACCAAAATGTCACATTGTCTCAACACCATGGGAAGTTAGATATTTCAAAAATCAAAATGTCACTTTGTGTCAACACCATGAGAATAGACGACTTTATGGAAGAGCATAGTGTATCAAATTTGAATTTTTTATTTTTCATATTTTTTTTAGTGAATTAGTTTTTATATTTTAGCAATTTTTGTAAATGCATCTAAATATATTTACAAAATAAATTATTTGTGAAGAAATTTAACACAATTCAATAAATATAAGAAAAATATGAAAATATATTAAATTTTTATTTAATTTTTTGTATTTGGTGAATTTTTTAGAGATTTTTTGTTTACAAAATTTATACTTTTTAAATGCATCTAAGTTAAGTGGACCTAAAATATATAAAAAAATTAATTAAAATATTAAGAAAAACACTAAAAACAATTTTAAAAATTCAAAAAATATTTTTTAAAATTGAAAAACCAACCGAGCAACAATTTTGATTAAAAAAAATATATCTTAATAAAAAAGATAAAGATATACATCCACAACTTTCTTACTAATGAATATGAAAAATGCTTTCGTAATTATGAATATCACAAGATAAATTATATTAAATTGAATAATCAATCATATGAGAAAGATTAATAAAACAAATCACAAGTCCAACACCAATAATCATTACAAGAAAGAAAAAAAAAAAAAAAAGCCCATAATAAGAAAGACATAAATAATTAAACAAAGAAATTTTAATATTTTTTATTGGCAAATACATTTTAACATTAAATAATCAATCTTTGTTCATGGTAATAATTTCTCCTAACCTCTCAGTTGAAAGTGTTTAAGAATTATTTATGTGCTTATTAATTTATTTATTTTTCTGAGAGATTTCTTATGATGCAAGACTATATATATATATTTGAACTATGATGCAAGACTTCGAGACTTTTGTAAACGGTAAATTATGCACTCACATTCTAAAGTATGACTCTCTTTTTTTTTTTCTTTTTTTTCTTTTTTTTTTTTTTTCTTAGTCCCTAAAAATATTTCTCACTTTAGTTTCTAAATTATTAGATTTTTCTTACTTTGATTCAAATTTCACCGACCTTTGACAAAAAATGTCACACGGATCGGATTTACACAAACCCATAACTAGAGACAACTCATGGAAATAAAGGAAGTTATACTTTCGCCTCCTAAAAGTATGGGCATTTCTTAAAAAAAATATTTTTACACTTCGATCCCTGATAATAATTTTTAAAAAAAAAAGTTTCTCACAATCATAATATGCTACAAAATGTGATATCACAATATGGTAACCCTCATTCCACTTTAGTTTCCCCTCCTCCCCCACCGTTAAGCACCTTCCTACCACCCCACCACACCCCACTACCAACCACCTCACCTTCGACCCCTCCAAAATAATCCCTCAATATACAACCTTTTATAAGGACCTAAGTAAGAAATGATCAATACTTTAGGAGCGAATAGTATAATTTACCCTTTTGTAATTGAAAGATTCACTTATTTTTAGTACGGTTCCAACCTGAACCAAATCAAGTTACATAAGGTTGGTTTTGGTTTTGTTTCATCGAAGGATTGGTTCAGAATCTAAGAAAGTTAAACTAATCATGTTTGGTTCAATTATGAATTTAGTGGCAATTTGAAACAAACCAACCAATGCATGTCCCTAACTCAAATGTGGACAGCAGATCATTACTATTTCACAAAACGATTGAAAATATCAAAACAATTCATCAAGACCCCAGACACTGTACTCTCTATATTTTTTCAAAATAGTGTTTGAGACTTCATCTCAACTAATTTTCTAAATGTTGGTGATAATTACAAATAAAACACCAGAAAATACAAAAAATAAAAGTTACAATAACTAATATAAGGGCTGAAGCGCGGGAAATTCGCTCTCTTTAAGGAGATTCAAGCCCTCTGCGGTTAGACAAAACCTCACACCGGTACAGCAGAAAAAACCTTGACTTGTCCCCCCAGGATACAACAACCCGACTAAGTCGTATGATTAACCAATACTGCACAATTGGTTGAACCCAAAACTTTATCGCATACACCCTTTTTTATTTGCCTGATAATCTCACACAAGACATAATAAAAGCAACCAAAACTTCTTCTCGGATATCTCAAGATAGGACATAGCTCAATATATATAGGAAAAAAAAAAAGCTAGGAGGGTCTTCCTTGGTGGATAAGAAAAGGAAGACTTGGAAGACTTGAAAGGATAAGACTTGGTGAAGACTTATCTTGGAAGACTAGGAAGACTTGATGTGGATAAGAATGGGGAGACTTGACCAAGACTTGACAAAGACTTGAATGGTAAGTAAACTTGGTAGAAAAGAAAAGAAAACCAACCTATAACACATTATAAAATTAAAATACATGCTAACATTCCCCCACCTATTTTAATATATAGGTAACAAAAACTGAGATTATCAGGCAAATAAGGATATTATGCATCATGGTAGGTGTGCTCTGCATTGAACCTCCATTAGTGAAACAATAATATCTACTCCAGAGCCAATAGTATGCTCAGCATTGAACTATGACTACTCAAGGGAAATAAATAATTATTGCACACACATAATATTCCAAGTGTTCACATAAGCTTTAAGAGCTAGCACATTACGGCCTTGTGCGATCCCAGGATTCATGAGTGTGTTTAAGAATTAGCCCAAATCTCATAGGTAGCGGCCCCACTATCACACGCACATAGGTGAATTCTGTCAAGGGTGCTCCTGTAACTATGACACCCCACTCAATAAGAGCTACAGAAATTCATTAAGAGTTTTTTAATAACTCAACATTTACAACGTTACAGGATAAATGCACTTACATCATAGGGATGGGTAAAAGGTAATTTAGTGCATTTCTCACGGCCATCATATGATCATTTTTCTCATTGAACCCAATTACAGGATCTCTGGTCCCTAGGTTGAGTATCCTCATACATGGCTCCTGCTATATTCAATGGGCTTCAACCCCATCCCCCTCGATGTATTCCAGACTCTATCTCTTGCTAATGCCTTAATTAATGGATCTGCAAGATTATCACCAGATTTAATATAATCCACATTTATGATGCCATTATTCATATAAGATCTCACAATACTGTGTTTTCTTCTAATAGGTCTGGATTTACCGTTATAATAACGGTTATTAACTCAACCAATTGCTGCGGTGCTATCACAATGAATCAATATAGGTGGAATTGGTTTTTCCCAACAAGAGATTTCATTTAACAAATCTCTTAACCAATTTGCTTCTTCACTAGCTGTAGCTAAAGCAATAAGCTTAGCCTCCATTGTTGAATTAGCAATAATGGTTTATTTTTTCGATTTCCAACTTATAGCACCACCTCCCAATGTAAATAAGTAACCAGTGGTTGATAATGAATCACCTGGTAAGGTATTCCAATCGGCATCACTGTAACCTTCAAGTACTGCAGGATACTTATTATAAAACAAGCCATATTTTATGGTACCAGATAAATATTTCATAATACGCTCAATAGCTAGCCAGTGATCACTGCTAGGCTTGCTAGTAAACCTGCTAAGTACTCAAACTGCATAGGCAATGTCAGGTCTAGTACAGTTAGTCGCATAACGCAAGCTACCAATCATACTAGCATATTCCTTTTGATTAATTACATCCTCATCATTTTCAACAGGAAATAAACGCACATGAGGGTCAAAAGGAGTAAGAACATGCTTGCAGTTATAAAAATTATATTTTCTCAAAATTTTCTCAACATAATGCGACTGATTAAGAAATATACCATCGCAGGTTTTGGTAATTTTCATTCCCAAAATATAATTAGCCTCACCAAGATCTTTCATACCAAAATGGCTACTAAGCATATTTTTAGTTTCCACGATGATATGTAAATTAGAGCCAAATATAAGTAAATCATCCATATAGAGGCTAATAATGACATGTGAATTTTCTTCAGATTTATAGTAGATGTATTTATCACATTCATTCGTTTTATAGCCATTCTCAATCATGCAGGAATCAAATTTCTCATGCCACTGTTTAGGGGCCTGTTTTAAGCCATATAGGGATTTAACTAGCTTGCACACTTTGCTTTCTTGACCGGGTTCCACAAAACCCTCAGGTTGATCCATATAGATTTCTTCACCTAGGTCTCCATTTAAAAAGGCTATTTTAATATCCATTTGAGGAATTTTTAAATCATGAATTGCAGCTACTGCAATTAATAATCTAATGGATGTGACTCTAGTAATCGGATAAAATGTATCAAAAAAGTCAAGATCTGCTTGTTGTTTAAAACCTTTTGCAACAAGCTTTGCTTTATATTTATCAATAGTTCCATCCGGTTTAAGTTTTTTTCTCAAAACCCATTTACAGCCAATAGTTTTACAACCTAGCGGTAAATCTACTAATACCCAAGTTTTATTGGATAATAATGATTCCATCTCATCATTTGCAGCCTCATTCCAAAAAACAGAGTCAGGAGATGCCAAAGCTTCTTGTAAAGTTAATGGAGTTTCCTCCACATTAAAAACATGATAATCAGGGCCAAAATCTTTTTCTAATCTGGCTTTTTTACTCCTTCTAGGTTCAAAAACTATAGGATCTTGGTTTTGTAAAAGAGGAGTAGAGGAACCAGTTTCAGATAAAATATTTTCTTGATAATTTTGACCCCCACCATTTTTAGATTTAAAAGGAAATTTTTCTTCATAAAAGATTGCATCACCGGATTCAAAAATTATTTTGTTTTCAATATCAAAAAATCTATAGGCTGTACTATTTGTTGCATATCCAAGAAAGGCACAAGTGGCAGCTTTCACACCTAATTTAGGTCTTTTAGGGTCCACAAGTCTAACAAAAGCTAGACAACCCTAAACCCTCAAATATCTCAAATTTGGCTTATGCCCTTTCCACAACTCAAAAGGTGTAACTTTTGTTTTTTTATGTGGCACTCTATTCATAACATAACATGCAGTTATGATTGCTTCTCCCCACAAATTTAAAGGAGCACCTGCTTCAATTAGTATAGCATTTGTTAAATCAGTTAAAGTTCTATTTTTCCTTTCTGCTACACCATTTGATGCAAGTGAATATGGTGGAGTAGTTTCATGGATTATTCTCAAAGACTGAGCAAACGAGTTGAATCCAAAAGATTCATACTCCCGGCCTCTATCACTTCTATATCTTTTAGTCTTTTTACCGAATTGATTTTCAATTTCAAGAAAGAATTCTTTAAATTTTTCAAAAGTATCACTTTTATTTTTCAACAAGTATACATAAGTGTATTTTGAAAAATCATCAATAAAAGTGATAAAATATTTATTTCCACCGCGTGTTAAAATTCATTCAAATTCACATAAATCAGTGTGAATTAATTCTAACAATTCAGTATTTTTCACCACACTTTTATGAGGCCTTTTAGTTATTTTTGCTTGACTGCAAACTTCACATTTCTCAAACTTATTTGTTAGTCTGGGAATTAATCCTAAACTACTCATTACACCCATATATCGGCTATTAATATGACATAGACGAGAATGCCAAAAATTCATAGAAGACAGCATGTAAACAGAAACATATGCTTTCTTATTCTTAACATTTAATTTAAACATTCCATCACAAGCATACCCTTTCCCCACAAATATGCCTTTTTTAGTGATTATATATTGGTCAGATTCAATAGTCTGCTTGAAACCAGCTTTGTTGAGCAAATAACTCGGCATCAAATTTTTCCTCATGGACGGTGTGTACAACACATCTTTTAAGACAAGCACACGTCCAGAGATAAAATTCAGCTTAACATCCCCACACTCGAGCACCTTGGTTAAACTGGAGTCACCAAGCATAACAGTCCTCTCCTCATTAAAATGAGTGAAATCTTTGAACCAATCTTTATCATAGCAGACATGCCTATTGGCACCAGAGTCTGCCCACCACTCTTCCATAGATTGAACCATAAAAATATCTGTGATCATAGCCACAAATGGTTCCTCGGTGACATTAGCCTGTGGTCGAGACTGTTGTTTCCGAAATTTGCAAGTTCGAGCAATATGCCCACTTGTCACATTTGTCAGATCTTGTGAGGGGGGTTCTTGGTTCCATTTCTTTTGCCTCAAGTAATTTTTATTTTGTAGTCTTCCAGTATTTTTCCAGATTTTCTTAATTAGCTTCAAGTGACTATTTTTATGAAATCGACCTTTAGGTAAAGTATTTCCATAAGTTAAATTTACCTTTGCAGTGGAATGCTCTTGTGTCATAAGCGCATCTTGTCCTCGTGCTTCCTCCTCTACCCGAATCCATGTGATTAAAGTTTCCAAGGACGTCTTTTTTTGCTTGTGACGCATTGACTTCTGGAACTCCCTCCAAGACGATGGTAGTTTGTCAACAATATCTGTTACAACAAGATTGTCTCCAATTTTGATGCCTTCGGATCTAACTTCAGCCACTAGCATCTAAAAATCTTGAACTTGCTCTACCACTGATTTTCTATCTATCATCTGATAGCGGAAAAAATGGCTTGCAGCATATTTTTTAGCGCATGCCTCTTCAGTGTCATATTTATTATTTATACTCATCTGCGTTGTATTTCTCGATTTTTTCAATATGAGTAGCATACTCCTCGTCGGTCATCTCTTCAGTGGGGACTTTGTTTGAATTTTTCTCAGTCAGGATATAGGCCACCTTGAGGAGACTGAGGTAGAAAAGCACCTTGCCTTTCCATTTCTTGAAATGGGCTCCCTTGAACTGGAAGGGCTTGTTGAGATCGCCGGTATTCTCGTTGGGCTTCTCCAGTACTGGCTCCATGGATTTTTGCTATTTAAATCTCCTTAAAATTGTTGGTGATAATTACAAATAAAACACCAGAAAATACAAAAAATAAAAGTTACAATAACTAATATAAGGGCTGAGGCGCTGGAAATTCGCTCTCTTTAAGGAGATTCAAGCCCTCTGCGGTTAGACAAAGTCTCACACCGGTGCAGCAGAAAAAACCTTGACTTGTCCCCCCCAAGATACAACAGTCCGACTAAGTCGTATGGTTAACCAATACTACACAATTGGTTGGACCCAAAGTTTTATCGCATACACCCTTTTTTATTTGCCTGATAATCTCACACAAGACATAATAAAAACAACCAAAACTTCTTCTCGTATATCTCAAGATAGGACATAGCTCAATATATATAGGAAAAAAAAGCTAGGAGGGTCTTCCTTGGTGGATAAGAAAATGAAGACTTGGAAGACTTGAAAGGATAAGACTTGATGAAGACTTATTTTGGAAGACTAGGAAGACTTGATGTGGATAAGAATGGGGAGACTTGACAAAGACTTGACAAAGACTTGAATGGTAAGTAAACTTGGTAGAAAAGAAAAGAAAACCAACCTATAACACATTATAAAATTAAAATACCTACTAACACTAAATATATGTAATCTTCTCATTTCATATATATTATGTAATTATCAGATTAAAAATATGAATATGACTTTAAAGGATTAGAGAATGAAACTTTTAACAATGGTCTATTCTATACCATTCACAGTTGAAACTAGTAACTTTTCGTGTGTAAGGGTAGTAGGGTGTTGTTAACTAGTACAACCTACTTAGTTCACACCTTCAATGCTTTGGGATTGTGCTTTAAAATGAAATAAGGCAATGCAATTAGGATTCCTTTGGACTTAATTTTTTGGGGTTATTTTGTCTTTAATATTTTTTTAAAACTTAAAGTCATTTTTTGTACTTCTTATTAAATTCAATAGTAAAAAAAAAAAATGGTTACAATTTTTCCGTTACTTAAAACTACTTTTGTATTTGATTTTGAGAACATAACGTCTTTTTAAGTGAGCTGAAAAAATATTAAAAAATAAATGATTAAAATTATCGAAATGAGTTTGTGAAATAAGCCCACAATCTATAAATTGAATTAGATTGGAGGAAAGCTGATCTCGTAAATTTTCTACCGCTAGGCCTTGAATCAAACTAAGGAAATAGATATATTGATGACAAGGAAAGGTACTAGCTGGGGCAATCTTGGGGGATATAGAACAAAAGAAAAAAGACAATTATAGCATGGATTTGAGATACATGTTTTGGTTTATGATAAGTACCAACTATGTTAAACACACAAGAAATGAATACCTAGGTCACATCTAACAAAGCTAACTCATTCTCTTGTTTCTTTCCTAAGACAAACCTAATTAATAACTACTACTAGTAATTAATTGACAGAGGAAACAATAATGTTGTTGGGGCGTCGACGGAAAGCCACAAGGACAAGTTGGATTGGATTTGGCCAATAATCAAAAGGTTCCTCTTTTGTTTTATGGCGACATCAAATTTATGTAAGACATGGTAAAGTTCGATCATTTATGTGTAAGTTTTCCTCGAATTCAATTGGAGCGTCCAGTTGATGGCTTGTGGTGTGGGTCCATTTGAGCCTATTAAGGTGATTTAAATTATTTATTTTCTATATTTATTAAAATCATACTTATCATATATTTTTTAAATAAAATGCAATCTAATTATATAATTATTGATATCTAATTAACTTAATTTTTATATAAATAATACTAGCATATCATCCGTACTATGCACAAGATAACATAACATGTTATTTATTAAAAATATAATAATTATATTTAATTTTGTTAATATTTTGTTTCTCGTAAATAAAATTTTATATATAAGTTTAAGAGTTTTGTTTCAAATGTTTATTTACTATAACATATAGTATAAATAGATTAAAATTGTTGTATTGATAATTAATAATTAAAATTATGCTTTGTTATAAAAAAAAATGACATAGTTCTCATATTTCACTATTTTAGAATAAAAATATATGAATTTTAAAAATTTGTCATATTGGTTTTTGAAAGGAAAATAATTAAAGAAATTTTAAAAATTTAATGAGTAAGAAAGAATCATCGTAACATGTAAAACCGCTAAAATTAAGGTTAATCCAACAAATCATTCAAATAAAAAATGGTTTAACTTAATCAGTTAGGTCAAAGACCAACCAGCTTACACAAAAATTAATTAAAGCTTTTAAATTTTATTTTATTAAAATTTAAACTGTCATTAAATATGGAAAACAATCTATAAATTTAAATTTAAAATTGACACAATATAAATTTAAAATTATAATAATCTATCTCATAATTTATAAGTTTTAAATACAAATTTAAAATAATCATAATTATCTCATAATTTTTGTATTAAGGAGCAGTAAGAGTGACATTGAAATTATAAATATATCTATATATTTTACAAAAGAATACTTTTTAAGGAGAGATATTAAGAGAGTTTCAAAATTTCATACAAAATTATTTTTAAAATCAAAACTTCTATTTGGGATTGTAAAATAAAAGTTAAATGGAAGCTAACCAATCGGGATTTTCTTAATTGTTTAAAATTAAGAAAATCAAAAGAATTAATATGAGATATTGATTATAAGGCTTTTTACTAAAAATCTCCTTTTAGTTATATAAATGGGAGTATAAGATTCACTTTATGTAAATGAAACAATTCACTTTTTCATTCTTTTCTCAAAGTGAGATTATAAAATAAAAATTAAATGGAAGCTTTAAAATTAAGAAAATTCAATAATTTCTACAAATGGGAGCATAAGATTCACTTTATGCAAGTGAAACAATTCACTTTTTCCATCTTTTTTCGGTGCGAAATTATAAAATAAAAGTTAAATGGAAGCTAACCAATGAGGATTTTCTTAATTGTTTAAAATTAAGAAAATCAAAAAAAAAATTTGGTATGAGATATTGATCATAGGGTTCCTAACTAAAAATCTATTTTTACTTATATAAATGAGAGTATAAGATTCACTTTATATAAGTGAAACATTTCACTTTTTCCTTATTTTTCCGATGTGGGATTGTAAAATAAAAGTTAAACGAAAGCTATCTAGTGGGGATCTTCTTAATTGTTTAAAATTAAGAAAATTCAATAATTTATATAAATGGGAGTATAAGATTCACTTTATGTAAGGGAAACAATTCACTTTTTTTTTTCTTTTTTTCTTTTTCCTGATATGGGATTATAAAATAAAAGGTAAATGGAAACTAGCCAATGAGAATTTTCTTAATTGTTTAAATTAAGAAAATTCAATAATTTTAGAATGTGGGTTTGGAGATTCTAGAAGACCTCTCTTTCAAAACCGCCTTTATAAGATTCACTTTATATAAGTGAAACAACTCACTTTTTATTTCTTTTCGCAATGTGAGATTGTAAAGTAAAAATTAACAATTGTTTGGGCGAAAGTTTATTTCTAATCAAGTAATCTTAGTTCTTTAGTTTATTTCAAATCAAATAAATCTAACCAATATATTTTGGTAAAATCGCTAAAATTACAGTTAAACCAGCAAATCATTCAAACAAAAAACAATTTAACTTAATCAGTTAGGTCAAAAGACCAATCAGTTTACACAAAAATTAATTAATTAAAACTTTTAAATTTTATTTTATTGAAATTTAAACTGTCACTAAATATGGAAAACAATCTATTAATTTAAATTTAAAATTGACACAATATAAATTTAAAATTATAATAATTTATCCCATGATGCTTAAGTTTTAAATACAAATTTAAAATTATCATAATTATCTCATAATTTTTGTATTAAGAAGCAGTAAGAGTAACGTTGAGGTTATCAATATATCTATATATTTTACAAAAAAATACTTTTAAGGAGAGATATTATGAGAGTTTCAAAACCTCATATAAAATTATTTTTAAAATCAAAACCTCTACGTGGGATTGTAAAATAAAAATTAAATGAAAGTTAGCCAATTAGTATGAGATATTGATCATAAGACTTCTCACTAAAAATCTCATTTTACTTATATAAATGGGAGTATAAGATTCACTTTATGTAAGTGAAATAATTCACTTTTTCTTTCTTTTCCCGATATAGAATTGTAAAATAAAAGGTAAATGGAAGTTAGTCAATGAAAATTTTCTTAATTGTTTATAATTAAGAAAATTTAATAATTTCAGAATGGGAGTTTAGAGTTTCTAAAAGGCTTCTCTTTAAAAACTCCCTTTTTCTTATACAATATATAGATATTCAATAAATTCTAAAAGATAAATATCTCATATCATTAAGATAAGGTCAAAGTAGGCCCAAAACTCCTTCAACTAGACCCTATATTCCAATTCGGTTTTGATTTGTGGCACTAAAAAGTTGGGCACTAATGCCCCTAATTTCCATATAAGGCAAAAAAAAAAAAAAAACAAAACAGTTACCCAAAATGGAAATTAGGGGCATTAGTGCCCAACTTTTTAGTGCCACAAATCATTTTTCTATTCCAATTAGTGGATTCGAGGATGCCTCTTCCATTGTTCGGAGTATTTTGAAAAGATAGTTAAAAGTTAATTTTTTGATTTTTTTGATTTTTTTGTGTAAAAAATATAAAAAATAATGTGATCAAAAATAAATTAAAAATTAACTTTTGACTTTTTATTTACTTCCCAAATGATCCCTTAATTAAGGATCGTTTCAATTTTTTATGGAGGGTTTCAGGGAAAAGTGTAGAGGTCATGAGGACCAAGTCCGGAAATCTTCTTCCGGAGGGCCACGGATGGTAAAGGATAGAGGAAAAATTGTTGATAAATCCATTTTTAAGGAATTGTATGGCATTAAATTGAAGGATCGTTTTGTTTTAGTTGTAAGGATAAAAAACCTGTTCAGTGAGAAGAACTTTGGTTTTGGTTAATTTTCTGAAAATTGAGTTTAACCAAATAAGGTGTCAAATAAACTTTATTTTATTTTTTTCATTTTTACTTACTATCGTTGGATTTCTAGTCACTGAAAAAGTCATCAAATGTGGCAATTGATGTGGCAATTGATGGTAGCAGCCGACGGTAGTTAGTGGTGGTGGTGATATGAACATATAGATAGATCGAAAATGTTTTTTAGCTCGAAAAAATCGGCCCCGAATGCCCCTAAAGCCCAAAACGACGTCGTTTTGGGCTTTAGGTTTTTTTTTTTTTTTTTTTTCTTTTCTTTTTTTCCGCCATTGTTGACGCAGAGAGAGAGGGAGAAGAGGGAGAGGGAGAGAAAGAGAAGAGAGGGATCGTGCCTCCGGCCATTTTCGACCTCCCGCCGTCCTCGTTCGTCGCCTCCGGCAGCCGTCGCAGCTCTTCCGCCCGCCCGCCGATCGCCGCCTTTGCCATCGCCGACTCTACCATCACCGATCTCCGCCTCCAGCCCATTTTTTAGGCCTCCTCCAGTCCCCCTCACCCTCCCCCTCCTCCTCCTCCTCCCCCTCCTCTGCTTCGTCTTCTTCGTTCTTCTGTCTGGAAAAAAAAAAAAAAAAAAAAAACGACGTCGCAAAAAAAAAAAAAAAAAAAAACGACGAAAACGACGTCGTTTTCATTTCGAGGCAGATTCGGGGCAGCTCATTCGAGCTCCGAATCACGGCTCTAGATAGATTAGGTAGATAAATAAGTGATAAGTAATACCAGATACATAAATAACTTCGATAGATAAATAAAATAAGGGAGATGCATGTAGACAAGGCGTAAGAAAAATAATTATTATTTTCAAGGGCCCAAAAAATTATAACTTAAAACTATTGCTTCAAAACTTTTTAAATTGAATTGATGACTCGATTACCCAAATTAATAAATGGCGGTCAAGAACATCAATTTTTCATTTAATTACTCATAAAAATAAATAAATAAATTCTTTTGGATTGTTCGGCTACCTTGTTTAGACCTGTATTTCTTTTTCATTAATATACATTTAAAAAATAATAATAAAGAACAGAGAGAGAGAGAGAGGGTCTTGAAAAAAATAAAAAATAAAGAGCTAGGGTAAAGTTTAAAGAGAATCCATCTTGTTCATACTTGCATGGCATAATCACACGAAGACACTACTTTATTTCTAAATGCATAATTCGAAACTCTACGTTTTATGGACACGTAAATTACTTCCTTCTCAAAAATCTAGAAGTCTTTTTATTAATTTATATTTTTATCACAATTAACTTGAGTTGCAAGTTTAGAACACACATGTTTATTTTTAGAAATCAGATAGGGATTGCACCGACTTGTATTTTAATGATTTAATTCGTTAATTTTTAAAAATTTTATGTATAAATTATTTATAAAAAAAATTAAATTGCTTAATTATAATAACCATGCAAGTTATTAACATTTGTCATTTAAAATAAGCCTTGTTTGGCATAACCTATTTTAGTCCATCTTTTTATCTTTTTATATTTTTTGGGTCACATCAATCAATATCTCCTCTCTATTTTTCTACACATCTTTTTATAAAAAGTCAAAAAGTACACTTATTTTGGACATCCCAAACCACCCCTTACTTTCTTCTTTTTTTTAAAAAAAACTATGAAATCAAGCAATTACATTTATTGGATCATCAAAATAAGGCAATTGTTGAGCCCATAGGCCCAACTTTATCAATCTAATCCAAAAAAGAACTGGAGACAACCTAGACTTCTTCTTCTTCTTTTCATTTTAATTAAATGGTTTGTGACATAGTTGGGATTAACTTTTTACAACTTCTTAAATTGGCTCTTGGCTTTATTATGAATTTTTTTTAAAAAAAATTCATAATTAAAGTTCTAACTCTGCTACTACTCGTTTAATGCTTTCGTTTGCTACAAGGCTTAGGATTTGCATGCAATTTGCTAGGTAAAATACTTCAAAGACAAAAGTCATTTCTTAGGTAGCGTTTGGTAACGTTTGCGTTTTTTGTTTATGTTTATAAAAATTTTACAAACTGGTTTTTGTTTATTTTTAGAAAAACATAAATTACAAACGCGTTTGGTTCGAACAAAATATTTAAAAAAAATTAATTGGGAAAAAAATTAATTGAAAAAAAAGATTAATTGAAAAAAAAATTAATTGAAAAAAATAATTGTAAAAAAATTATTTGAAAAAAAAATTACTCAAAAAAAAAATTGAAAACTGAAAACGTAAACTCATTTTTTGAGTTTACGTTTTTTTCCTCAAATGTATAAACTGAGACAACCATTTATAAACCAAAAAAATTATCAAACAAGTTTTTATGACAATTTTTAAAATTTTTATAAATATAAACTGAAAACTAAAAACAAAATGGTTACCAAACACACCCTTAACTTTCCCATTTCTGAGAGTGACTGTCTTCATTGAAAATCAATCATGCATTTTTATTTTTTTTATTTTGGATTGAGAATCAATCATGCATTGCCTGACTCAAAAAGATGGTTTAGTCTATGAAACCATTCATGCCCACAGACTCTAGGCCGTGTTAATATAAGAAAGAGTCCACAATGAAAACCAATAAAAAAAAAAAAAAAATTAATCTTTGTTTTTTTTTATAAATATTGACCTTTTAATCTTTTAATTAAAAGTGTACAAGACTGTCAATCAAACTATAACTTAATTGATTAATTTTGAACTTTAGGGCGCAGACACAACAATAGAACAAAAAAGAAGATTGAACTAGATAGTATTGTTTGGCCTGTGAGACTACAATAGGTCTTACTCTAATAATTTGATCCATTCATTTTTAGGCTTGTACATGTAGATTATTCATGACAAAAATCAGATTGAATTATTACAGTTTGACGTGTGGTGGCCCCACAAACCAAACAACACCATCCAATTCAATTTGTTTTATTTTTTTTAGTGTTTTGCCTGTGCCCTATAGTACAAAATTAACTGATTGAGTTAGCTTAGTTGGCAACTATTGTATACTCTCAATTAAGAGGTCACAAACTTTTTTCTTTCTTTTTTATATGAATAATCTAAGCACAAAGGTTCTCTTTTTTTTAGTGTTTTGCCCGTGCCCTATAGTACAAAATTAACTAATTGAGTTAGCTTAGTTGGCAACTATTGTATAGTGTCACAAACTTTTTCTTTTTTTATTTTTATTTTTTATGAATAATCTAAGCACAGAGATCTAAAAAATGGTCCAATCAAATTATCGAACTAAGTGTTAGGAAATCGGGAAGCCCACAAGCACATAGCAATACTTTATCCAACGTGAAACTCTACCTTCACACATGTTCCAACAATCTTGGAGAGTCCATCTAATGTGTATTAACACTCATCTTTTTTACTCTTTATCCGATGTGAGACTTTACCTTCACATATGCTCTAACAATCTTCCCTTCACACTCGCTTTGCTCCCTTTCAAGTCTGATGACTCGCTTTGCTCCCCTTCAAGTCTGATTTATCATCAGCAGATTTATCATAAATCATATGTACTCTCCTTAATCTTGATTTATAACTCTCCAACATCGAGTCTAATTTGGGCTACCTGCACACACTCTATCATAAGGCATCATACTCCATTGACAGCTACTTTGTCGCGGTTCAACCTTACCATGTGCATCAGGAATTTTCTTTGCTCCAACAAGAGTTGTCATAGATTTTTCTTACTCCATTAAGAGTCTCCGTGCAAACCCAAGGCCAACAACATCTTCCAGCAGAATCCGCCTGTAGATCATCTATCATTGGCTCTAATACCAATTGTTAAAGAATTGGGAACCTCTACAAGCGCATAGTAATACCGGCCCAATCCATCTATAAGTAGAGAATTTATCTAATATATATTAACAATCATCTTTTTTACTCTCTATTCAATGTGGGATTTTATCTTTACACATATTTCAATACGACTCCACAACCCGGATTGTGAATCAAAGAAAAGTTGGACCTAAAAACAAAGAGAGAGAACTATGCCATCCTGAAAGTCCAAATTAGGGCCAGGTAAAATTTGGATCATGTTAATGGATTCAACGTAAGGATCACGATTTGTTGATTATCTCATAATTTATTTATTAGGCCGAAAGCAACTTCGGAAAGGTGTCTTACAAGTTCCAAGCTGTAAAAAGGTGCATTCCATTAGACTTACAAATTCATAATTCATACCTATTTCATTAATAAGATCCTAAACATGATTCACACTTTTATGATTCATCTGCATGGTATCATCTTTTTTGTTTTCGTAGTTTTTCAAAAAAAAATAATAAAAAGTTCAAATAAACTTGTAAGCTTTTGTGCACTTTTTTTTTTTTCCTGAAAAATAATTTTGGGAAATCATTTGTCAAACAAACTATTCGTGCCATTTTTCCTTTTTTTTTTTTTTGTTTTTGTTTTGGTAGGATAAATTATATAAACACTACAAGAAAAAACATTTTTGCCGACCACTTTTAGCTACCAAAACCAATTTAGTCGCCAAAAGTCATGGAATTGGCTACCAAAAATAATTTTAGTCGGCAAAAGTCAACTTTTTAGCTACTAATTTTTTTTAGTAGCGGAATGTTGATTATTGGCTACTAAAAAAAATTTAGTAGCTAAAGATATAACAATTGGCGACTAAAATTTAGTAGCTAAACATATCACAATTGGCGACTAAAAAAAAATTTAGTAGCTGTAGAGGTACCTTTAGCTACTAAATTGTTTAGTAGCCGAATGAAAATAAAAAAATTAATTTTTAATCTTTCCCGACCAAACTTTTGGTCGCCAAATGTCAAGTTTCGGCGACCAAATTTATTTTAGTCGCTAAAAACCTACTTTCGGCTACTAAATCTTTGGTAGCCGAATGAAAATAAAAAAAATTAATTTTTAATCTTTCCCGACCAAACTTTTGGTCGCCAAATGTCAAGTTTCGGCGACCAAATTTATTTTAGTCACTAAAAACCTACTTTCGGCTACTAAATCTTTGGTAGCCGAATGAAAATAAAAAAAATTAATTTTTAATCTTTCCCGACCAAACTTTTGGTCGCCAAATGTCAAGTTTCGGCGACCAAATTTGTTTTAGTCGCTAAAAACCTACTTTCGGCTACTAAATCTTTGGTAGCCGAATGAAAATAAAAAAATTAATTATTTATATTTGTATTTATATTTATATTTATATTTATATTTATATTTATATTTTTATTTTTATGAAGAGGTTGTACACCCACCATCCAAAAATATTAATTTTTAAAAAAAATTAATTATTAAAATAATATGAATTTCTTATTTTGTCCTTTTTTTAAATCCATTAATAATAAAAAATTTACAATTATGACAATTGATATTTCAAAAAAAATATACTATCAAAAGGTAATTTTGATAAATTAATATTTTTAAAATGTAATAATTGTATTATAAAAAGAAATTAAATTCTGAAAATAGACTATTATTTTGAGATGAAAAGTACAATTAAACTATTTATACTTTTTACATCATCATATTTCAATAACACTAATAAATTAAGAATAAATCAAAATTCACAAATAAAAGACAAAATATCCCAATTATTTATCATTTCAATAAATTTTTCAATATTATTACCAGTACTAATAAAAGACAAAATATCCCAATTATTTGTAAGACTTATTGATATTATTTCAGATATTAAATTTTTCCTTAATTTTTTAATAATTAATTTTTTCAACTTTTTAAAATTATTTTTACGTTATACACGGTTAACAATAATCAAACACTATTGTTAATTTAAATTTGGAGGGAGACATTTCTAATTTAAATTTGAGGGATTTATAAAAGTAATTGGCGACTAAAAAAACACAGGTTGAGCTGGCTCAGAATTAAAAAAAAAAAAAAAATTTCCTTCTTTTATTTTTAATTTTCTTTCTTTCTTTTCTTTCTTATTTTATATATATATATATATATATAATATAAGAATATAAGAATATAAAATTTTTAAATATATTATTATATTTTTCAGTAAAAAAAATATTATGACAAATATTTAAGATAATTTAATATTTGTAATTTATAATTTTATTACTTATATTTTTATTTAAATATAATTTTAATATATTTGTTACTTTTATTTATTTTTTTTTAAATAATGATTTTTGTTTGTAACTTTTAATATATTTTTTTAATTCATTATTTACCGACTAAATTTTAGTCGGCGATTAGTCTTACAAAATTGAAAATTTGTGCTTCAGACTTTGGAGGGAAACTTTGGAGTGCTTTAACTTGAACTACCTGACATATTATTTCTTTCGTTTCCATTGCACCTGTGTTACATGGACCATTATCCCTCCCATCTCTGGTTTAGTAGTTCATATTCAAACCATGGGTTTTCATTCAATAGTTGATATCCGAAACACCAATGGTGTGGAAGTGTGAACTGAGCAAAAATGACCAATGGTATGGAAGCTTCTCATATTTGATAGCAGAGTGGTTTTCTGCTTCTCATATCAAGGAGGAGATCCAATGGTGGACAGGGTGTTTGATGAAATGCCAAAAAGAAGAATTCATCTTAATTGCAAATCAACTTTACATAGTGTTAGTATGATTTGATATCAAACCTTTCAGGCTAGAGTCAGTCCATTAGATCATGTCAAATATTTGAGACACTAAACAAGCTTAGTTATAGATTAATTGAGAGAGAGAGCATGTCTGTTTCTCTCTCTCTTTTTCTCTCTGTCTTTCGCATATCCTTCTTCTCTCTATCTGTCTCATTTGTCTTCTCTCTCTGTCTCTCTCGCTCATCTTTCTTCTCTTTATCTCTCTCATTTATTTTTTTTCTCTCTCTCTCTCTCTTATTTCTATCTCTCTCTATCTCTCTCGCCCATCTCTCTTTTTCTGTGTCTCTCTCTCGCTCATCTCTTTTCGCTCTATTTCTCTCTCTTTTTGTCTCTCTCTTTTCTTTCTCTCTCTCATTCATCACTCTTCTCTCTCTGTCTGTCTATTTGTCTCTGTATCTCTTTTTTTTCTCTCTCTCTCTCTCTCTCTCTCTCTCTCTTATTCATCACTCTTCTCTGTCTATCTGTCTCTCTCTTCTTTTTTTTCTCTCGCTCATCTCTTTTTGTCTCTGTCTCGTTTATCTCTTTTCGCTCTCTCTATCTCTCTCTTTTTTGACTACCATTACTACTACCATCGTCACCACTCCACTACCACCACTACCACTATGGCCACTACTGCTACTACCATTACCTCTCTTTCACCCCTGCCACTCCATCTACTCTACCACTACCACAACTTCACCACTAATCTCCGAATTACTACTACCATCGCTCATCTTTTGTTCGAATTACGCCCCTATATAGATTATAGGACAAATTACACTGTTACATAAGGCTTCAAGTTGTGCAATTTGGTCATTAATGTCATGGAAAAAGCGAACCCCCACCATTATCTCTGCAAAATATACAAATATTGAGAATATGATGAGCAAACCACTCAATATTGAGAATATAAAATAATGTTTAAAATATATATAATATAAGAATATAAAATTTTAAAATATATTATTATATTTTTCAGTAAAAAAAAATTGACCATAAAAAAAAAATTGATTTTTAGTAACAAAAAAAAAATGGGCCACAAAAAAATATTTTTCATTGACCATAAAAAATTAATTTTATTTTAACAAAAAATATTATTTATTAAAATATTACCCCTACTTCTACCAAATAGAAAAAAAAAAATTCATAAAAATAAAAATGAAACAAATTTTCCCCCATTTTTCACTACCCGCCCGCCCAAACTTCCCCCCTTTTTTCCCTGTGTCTTCCCCCCCTTCTCATTTCCTTTCAGGTTTGCACAGCCCAAGGCTTCCGTCCCCTCCTCCCTCCTTCCACCGCTGTTATCAGAGAGAAACCCACCACCCACAAAGCCCCTCTAGGGTTAGGGTTTCTCTCTCTCTCTCTCTGAATCTAGTTGATCTGTGTTGTTTGTGGATCCAAAAATGTCAAACAAATCACCATCTGGTTATGGAACGTCCCCCACCACCGCCACCAACAGCAGACGGCCACCGCTTCCGCCGCCGCCACCACCACCGTCAACCTTCATCTCTCGCGCCAAAGCTCAGACTCAATCCCTAATGGCCACGCGCCGCCCATGGAAAGAGCTCTTCGACTTCTCCTCCTTCTCTCGACCTTACAGCTACGCCGGGTTATTCTTGTTGTGCTCAGTTTGGTCACTGTAATTGCTCTGGTTTTTACTAATGTGGGTTTGAATGTGTTGGTTTCGCTGATAATTGGGGTTTTGATAATTTTCCTTTTTATTTCAGATTGTTTTTGAATTGCTTTGTTGTGTGAATTTTCAATACTTGTAAGTGTTTGGAAATATAAAAGCTCATTGAGGGTTTGCATTGCAGCAAGGTAATCGATCAAGTTCTTCAGCTTGTGGAAGTGCCGATGTGTTAGAAGCCTTGGGGGTTGTAATTGACCTGGACCCAGAGGTTTGTGTTATGAGTAATGCTATACAAACTTTTTTTTTTTACTCATTGATTGTCCTATTTCATATTTGAAAATTGTTTTCCTGCATGCCACATTCGTGATTAAGAAAAGTTTGTAACTTTGGTTACAAATTAACATCTTTTACGAATTTTTTTTTTAACTCATTCATTGTCCTATTTCAGATTTGAAAGTTGTATTACTGCAGGGCACATTTGTGATTAAGAAATATACATTTTGATGCAGCATTTATTGAGAAGGGCTTCAACATTGTTGGCTGGGTACTTCTCTTCCCTACACATGTTTACACTGCTTTCATTCAAATATGTATGACATGATTGTGGAGTTCACAAGGCGCATTAAGCTTCTTATTTTCCTCGATTAATGATTTCATATGTGTTTAATAGATAATAGTGAGTTCACTTGGTACAGTTTATAGCACCTTGACATGACTGACTTTCAGATGTGTTTCTTCTACTATGCAATTGCACATTCTGAGATTTGCATTTGTAACAGTCACATCTGTTGATATACTGTTATGTTTTCACCTTCTGAGAGTTGCGAAAATGTGGTTTCACCTTCTCTTCCATGCTGATCAAACGCGTATATATATATATTGTGTTGCTCTTATATAATAACCTTGGTGGACAGGGTTTTTGATGAAATGCCTCAAAGAAGAATTTAATTGCTGTCCATGACTATGTTGGTTTCATCTTTCCTCAAAGATATGATTACTTGAAAAGGAGTGAAGGAAAAAACAATACAGTAGAGCAAAACTGAATTTCATAACCTGAATTTTAGAATTATTTGGATTTAAAATTGAGATGTAATAGCTAAGTTATCAACTCAAACTTGGACAACTTGGACAACAGAAGGTAGTTCTGTTTTTAACACAAACACACACACGCACACACTTGGTGAATCTTAACACACACGCACACACTTGGTGACCTTTGCTAATAAGCTTAAATGTACCTTCCTTTTGCTTCACTTTGTCTTCAAATCAACACATGGATGGTGGAAAATGTTTTCAGGATAAATGTACCTTCCTTTTGCTTGCAGATACATATACACAGGATCAGTGGATGTCAATTTAGATATTGCACAGGAGCTTCTCAGAGCAGCTGATCAGTATCTTTTGGAAGGTCTCAAACGTCTTTGTGAGTATGCCATTGCACAGGTGAGTCAATGAATATCACGAACTGAATTGATTATTTTTATTTTTCTTTCTCCAGGACATTTCAGTTGAAAATGTTTTACTCATGTACGAGTTATCAGAGGCTTTTAATGCTACATCAACAAGGCTTTGTTGTTTTATTGCCAGTACCCAACAATAAATAAATAAATAAATAAAAAGGAAAGGAGAACTGGGCTAAGTTGTTAAAATGAACTGAGTTGAGTGAAGATTTGTATTTAATCTAATTTAATTTTTCCATTATCTATGCTTTTTATATGTTTTCCTCATCATTTTTTGTTATTTTGAATTTGGGTGTGCTAGAATTTGAGAAGACTGTTTGGTTTCTGATTTGACAAATGGAGGAAGTTCAGGAGTCATAATATGATTCACATTAATTGGAGTGGTGGTATTCTTATATTTTCATGCACAAAGTAATGTTTAATTGTTATTTATTCTTATATGTATTGTGTACTCAATTTATTTATTTATTTTATGCTCTATTGAAGCAGCAAATGGATGTTCCATATCATGGGGGAAAATTCTTCAGTTCCATATCATGGGGGAAAATACTAGTATATGATGGTCATACAGATTCTAAGTGCTCCTAAATTTTTTGTCATTTTAGGAGCTTTTCAAGATAACTTCAGGACACAGTTTGTTTGGGGTTGTTAATGGAAGGTGCGTGGATGACCCAAGATCAAAGGCCTCTGATTTAAATGTTTATTCACTTTCAGGATTGGACATTGCAACAAACCGAGACATTATTGGGATTGCTCTAGCAAATTTGATTGTATGTTAAATTAAGCAAGTGTTTTAGTAAATAAATTTAATTTTCCCATCATGTTTACACCTTCAAAATATTCTGTAAATGACATTTGATGTAGAATTTTTTGTACAGAGAATGTCTTTTTTGTATGATTTTGTGTTTGTATGGAATTATTATTTTGGGTTGGATTGTATTTGATTTGTATAGAATTTGATGTTAAAAGATCAAATTTTTGTATTGTTGAAACGAAATAGAAATAGATATATGTATTATTTTGTTTAAATACAGGATTCAGGTTGCACGAAATAAATACAGGTTGTGAAAAAATTAATTATAATAAAAAAAACACAAAATAAAGTTTTTGGCAATTAAATGTTTAGTAGTGAGAAAAAAAAGAAGTGAATTTGTTAGTGACTAACCAATTGGTAGCCAAAAAGGAAATCAATATTTTTAGTGACTAAATATTTGGTAGCCATAAAGAACCCAAAGAGTTTTGGTGACTAAAAAGTTAGTAGCTAAAAATAAATGAAGACTTTCCGCTACCAAATAGTTAGTAGCCAAAAATAAAATAAAATGAAAAATAATTTTTTGGCTACTAAATTATTTAGTCCCTAAATGTTACACATTTTGTGACTAAAACTTATCTACGACTAAAATTTTTAGTCGCTGAAAATCAAATTAATTTTATTCGAACACTTTTGGCGACTAAATATTTAGTCGCCAAATATACCCTTTGCTGACTAAGCAGACTTTAGTAGCCAAATGTTCACTTTTGGCGACTAATATTTTAGTCGCCAAAAGATACCCTTTGCCGACTAAGAAGACTTTAGTAGCCAAATGTTCACTTTTGGCGACTAATATTTTAGTCGCCAAAAGATACCCTTTGCCGACTAAGCAGAATTTAGTAGCCAAAACGTTCACTTTCAGCGACCAAAAATAGTTTAGTCGCCAATACTATCGCCGACAGAGTATAGGCGACGACTTTGGCGACCAAAAAAAGTAGTCGCTAATCACATTTGGCGACCAAAAATGGGGCTTTTGGCGACCAATATTTTGGTCGCCAAAAGTGTCATTTCCTGTAGTGAAATGGTCTCTATAGTTTATACAATGTCAATTTGGTCTTTGTTGTTTTAATTTACTCGATTTTATCAATTAATTTAACAGATTGTGTCATATTAGTCCAATAAATAACGGCCGTTAGGTTTAGTGAACGGAAACTTAAATCATATGTCAATTTGGTCTCTATAGTTTACACGATGTGTTAATTTGGTCCTTGTCAAAATTGAGCAAATTAAAACAATAAGGACTAAATTGACACATTGTGTAAACTACACGGACCAAATTGATACATCATTTAAGCACTTGATGACTTTTCGTCTACCAAACTTAATGGTCGTTATTTATTGGACTAATATAACACAATCCGTTAAATTAAAGAACAGTATTAAGTAAATTGAAACAACAAAAATTAAATTAACATATTGTATAAATTACCAGAATCATTTGCATAATTTACCCTTTTTTTAATTATAATAGAAGACATAATGGCAATGACCACATGTAACAACAAATTGTGAGAGTGGAGACTATACAGTTGGATTAATAAAAGACAAATAATATCCACTTATTTCAATATACGAGTTTTTATTAGATTTTGTCACTAACATAAGCCAGTTACCTTAAAAAAAAAAAAAAATCAAAAATCAAAAAAATCAATATGCAGTCCAGAGATTTAATGAATCAAGGCCGCACATTAATTATTATAGATAAATTTCTTGAAAATTTTGAGTACCAAACATTGCTTCACCACATATAGGACTTAATTAACATTTGTCCCACATTTAGCCCCTAAATGGGGGTGATTAATGAAAATGCAATAGATGCACATAAAAAATTAAAAAAATAGTTAGTTGTAACTTGTAAGTTATGAGTACTAGCATGTTGCCCGTTATAGCGTTCTGATTTAGACCCGACTCATTTTGTATTTTGGACTCAGGTTTCATAGCCTCGTATGATTGTTCATGTCTTTTCCCTCTATTCCTTCCTTAAATTTGGTTATGGGATTGTATTGGTCTTGTTTGGAACACGGTAGTTGCTTGATTTTTCGAATCTTTGTTACCCAGATTTTTGTTCCTCCACTCGAGCGGGCTTTACAAACTCTCAATATTCTTGCAGACCTCCAAAATATTGGAAGAGTATATTATACGTTCGAGTAGCGTTTTCTACGCTCGAGCGGCCATTCTTGAGCTCGAGTGATCTCCTTCATCTGCAAAACTTCTAAAAGTGTGTATTCGGCGCTCGAGTGTCACTTTTTGCGCTCAAGCGGAACAATGTGTCTGGCGCTTGAGCGTCAATTCTTGCGTTCGAGCAGACTGCATGTATATCAATTCGTGAAGGTGACTTTTTACTTCACTTTTTCATTCCACTCTCTCTCTAAAACTTTTCAAAAACCTAGATCTTGAGTCTCTCTCTCTAAAACACTCTCTTTCCCTCTACATTTTAACCTAGTTCTAGTGATATCTCTACCCACTTGCCTTTGTTAAAAAGTTAGAGCATCTCAAGGGTTACATTTTGATCCGATTAAAACTTGGTTTCGGCGTTCTTAAAGTTTCTCCACATCTCCCTTTGGTCTTCTAAGTTTGAGGTACGAATTTTCTACACCTTTTTATGGATTTTAACTTAGTTATTGGTTGTTGTATAACCATGATGGGTTTTGGGAGTATTTTAGACAAACCTAGGGTTTGGGATGTAAAAATCAAAAGAGGGGTTTCTAGTGAATGTGATACAAATGGTCATGGGATTTGAAACTGAGGTTATTTTGTGTCACAATTGTTGATTTTGGCATTTTGGTTGACATTTAGGAAAGAGAAAAGTTAACCTAAAATGGTTCAACTATTTATTTTGTATAAATAAATGAAATTGGTATTATAAATATGAAATTAGATGAATGTTGATGTAATGGTGGAGTTGGATATGTATTACCTCACACTTTGGAAATTTGAATAAATTATCTGTCTTGAGATTGAATATCTGTTTAAAAATATCTGTATTGGGCTATCGGTAGAGAATAGTTATGATTGTTGTAGAAATTGCATGAGGATTAGGTGAATTGAAACTAATCTCTTGTTGGTTGTCATTGAATATGACTATGTTTAAATACATTGTATATGTATGATTGTTTGAGAGGGGAAAGGGAATGCACTCCATTGTTTTGGAGGAGATGGAGGAATGGACTCCATTGAAAATTAAGTTGGCCTGTGTGTCCAGGGTGAAAGTCCCGAAATCACGTGTATACATGAGTGCCGATCTCGCGGACGAAATTTTCGTAAAATGGCAAATTAAAGTGCTTGTGTGATGATTGTGTTAATTTAGGAGCCACTGAGTTGTAGTCTCAGATGGGTTGTTTGAAAGATAATGAAATTGGCTCATGAATTGAGATGAAATAAATTAATTTGAAAGGTTAATTACACTAATAGTCCCTATAGTTTGGGACTTGTATCACTTTGGTCCCTGGCTTTTCAATTGTGACACATTTGACCCTGAATTTTGAATTTTGTTCCAAATAAGGACAATTGAAAATATCATTAGATTTTTCAAGGATAAAATCGTTAATTTGATAAAATATAAACTAATTTGACAAAAATAAATATCAAAAAAATATTTTAAATTTTTTTAAAATTTTTTTTATCCACCAATGATAAAATTATGTAAAATTAATAAAAATTACATGATTAATTTTTTAAAATTAATTTTACATGATCATCATCCAAACACATAATAAAAATTAATTTGGTAAAAAAGAAAAAATGTCTAAAAGATTTATCAATTTTACATAATTTTATTTTTAGTAAGTAGAAATAATTTTTAAAAATTCAAAAATATTTTTTTGACATTTATTTTTGTCAAATTAGTTTATATTTTATCAAATTGACAATTTTACCCTTGAAAAATCTAATTATATATTCAATTGTCCTTATTTGGAACAAGATTCAAAATTCAGGATCAAATGTGTCACACTTGAAAAGTCAAGGACTAAAGTGACACAAGTTTCAAACTATAGGAACTATTTGTGTAATTTGCCCTAATTTGAATTAACGAGAAGAAAAAGGGATTGAGATATGAATTTTGGTGCTTTATGATGACATAGAATATAAATGTTTTCTCACTGGCATTGTAAATGCACATTGTACCTATATCTTTGTTAATATCTATATACTGTGTTAGATTGTTCCTACTGAGCTTTGACTCACCCTATTTGGGAAAAATCATTTTCAGGTGTTGATGATATGCCTTCACCAAGGCAATAGCTCGGAAGGAGTTTGGAACACGAGCTCCATTTTTATACTTATTTGTATAGCCAATGGCTTAAATAGTATAGAGTTAGACTCTCTTTTGTTGTAACCAAGTAATAACTTGGAAAGTTGTAAGCCTTTAGGGTATATAATTATTTATTTAACTTTCATTTCTTTTTACTTCTTGTAACATATGTTGTAGATTTAGGATGAACTTTTTATGAATGTATATCGCATATGTCACTTTTGTATAGTGATTCAGGTTAATGGAAGTTTATTATTTTGATTTCGTTGTCTTATATATATTGTGTTGGATCGAATTATTGTAATTATTTTCGGGGCGTTACACCTGTGCTATGCACGAGATAAAATAATATATTATTTATTAAAAATATGATAATTATATATAATTTTTCTTATATTTTGTCTATCATAAATAAATTATATATATAAATTTAAGAGTTTTTTTCAAATATTCCTTTACTATAATAAAGAGCACAGATAGATTAAAATTGTTGTATTGACAATTAATAATTAAAATTATGCTTTGTTATAAAAAAAAATGACATAGTTTTAATACTTCACTATTTTAGAATAAAAATATATGAATTTTAAAAAATTGTCATATTAATTTTTGAAAGGGAAATAATTAAAGATATTTTAAAAATTTAATGAGTAAGAAAGAATTATCGTAACATATAATTTAAATTTTTAAAAAAAAAAAGTTAAAAAATGAATTAGGATTTTAAAAGAATGTGATTACAATTAAAACTAATGCCATATTTATTAATAAGTATAATTTTATTTGGATATCTATTTACACTTTAACATGCCTATTTAAATACATAAATAAATAAAAATGTTAATAATTTTGAGTTTTAAAATATGACTTTGTAGAGTTGCTATATTAACTTTTGGATGGAATATATTGGAATTTTTTTACAAAAATTGAATATTAGTCATTGAACAAATAACAAATCTTATAAGATTTAAAATAAAATTTATAATAGGAAGAGGGGAGCTTTTTTGATAAATTCCCTTTCTAAGAGTTTTATTCCGTCCAACTCATATTATTTTTTTACTATTTCATTAGGTCCTATTTGAGATAAGAAGACCAAAATACCCTCAATCTCTCTTCCCCCCATTAATGTTGATATTTAATGTTGATTGTCATTATGTTTTAGTAGTTCCCATGACCATTCCTATTGCTCATATCTTCACTTAAAAAACACACCACTATTTAATGTTGATATATATTACACACAAAAAATTAAATATGATTTTTTATTGATTGTCATTATGTTTTGGTAGTTTTCATGCATCCAAATATTGACTGTACGTAATGACGTGAATGTTCACATTAGATAACGTAAATGTGAATGTTCATATGAGATAATGTGAATGTTCACATCATATGACATGTGATAAAGTGATGTTAAGATTCACATCAGCATTGTATCAAATTACACAAGTACAAGCCTCAACTTTTATTTGAATATAAACATGACTGTACGTGATGACGTGAATGTTCACATTAGATGACGTGAATTTGAATGTTCACATCAGATGACGTTAAAAATATATTCACATAAGATGAGAGAGAATGTTCATATTATTTTTAATGTGTTGTCAATTAAAAATATATTCACATTATATAATAATATAAAATAATAACATCAATGTTATTTAATTTGTGTATAAAATTTCCTATGCCTTGATCCTTTCCCTTCTCTCTCCTTCCCCCAACATTAAATACAAGGGCATAAGAGTCTAAGAAAATAGTGTAAATCAAGAAAAATGACTTTATGGAATAAAACTATAAATACATGAGACTAAGTGGATTAAAAAAATATTTCATGAACTTCTTGGGTTAGAACACTTTTTAATAGGATTTATCAATAAAAATTCCTAAGAAGGAATTAATGATATTGCAACATGTATTTTAACAATTTTAAATTTTGAAAAAAAATAGATTAGGACTTTCGATTTCAATTATGGTACAACATTTTTATTTATATAATAATATAAATAAGGATAGGTAATAGATAGACTAAAATTATGGGGCACTTTTTCATAAATTCCTTTTCAACTACTTATGTTCCATTTAATTCATATTATTTTTTTATATTCCAATAAGTCTTATGAGTGACATAGTTACCAAAATACCCCTAATAATATTCACATTTACAGTGTAAATGTTTCGTGATGTGAATGTTCACGCCGTCAATGTGAATGTTCACGTTGTCAATGTAAACATTCACACGTCAATGTAAATATTCACATTATAAAATATGAATGTTCACATCACCAAATTGCTAATTGTTCAAAAAATATTTGTAAATGTAGAAATGTCCATAAAATACTTTAAATATAAAAATTAGGATTTGGTAGATTAAACGTTCAAATAATAGGACTTATTAGAATACAAGAATATCTTATGGACTAATTAGGATACAAACACTTGAAAAAGGATTTTCTAATAAATCTCCCTAAAATTAATTATAAATATAGTTATATTCAAAAGGATATGGTTTTGTATAGCTATATTTTAAATTTTATTTTTTAACTTCCTATATAAAAAGATTTAAAATTTAAAATTACATATGATTTTTTTCTAAAATCATATGAACTCATAGTGGAGTAGAGAGAGAAGTACCATGAAGGAAGAGAGGAATTGTACATACTAAAGATAAATTATTGACTAACACCTTTAATATTTTTGAAAAAATATATTAAAAATAATATTTTCTATTTATAGATTTGAAAAACTATTATATGTCTTTTAAATACTGCTTTGCACCAACTGTCAATTAATACATATCACGATATCAACAAATATTAAAAGTAAAATTTTTTAAAAAAGGTAATGATATACAAACATAAAATCAATACAAAAAAACTTATTAATAATAATTTTTTTTTTTTTTTGATCTGTTACTTTATAATGAGTGACATGTTTTTTATTATGCAAATAACCCTATCACGCCATTTTAGTATAAAAATTATAGTAAAACAATATTAACCAACAAAAAATAGTTATAAACAAAAAACATATAATGGTTGGTAGAGAGGAGGGAGAAATGACACATAAAATATGAAATACAAAAATAAAAAATGGTAATAGATAAAAAAGAAGAAGAAAAAATGATGTACCTAAAGGATGAAAGAGTTTGTTTAAAGAATACAATAGACTAAACATAAACTAACCTCCGAATTGTCTCATAGAGAAAGTTAAAAAATAATAAGTTTCATCGTTCCATGAATATAATATTTATAGGGCGAAGAAAACATGAATGGCTTGAAAAAAGTATAATGTATGATGGTTAGGATTTTTGGGTAAGAGAAAGAATTGGTTAGATGAACAGTGCACAAGAATAATTTTTTTTTATTTTTCCTTTTCTAAATTATAAATTATAAAAAAAAATTATATATAGTATAGATATGTTTAAATTTATTGGGAATAAAATTGTGTTTAGTTATGGAATAGAGAGAGAATATAGATATAAGGATTAATTTTTATTTTATGTTAGGCTTAATTTTAGGTTTATATAGATCAGACCAATTGTGAAAGATATTAATGTAAGAATTTTTCCTTAATGTGGCTTATGCATAATTATACTAGATTCATCTCATTAAGTAAGATACATGTACATCAATTAGATGGTGACTAATTATTGATGAATGCACCTATATATACAATGTATAGAAGACTAATGCTAATGCACATTAAATGTGATGGATTCATTATGAATGAATCTTAGAGATGCACATTGAATGTGATGGATTCATTATGAATGAATCTTAGAGATGCACATTGTATCTATTATGAATATGTAAGATACATTAGTCTTAGCTAATGAATTCATTAAATATAAAAGATGCATTATGTATCATGAATGTATAAGATACATTAATCTATTTAATGAAGTTCATTGAATGAATGGTTCTTTGATGGGAAGAATATTAGTATAAATAGTGTAAGGTCCCAAACCATACTCTCCATCAAAAACTTAAGTTGTCACCACAAGAAGGCTCCCATCGCCTAGAGAGAGAGAAGTGGTTTGAAGATCTTAGACAAGTCAAGAACTTAAAGATCAAGATCTTCCATTCAAGGTTTCTCTTTCTTAAAAGAGGATTTCATACTATCATGGATCAAGGTATGTATTCACTTATTTTGTATATTAGAAATTCATATAGTTTTCATGTATGGAATTGAATCCTTAATGGTTTTTAGTTTATGTTCCGCAAAGTTTTTCTATCAATTAATAGTATACATTTTATGGGAGGTGAGATAGTTTCATTTTCATTAGATTTATTTTAGGGGAGAGAAAATTGTATGAGATTTATATTCTTTTTAAATAAAAACTTATTTTGAGAAGGAGAGGAGGGTTGAGAATTGTGTGTTTTTTTCTTTTTTTTTTTTTTTTTTTGGTATTGCCCTGCAGTATATTTGCATTAAATAATTTTGAAGGTTAATATTTATGTTCTTGGAATAGCCAATAGGTGTTTTAATTATTTTTTTTGTAAAAATTAAAAATTAGATTTAAGATTTTGAAACACTTAAAGCCTCCAAGATGAAAAGTCACTTTGGTATAATATATAGTATAGACAGATAGATTATGAGATTTAGGAAATAGATAAATATTAGGGAAGAGATTTTACGAACTTATAATTCAATTATATATATATTTTTTAAATCTATAATTACTTTGTTAACCAATGGTATTATTTTAAAATATTTTTAAAATTACAAAAATTAAAAATTTTGGATTGTTATGTTTTTTTTTTTTTAATTCTATAGTTACTTTGTTAGCCAATAGTATTATTTTGAAAATTACAAAAATTAGCAATTTTAGGTTATGTTTTTTTTTAAAAAAAATCTATAACTACTTTGTTAGCCGATAGTACTATTTTTAAATATTTTTAAAATTACAAAAATTAGCAATTGTTGTTTTACATTCTTTTTAATTTATAACATTTTCTTTTTATAAAATATATAATTACTTTGTTATGAGATGACATTTGTGTTTTGTTTTTTAATGTATAATTACTTTGTTATGAGATAAGATTTAGGTAAGAGAGAAATATTAAGGGATAAGATTTGTGTTTTGTTTTTTAGGTGGTTTTTTATTTTATTTTTCTTTAATCTATAATTACCTTGTTAGCCAATAGAACTATTTTTAAATATTTATAAAATCACAAAAATTAGCAATTGTGGAATAAGACTTTAGAGCTCTCACAAACATTCTTATTCAAAAATCCTATATATAAGGAAAAGTGTCTTTTTTAAGAACAATGATTGTGGAAGCTCCAAACTCCCAAACTAATTTTGTTAATCTACTAATTTTTAAAGAAATAAAAAAAAAATCTATTGGTTAGTTCCTTAAGTCAAAAATCCAAAAACAAGAAAAGTTCTAATTATCTACAATTTTCAATTTTAAAACAATATGATAAGTCACCCCCACTCTTTCCAAAAATAATATTGATCAAAACAATTCGAATAAAAAAAAAATAAAGACACTAATTATCTATGATTTTGAATTTCAAAATTCAAAATAATATGGTAAGCCACCTTCATCCTACTCTCACATTTTTCAAAAATAATATAAATCTAAAATTTTAAAAACCAAATCAAATTAAAAATTCAATACAATTCTTTTTTTAAAATACTCAATATTTGATCTTTTTTTCAGCCCGGCTAACTCCTCTCCAAATATAATGATGCAATGGTTATTCTCCCTCTTTGTCAATAATCCAAACTTATTTCAAGTTTGTTTGTTTGTGATTATTATTTTTTTTTTTTTGTAAATTTATATTTTCATGTGATTTTTTTTTCTCTATATGACTTTTTTTTTTCCAATGTATTTTTTTTCCAACTAAATTGATAATAAATATATAGCTGTTACTATTTTTGTTTTGGGAGTTGATTTGAAGTTTTTTTTTTCCCCTTCTGTGTGGATGTTTGTGTATTTTTTATATTGTTGTTATTATTTCTTTTAATATATATGAATTGATAATATAGTTTTATTAATTAATTTATTTAAAGAATAAGGCGTCTTATATTGTTCTTTATGATTTGGCCATTTTTTAAATTTCTTAAACAAAATTTTCAATTTTTTTTTTGTAAAAAATTAAAAACATTTAATTGACTTGCCCATCAATAAATAAATTTTAAATAATGAACACTATTTCATAATTTATGAATTTAAAAAAAAAATTAACACCCATATATGGAATAAAAAAACCTAAAATTACGCATTTTTTTATTTTTCATCTTTAACTCTTTAAAACTCTAATAGTAATTTTTTATTTCCACAACATTGTCCTTTTATATTTACAAAGATAAAAAACTAGATTGGAGTTGCATAATGGTTAGTGGAAATGGTGAGCATGGCAACAACAAGAGTGATGATGAGCTTGGTCAGAGCATTGTTTGGGTGGATTTTGAAAATGTGAACATTAAAAGAATATTAGATAGTTTTGGTGATGAATTGATTTAGAAAATTAATGTGTGGTTGAGATTAAGTGTTAATTTTACCATATAAAAATTGAATATGGATGATATATTGTTTTTTATATATAATTTTAGGTACTTTTGTATAACTATCAAAAATTATTGTGGTCACATGTTACTCATCATTTGATATATTATTGTTATATTATCGTAATGAATTTTATTAATAATGTCTATTATCAATGTAGTGGTGAGATGTTACATGATAAATAAAAATATATTTTGTTATTATTATTATTGATAATATATTTCTTTATATACCTTTTTACAATGTTCAAAAAATTAATTTATGTTTATTGTTAGTTTTGGTAGATGAGAAGTCAAAAATAAATTTTAACTAAATTCAAGTTATAACTAATTTGAGATTGAAAAGGAAATTTTAAAAGAAATTATAATTATATATAATTTTAAAATATTTTTAAAAAAATACAAGGAAAAATTTGAACTATAAATTAAAATTATCAAACAACCTAATTCTATGAAAAAATTTAAATGAAAAATTACTCAAATTTGAATTTATAATTATTAAATATTTTTAATAAGCCATTAATTTTTTATTCAGGTTCTAGCTTGATCTGGTCTTAAATAGTTTTTCAGATATAAATATATTTTAATATTGATACAATCAATATTAGGTATATTTTAAGAATGGTAAATTATATCGATAGTCCCCGCATTTTGTCTTTTGTGTCAATTTGGTCTTTGTAATTTCAATTAGTTTGATTTTTACCCCTAATTTTAGATTTTGTATTAACTTGGTTCAATCGATAATGCCGGTTAAGATTTTTGAAAGAAAATAGTTATTAAGTTGCTTGAGATTAACTTATTGAGTTGAATAAGTTTTAATTTTGTCTATAAAAGTATAACATATGTTACTCATGTGTGTACTTTCAATAATAAAAAAAAAAAAAAAAAAAAAAAACTAGCAATTATAACAATGGGACCAAATTGAGATAAAATTATAAATTTAGGGTCAAAATTGAGCAAATTAAAATTATAAGAACAAAAATAACACAAGAGTTAAAATATAGGGATTACCAATGTAATTTATCCTTTTAAGAATAAGTACACAATTTCTTGATTAATTTTGAAATTGTAAATAAATATACCAAACAAATATGTACATATTTTCTATTTTTGTTATAATTTTTTTTAAAAATATTTTTACTAATTAAAAATTAAATAAGTAGGTAGGTCTACTAACTCATGGATTGGACATGAACTAGACGATCCTCTAAGGATTAGGCTTAAATCAAGAATTATTGGCAAAAAAAAAAATCGACTTGAACTGAATTTTATTGGCTACTTTTTAGTGTTTTATCCAATATTAGAACCCCCAAATTAGCTCATATCAGTCATGAACTGATAAACTATGATATAATTTAAATATAAAATTTAAATTTATTAGGACTAGAATATGACCTGCAATTTAGAGTGGCTTTATCTTAAATAATTTTTTTATACATAAATATATATAACTATTTATTTAATTGTTTTAAACATAAATATATTGTTTTTTTTTAAACCATAGTTCAAACTTTTTAATAAGTATGCATAAAATAAGTCCATATTTCGTATTTTTATTATAAAAAAATATTTACAAATATTTATTTACTAATTTAATAAATAGATAGGTTAAATGATTCATATAAGTTGAGAACAGAACAAGGCAATTTTTAATGATTAGGTGAAGGACAAGTTAACATAAATCTAATGTTAAGTCCAAATTTAATATCACAAGTGAATCTTAATTCATTTTTACAAAAATCTTATAACATAAGACAAATTATAATTTTTAGACTTCATAAAACATGAAAAAATTACTATATTAACAAATGTAATTTACTACAATCATATGATAAATTATATTTACGAAACTCATAAGATGAAATGTATTTATATTTTATCATAAATATAATTTTTGTGATTTATTTTGAAATTTTTACCACTTAAATTATGACATATATTTGTTATTAAGAACTCAGAGCACACAATTAATGACATAAGAATTAAAAAAAAAAAATTTCTTATATGTAACTGTGATAAAAATGAATAAAATTTAATTAATTCTAAATCATTTTTGCTAAATAATGTAGATAAATTTTTTAGATTATTATTTAATTTTAAAATTTAATTTTTGATTATTTATTTATATCCGTGCATAGCACGGGTAATTATGCTAGTATAATACATAGATAGATAGATAGATAGATAGATAGATAGATAGATGGGGAATAAAAATAGATTTGTAAATGCATATTTTATATAAAATAATCTTTTTCAATGTGATTTTTCTTTCATGATGATATGATAATGACGTTCTAAAAATAATAAATTGTTTTGATAAATCTTTTATTTTGAAATAAATATAAATATAAATATACTAGATTCCATATATAATTATTTTTTTTTTGAAAACTTTTCAAAATAAATATAAATATACTATATTCCTTATATTTTTTTTAAAACTTTTTCATTTATATATTATTACTCACTGTGGACGAGTGTGGACATGCGAACATTACATTTTAGGAAAATGTTATTATGTGCACCTCTTATATAAAATATATAATTTTGATCACAAAAAATATAATTTTTTTTATCGCAAAAATATAATATTTTACTTCTAATAAAAAAATATTACTTTAGCTATATATAACTTTAAGAGTGCACGTTATAATTTCACCGTTCATAATTTTTATCACAAAAATCTTGACTTTTCATCACAAAAATTTGTAATTTTTGCTACAAAAATTGTAATAACAATTAAATGATTAAGTTATACATATATGTATTACATGTGAAACAATAAATTATAAAATTTGATTTGTGCAATTAATTGAGGAAAAAAATAAATAAATTCTTTGTATGTGCATACGTAAATGTCAATTTCATACTTTTTCAAAGTCGGATCGCCACGACTCTAACAATCAGCCTCACATGCAGTTTTCGTGTGTCCACTTGCAACGCGTGCACACAACACCGTCATATATCATTTAGGTTTGTTTGAGAAGTGTTGATTTTAGTTTAAAAGTTTAATTTTTTTTTTTTAAAAAAAAGTTAAATTTATTCATTCTTCGTTTTGTATATATTTTTGTAAAAAATTAAAGAGTCATCTAAACATATTAATTTTTTTCATCTTATATTTTAACTAAAAAAATCAAAAAATACTACAAAAACATATTCCCAAATGATCTCTTTAAGTATTTCAAGGAATGGTCTCATTCTATACAAAAATGTTATGTATCATAAATTTTTATCTTCAAATTTATTTTGAAAATGAGGTCAGGTGTATGATTAATGAAATGTAAATTACATAATGAATGTAATTCATTAATTTAGTTTTCTAACTAATTTTTCTAAATATATAATATTATTACATTGAGAGATTGATTTATAAATCCCTTTTAGTAGATTTATAGACCAATAAACTCACAAGGTTTTCTTCTGTTCTATCAAGTCCCATATATTTAGACTTGTATCTCAGAAGGTCCTTTTTGCCTTATTTATAACTAGCATATCACCTGTGCTATGCACGGATTGTGTTTGCAATTATTTATATATGTGAATTGTGATTTTTAAATGTCTTTTATTTATTTATTTAAAATGTCTTCTTTTTTTTTCTTTTTTATATTATATTAAAGTTTAATATTTTGATAATAATCATATGTGTTAGACTTTTCAAAGAATTAAATGTCTTTTTTTTATTTATTATATTATATTAAAGTTTAATATTTTGATAATAATCATATGCGTTGGACTTTTCAAGAAATTTTTTTTATGCTTGTTCTTAATGCATTAAAGTGTTAGGGATAATAATCATATGTGTTGGAACTTTTCAAGGAATTCATATGTGTTGGAACTTTTCAAGGAATTCATATGTGTTGGATTTCAAAGAATTTTTTTTATGCTTGTTCTTAATGCATTAAAGTGTTATTATGAGTGTAAGACTTGGGGGTTGAGAGAAGTTAATAAATGTTAAGTTTTTTTTTTTTAAATCAAAAAATCAAGAAATTTAGATTGAGAGATTGGAGCTCTCACAAAGCTTGGGGTTAAAAACCCCCTTTTGCTTAATATATCATACTAGCTTATCACCCGTGCTATGCACGGGATAATTATAGATATTTATATTTATTTTAGATTTTTTTTAATATATAAATTATGTTTTTTTAAGATTTTTTATAAAAATAATTTAACAATTTTATCACTAATCATAGTGTCTAAGAGAAGTTGAAAAATGTACTGCAGTAGCTATATACAGATTGTATCTATAATTATTTGTATGAGGGTATTTTAAATGCTGATCAAGGGATTTTGACCAAATCAATAAATGCAGGCATGTAGAAAGACATGTGAATTGAAAAAAGTTAATAAATGCTGATCAAGAGATTTTGACCAAATTAATAAATGCTGTATTTTTTTTTAATAAAAAATTTAAAAAAATCAGATTGGGATTATTTAGAGCCATTGAACAAACTACAATCACATTTTTCTTTTTGTGAGTTAATTTCAATCATATTAAAAAATCAAATTATAAACAAAAAGAGATATCTTCAATCATACAAATGAATTTTTTTTTTAATGTTATCTAACTACAATGACATTTTTCTCATAATAAAAAAAAATAATTGAAAAAAATAACCATTAAAATAGTAAATAAAAAAGATTATTTAGAACTATTGAACAAACTACAATCACATTTTTCTTTTTGTGAGCGTTTATGTTTATCTAATTTCAATCATATTAAAAAATCAAATTATAAGTATAAGGAGATAACTTCAATCATACAAATCACAATTTTTTTAATGCTATCTAATCATCATCAATAATTAAAAAAACACAATAATTTATTTTTCAAAAAAACAGTGAGTTAAAAAGATCAATTATAATTTTTTTGGGGTCAAAATACAATCTAATTATCATCAATAATTGGTACATTATGTGACCCTAATGAGTACAATCCATATTGTTTTTTAAAAAACACAGTGAGTTAAAAATCAAATTACAAATTAAGTGAATTGATAGTTAAAAAACACAATAATTTTTTTTCAAAAAACACAGTGAGTTAAACAAATCAATTACAATTTTTTTTTCAAAATACAATCTAATCATTATCAATAATTGGTATTTTAAAAATCAAATCAGAAAAAAATCAAATCAAATCACAAATATTTTTATGCTATCTAACTACAATCATATTTTTTTTTAAATAATTATAAAGAAAAACCATTAAAACAGCAAATAAAAGATTAAATCACATTAAAAAAAAAGAACCATTGAACAAACTACAATCACATTACATTTTTTCCATAATAAAAAAATAAATAAATGAAAAAAAGAATCATTGACTAACTACAATTATATTAAAAAAAAGAACCATTGAACTAACTACAATCATATTTTTTTCTTTGTGAGTATTTATGTTTATCTAACTTCAATCATATTAAAAATAAAATTAAAATAGTAAATAAAAAGATTAAATAACATTAAAAAAAAAAAAACCATTGAACTAACTACAACAATCATATTAAAAAAAAGAGCCATTGAATAAACTACAATCACATCATATTTTTCCCATAATAAAATAAATGAATGAAAAAAAAGAACCATTAAACTAACTACAATCACATTAAAAAAAAAGAATCATTCAACTAATTATAATCACATTTTTCTCTTTGTGAGGGTTTATATTTATCTAACTTCAATCATATTAAAAAATCAAATTATAATTTTTTATTCGCTAGACAAGTCACAAATATTTTTATGCGCTATCTAACCACAATATTAAAACAGTAAACAAAAGGAAAAGTCAAGAAGGAGAAAACAAAAAGAAGACTTACTGTTTGCATACGTGGTCATTGAAGTTGAAAGTGTAGAAGTGAGAAGTCAAGCAGGAGAAAACAAAAGGAGACTCACTGTTTGCAATAGGTATCTGAAAAGTTAAAAAGAGTATGTGAATTGGAGAAGTTAAAAAGACTTGGAAGAATTTAATAAGTGCTAAGTTTTTTTTTCAAAAAAAATCAAAAAAATTAAGAAATTAAGGTTCAGATATTGGAACTCCCACAAAACTTGTGGGTTAGAGATAGATATAGATATAGATATTTATATTTGTTTTAAAATTTTTTTAATAGACAAATTATTTGTTTTGGAAAAGGTACTGCAGTAATTATGAGAGAAGTCAAAAAGTCTTGTGAGTTGAGAGAAGTTAATAAATGCTGAGGTTAATTTTTTGTTTTTTTAAAAAACAAAAAATTAAAAAATTAGGATTGACATATTGGAGCTCCCACAGACCTTGGGGGTTAGAAATCTCCTTTTTGCTTAATATATAGTATAGATTTTTTTAGGACTATTATACCCTTTATTCTATTTTGATATTAAGTATTATACACAATAGGATATAACGTTTTTCATATTTTGTTATTTTTATTTTGGAAGTTTTGGTGATTAGAGATCTTTGAGGAATCAATAGATACGTTTTCATATACGTTTTTGTAGGAGTTTCTTTACACATTGCTGGTGAGAGGACATTTGAATATTTTCTTCTTCCATTGTTGTTGTTTGAAGCTCTATTTTTTTTCCATTGTTTCGGTTTTTAAGTTCTATTTTCTTCCATTGTTGCCGTTTTCAAGTTTAGAATTGTTAGATGAAGGTTAGAGAACATTCAAATACTACATTATTCTTTCATTGTTACAGATTTGAAGCTCTCTTTTCTTCCATTATTACGGTTTCAAAGTTTAAAATTGTTGGATAAAGGTTAACACCATTTTTGTTTTGCAACTACATGTAGATACACGTTTGGTAGGAATTCGTGTTCAATAAAGTTGGATTCAACTTTTTGTTTCCAGACGAATTGATATAGTATTATGTATCAACGTGTGTATGCTTATTGGGTGAGTATTTTAGTGAATGTGAATGTTCACATCCACTGAAGTTATTGTTGTTGTATATTATTAGATTTTAATATTTTGCATTTGATGATGTGAACTTCAACATTAGAAGTATGTGATGGTTGCATGACATGCAATGTAGACTGATGATTGCATGATTATTGCATAATGTGAATGTTTACATATCACTAATTAATGTATGAGTTTTGCATGATTATTACATAGTGTGAATATTCACATTGTAATGAGTCATTACTTGTTATGAATTATCACATTGTAATGTGTTACAATCGATATTGTGATCATCACATTATTAATCAATAATAATATTCACATTCAGAAATAGTCATACAAGTACAAACAACATTGTGTTATTTTACCAACATGTATTTGTAATGTGAAAGTTCACATAAACATTTATTTACCACAACTCAAATTAAGCCAATGGTTATATGTATACAAATATAAGAAACCACTAGTAATGTAGATGTTCACAGTGTCTACACTTCGATCGATGTGAATGTTCACAGCTGTGACGGCCTGGTTCCTTTCCTTTCTTCTTCTTTCTTTCTTCGCTTCGTTCTCCATGTGCCTTCGTTGGGTTTGAGATGTCCAGGATAGTTCCCTAGATTGGAATTGTAGTGTCCTTTTGTTCAGTGTTAAATTTTGTTTGTTCCAGAGGGTGCACGGGTGAGTTCGGGGTGCCGGGGACAAAGTTGAAACTTTGGGCTGCTGGGCCAGGACCGCACGAGCGGAGCCCTAGGCCGCACGTGCGGTATTGTACCGCACGAGCGGTGGGAGTGGCCGCACGAGCGGCCAAACTTGACACCCAGAAATTGGCTACTGTCTAAGAGCGCACGAGCGGAGAAAATGGCCGCACGAGCGGCCAACTGGGCAGTCCGAAACTCTGTTTTTTGTATCATTTTGATCCAAATATATCTCTCATTATACTCATCTCCCTCTCACTCTAAAACACATATTTCTCCCCCTTCTCTCTAGAGAACCTCCTAAAACATCTATACACTTTGATTTTGCAAATTTGTGGGTAAAGATCTTCATCATCTTTCTCTCAATCTTGAAAATCCAAAGCTAGGGCTTCACTTGGGTGTTGGAGATCCAAAGTTTTTCTCATCTTGGAGGCTAGGGTTTCAACTCATCTTTCTTCATCAAGCTTTAAGGTAGGGATTTCTTGAGTTATATATATAGTTTGCTATTTTGGTGTTGATTTAAAAATGTTCTTGAAGTTTTGTGCTAGATAGTAGATTTTGGTTCAAAATATTGAGAATCTTGAATATGGGTTTAAAATCTCTAACTTTTACTACTTCTTGAGGGTTTCTCTCTATTACACTCATGATGAATGATTATGATGGAGTTTATTTTAGAAAATGGTGAAGTTTTTGCTTTCAATGAAAACCCTAGAAATTGGGGCTTTTGAAAAATAATGAATGTGCCTTTGAAATTATATATTTTCTTGTATCAAGAGCATGTATGAGACTAAGTCTCACTAAATGTTTAACAAGATAGCAAAGTCACGATACATCTATGTGTTGGAGACTAAGTCCTCTTTTAAAACTCATTGATAGTTGTATATTGGTGTAAAGTGGTTGATGGCAAGTTGTTGAGTGCCATAAGTGATGTGAAAATGCTTAATCGTAATGTAACGGAAAAGAGAAATGAATGATGGCATGTTAGCCATATTGAAAGTTTGGTCATGATGAATTAATGTTAAGAAATTGTTGTGGTGTGTCGAAGACACATGGCTATTGTGTAAGATGAGAAATTGTAATCATGCGTTGGAGACGTATGGGGTATCTTGTGGAAGAACATGGTAAGGAAGAAATGAAACTGTGATGTTGAATATTGTTGTATGCATGTTTTTGAATATAAAGGAATGCTTTGTTTTAGTAGTTATTGCATCATATTCTCAATTGTTTTAATGTCATTATTGCACATCATGACATGAGTTGGAAAAGAATTCATTTTGAGAAAGATCATTGTAATGAGAACTATGGAAATGTGTATGGGGTAAATACGTTGGTAAGTCTGGATAGGGGGTGTAGATGAATTTTGATAAGTTGGCCTGAGTGTCCAGGGTGAAAGACCCGAAAGCCGCGCGGATAGGTGTCGAGCCTTCCGGTTAGCACCGGTAAAAATGACAGTTTGGTAGGGCTTGTTGAGCCTACTTGCAGACACCAGCCTAGGAATTACCAGTGTCGTATTTACTACCCCTATTGATTTAAATATTGAAAGTTTGAAATTGATGAGATTGCATAATATTATTGAGAACATGGTGATTTTCAAAATGGTGTATTGAATATTATTGAGAACATGATGATTTTGAAATCGTGCATGGAAATAAAATTCTCTTTCATCATTGGCACTTGCATGGCATTGCATATGCATTTCTTTTAACGTTGATGGGTTGGCATAACTGTATATACTTTGTGAGGAATCTCTACTGGGCTTTATGCTCACCCCTATGGGAATTGGTGCAGGTAAAGATGTGGTGACCCCTTCAAGCTAAGGGCGTGGAGATATTTTGAAGAAGAGTACTTCGACTCTTATTTTGTTGTGGTATTTGTTGTAAGCCAAGGGCTAATGTGTTTGGGTCCGAGAGACCATTATGTGTAACTGGGCTATTGCCTCGGAACTTGTAAGCCCTTGAGGGCCTTATTTGTTGTGATTTAATAATTTCTTTTACATGTTATCGGTTCATGCACTAGTTGTAAATAAATGTATAATGGCAAGTGGGAATACTTTGGTAAATATTGGAACAATGTAAATGGATTTGGTTAATGTCTCATCTTGAAGTGGGTTGATATGATAGTTATGTGGGATTATTTTCGGGGCGTGACAACAGCGTTACTTCTTCATGTCGGAATAAGGTAGACGATTTAGGATTTTGAAAATGTGAGGGATTTTCTTCCTAGAATAAGAGAGATTTTTTCCATAGAATAAATGAAAGATTTTCTCTATGAAATAAGAGAGAGCTTTTCTCACTAGAATGAGGGATAAATTTTTTCCATAAAATGATGGACTATTATTATTTTTAATTGTGTATTGTTTTTAAAATGGAAACACGCCCAAAAAGTTTGGAATGATTTGGTCATATTACATTAGACAAGACCTAGTGAAATATTAAAAAAGAAGATGGGTTAAATGAAACATGACATTTAGGAATAGGTCTGTCTAAAAAATGGCCCTATTATATTCCATATCCAGTAAACACGCCATAGAATTGGGTACATCATATACCAATTCCATCAATTTATAGCCTTGGAGTCGGAATATTTTAGGCTCTTTTAACATAAGTGACAAATTTGAAGAGAATATTTCGTATGAAGATGGAACTAAGGCAGAAACATTGATCTCAAGAGATCTACTGAACAAATGTAAACAGAAAGGAAGAAGATGATAATTTTGGTTTGCCCAGATGTGGCCAGAAAGCCCCTAAGAACTAGTTAGAGAAAGGGAAAACAATGAGAGATAATTCAGAATTTGTAAGTGCTTAAATGCTAAAAATTAATAAATAAAAAAAAATCCAAAAAGGACCCAAAAAAAAACACACAACTAGTTGGCCTTTTTTGACTTTTTATTTATTTATTGATTTTTTCAAAATCTTTTATTTTTTAAATTCTTCTATATTAGATGGACCAAAAAGTTAAAAAATTAAAAAATTATTAAATATAATTTATATATTTTTAAATATGACTTTTTTATATGAATGCTTTGTTGGCTACCGCCACCCTCAGTCTTGCTTGGACAGTTATCAACCACCCAAATTGTAATACTTGCTCGGCACAACTGGGCCTAGCCCAAGTCTAGGCTAGGCGTAACCCTCTTGTACAGCTTTGGTTCTGCCCACTCCATTTGGTTTAACTGGGCTTCGCCCAAATTTAGGCCAATGTTGCCCTATTGGGTCCGTTTGGGATGTGAATTGACTTTTTGGCTATTTTAGGGGTGGTGTGCACTTTTTGACTTTTTGGTGAAAAAAGTAGACAAAAAAATGTGTGTTTGGAATAACTTTTTAACTTTTTACGAAAAAATGTATAATAAAATATTATAGAAACTACCAAAATTACACTTTTATCCTTCCAAACTAACAAGCAACAAGAAGAGAAGTTGCGTGCATGGGTTTTCGTGGCTCCCATTGTTCTACGTATTTGGATAATGAGAAATGGAGTGGAACAGTGATGAACAGTGTTGCGTTTTGTTAAATTTTGTGTTTTTTTTTTTTGGGTCTTAGCTAGCACAATTGCCAGGCAAGTCATCCAATTATTGATAAGACTATTTTTATTAAAAAAACTAGAAACCAATAAACATGTAAAAAAAAAACAAAATAGCTTGCTTGTTAAAATTAAACAAATTAATTTTTTTTGTTATTTTTAAAATTTTTAGACATACCTAACATAAAAAGACATAAAAAAGTATAAAGTTCGTGAAGAAAATTTGCTAAACATTCACTAACTACCAAAAATACCCCAAAAAAAAAATAAATTTATTGAATATATTTTGCGTTATTTTTTTTGCTATTAATTTTTTACAATATTTTCCACACATTTTTGTTTGTAGAAGGTGTATCTAAAAAAATAAAATATTGCTTAAAAATTAAAAATTATTGGACATACTTCCTTCAGGTATTTTATATGTTAATTATTGGACATACTTCCTTTAAAAGTAAAATTTTTTCCGAATCTATTTTACAAAAGATATCAAAATGTTAAAAAAGTCATGTTTTTACAAACGTATCATAATATAAATCTGAATCTCAGTTACACATATTTGAATAAAATCTAACAATATTGTTTAAAATATTCGCCCCTACCTGTGCGCTTGTCGTCCGAGTTGGTATGTAATGTTCGCTCTTATAGCAGCCATTGCCGGGTTTGAGTCCCTTTCCTCCATCACATCGGCAACCCATGTGTATGCGTCGTGGTCAAGCATTTCTGGGGCCACGTAATCGTCGCTGTTTGCGTTATCCAGTGTAACCTCATCAATTTCACTGTTCCAGTGTATGAAGTTATGTAACGCCATCGACATACATACAAAGGTCACTTGATTAGAAAAACTCAACTTTGGCATATTCCGCAATGCCCCCGCCTCGACTTCCAGGCACTGAATGTCTGCTCGATACAACTACGCAATGACGAATGTGCCTTGTTGAACCGTTCGAACTTATTCTGTGATATTTGATTCCGATGGACATTTTGGTGATATCTATACCCCTTGTACGGGGCTAGGTACCCTGTCTTGTTTCCGCTACCCACCAAATAATATTTTCCTGCAAGGAACACAAAAATATTTTAACTAAGTAACAAAAAAATATGGATTGAAATTTTGACATATTCACTGGTCAGTGTCACTTATCTTCGGTACATGCAAGCAATATATATGGCCATTAGTAAAGGCAATTACTTGAGGAAAAAAAGTTACATTGCACTGTTAGCACTACACTCAATAAATTGTATAGCAAAAGTATTTCCAACACTTACGAATCTTTTGTGTATTAAGCAGTTTTGAAATGTTATTCATTGTATAGAATAATATACATGAATAAAATGTACAATTTACAAATATATGAAATCATATACTTTACAAATATGTTAATAAGATTTTTTTATTCATTTATTTTTATGAATGAATATTCAATTACTTTCTAATTAGCAACTGGAAAGAGTAATTTTATCATTTTTTGGTACAAGAGCAAGTATGATTTCGTAATTTGTCGACTATTTTTTTTTTAAATAAAAAATTCTGACAAATGTTTAATTTTTTTTACTAGGTGCGGGGTGGGAGAAGTGATGTTTAGGCTCAGTTGTGACATAGTGCAACACCTTGCTGTCGTGCATACTCCTGTCCCAACCTTTTGACACAAACATGAAGCACAAATTGAAGTCACATACAGCAATAATATTCTGCATTGGCACGCCTTTCCGACCATAGTATGAAGTGGCGTACTCTTGCGAGACACGAGCCATCACGTGCGTGTCGTCCAGTGCACCGATGCAATCCTACGCAATGCAAAAATTTTTGAAAAAGTAAATAAAAAAATCAGGGTTTAGTTCGGCACTGTATTCACCAAAATTTATGCAAGGTGTCACCTTGAATGGCCGGCAGCGCCGCTACAACCGTAAATGTAGATCGCCCCCTTGTTGGACTTGCTCCGGCGTAAGACTCCTACTATGAACTGATGTGAATGGTATCATAGCTTGTAGAACCTCATGGAAATTGTGTGAAAATGTCTCCTTTGAGTGTTAGAACCGTTCTTGCAAGTTTCTCCAAGAAATTCCCTGCAACGCACAAATGAAAATGGCTACCTTATTTTCTAACGGAACGCCATGCTCTCGTTGTGGCACTGTCAATCCAAAACTATGAAGAGCGTCGCATAACATCAAGAAGACTCATTTGGACATACTAACGGCATCTTCAAACCACCCTTGGTGACCGTTAAACAACTCATACATCCATAAACGTCCCGAAAGTATTGATGTATTTCGAGGGACTTTGGGATAATGGTTGTAATAATATCTTGCCGCACTATTCCATGCCTCTATCAAGTTGTGATCAGTTTCGACTACCATTTCCCTCACAATTTCATCGATAGCTTCTCGGGATCTTGAATTTTGCACGATGTTACTAGGACTAGTGTCGTTCGCTATATGAAAAAAATGGAAGGCAATAAATTATTTTACCAATTCGAAAGGCAAACCGCGTTTGATCAACAATATGAAACTAGAATTGTGAATAGTACGAAGCCGCTCCGAGTTTGATTTACAAGATTTTTCCAAAATCTCATTGTAAATACTCCCATGCTAAGCTCAAACTGTAACAACCCATATTTTTAATTATTCTGTAGAATTCATACTAATATTATTTAATCTCAGTTCGAAAAATATATGATTTATTATATATTATTATGCGTAATTTTATAAAATAATATAATTATTAAAAGTTTAGGGGTCAAAATATAAATAATAATAATATAGATAATAATAATAATAATAATAATGAGTGTGGTATTAAAATAAATAATTAATTTTATGTTGGTATACGATAAAATGTAATTTACTTAAGAATTAAATTATTTATATAATCATATTAAAATATTGGGTCAAAGGGTAATTATCTTAAATATTTATTTAGGATAAGATTGAATCTATATATATTTATGACGAATCTGGAGGGAGAGAGATGGCTCGGCCACGTGTTGGCCGATGAATGGCGTCGGCTCCCTATAAATAGGGACAGTGATCAATCTGGAGAAGAGAAAGGAAAGAAGAAAAGAAGAAAGAAAAAAAAAGGAAAGAAAAGAAAGAAGAACGGAGAGAAAGAAAGAAAAGAGAAGAAGAAGGAAAAAATAATGGAAGTTGAGAGAGTCTTTGATAGTGGAAAGAAAGAGTAAGGTATTAAAGTTAAGATGAGTTATATTATACCTTGAGTCACTAAAATATATTTTATGTATATTTTGACTTACCAAAATCTATTTTATACAAGTTATGTTTTATTAGTAAATTAATAAAAGTTATGTTTTATAAACATTTCAGTTACGTGGTTTATTTCCTAAACCCTATTTGCTTAAAAGGAAATCCATGGATATATTTGTTTATATTTTAAAGAATATTTGACTATGACCTTATATACAATTATGTTTTGTAAGTACCACCACGGAAGTTCCACGCCTTGGGGAACTTAAATAACCATTGACTTCTGTTTGATCACTTTGTGGCCCTCTGATCCATTGACCTCTGTTCTGTGCGGAGTAAAGTGCTGTGCGGAGCTAAGTGCTACACTATTGTGGGAGTCACCTCTAGAATCCGTACGAGCCACCTCTTGAATCCGTACCTCTGTTCTGTGCAGACCAAAGTGCTGTGCGGAACTAAGTGCTACACTATTGTGGGAGCCACCTCTAGAATTCGTACGAGCCACCTCTTGAATCCGTACCTCTGTTCTAACTGTCACTTCTGTGACCTCTGTTCTGTTCTGTTCTGTTCAGTACCGTAGTTATGGTTATTTACTTACATAATTTCTGTATTTCAGTTTCTGCCACTTAAATGATTTATTTACATAATCTCAATTTTGCTACTTAAAAGATTATTTGTTCCGACTAAGTTATCCTAAATGTTTTGGCCTAACTAACTATCCATGGTTATTTCGTGTCCCTTATACTCTTGGTATAATATTTCTCACTCTGCGATGTGCTTATAGTTGTTTACCAATTTTCAGGAAACATGCAATTCAAAAATAGCTTTTGGAAAGTCTTAGATGCGGGGCTGCGGAATAGACACACACAACACTTTTATGATATTTTTTATATATGTAAATATCAGCATTTTTTTGTCAATATATTTTGTAATAAAAATAGAAGCTCCAATGATTATTTTGGTACCCTTATTTAATTTTTCCTTCCGCTCGCGTTTATTTATTTGTTTAAGAATTGGCCGGAGGTAATTTCAGTTACTGGCCATCACGATACTTAACCCTTGGGTACAGGGAGCGGGTCGTGACAAGTGGTATCAGAGCAATGGTTTATAAAAAAAAAAAAATCATCATTGGAGCATAGGACACATGCACATTTAAGAAGTGGGATAGCGGGTAATTAGTACCTAAATATTACATTTTGTTAGTCGATTTAATTATATTATAATTTTATATGATTATATATATATGTTAAATTTTTTTTTTTCGTGTACATAATTTGTGAAGGATATTTGATATAATTTATATTTATTATAGCAAAAGAAGGAAAAGAAACAAAGGATATCGAGCTCAAGCACCCACCAAAATTATAATATAATTAAATACATGAAATTTTCAGTTCGGTATTCAAAAAAAAATAAATTATTTTGATGTTTTTTTAAAGTGGGTACAAATTATAAAGATACTAATTTTGAAACTATTTCCTATCAATGAAAAGCTCATCTCAAATTTTTCAATTCTTACATATAATTCTGTCATTGTGTTCTCATTTTTATTTATTTTTATCGTAAACAAAACGAGTGAAAGGTTTTTAAAGTCGCTCCTTATTCATTATTTTGGCCTAAAACAATTTTTGACAACTAGATAGTGAGTTATTTTTGGTAAATTTTTTTTTGAGGTAATATTTTCTATCAGAATAATCATCTAATATATATTTATCAGAGTGCGTAGCGGATAGCTTACACATGGCAAATTTCGAGGACGAAATTTTAAAAAGAGGGAAGATTGTAACAACCCAGATTTTTAATTATTCTGTAGAATTCATACTAATATTATTTAATCTCAGTTCGAAAAATATATGATTTATTATATATTATTATGCGTAATTTTATAAAATAATATAATTATTAAAAGTTTAGGGGTCAAAATATAAATAATAATAATATAGATAATATTAATAATAATAATGAGTGTGGTATTAAAATAAATAATTAATTTTATGTTGGTATACAATAAAATGTAATTTACTTAAGAATTAAATTATTTATATAATTATATTAAAATATTGGGTCAAAGGGTAATTATCTTAAATATTTATTTAGGATAAGATTGAATCTATATATATATTTATGACGAATCTGGAGGGAGAGAGATGGCTCGGCCACGTGTTGGCCGATGAATGGCGTCGGCTCCCTATAAATAGAGACAATGATCAATCTGGAGAAGAGAAAGGAAAGAAGAAAAGAAGAAAGGAAAGAAAAGAAAGAAGAAAGGAGAGAAAGAAAGAAAAGAGAAGAAGAAGGAAAAAATAATGGAAGTTGAGAGAGTCTTTGATAGTGAAAAGAAAAAGTAAGGTATTAAAGTTAAGGTGAGTTATATTATACCTTGAGTCACTAAAATATATTTTACGTATATTTTGACTTACCAAAATCTATTTTATACAAGTTATGTTTTATTAGTAAATTAATAAAAGTTATGTTTTATAAACATTTCAGTTACGTGGTTTATTTCCTAAACCCTATTTGCTTAAAAGGAAATCCATGGATATATTTGTTTATATTTTAAAGAATATTTGACTATGACCTTATATACAATTATATTTTGTAAGTACCACCACGGAAGTTCCACGCCTTGGGGAACTTAAATAACCATTGGCTTCTGTTTGATTACTTTGTGGCCCTCTGATCCATTGGCCTCTGTTCTGTGCGGAGCTAAGTGCTACACTATTGTGGGAGTCACCTCTAGAATCCGTACGAGCCACCTCTTGAATCCGTACCTCTGTTCTGTGCGGACCAAAGTGCTGTGCGGAACTAAGTGCTACACTATTGTGGGAGCCACCTCTAGAATCCGTACGAGCCACCTCTTGAATCTGTACCTCTGTTCTAACTGTCACTTCTGTGACCTCTGTTCTGTTCTGTTCTGTTCAGTACCGTGGTTATGGTTATTTACTTACATAATTTCTGTATTTCAGTTTCTGCCACCTAAATGATTTATTTACATAATCTCAGTTTTGCTACTTAAAAGATTATTTGTTCCGACTAAGTTATCCTAAATGTTTTGGCCTAACTAACTATCCATGGTTATTTCGTGTCCCTTATACTCTTGGTATAATATTTCTCACTCTGCGATGTGCTTATAGTTGTTTACCAATTTTTAAGAAACATGCAATTCAGAAATAGCTTTTGGAAAGTCTTAGATGCGGGGCCGCGGAATAGACACACACAACACTTTTATAATATTTTTTATATATGTAAATATCAGCATTTTTTTGTCAATATATTTTGTAATAAAAATAGAAGCTCCAATGATTATTTTGATACCCTTATTTAATTTTTACTTCCGCTCGCATTTATTTATTTGTTTAAGAATTGGCCGGAGGTAATTTCAGTTACTGGCCATCACGATACTTAACCCTTGGGTACGGGGAGCGGGTCGTGACATAAACCTTTAGCAACTATGGAGGAAATGAAAAGAGTTTAAGGCAGACGGACAGAGAGAGAGAAACACATTGTGAAAAAACAAGAAGGTAAAAAAAAGAAAAGGGAAAGAAAAGATGGGACAAGGAGTAAAGGGGCCATACTAGCCACGTGAGTTGTAATTGTAATATAACAAATGTGACAAGGAGGAGGGGGCCTACATGTATGATTCCTTTTTTTTTGTTCACCCAAAAAAATATATACAAATTGTTTTGTGAAGATTTTTGGAAAATAATTTTCAGAAAATTCTATTTTCTTGTGTTTCGTATTTTTTGTGTTCTCTAGCTTTTGTTCATATTTTAAGTAATTTGTTAAATCTGTAGACACACCTAACATAAATATACAAAAACAGTAAGACATTTTCAAAATAAAAAAATCTGAAAAAAATTCACAAAAAATTGATTGGAAAAAAAAAATTAATTGACAAAAAAACTTTTTTTGGAAAAAAAGTATTTGAAAAAAAAATTTATTTGAAACAAAAATTTGTTAGTTCAATTTTTTAATTTCTGTTTAAAAACCAATGTAAACTCTTTTCCTTAAATTTATAAACTGAGACGGCTATTTATAAACCAAAAAAAATATCAAATAAGTTTTTATAACAATTTTTCAATTTTTTGTAAATATAAACTGAAAACTGAAAACGAAATGGTTACCAAACAGACCCGAATTTTTCATATTATTTTTTCATCTAAAAAAGTAAACGACAAAAGCTTAAAAATTGAAAAATGTTCACTACAAACAAAAAACCACGAAAATACTCTGCTACAACTTAGCTTGAAAACATATTCTGTGAAGAAGATAGTGGGTGCGAAAATGTTATTGACTGAAAAAGTTGTACAACAGGTCGAGATAGATTCCCATAATGCAAATTTGAAAAATGCAACTGAAGTGGCGAAACAAACCTGTGGGACATAGCTGCTGCAGCATGTAATACAACATCAACATCAGTAAAAAAACAGCCGATGTATAAAAAAGAAAAAACTCCATGAGGTCATTGTCACAGTTGTTTGGAAGGGAAAAAAAAAATTACAAACTACAAAGAAAATAGCAATAGGATAGAAAACAAACGCAGGATAGGTTATTTCATGAAACATTAACCCAATGAGGTCACTAAAGTTCTCAGAACCAGCCACTCATTCCGGAGCCGTGTGTTGGCGATGATGGGCCACCGGTATTTTAGGACTTCTTTATTCACAGCCAACTAATGACCGCCTCATTCGTCAGAATCTGCAACAAAATGGCTTGATTTCCTAAGTTGTCCATTAGCTTCAAACCAAAAACAATTAGCGGGTCTTGCGGATCCAACCCTTGCAGGGAGTACAACCTTGCCAAACACTTGCCAACGGGCTTCTACGTCGAATCTCTGTAATCATGATGCACTCGGACTTTTCGTTGTTGTAATTTAACTGAAGACGTAAGGCTTTCCATGCTACTCGCCAACAATGAAGCTCCCTCACTCTGCTCTTTTTTTCGCTGTGGGTGTGTTGTGTAACTAACTTTGCGTGTGCTCCTGCCACTTGTAGGCATGTCATCAGCGTGAATTGCCGACGACGCAGCGTGTATGGTCACCGGCGTCTACTTCTCTGGTACGGAAGTGTGGTGGACAGTGTGTTCACTCTACTCGGTAGGCTGGAAAGGGGGCAAACCATTGCTGTCCTCGCAATCTTCTTCATCCACAGGCAAAGGACCGTCCTCTGTTGCGATAGGTTCGAAAGCTACGCCTGGTGTCCATACATATTTTTCGATTGCCGTAGCACCTTCGTACACCCTTCGCATGAGCTCTATGTGCTCCAAAGATTTCGTTTTGAACTTTATTGCATTCTTATAAATCTGGAAAAAAAAATAAAAAAAATAAAAAAAACATACAAGGAAAACAGCAAACACAACAGCCATAAACAACAATATGAAATCAGACGTGTACGACAAGATAAAAAGACTATCGGTGCAAGGAAATAGTATGAGGGACTCATAATTGAAATACCTCCCTTATATTTTCATGAACAGTTTAACAATGTTTGAAAGCTTTTGACAATATCATAAGCCAACAAAGGAAGAGGTTACAAAAAAAAAAAGTAATGAACATGGTCTATTTATGTGACCAATGTAAAAATAAGATGGACTATGTAGTGTATCTATGGTACATAAATGCAAATAAAAAGACCCTATCCTACTCCGTGATTGTTTATTTGTTAATAAGGCAAAACTAATATATATAAATAATAAACACAACAAAACCAGATAATACAATAGAAAAACCAAAAGCCACAAACAAGAAGGAGGGGCAATTCAGGTTTAAATCATCTCCAGAAAATAAACAAGTTGGGTAAGATATGACCAAAAGCACACTGAAATAATATAACGGTCTTGTTAAAATTTTTAACATGTGACAAAATCCATAAATTGTATAAGTTAATGGAACCATAACAATCAAATTCATTTTGTAGTTAAAAAATAGCTGATAATCTTATAAGATTGGTTAAAAAATGGGTATAAACAAATTTGACTGGAAAAAATGGACACCTAAAATAGATAATGCAAAAATCATTGTCCAAGTGTTACAACATTTGTCTATCATAGAGATTCCCAAAGACAAAGCATCATTGAGATGCTGATGTCCCTGTCTGATTTATAATCAGTTGCATAACTAATTTGTAAACATCAAGTTCTCAATTGTTTGAGGCAAGGCAATACAAAAGAGAGATATTAGAAACCCCAAGTTAAAGCAGGTGCCTCAAATTAGAAACCCCATCAATATAAAAAAGGACAATGGTTGCTCATACTTCTCATTGTTAACATTGTACTATATTAGAAACCCCGGCCTAGGCACTTTGTTACTAAAAGACGAACAAAATTTTAATGCAACTTCAAGACTACAATAATTAAACAGCATATGACATAGCCCAAGAACATTAATAGTTTACCCACAAGAAATTTTAATAAACCTGCATAAATAGGCACAATGCAGAATTAGGGTGATTTCAATTCATTTCTTTAGGCTCTTTGCAAAATGATCTTTATTTTGTGATCTAAGCAAATAAAGTTTGTAATATATGCATGAGTATCACCTTTTACGTATTGTTACCTTTTCATATTTCGCCCACCATTCGTCGGATGCTTGTATCAAACTAGTCGCTTTGTTGTAACTTATGCCGGTTGGCTCATATCTGGTGTCCATAAGGCGTGACCACGACTGTCAATCCTTTTTTAGCAACATGTACTTGTTTTGCAGTTGCTTCACATCATGGACCTTATTTGTATGCTCCTGGAAGGCCTTGCAGACAGCCCTGTATCCGTGCATTGTCATGGTATGGAAGCTGCCCTTGAAACCAGAGTCCAACTCTTTGATAACAAGTTGCAAGAAAATCCGCACTATGTCGGAGTCCTAAGTTGCTTTGTGCACATATGCGGACTGTGGCTGAGTTTGTTTACTACCCCACTTATGCAAATTTTTGGAAGGCGTCGATTGTGTTTGGGAGTGCTCCATTTGGCTACTACAGTGCAACAATAATTGTGGTATACGTGGAAAAACAAGTATTTCACAAATGTAAAATGGGCATTCATAACATGGCAACTTAATGGACAAGAATATAACAAATAACCGAAAATAGCATATTTCTTAACCATTTCAAATACGCATTGGATACATTGTACAAAAACAAAAAAAAAAATATCCAGGTGGGTAGTACATACAACCTAACAACCGAAGCACATCAACTATGCAACAACAACAACAACACACAAGACGAATGTCACAAATTGTAGGAGACGCAAAGTGTGCTGCAGGTTGAGGATGTCAGTCTTCAACTAGAAGACCATGTCCAACACTGAGTTGTGAGTGTCATGCACATATTTTTGGCCATGGTCGTCACACTAGCCAATCCAAGAACGACATGGCTGAATAGACACATGTATTAGTATAGTTCGAAAACATGTAAATGCACAACTGTTGAATACTCACCACTGCACGAGGGTATTGGTAGTATGCACGACCTGGATTTCTTGAAGATCTTGAAATCTTCACAACACACGGGCCAAAGCTACAGGCACAGAAATGTGCTATCCGTGCAGAAGTAGCAGACGACAGAAACGAAGCCATGGTCTGTTTTTGGAACAACCATAGATGAAAACTGTAATGTAGGATAACATGGACATGGAGCAAGGTATGACAAAATATAAAGTAGAAGCTAATGTGAGATCATAGGTTTGTTTCTGTGTCAGTTAAAAGGAAAAATTCCATTAGACTGTTATAACGCATGTCATGTTCAAGTTATTTTCCTGTTGTATGATGATCAGTTAAGGAACATGTGAACAAGTGGGTGTACCGAAAATGTGAATGGACTGCTTAACTATTTATTTGTTAACACTTTAACGTCCAGTAAACAGGTTGGCATTCAAATAAAGTTCAAATTGATGCTCATTTTACCAACCTTTATAGGCATATATACACACCAAATTTATTGGTCAAAAGTATCTTTCCTTACCCACAATGTGCTGTATGATTTTTGGGTTCTCTTGGATAAATTTGGTGATTGACAATTGTGTGCCTGATTAAGGTTAGCATGGTGTATATAGTTGGGGCATGCATCAAACGTGATTTGTATTAGCCAACGCAATTCTAGCGACAAAATTGTGAATAACTGAAGCCCCAATTGAGAGCAAAAATTTTCAAATCGATCACCAAAAAAAATCTGAAATGTTACAATAAAAAAAATTCCACAGTTGTATATGAAGAAAATAAACAAGAGGGGTTGACCAACTTGGTAACCAAATTTGAACAACTACATTCAAGCAAACATTTTTAGGAGCACTTTACAGACCCAGATTTGAATTATAGCATACAACCCAAAATTCACACGAACTACGTTGAATGAGATATTTAAATGTTTTGCAAGATTCTGTATTATTCAAAAATTTGCAAGGCTATGTATTATTCAAAAATTTGCTGGATTTTTTTTCGAAACTCAGGAGAGGTTACTGTAATTTATGTAACAATTCTTGATTGGTTTATTTTCAATTTATTTTCATCATAATAATTTATCCCTTTACATTTACCAATGATCTATTTTTCTGTTCCTAGTTCTTTTAAGGGTAATGCCCAGTAGTATTGGGACTTTCGAACCTTCCATAACTTGGCAACTTCACAACTCTACGATAGCGGCAAGAAATGCAATATGCAAAAATTGATCATACCCTCCCATGTTTGACCCCAAACCAGTATAGTGAAGATGCAAATGAGGCATTGATTTTTCATTGAAGCACATAAATAAATAAAAAAACAGGGCTACTGTCAACAACAAAACGAAAATAGGTTGTGCTCCATGTTTCGGTATGATGCTATTGTACAATTCTTATGTACAGTTCATACGAGGAAAGAAAAGAAGAAGATGAGAGAGGAAGGCAAAGACGGTTAACACCACTGGTGTGATAACCCTGTTCTGTATTATGCTAATTGGTCCTTATTTTGAATATGATTATGTGTTTAATATGATTTTGTGTGCCATTATATGAAAATATGTGGTTTTGAATTTCTATCTGTTCACCGTAGGAATATCTGTTTGATTGTCTACTTTGGTAATTAAATTGAAGGCCCTATCGGCCATCGAAACCGAAATTGGTCGCGCCATTGTGATTGGCATAATTTTTAGAGCCTACGATGAAGTTTAATTGAAAAATGGATTCAGACCAGATTAAATTGATTAAACTATTGAATTAATGCCCAATTAGTTATTATTATTAAATTGAAGTAGTGGGATTTGTTATAAAAGGGGCACTACATCCTCAATTCTCCTCCTTTGTTGCATTTTGGCTGATCTTGAGCTCTAAAATAGAGAGAGGGCCGGCTAGAGAGAGAGGGAGAGAAACAATTGAAGATTTGCTCAAGAAGCTTGAGTAAATTGAAGGCTAGCTCAAGAATTAACCTTAGTTTGTGAAGATTAAAACTCCTTGGTGAGTAATTCATGAGTTTAATGTTGTAAAGTATGTATTCAAGCTAGTTGGGTAATCAAGAGTAAGAATTGAAATGGAATTGAGTTGATCATGTTGGATTGAAGGTCATTATATGCATGCATGTGTGTCATATATGATTCATGTAGAGTTTTGGTTAAAACTCATGTTTGAAATCACCATTTGCATCATCTAGGTTGAGAATAAGGGTAATACATCACATGCATGTACAAACTATAAGAATACGAGCTTTGAATGCATGAATTTGCATGTTGGAAATGAGTTTGGTGTCAATTGGGACATGCATGTGTTTGATTTATGAAATTGAGCTCTATATTGATGTAAATGGGTGTTTGTATCATGATAGCATAAATATATTTGAAGTTTGAGCCATAAATTGTAAGTTGGATCGGTTTGAATGCTGGATTTGAGCTCAAGAACTTAGTTGGAAAACCCAGAAAATTTGATGTCCGCTTGAGCGGGGAAACCGCCGCTCGAGCGTGAATTTCGTGCTCCCAGTATTTTTGCAGACTTGGATATCCGCTCGAGCGGGTAATTTCACGCTCGAGCGGGGAGCTATGTAAATAGACCTTTAGCTTGAGCGCCATGCTTCACGCTCGAGCGTAATTTTGATGCATCCAGCACTTTTGCAGACCTCATGGGTCCGCTCGAGCGGGGAAGTCCACGCTCGAGCGGGGACCCTGTTTTCTGAAATTTTGTTTATGCATTATGTATTTCGTTTTCCGTCCTCTTTCACTTCTAAAGTACTCTTAGGCATGCATTAAGCATTGTAATTGAATTAAAGAGATAAGAATGAAGCCTAAAGAGGAAAATGTGAATTTAGAATGGATTGAATTGTTTGTGACCCTTTTGTGTTCATGGAATGTGTAGGGTCGAGCTCTAGGGCAAACCAACCAACCGATCACTGTGAGTAATATCGATATTTAAAACTTGTCATTTGTCCAATTGCTTATTTCCTTATAAGCCTTATGAGTTTGCTAGTTTGAATAATGGACAAATGTTTGATATGAATAAAAGAATGGGCCAGAGATCGTTTTGATAAGAATGAATGGGCCAGAGGCCGTTTTGACATAAATGAATGGGCCAGAGGCCGTTTTGACATGAATGAATGGGCCAAAGGCCGTTTTGACACAAATTTAAGTTTGAATGGGCCCAAGGCCAGTTTGTTCAGAACCGTAGTCACTTGACCTAAATTGTGTATATATGTTAAATAGAAATGTGAATTGGGCCCAAGGCCGTTTGAAGCATGTTGTTCTACATATCGTTTGTATGACTTCTTTACTTGATATTATTCACTAGGCTATTGCTCACGCTTATTCATGTGTTTGTAGGTGAGCCAAGAGAAGTCCAAACCCAACCCCAGTGAAGTCTGTGAGAAACAACAAAGGTTTTGAAGAGTCAGTCCTTGTGTCTCACGCACGAGACCCGTCTTTACCTTTTTGTCATTTTGTTTTATTTTGTCATATGGGAGAAGTCTTTGAACATGTTGTATATAGTTTTATTCGGCTGACTTAGACCTATATGATCCTGTATGTACAGAGCTTTGTGTAGTACATATTTTGATGTGAGTTATTAATGTGCATATGTACGGTTTGTTATGATGTGCCATGTAAACACAGCTTTATGGACAAAGTTTTAAATTGTTTCCGTTTGGCCCCCATTAACTCTGTTAAAATACGTTTGGTTTGGTTTGAGGCCATAGGTAATCTCATGATTACTGGCCGGTTATGTCCTTAACCCTTGGGGGCGGGTTTGGGCCATGACAACCGGCGTGTACTGTGGATTACTTAACAAAAAGTCAAACATGGAGCAGAAGAAACTACCACTTCATTGAAAAGAGGGATCTGTACGAATTGGTTGACATGAGCAAATTTATTGGACAATAAGAGATGTTACCTTCTAGTTTGGGGGATACGAGCCAAAGTGGTGTAGATTTGGTCAGCGGTGGTGCAGATTTGGACGACGAATGGTCCTTCTTCTCGGGTACTGTTGTCACACAATCGCGTTGAGGTCTGATTTTGGCACGGCTGTGGTGGTGTTGCAAGGTGAAAGGTGTGACGGATCTTTGGCAGTTGGCAGTGTGAGAGTGACAAACTGTCTTATTGGTGGCAACTGAGGGACTGTCTTACTTGTTTAACGACGGGTGCAGCTAGGAAAGGAAAACTTTGGGGTGAGAGATGGTGTATTGTCATATATTCGTCTCAGAGGCACCACCCAAAAGCAAGGGCAAAAAAGTCTTTTTACCCTTCGCAGATTCAGACAGATTTTTCCTGTCCAATCCATGTAGTTGGGGTAACTTTTTGACTTTTTTAATAACTTTTTGGCTTTTTATCTTTTTAATGTATGCCAAACCAACCCTTAGCCTAAGGCTAAAAACCTACGTTTGGGATGAGATTTTTGACTTTTTAATTTTTGTGAGAGAAAAAATATAATGATTATGATTTGGATGTGACATTTTTTCTTATTTACTTTTTAGTCAATTTTGTTTTTTTTAGTTATTTTAACCAAAAAGTCCCAAACTTTTTCTTCCCAAACGAGGGCATCAGCTTAGTTTAGCCCACTTAAATTATGTGTATCAAGTTATTTCAAATCTATTCGTCTACAATTCTTAAATTTATTCTTAAAATCGAAATCTAAAATATTACACTGAATGAAGAGAAAAACTATTTGAAATTAGTAATTCTACATGCATTAATTTCAAAACCATTAGTGCAAAATCTTTTTTTATTTCTTCGAGTAAATGCTATTTGCACCATTATATTGATCATGATGAGCAAAAGAACCATGATTCTATAATATATAGAGGTCAATTCAAACTTGCCTAATAAATTTGGATTATATCTTATGCTTGGATATTGGATTTGTGAAAGAAAAAGATATGAGCTAAAGAAACTACTTTTCTCTCTCTCTCTCTCTCAAATTTAATTAGTTAGAAAAATCATTTTTATTTAATTATTCATAAAAACTACATATATGTAAATAATTTTATTTATTTTTTATTTGACAAATTCAATATCTAAACATTGTTAATTGGTAAAATTTGAATTGAAGGAATTTACCTACCAATTTGAATGGATGAATTTCACCCTTTTTTTTTTGTGGCACTTTTTAAGAATGGCATGTACATATATAACTCACTATGTCTGTAAAATAATAATAGTATGAGTATGCTATATCAAACAAATTGTGATATACGTGTAGCATACTAGCATTACTCCTTGAAAATTGACTACGAACTTCCATCAGCCTATTGGGCCGAATATTTGATCAACAAAACTATCAATTTATTTTATGGTTTATCATTTTTAAAAAACAGGTAAATTAAATTATTGATATGATATTTTACTACAATGCTTGTAGTTTCAACTTCACTAATCTTAACACTAAATTTTATTTTCATCTCAATGTCATTCTTGTAATCATTCGTTACTGAGAGGGAGATTTATAGTTTGGCTTTGGGCCGTGGAAGAAGCTGGATAGGATGGGGCCGAGCAAGTTTGGGCCGAGCTAACTTGGGCTTACCCGGAGCTGATCTCACTCGGTCGTGGCCCAGGCCTGAGGACGATGTCTCATGTTTGGACCGAGCTTTCCCAGATTTGGACTTGCTCGGTCGAGGCCCATCCCCGAAGTCTACCTTTGCCGAGATGAGCTTCTGCTACCCAGGTTTTGTGGGAGCACGATTAGCTCAGTTATGCCGGAATGCTACCGAACTCGGCTGTATGGAGCTCGGCGAGAGGAGCATTCATACACGTTGCGCAGCGCGGTCGTGGAATGCTGAGGTAATTCCGCCGGGCTGCCAAGTTCCCGCTAACATTGTCTGACAGTTTGGTTGGGAGGTGATTGCTGGATTTGTGCTGACGGATGGGAAAGTAGCACCACGTGTCGAGAGACTAATGGGAGTAGATTTGAGCGCAGAAAGTATATAAGCATGACTGTGCCCCCCATGCTGGGGATGGAATAGAATTTGGTGAGATAAACCTATACACTCAAGTCTTTCCTCTCTCTCCCTATATCTGAGTGTGTGCTAACTTGACCGTCGGAGGGGTTTTCCGGCCACACACCGCCGGGTAGCTCACCGCCGTTGTGATCGCAGGTCGATCGGACAGACAAGGAGCTTGGCAAAAAAGAGTACGGGTTCTGCGAAATATTTGCTCCTCGTACAGTTACTAACATGTAAAAATAAAAGTGTGACTTACGTCAGAATTTTAATAATTTCTATTCAATAAAAGAAATGAATAAATTGCATCAATAATTTTTATTGTTTTGTTTGAGTTTCAATGAATATACTAACTAATAGAGATGGAGAGACTATATTCAAAATTAAAATAGAAATAAAAGTAAAAAGTTAAAACTAATAAACTTGAAATTACAAAAACATAAATGAAAAAAAGAACAAATTATATCAGTAGTTTTTATACTTTGTTCATTGTATTATTTTTGTCTTTGTAATTTAAATTGGCTTGATTTTGATAATAAATTTATGATTTTGTCTCAATTTAGTTCAATAAATTAAATTGTTATTGTTTTCTGATGAAAATTAATACATGAGCGACATGTGTCATACTTTTATAAATAAAATAAAATAAACTTATTCAACTAAGTGTATTAACTTCAACTAACTTAGTAACTAGTTTTTATTCAAAACTCCTAATCGGTCAATTAGATCAAATTGACACAAATTTAAAATTCAAGATCAAAATAAAATTACTTGAAATTATAAAAATAAAAACAACATAAAAAATAAAATGCAGAAACTATCGATATAATTTTCAAAATTTGGTTATTTATTGGGCCATGTCAGGCCCCCAAAAAATGAAATAACAGGCCCAAAATTTATCGCCAAAAAAAAAAAAAAACAACCACCTAAAAAACGTGCCCTACGAGTCCAACGACCATATCAAGCACAAAATATTAGCTGAGACTGCACACACAGGGTTTTAGGAGCTGCCATGGAGGAAGAAGATGAAGCAGGAGAGCCCCCACGAACTCAGACTCGCCACATCAGGAAGAGAGCTCTCAGGAACAAGGCTCTCTCCATTTCCTTCGACGAGAAAGACCTCAAGTACCATTCAATTTCTGTGTATTTACGCACACATACATACATATATGTTGATGAAGTGTTTGAAACGAACTACAATGGAAATTTAATGTTTTGGGTGTTTATTTTGAAAATTTATGTTGTGATGTGGGGTGTTCCTATTGGGTTTGTCTAACTAGGGTTTTGGTTTGAAAAAAAAAAAGGGATTTTGTGACTGGGTTTCATAAAAGAAAGAAGAAGAGGAGAAAGGAAGCTGAACAGCAATTACAGGAAGTGCAACGTCGGAAACGCATCGAGCTGCGTAAAAAGGTTGCAATTTTAACATTTTTGTGTTATGGTTTAATTGTAGTGAAATGGAATTGGAATGAGTTAGTTTGTTTGTTAGCATCAATGTGATTTTATTGTTTTTATTAGTAGTTTTGATTTTGTAGGGTGACCTTTTGATATATTAAGACTTGAATTTGTGTATTCAAATGCTTTGTGAAAACTATGGTGAACCAATTAAATATAGATGGGATGTTGGATCATGCTGTCATTTTAGTTAGGGTTAATTATATTTTTGGTTTTCCAAGGATGAGATTTGTGTCATTTGGTCTCCAATGTTAAATTGTGTCAATTTGGTCTCCAATGTCTAAAAAGTGTTTCAATTTGGTCCCTCAACCAAATCTCGTCAATAGATTCTGTCTATGAAGTACGGACACTTCAAACATAGCTGTGTCGGACACAGTGACACGCCAAATGCCGTGCCCCCCTTCAAGTTATTATTATTATTATTTTTTTTTTTGTAGGGGAGATGGGAGGGATACGTGTGTCCAAATATGGACACATTAGAGGACACGGGGACACGACTTGTCCCTTTAATTTTATTATGTTTTTTGTAGGGAACATGGCGGGGACACGTGTGTTCAAATATGGATGATCTATTAATTTGTTTAAATGTAGTGGTTTAGATATATATATTGAATTAATGTTAGTTTTTATTAATTTTGATTGTTTGGTAACATAATATTAATCTACATATCAAATATATGTATATATATATAAATATTTCCCATGTTTTCCGCCGTGTCCGTGTCTCCGTTTTTTTGAAATCACTGTGTTCCGTATCTGTGATTCATAGGACTTCATTAAGTCAAGTATAAATGTGTAATTGTGGAGATCAAAATAACACAGATCACATATTTTGGGACTAAAAGTATAATTTTTTAGGGAGTTTCCAAATTAATGACAAGTATCACATATTTTTAGGACTAAAAGTGTAATTTTTAAGTGATTTTTCACATTTATCCCTGATTTTAATGGCATTTATTGACAAAATTTAGTTCTTTTTTTTGGGGGGGGGGGGGGGGGGGGAATTGACTCTTTTGTTTAAATCCAATTGTAATTCAACATTGTTAATTGCTGATCTTTTTGGGAGAGTAGGATCATGCATTGGTTTCTATGGTTGTTCCAAGTTGTGCGTTGAATAAAAAAGAAGCTAATTTCATTGTACAATTCTGATTTTTGTGAACACCGTTTGTTGATATAGTAATATTGTTCTTTTTAAGTTTCTAAAATTGAGTCGCAAATGTGGTTTTAGTAGGGCACTGAAAGTGAGGTTTTGATGATGAATTAAGTTCATGATAGTATGGATGATCCTTCAATGTTTCACAACAATGGATCCAAACCCTGGATCAATGTATCGGGGGCATAGTGTGTAGTATGGCAATTTCTGGATGGGACATCTAAACAGCTGCTACAGTGTTGTGTTAATGTTGGGACTGGCATAGGTTGGAAATTTCATGATTATCTAATGTATACCTTAGGTAGAGGCCAAGTCACAACCACTTTGGAGAGTACATTGGACGAGCCTTAAAGGCTTGGAAGCACGGATGCTATGAGTGATCGTATTGGCATGAAAGTTGCTATAGAAAAGCTTCATCAACATTAGGTTTTCTTTTTGAACAGGACATACATCTTGAAAACTTCAAGTTTGTTATGGAAGAATTTGATTGGCATGAAAATTACTAGGGTAGCGTTTCATCTGTAAGGAAAAAAATTTGGATGAGGACAAGACTGAGGAAACCATGAAAAATGGACTTTGGAGTTCATTTGGTAACTCGATCAACCGACATTGGCTGTTGGTCGACCAAGGGTGCCATGGTTTTCATGACCCAAATAGCCTACTGACCCAACTACTTGAATGGAGTGGGTCTACCAACATGATTCAAAGCTTTAAACTCAAGTTGCTAGTAATATGGTTATTAGAATCCCGATTCGGATCGTAGGATATTACGATTCTACGACTTTAGTTAGGCCAAACAATCCGGATCGTGCTAGGATCTTAAATTTAGTAGGATCTTAAAGTGACTACGATCCTATTCATAAAATTGTTTAGAATCGCATATGATTATGATTCCACTACGATCCTGATCCTATACAATTTTTGTTATTATTTTTTTGTTATATATGTATGTATATGTGTATATCTATATAAAAAATTTGACTATGAACTCTTTTTTCAAGCGTCTTTTCCAATTTATGTTAACATAAAAATGCATTTTATCAAATTTATCATTTTTCTTTTAAAATTATGTAACGTATATTATCATTATTAAATTTTTTTAATTTTATTTTGCATTGAAAGTAGAATTTTACGATTCTCGATCCGATTTTATAATTCGATTTGCAAGTCCTTTTCAACGATCCCACATAGAATCCCGATTTTAACAACCTTCGCTAGTAATAGTCTACTTGATTCTTTATATACTAGACTAAAATTTCATTTTCCATCAATATGTGATGTCACAATATCCCCTACTCAAAGGCCTTTACATCTCTCTGGAGGCTCTACTCTACTACAGTGCTATGGTGCCCTTTACGAGACCCCGAGGCCTTTAAATCTCTCTGGAGCCTCTACTCCTCTACCACACTGCTAAGGCGCACTTTGCAAGACCTCGAGTTCTTTACATCTCTTTGGAGCCTCTGCTTTTCTACCACACTGCTATGGCGCCCTTTACGAGTCCTCGAGGCCTTTACGTCTCTCTGGAGCCTCTACTTCTCGACCACACTGCTACAACACCCTTTACAGGACAAATGTTGGCTCTGATACCATTGATCATAATCGAAGTAACCTACTAACCTAACAACTTGAATGGAGTGAGTCTGTCAACATGATCCAAAAGTTTAAGCCCAATTTGCTAGTGGTAGTCGTAGTCTATTTGGTTCTTTATATACCAGACTAACATTTCGTTTTCCATTGATGTGGGATATCACTATGGTCGAAACAAGAGACTAGCCATATAGGTTGGTTGACCATTATGGGCTGACCCTAATCTATGAGGAAATTTAGAGACCTGGAATCTATACATAGATGCACGGGCTGACCCAAATGACACTATAGGTTGATCCAAATGAAATTTCAGAGAGCAATTTCCTAAAGTATGGGCCGCTGACCTACAATAATGGAATATGGCAGTTAGAGAGACATGCAGTGGAAGTAGGCAAGTATCAAAACCACCTTAAAATCTTGCGTTATTCTCTTTACTATGTGTTCTTCAATTTTTTATACGTATGCTAGCATTTTTTAGATGAATGTGATTCATTTATGATTTCGTTATGAGCAACCATATAGTACTTGAATCCTTGTTTTTGTTGATATGTTGAAATTTTCTATAGAATTAAACTAGACACCATTAGGCTACAAGAAGTAAAATCATAAAAGGTTTTAGTGCTCCTCTAGAGGGTTTAGAAACAAAAAACAAACTTTTGGACCTGGTTGATTGTTGACCACACCAAACTTGGTCTACCAGGATGGTTAACCAAGCTGTGAATTGGCCAACCTACATAAAATATAATGTTGATATGTTGAAACCCTTTACGTATTATGAGGTAATAATTGAGACAAATTGTCCTATTCAGCTGAACTAGAATGTCTGAGACCCTCTTGAGATCAGAGTCCAGACTGATCCCGTGCCCACACAAACCATATGCATCTGGCATAAGCCTAGGTGAGTTGAACCTACGACATCTGGTTCCTTGGTCATAACCATATCCAGTAGACTACCCATTCGTGTTACCATCCTTTCTTCACTTCATCAAAACAGACAAAAGGCCATAGTTTTCTCTTATTCCTCCAATGTTCCAATCTTTATGGAAGTTCACAAAACCTTGTGGACTGTTAGTAGCCAGTGTCATTACTTATAAACAAGGGGTAACTTTGTAAACTCTTTGGTTGTATTTGCTCACTGTGCCTCATGATGTCAAACATCTGCTGACTCATATCCATAAAATCCTTGATAAATTCTCCTTAGTATACATAAATTTTGCCAGGTTGTTATAGATCTGGAGAATGACTGCAAATTGTGAATTTGTTAGTTATTTACCTCATTATTGTTTCGTTCTAGTACTCTCTTTGTCGTAACGTTGTTGCTTTACACTTCTTTCACTTTCATGGAGTCAAAATACTTTGACAAATTCTACTCCTCTTTGACCCCAAGTATGTTCATTGCTGGACTTCTTTTTCTTCCATGTGTCTTTTGACTCTTTTCATGATTTTATTATAGCTTGTTTAGACACCACTTCCTTTATCCTTTTGTATGCATTTCACCTGTCACTAGTCAACATGGTTTTAGTAACATAGAACGTAATTTTGAAGCAAACCATTTGTTTTTTTCTTAGTCTTTGGTATTGAAGCTGTCCCAAATGTTGGATGAGGACCATATTTGAGATTTTATATTGTTTTGGGTTAAAACTCATTGGTAACAACTTGAAGAAGTGAGAAGCAGATGGTAAACTGGTCAATAATTTGAGAGGTTAAGGGTAAACTCATCAAGCTCTAACAAGTTCTTTACTTGTTTCATTTCACGTGCTTAATGTCTTTCAGTATATTAAAAGGTTTTGTGCAATCCCATCTTGTAACTAGTACATGCTGTATGGTCTAATTACTTGGTTGCTGTAATCATTATTGTTGCTGTATTTTTTCTAATACAGTAATCACATTCTATCATCTGTGCCTTACCCTGGTGGTTTGAATGTTTCCACAGAGAAAAATGGAAAGGGAATTCGTTCAATATGGTGGAGCTCCAGCAGAGACAAGTGCAGGACCTGATGAAGGTGGGGACAATTCTGAGCAGGACGAAGAAATCGAGCCAGTTCCATCCGTTTCTGGTAAATTTTCCTTAGCAATAAAATCTACTGGGTTGAAACATGACATAAGCTGTCTGGGAACATTAATTTCACTTGGTTCACTATTCTAGGAGAGGAGAGGAAACTAAGGGAAAGGAAAAAGAAAGAAAGGGAAGAGCAGAGGGATTTCTGTTATTTTCATTATTTTCTTTAGGTAAAAGTACTGGGGGGCCATTGCTTAGTACAGTGGAAGTTAGGCTACCAAGTTGAGGACATGCATTCGAGGTTGAGGGTAGCCACTTGGTTGCAAATCATGCCAGTCCAGTTGGTGCAAATCATGCCAAAGTTCAAGTTTATAACCAGTCCGGTCCAGTCCAGTCCACCCCTTACACCACTGTTGGTGAACAGGGATCGGAAGAGTGACCCTCTTGTTTAGGTAGAGAAAGTAAAGAGAAGTTACAGGAGGAAAATGTCTACGCACTTAACCAGAAAAAAGAAGATGTTTAAGTCCTTCATTTGGGGGTACATATTGGTGGGCAGGCTAGGAAAATCTATTTTAAAGATTTCCTTAGGCTATGCTTGGATCATGGATTTGGAAAGAGAAAGGGAAAGGAAAAGGTGAGGGAAATCATTTCCTTTCTCTTTCCAAATCCTACCCAAATCCATGATCCAAACACAGCCTTAATGTCTGTTCTCATCTGTTGTATGAACTAACCATGGTAAGTAAGGAGTTTCGATAGTATCCCTTGTTTACTCATCTCTTCACTCTGACCAACAGGGTGTGGATTCATGGAATGCTGAATCCATCATTTGCTTGTTGCTTCAGTGCTTAACTTAAAGCTAGTAATCAGTGTTTTGCTTGGTCTGCAGTCATGGAAATATCTTGAATTGACCAATTTGTCATTAGAGCACCCTGTTGTGATGATATTTCAGCTCTGCAAAAAATAATAAATAAAATAAAACCTTGCTGATAATTTTGAAGTTTGGGTTTTTGAATTTTTGAAAGATTTTGGGGTTATCCAGCTTGTCCAAGTTAGTCACGATCACGTTGCATGTTGTTGAATTTGTACATACTATATGCCAGCATGCTTATTATGAAAGTTTGGTGTAATGGACAAATTTCTAGAAGAGTTGTGGTTTGCCAGAGTCGTAGATTAATAGCATCAAGTAGCTACTTAATAATAATAATAACAATAATAATAATAATGATAATTGCATTACGTAGTACACTTCAGATGTCGTAAGCCCTATCAGTGCCTTTTCCCTCTACATATGGGTGTCTAAGACCCCGTTTGGAAATTGTCTATTTTAGTTGGATTTTTTATTTTTTATGAAAAAATGTGCAGAAAGTAAAGAGAGTGATGTGATAATTTATAGTAACTTTTTTGGTAAAAAATCACTATTCCCAAACAAGCCTTAAATACATGGAATTGTTATATTTGTTATGCATCCATTCTCTTTTCTGATCAAAGATTTGGATTGTTTTGTTGGTGGTAGGAACAACGATGTATGACAATGGTGATGTGAAAGTCATAGTGATGACTAGTGAGATATCTCGTGAAGAAGAGAGTCCAAGTGAGAGGCCACAGCAAGCAACACTTGGATCAATCGAAGGGGATGAAAAGAAGCGCCACAATGTGCCTGTGAATAAGAAGAAACCACTGAAGAGAGTTGTGAAGAACAGATCTCGGAAAAAGGCACAGAACAAGAGAGACAAACACAAGGGAAAGGAAAAAATTAAGAAGCGTTGATCACAATTACTTTCTTTTCTGTCCAACAGTGCAAATTTCTTAATTGTCTTAACTATCCTTGCCCTTCGTCAAACTGGCCCTTGTAAGATTGGATGTTTAAACTTTATGCACCTTGGGATTTTTTTGATATTTGATTTGATTAGTCATAAAAATTATGAATCAATTTTTTTTTCTTCAAAAGATTTATTTATGAGAAAATAAATAAATGCATTGAGTTAATTAGAGAAGCAGTTTGTGTTAAATTCTTGTCAAATTACATTAATTGCTTTGCTAATTTGTCTCTATTAATTTGCTGACGGTTATGTTGTTTTGAGTATGATTTATAAGTTGATTTTTTTACTTATTACAAAAAATGTACAAAAAAAATGAAGAGGTGATATGACTTAAATAAACAAACCAATGGCCTTGCTTATTTTCACTTTTCAAAAAACACTTTTCAGAAAATTCTACTTTCTTATTTTTCGTATTTTTTTTGTTTTTACTGAATTTTTTTAATATTTTAAGCAATTTTATTACTTTTTTCACTCCTAACATAAATATACCTAAAAAGTAAAAAAATTGAAAAAAAAAAATCTTTTAAAAATTCACTGAATAGCAAAAATATAAAAAAAAATACAAGAATTCAGTACATTTTTTGTATTTTTATGCATTTATTAATTTTTAAAATATTTTTTCATAAATTTTTTACTTTTTAGATACATCTAAGTAAGGTGCATCTAAAAAAGTAAAAGAAATGTTTAAAATTTTAAAAATATTCACTAAAAACAAAAAAATACGAAAATCAAAAAAGTCAATTTTCAAAAAATTTAATCCAGAAAATTCAAACCAAGCACACTGAATAAGTTTGTTTTTTATTTCATCCCAAAGGCGGCCAATCGGCCAACCTATTTTCTAATTTTGATCTGATGAAATGAGAAAAAAAATAAAGAAAGCATAATCTCAGTTTCTCATAGCAGCTAATATTGAAAATTAGTACACTGGATCTTGTCCATATTCTTATATTTGAAATATTTTCATATGCAAAATAATTAATTTTCTAATTGAATTGTTTTCGATATTCTTAGGACCACGTGACAATAAGACTGTTTCAAATCTTCTGCCCAAATCTTTTATATACTCTGTTCGAAATGATCAACAAAATAATAATTGGGTTATATAAAAGTCTTGCATTAATTATGTATACTATAATTTTCTTTGGAGAAATGGTCTAAATAATTAAAATCGTGAAAATCCAAACGAGTAAACCAACATTGAATAATTGGTAATGAATTCATCTATAATATGACATTTGGTCAAATAATTGATCTTTTATGAAATAATAATATGATTAATGAAACTGCTTAGTGATAAGAGCAAATTATTATTTTGAAAATTTTTTTGTTTATAATTTTACTCCACTATCGCGAAATCACCAATATATCGTCATCACCTGTCCGTATATCACCGTTGACGTCGAAAAAATTATTGAATGCGACCAGCGGCGGTGACTGGTGGTGGTGATATAAATAGATAAATAAATTAGGTGAATAAATAAATGATACATGAATAAATAAGGAATCACATGTGAACAAATATGTGACGTGAATAATGAAACAGATAAACATATAACTAATCTTTTCAAATTATTTTCTTCTTTAAATACAAAAAATAAACCTTGACAATATTGTGGCAAAATTTTTAAAATTAGACTTATGCTATGAGTCTCCAACATGTATATTTAAAATAAATAAAATAAATGTCGTTAATAAATGTTGTAAGAATAAATTATACTGACACCCCTTGAGATTTGTCTTTAATACAAGTACATCTCTTATGTTTTCAAAATTACATATTTCTCTCTAAGGTTTAAACTTCTATTACAATTTAATCTTTCCGTTAGTCAACCGTTAGGCCAACTAATATAAGAAATTAATTTTTTAAAATTTCTATTTTACCCTTATTTATCATACCCTTCTATCAATAACTTCTCTCTAATCTCCCTCTAAAAACACAAACTAAACCCACCACAACCTCTCTACCATCAATCCTCTCCCTCCAAATCCAAGATCATCCACCCTGCTCTACTTTCAGTGCCACCATCACCAACTCCCCCGTTGAGATCAACATAAACTCTACAACAAAATTCATTCTTAATGTTAACACCGAAATATTTTTTTAAAGAATATAAGTAAAGAAAATCTGCAGGAAATTATAAAGATTCATTCAATATATATATTATTATAGTATTAAGCATTTAGTAAATACTATAGTACACAAGCTTTTGTGGTATTAATTATTACAAATATTATAATTAGATCATTTTCAGTCATAACACAAAAAAAATAATTATAACCAAACACTACATAAGGTATAACCAAAAACCTTTTGAATTATAATAAAAATAATATTATAATCAATAGTTATAACTAACACCATAATATGTTATATAACCAAAGACCAGGATTGGGCATAAAATTATCCGACCCACGAAAACCAACTGCACCTATTTGGGCGGTTTCGCATAATTGTTAGGGTTAGATGTGGGTTAAGATTTTCTTGTTTTGCGGGTTGTGGCACGGGTCCCGGGTCTTACCCGCACTCGCTTGCATCTGTATATATTGTTTAGCTTATATTTTTTTCTGCAAAGTGAATGTGAGTCAATTGATTGATCCTAACCTGTGCTTATGGTCTATTTCCTTCTGCAAGTAAATTGGATAGATAAGCTGTAATTTATTTGGAATAAATCATTTGGAAAATAATAATTTCATGATAAGAAATATGTGATTTTATGGCCTAAAATAATAAAAAATGGGAGAAAAGTCCCAAAAAGAATATTTTAAAAAAGGGAAAAAACAGGCCCAAAAATAAAATTTTAAAGGAAAAACTCAATCCACAAACCACCCGCACATCTGCGAACTCTATTCACACAAACTGCAATCTGCACGGTAGGCAATTATTGTTGGAAAAAATGGTTTTGGGGTGACTTTAATGTGAAATAAAAGTAGGTTCAAACCACCGGTTGAGATGAGATCAAATGAGTTTAGATTCTTTGTAACAAGATCTTTACACCACAAAAAGAATAACAAAAATCATTAAGAATTGAATAAGAAATTATCTCATAAAGTTGGCCTCATGAACGAGGTATTCAGAATTTTGTATAACTACCAATCCCACATTGATTGTAGAAGAAGGTATTGATGGGTATTTAAACCTTAAGATTTTGATAAGGGCACAAGCCCTTTGGGGCATTCAAAATTTTCAAAAGAAGAGAGTTATGGATGCTTCAAGAATGGGCTTGGGCCAAAATTATGGTCCAAGTTGGTTATACAAAAGTTGCCACACGCGCGTGCTCGCTGTCGGGCCGAATCCGGGTCATGGGACTTGGACTTGGGCCGGATTGATGGTCCACCAACCTAATCTTTTTGGGCTAGGTTTGTTTGGTGGCTGCAGATATACACATGTATATATAGAGTGTGTAACTCACATACTTATTCTCCATCAGTTTTGTGCATTACTCTATCAGTTTTGCAGGAGTAATGGGCTGCATTTATTGCCAGTCTTCATGGCTAGGAAGCTCCTCCTCTCTCCCCCATTGTATATAAAAGGAGGTCATTTTCCTTGGTTTCAACACAGAATTTTTAGCTTCCATACTATACAGTCAGTTTGCTCCTATATTCTTCTTTCTGTGTGAGAGAGTGCTGCCATTGTTGGTTCGTCGAAACTAAACAGAAGGTGCTTCTGCGTTAGCGGGTCTGTACCGTCATATCCTGGGAGACAGACGCTGATATACACCTCTAGCACCCACGGTGAGATGACGAATCTGTTTTAAGAAGACTGTGGTATCACACAGGTTTCAGTTTGCTTTCTTTTCTCATTTTATCTTATTATTTATTTCTGTTCAATCTAGTTATAATTTCCCATGAGTTTATGTTCTATAATTTAATTTATTAAATATGAATCTATTTGGTTTTATTTATTTTTTTACGATTTACACAACAATTTTAAAATATATTATATGTTTTCCACGAAATTGATCAAATAGATTCATATATAATTTCAATTAGTTTTATTTTCCCCACATTTTACACTGTTGGTTGTTTGTAGTACATGATTAGAATTATAGAATAATATATATCATAAGCAAGGCCGGCCCTGAGTTGAGGCGACTGAGGTGGTCGCCTCGGGCCCTCAACTTTGAACAAAATTTAGGGTCCCTAATTAGGGGAGTGTATCATGTTATGTTATTTCATAATTATTTTAATATTAGCTCAATTTATTTATTTTTATGTTGTCGTGTGGTGTTATTTTGATTCGTGTTCGATTGATGTTTAATGTGAAAACTTTTACTTTTAGTTAAAAATAACTTAGCAAGTGTATTGAGAGATTAAAATTTTTCTCATAAGTTGAATTTTATAAAATTTATTTCAACTAAATGAAATTATTCATAGAATGTTTGATTTTAATTCAATTGCATTTTTCTAATTAAAAAAATTGTACCTTATTACTATATATTTTTTATTAGATTGACTCTAAAATAGGCAACAAAAAAATATATATCTTAAATGAAAAAAAGATATTAGCCTTAATTATTATTTTACATACTTTTTTATTCAGTTAGATAGAGTTAAATAAAAGATTAAAAAAATGTCATAGTATCTCTTAGTGAACATTCAAATATATAACTAATAATTCATATTATTGAGTTGTATCATATTCGGATTCATGTTGAAAATAGTCAACCTTAACTTGCTAATTTTATATATTGCTTGAGTTGTGTCGAAAATTCCCATCCTTACTCCCAATTAATTTTTATTCTAATAGCATTGGTAAACTAAAAAAATAAAGATTCAATTCAACCAATTGAAGTTCAACTATTATATATATATATATTTGTTATCTAAATTTCGTTAAATTGTAATACAATAGAAATAAATTTTTATCTTTTTGTTTTATCCAAACATTTTTATTTTTTATTTTTTAGATAATAATATATGAATGACTCAATTTAAAAAATTCACCTTAAGCCCCTAATAAGTTAGGGCCGGCCCTTCATAAGGCCACTGTTTCTCATATGAAATTCATGATTACAAATTCAATGTATTTATATAAGTTGCCTACTCTGCATGCCACTGTTTGAATGTTTATTATTTCTCATTGCATCAAAGTAAGTCTAACACACGGCGTGCTACTGTTTCAATGTTACATGCAATGGTAAAAAACAAGAAGAGAAAAAAAGAGGTACTTGGTGCTCTTCAATATGAAAGTGCATGATTGGTTTATTCATTTTTTTTTATTTTATATATATATACACATATGGATATATTTCTCATATGCTTCGGTAAATGATTTTTTTTATTATTTTAAAATCACTGTTTCCTAGGGTTGAATAGTTTATTGTTTTAGTTGATTTAACTGGTTAAATACATTTCAATGTGTTGGTATTATATGCAATGTTATTTGACAGTTTTCCAGTTTAGAAGAGAATGCTTTTTATTTTTAGATCTCTAACATAAGTTGCATGCTTATTTGTTTTTAGTATAATTTTATTTTTTGAGTATGATTTTTAATTTCTTATCATGATTTGCATGCTTACAGGTCCCATGTATTTGTCATCCTCCTTTCGATGCTTCCACTCGCAAGGTATGATTGGTTCTAGCCTCACATACACTCTATGTCTAATTGGAAATGCCACCTCCTACGCCACATTTCCTGAGTTCGCCTCGTCTTCTTCGAAGGCATATTCTGTGGAGGAGATGGGGTCCGACTACATCTCGCTCTCTTCTCCTTTGGACTCTTCAGGGGGAAGGACGGCTAAGGGTTTCACAAAATTTATTTTCTCATCATCCTCCTCGTTTACCTCTTCCATCATTTCTTCTTCCAGCTCCTCCTCTTCTGGTTCAGACTCGGAAATCTCCGCCCATATTTCTGGATCACTTAGTAATGGCTCCTCTTCTGGGTCAGATTCTGGGTCCGAGAGCCAGTCATCGTTGTGTGGTGGGTTCGACATCCTACAAAGGAAATACGGCACTATTATACTTTTGGTAAGGCTTGAGATCATAAATGTTTCTAATTGAAGTATAGTAAGAGACGTGTGCTTAAATCTACCCAAGGTCTCAAGGGTGTCTAGACCTAAGCTCTGATACCATGTTGTGACGCCTCAAATTTTAAGGACATCATAATAAGATTTAGAACTTAAAATCAATGTTGCTACCAATATCACTAACATCCATTAATTAACAACTCAGAAATTGAAAGTTTTCAAATTACAATTCTAATAAAACTTAAAACTTAGTCTCAGTTAAAAAAAAAAAAAAAAAAAAAAAAAAAAACAAAACAAATATAAAAGAAAACTAGAGAAAAACTAGGAAATTTAGAAAATAGTTCGTGGAACTTGGGGACTCTTCAAGCTAACCAAGATTGAATGTCGCCTTGCAAGGCCTCGGTGTTTCCTTCATTTTCTTTGGTACCTGGCATAAAACGCCAGGGCAACGAGAATGCCAATGAGCGACGAGCTCAATAATATACTACAACCCGAAAATACCCACCCCGATAATAATACTCACAATTAATGAATAATGCGTAGTAACAAAATAACAAGTAGCGTTTAATAAGCATAACAGGAATGCAAACAGTTGAAATAATAACAATAGACAATAAATAAATAAAAATGGCAAACAGAAGCAGTATTTTATCATAAGGAAAATGCCCATTTTACTTTTTAAATTCTCATAGATTTAGTTTATCAGATAAGTTTAAATAACTCCCTGCGGAGCACTATTTCCACTCAATCGCTAAGCAATGGCCACGGGTAATTCTGACTCCCCCTTGGTCAAATATTCAAATGTTACTTGCTGTAACTACCAATGATGCCCACGCACCAGGGTTACGTACCCGAGTTGTGACATCACGGTCTGCCTCAAGGGAACGGTTTATGTTGTGACACCTGCACCACCAACCTTATATCGTCTACACCGATAAGAGCCGAAATACCTTCCCGTGCCATGTTAGGGTTCGCAACTCACTGGCGCAAGCTTCTAAATTGGGCTCACCCCATCACTTTTAAATTTTTAATGCATCATCGGTTCAATTTCGTGTTTCTTTACTTCGTCGAATTCACATTTTTATGCATGTGCGAGTTTTAGTTTGAGAACTACAGTGACATAATGTTTATATAGCACAACACAATCATATATGGCAACCAAAATAATTGTAATAGAATGTCTTAGGAATCATCACAATTTTTTTTAAGAATTCACACACTTTTTCTTTCAGCACTGTATGGTCAGACAAAAAAAAAAAAAAAAAATGAAACCCATACCAAACGAAGTTCAAGCATTATAATATTTTAACTGGTGCTAGTTCATCAAGTTAGGAAAATATTTTTAGAAGAATACCAGGGCTAAAAACGATTTTAAAATAGAGAAATAAATTTTGGAAGAAAACTGGTTTTTTGGGACAGTGAGTTACATTAAACTTCAGCACAGGTGATCTGTGTTTGAAAAATAAAAAGCGGCCTCAAACGGTGTCGAAAAGAGGCATGGTCAGAACGTATTGCTAAATATTTGAGTTTAGAACATATTTCCAGAAGAGTTTGAAGACTGAAAACAAGTGGAAGATGGTCAAATAATTTTTATAAGAAAATTGGACAGATTCTGTCACATTTTGGAAAAATTGGCGTTTCTCTCTCAATGCTAAATAAAAAATTATGAAACTAGTGGCATTTGAAAGGTAACTTAAAAATATAACTTTTCCAATTTGAATCACTTGAAAATTCATTATGTGGAATAAATGGTGACCTGGTAAACTTAGCATTGCTGTTGCCTCCAAACAGCAATGAAGTTAAAAATATATTCAGGCCATGAAACGTTGTCAAATAATTTTCTTCAATATTCTAGCACCAGGAAAACATGTTAAACTAACTCCAGTAGTTTCAGATTTTATGAAAGTGTTCTCATGAGTTTGTTTAGGGTTTATTCAAAATGGATTAAAAATCCGTTTTGCTAGAAGTTCATTAGTTTGTGAAAAACACACTTTGTATTCACCATAAATCACATGCAAGACTAAAAAAAATATTTCTTACTATTATTCCCATGTGAAACTCTAATCCTTCATATTTAGTTTCATTAGTGGTAACAGGAATAGATGAAATAATATTTATGAAGAGTAAACACAAATTCATAAGCATGCAAGATTAATTCAAACAATGGAGAATATTTGAACACATAAGGAGCAAAATCAGTAGCTAAACCATCTAACCCATACTTGCAAGAAGGACATAAATCACATAATCATAAGATTATCATTCTATCCAAATGTAACATGCATTGAGCATTTGTGTATTATCAATGCACACTCTTGCATATTTTTATTATATAGATTTAGTTAAGAAAAATATCTAAGGGAGGATACGGGTTGAGTATTTTTACCTCAATGAAGTAAAAAAAAAAAAAACTCAAGTGTTGAGCCCTTCTTCTCCTCCCTTCTCTCATTTCCCTCTTGCTTTCTCTCCCCCTCTTTCTCTTTCTTTTGCTCAGTTATGTGTATGTAATGGAAGGCTGAATAGTGCTCTTAGTTATAGGAGTTTGAGGACCTATATTATTATTATTATTATTTTACTTTATTTCTATTTTAGCTTAGGAACTATCATCTATAAGAATACCTTACAGCATGTTTGCATGCCATGGCATGCCTTGCCAACATCTTTATTGGGAAGAAGGGCTGCCGGGCTATGCTACCCAAAACAGCAAGTTTATTATTTTATTTATTTATTTATTTTTAACCTCTAACCAATTTGGTTTTTATTTATCTAATTCATTTAGTTTCCACAACTGTATTTAGCTACAAAAATTTTATCACAGAAAGATAAATAATTTTATTTAAAGGAATCTAATATTGGTATTAACCATGATGCTATTAACATTATAATTCGATAATTTAATAATCACTGTTAATTGACTTAATATTATTATTAATCAAACTAATTAGTTGTCTAAAAATTCAGGTTCTTACAACCTATCCCCCTTAAATAATTTCGTCCTCGAAATTTTAACGCGTACCTTTAGTTTCAAACAACTGAGGGTAATTGGCTCATATTGCATCCTCTCTTTCCCAAGTAGACTCCTCCATTCCTCGATGCTGCCACAGCACTCGCACCAGGTGGATTGCTTTGCCTCTTACATTCTTTTCTCGTCGATTCATAATTTTTATAGGCCTTTCCTCAAAGCTTGCATCTTCATTGAGATCAATCTCTCACCAGTTGATAACATGGGAAGGGTGTGGCTCATATTTTCGAAATATTGAGATATGAAAAACATTGTGCACCGCTGCGAGCTGTAGTTGTAGTGCTAAATGGTATGCCACCTCTCCTACCTTGCTCAGAATTTCAAAGGGTCCTACATAACGTGGTGCAAGTTTTCCTTTCTTCCAAAATCATGTAGTACCTCGACGAGGTCGAACTTTGAGAAAACCATGATCTCCTACCTCAAACGTTAAGGGTCGTCTCCTTTGATCCGCATAGCTCTTTTGTCGACTTTGGACTGTGGTTAGCCGTTGTTTGATCAGTTTTATCTTCTTAGTGGTCTCCTGAACCAAGTCTAGTCCTAACAAGATTGCTTCTCCTACTTCAATTCAACAGACTGGTGATCAACAAGGTCGTCCATAAAGTGCTTCATACGGTGCCATTCTAACATTGGCTTGGAAACTATTAAGCGAACTCAACGAGAGGCAGGTGTTTCTCCCAACTTCCCTTAAAATCCATAACGCAAGCTCGAAGCATATCCTCCAAGGTTTGTATCGTCCTTTCAGACTGCCTATCTATTTGTGGGTGAAATGTCGTGCTAAAGCATAGGTTTGTTCCCATTGCTTTCTGCAAACTCTACAAAAATTACGAAGTGAATTGACGATCACGGTCAGACACGATGCTAACTAGTACTTCGTGTAATCTGATCACTTCTTTGATGAACAATCTACTAAGCGAGTCTAACGTATCTGACGAGCCGACTGGTAAGAATCAGGCAATCTTAGTTAGTCGAATCCACCACTACCTACAGGCCGTCATGTCCCTGTGGTGACCGAGGAAAACCCGTTACGAAATCCATGGTTATGTGTTCCCATTTCCACTCTGGGATTGGTAAGGGTTGAAGTGTTCCTCCCGGTCTTTGATGTTCAGCCTTTACTTGTTGACATGTCAAGCACTGTGATACAAACTGTACTATAGTACCTCCAATATTGGCATTTTAAGTCTTGGTACATCTTAGTACCTCCTGGATATACTGCAAATACTGAATGGTGGAATTCCTTAAGTACCTTTTTCTTTAGTGAGTGGTCGTTTGGCACGAACATTCGACCTTGATATCTTAAACTCCCATCTATGTGAATTTCCCAACCAAGCATGGTTTCATTAGATTCCATTCGTGCCTTGATGAATGCTACCTCCTGATCGTACCTTTGTGATTCTAATATCTTGCTCAAGATTTTAGGTGTAGCAATCTGAGCACCAATGTAAGCCTTTTCATCTTGAACCTCCATTTGTACCCTAAATTCATTGAGCGTTCCAACCATACTCTATTCCCTAAGTGCTAAACTAGCAACAATCCCTCTATTCTTGTGGCTTAGCGCATCCGCCACTACGTTAGCCTTTGCCGGGATGATAGGAAAGGTAAAATTCATAATCCTCTAGATACTCCATCCAACATCTCTGACGCATGTTCAGGTCCCTTGGGGTGAACAAATACTTCAAGCTCTTGTGATTGGTGAATATCTCAAACTTTTCACCATACAGGTAGTGTCTCCAAATTTTGAGTGCGTGAACTATAGCTACTAACTCCAAGTCATGAGTAGGATAATTTTTCTCATAGTTCTTTAATTGTCTTGATCCATATGCCACAACATTGCCATTTTGCATCAATACGCACCCCAGACCTTTTTTGGAAGCATCATAATACACATTGTATCCAATGTCACGTTCTGGTACTATAAGAATAGGGGCACTCGTCAATCTTTTCTTGAGTTCTTGGAACGAATTTTTACAAGACTAGTTCCATTCAAACTTTACCCCCTTTTGGGTCAAATGTGTCATTGCCTTGGCCAATTTTGAGAAGTCTTGAATGAATCTTTGATAGTAACTGGCCAATCCTAAGAAACTACGAATCTCAAATGTGTTCTTAGGTTGCTTCCATTCTGTCACTGCTTTTACTTTAGTTGGGTCTACTGATATTCCCTTTTCAGACACCACGTGACCCAAAAACTTTACTTCCTCCATCCAGAACTCACATTTACTAGCCTTAGCATATAGTTGGTTCTCTCTCAAAGTTTGAAGTACTATTCTCAAGTGTTGCTCATGGTCTCCTTCAAACTTGGAATACACCAAAATATCATCTATGAAAACTACCACAAATTGATCTAAGTAAGATGTGAATATTTTATTCATTAAGCTCATGAACACGCCTAGTGCATTGGTTAGGCCGAACGGCATCACTACGAGTTCATAGTGGCCATAATGGGTTCGAAATGCAGTCTTAAGAATATTTTCTTCTCAAACACGCAACTGGTGATACCCAGACCTGAGGTCTATCTTTGAGAAATACTTTGCCCCTCTAAGTTAATCGAAAAGGTCATCAATCTTAGGTAGTGGATACTGATTCTTAATGGTGACTCTATTGAATGGTCGATAATCAATGCACAACCTAAGTGTCCCATCTTTCTTCTTAGCAAATAAGGCTGGTGCTCCCTACGGGGACGTGCTTGGCCTTATAAATTCCTTGTCCAATAATTCTTGCAACTATGTCTTAAGTTCTCTCAATTCAGCTAGTGCCATACGATGTGGTGCCATTGAGATCGGTGATGTACCAGGTTGTAATTCAATGGTAAAGTCTATTGCTTGCTTTGGGGGTAGTCGTGGTAATTCCTCTGGGAATACATCAGCATACTCACACACCACATGAGGTAGCCCTAGTTTCATACGATCTTTATCTTCCAGAACTAAGCTGGCTAGCCATCCAGCGAGGTGATCATGCCACTTTGACTTTTGAAGTGCCGATGATAAAGAATCTTGTCTATCCCCCTTAAATTGGAATTGCGTTCCGTCTTGAGAGTAAGCAGTCACCGTCTTTTGATAGCAATCAATGGTGGCTCTATGGGCTGATAACCAGTCCATTCCTAGGATAACGTCAAAGTCTGACATTTCCACGACTCGTAGGTCGCATGTTAAATGCAAATTGAAGACTCCTAGTTCACATGATTTGCATACGAGATCTACTCGAGTTTGACCTCCTAGCGATGAAGCTACACTCGTAGGTGTTTCTAATCGTTCTGGTTCTAATCCCAAAGTTGTAACACATGTAGTAGATATGAAAGAGTGTGATGCTCCAGAATCAAACAAGACTTGTACACAAGAGTTCATAAGGATGAGTATACCTTGAATCACTAAAGGATTTCCATTGTCTTCTTTTTCTTGGAGTGCAAAGACTCTCTTGGTGGCACCCTGATTTGGCACCCAAGATTTCCTTGCATTGGCATCTCTTGGTTGTTGAGTTCTCGATTGTCCCACATTCCGATTAGTTGGCGCTTGACCTCTGCCGGATTAGGAATGTTGCACAGCTCGTGTTCCCTAAGTTGGCGCGCATTTGTTTCGTTGAGTAGCTCCTCCTTGATTGATATAATAGCCTGACCTTTGAGGGCAGTTGTTCCTGAAGTGACCTTATTGGCCACACTCATAGCACCTTCTAGTCCTTTCCTCATTACGCTGCTCAGGATTGTACCCTTGCTGTTGTTGTGGCCCCCTAGCATAAGGTACCGAAGCGGCAGGGGTCCTATTGTTCCTTGAGGGTCTTTCGCTTCTTTGCTGGTTGGCTCTAGACTGTTGACCTTGGGTTCTTGCAATGTCCATCTTCTCTCTTTCTAGAGTAAAAGCCCTATCTACTATGCATAAGTAGGTAGCTGCAATGCAACCAACTTTTCTCGAATTCCCGAATCAAGTCCCCACTCAAAGCGCCTTACTTTGTCTGTTTCGTTTGCCACTATAGCTGTGGCATGGTGAGAAAGGGCCTTAAACTGATTGGCATACTATGTCACAGTCATGCCTCTTTGTTTTAGTTGGAGAAATTCTTGGATCATTTCTTGCCTTACTGAGTTTGGGAAGTACTTTTCCGTAAACAACTCCTTGAACTGTCTCCAAGATAGTTCTGCCACTTGACGGCTTTTCTTAATCATTGTCCACCAGAAATCAGCCTCCCCATCGAGGAGAAATGAAGCGAGGGACACTTGGTCCTGCTCGTTCTGAATCTCTAGCATCTCTAGTATTTTCTTCACTTGCCTTATCCATGCCTTAGCCGTGTAGGGATTGGGTTCGTTGAAAAATTTTTGGGGTCTGAGTTTTTGAAATTTCGCTATTAATTCTGCTTTGTTGTTTTCACGCCTGGGTTGGTTTCTTAATTCATTAGTAATTGCCCGAACGAAATTCATGATGTCACTGTTGTTGTTGTCGTTGTTATTGTTGTCGTTGGATCCATTTGTCCTAGTTCTTCCTGCTATTTTCTGTACGAAGGATATTGTTGTTACACCCTTTATTTATTTATTTATTATATATATATATTTTGTTGATAAAATGCAAGTAAAATAGTTCAACACACAAACTTTTAAATACTACGGTTTCATTAGGGAAAATAACAGATCGGTACATTCATAAAAGAAAGAAAAGAAAGAAAAAAAAAATCTTTTCTTCTACATAATTGAGGGGACTCCCTTACCCCATTACTAATATTTGTAAGACTAGGTCTTTACAATGAAATAGCAACAAAATTGTTAAGCGACCTAGCCTATCCCTCTTCAGTCCCTCTCAATTGAAGAGCCACAGATAGTGTTGATGCACCTGCCAGGCATACTCCTAGCTCTCATCGTAAAGTCCGTAGCACCTCCAATGGACTAACAACCTAGGTCCTTCCAATCCTACATACTGACTCAAAATCCTCACAGAGACCCCTTCGTATGTGAGTGGGTCGCGGAAGTCCACCGTCTCATCCGTAGGGATGATCTTTCCGGCCGGTGGGGCTACCAAGAAAATGTCCCGCGGGTGGAAGAGGTTGGTGTAATTGTCGGCCAAGGCTGGTGGTAAAGGGTCGACCTCGTACATGCCCCAAGCAATTTCCCAGACAACTTTTACAGGTCCCATGTATTTGTCATCCTCCCTTCGATGCTTCCTTTTGCAAGGTATGATTGGTTCTAGCCTCACATACACCCTAAGTCCAACTGGAAATGCCACATCCTACGCCACATTTCCTGAGTCCGCCTCGTCTTCTTCGAAGGCATATTTTATGGAGGAGATGGGGTCCAACTCGATCTCACTCTATTCTCCTTCAGACTCTTCAGGGGAAAGGACGACTAAGGGTTCCACAAAATTTATTTCCTCATCATCCTCTTCGTTTACCTCTTCCATCATTTCTTTTTCCAGCTCCTCCTCTTCTGGTTCAGACTCGGAAATCTCTGCCCATATTTCTGGATCGCTTAGTAATGGCTCCTCTTCTGGGTCAGATTCTGGGTCCGAGAGCCAGTCATCGTTGTGTGGTGTGCTCGACATCCTACAGAGAAAATACGACACTATTATACTTTTGGTAAGGCTTTAGATCATAAATGTTTCTAATTGAAGCATAGTAAGAGACGTGTGCTTAAATCTACCCAAGGTCTCAAGGGTATCTAGACCTAAGCTTTGATACCATGTTGTGACACCCCAAATTTTAAGGGCATCATAATAAGATTTAGAACTTAAAATCAATGTTGCCACCAATATCACTAACATCTATTAATTAACAACCTAGAAATTGAAAGTTTTCAAATTACAATTATAATAAAACTTAAAATTTAGTCTCAGTACAAAAAAAAAAAAAAAAAAAAAAAAAAAAAAAAAAAGAAAACAAAACTAGAGAAAAACTAGGAAACTTAGAAAATGGTTCGTGGAACTTGGGGACTCTTCAAGCTAACTAAGGCTGAATGTCGCTTTGCAAGGCCTCGGTGTTTCCTTCATTTTCTTCGGTACCTGGCATAAAACGCCAGGGCAACGAGAATGCCAATGAGCGACGAGCTCAATAATATACTACAACTCGATAAGACCCACCTCGATAATAATACTCACAATTAATGAATAATGCGTACTAACAGAATAAAAATTAGCATTTAATAAGCATAACGTGAATGCAAACTGAAGAATCTAGAAAATCCTAGATGTTGATTTGTGATTATGTACCAATTTTAAGCAGAATATAACAATCCCAATCAAACAATAAAAGACAAATCGACACAACGATTTTACATGGAAAAACCACAATTGGACACCTCCAACTATGATTAAAAAACCACGGGCAACAGTCACAAAACAATCCACTAAGAAGATTTAAAGGAATTACACAGGTATACTCTCAATTACCTAGCGAATCCACGCCTAATTGAACCAACCTCTATGTGCCTCTTCCAACCCCGTCTTCACCTCGGAATTGTCTTTACAATGAGCCACTCCAGAATCCACCGAAGCTTCAGGTTCGAATTCTTCATAATCCACCGAAGAACAACTCTCTCTCTCTTGTATATAACAAACAAAACCTTTGATGTACTCTTTTTAAACCATGAGTTGAATACTCAATAAAACATCAAAGAAAACTAACAAAATATCCCCAGATATAAACCTTAAGAACCAAAAAGAAGATATGGAGTAGTAATCCTAAAATCTGACCCAACACGTGAATTTATAGAATATGTCCCGCGATCTCCGCTCGAGCGCCCAACATCCCGCTCGAGCGGCTTCAGCAAAATATGCGCGTGATATAACAAAGGTCTGCTCGAGCGCTAGAGAACCCGCTCGAGCGCGAAATCACACATCTCAGTACTTTTACAGGCGACCAAAATTGCTGGAACCAAGGATGCTCTGCTCGAGCAGGGGAATGTTCGCTCGAGCGGACAGGCAACTTGGAATGCATTTTTGCATTTTGCTTTGGGGGCGCTGCCCCTCGACCCCGCCTGGGCGCTGCCCTAGACCCGCCAAGGGGCGCTGCCCCCTGGACCCCCGCGAGCTGACCGGGCAGCTCGATCCCCGTCATAATAAGCGAAGTGGCAATCTTGAAAGTATTAGCATCACAAACTTCTCTGAAAGGCACAATTCGAGTTGGATTCGCATCTAAACACTCATAGTCTCACTGAAATAAAAGTGCGAAAAAAATACAATTGAAAGGAGTTTTGTCAAAACGGGATTGTCAAGAATAAAAACCTAACACAAACAGTTGAAATGAGAACAATAGATAATAAAAAAAAAACAATGACAAACGGAAACAGTATTTCATCATAAGGAAAATGCCCATTTTTCTTTTTAAATTCTTATAGATTTAGTTTATCAGATAAGTTTGAATAATTTCCCGCGGAGCACTATTTCCACTCAACCGCTAAGTAATGGCCACGGGCAATTCTAACTCCCCCTTGGTCAAATATTCAAATGTTACTTGCTGTAACCACCAATGATGCCCACGCACCAGGGTTACATACCCGAGTCGTGACATCACGGTCTGCGCAAGGGAACGGTCTATGTTATGACACCCGTACCACCAACCTTATATCGTCTGCACCGATAAGAGCCGAAATACCTTCCCGTGCTATGTTAGGGTTCGCAACTCACTGGCGCAAGCTTCTAAACTGGGTTCACCCCATCACTTTTAAATTTTTAATGTATCATCAGTTCAATTTTGTGTTTCTTTACTTCGTCGAATTCACATTTTTATGCATGTGCAAGTTTTAGTTTGAAAACCACAGTGACATAATGTTTATATAGCACAAGACAATCATATATGGAAACCAAAATAATTGTGATAGAATGTCTTAGGAATTATCACAAAATTTCTTAAGAATTCACACACTTCTTCTTTCAGCACTGTATGGTCAGACAAAAAAAAAAATGAAACCCATACCAAATGAAGTTCAAGCATTATAATATTTTAACTGGTGCTAGTTCATCAAGTTAGGAAAATATTTTGAGAAGAATACCAGGGCTAAAAACGATTTTAAAATAGAGAAATAAATTTTGGAAGAAAATTGGTTTTTGGGGACAGTGAGTTACATTAAACTCCAACACAGGTGATCTGTGTTTGAAAAATAAAAAGGGGCCACAAACAGTGTCAAAAAGAGGCATGGTCAGAACGGCTTGCTAAATATTTGAGTTTAGAACATATTTCCAGAAGAGTTTGAAGACTGAAAACCAATGGAATATGGTCAAATAATTTTTATAAGAAAACTGGACAGATTTTGTCACATTTTGGAAAAATTGGCGTTCCTCTCTCAATGCTAAATAAAAAATTATGAAACTAGCGGAATTTGAAAGATAACTTAAAAATCTAACTTTTCCAATTTGAATCACTTGAAAATTCATTCTGTGGAACAAACGGTGACTTGGTAAAGTCAGCATTGTTGTTGCCTCTGAACAGCAATGAAGTTAAAAATATATTCAGGCCATGAAACGTTGTCAAATAATTTTCTTCAATATTCTAGCACCAGGAAAACATGTTAAACTAACTCCAATAGTTTCAGATTTTATGAAAGTGTTCTCATGAGTTTGTTTAGGGTTTGTTCAAAACGGATTAAAAATCTGTTTTGGTGGAAGTTCATTAGTTTGCGAAAAACACACTTTGTATTCACCATGAATCACATGCAAGACTAAAAAAAAATGTTTATTACTATTATTCCCATGTGAAACTCTAATCCTTCATATTTACTTTCATTAGTGGTAATAGGGAAAAGATAAAATAATATTTATGAAGAGTAAACACAAATTCATAAGCATGCAAGATTAATTCAAACAATGGAGAATATTTGAACACATAAGAAGCAAAATCAGTAGCTAAACCATCTAACCCATACTTGCAAGAATGACAGAAATCACATAATCATAAGATTATCATGTTGGAACAATCTTTTGTGTAAATAAAATAACTTGAAATAATTCAAACAAAATAAAATAAAACTTACAAAATTTATTTTGTTGAACCGAATAAATAATTCAAAGACCATGTCGAGTGTGTGACACTCTGTCCTTAAGACAAATTCGCCCCGCTACGGTGCTTACGGTTATGTGGCGTCTATCTCCCAGGATACAATGATCTTAACCAATTTGTAGTAGCACTCCAAAACAAATTGTTCGGCGAACCAAACCTGTGTTCTAACTCTCTGAATATTTATTCTAAAACTAATATGAAGAATATATGCACTAGATGAGAATTGGACAGCAAAAAACAATTTCCATATTGTTTTTTCGGATCAAAAGACTGCTGGAAAAGTGGTATGTATTTATAGCCCAGTTGGTGACCTTTCAAACTTACTCGAACAGGTATATTTTGAAAAGAATAGGTGCACCACTATTCAAACATGGTTTGACCGTTGCAAAATTTCAAACAAATTTTCAACCAAATGAAAAGTGATCCGTTAGATAACAATTAAAGTAACTGTTGGACCACTATTCTTTAAACCATTTGAAATATATATATATATTAAACTATTTGAATAGTTTAATAAATAAATGAAGAGGTACAAACTTTAGGAAACAACTTAGGAACCTAAAATTTGAATTTAGAATTAAATTAAATTCCCATAATTACAAATTTTAGGAAACCACTCAGGAACTCAAAATTTAAATTTAGAATTAAATTAAATTCCCACAATAATTTTTAATGAAAAAATTCAAATGAATTTTATCTAAAAAATTAATGTTAGATCCGAAAACGACGTCAACTTCCTATTCACTCATAAATGGTTTTGACGTTTCGTCTTCACCGTGTGACTTGCCACGCGGCAAGGAACACTTCACCTCTTCGGACCCACCCCAAAAGACGTCTGGGGCCCACTCAAATTTGGGCTAAAAAATATGCCTATCTTAAACCATTTTTCCAACAATCCTCCACATGAATGGAATTTGACGGAGAGAAAATGCAACAATATGATCTAAAAGCAGAGAGTACAGAAATTGGAAATATTCTGCAAAGGATAAGTAGCTTTTGGCTTTGAACCTTCCCTTGTGAGACACTATCGGATTTACTAGCTAAACAGTGAACATGATGTCTTGAACTGTTCAGCCGTTTTTGTAAACCAAGACAATAGAACTCACACAGTATATCCCCAGATACAGTTTAGTTCTCACTATTGTGTTCATTTTGGCCTTGAACAACCTGGTTTTTCATGAGTGCTCTAGAGAATTTGTACCCCTTCACAAATCTCATAGAACCGGCTCAGTTCACACTCACATAGGTGATTATTATGAAGAGTATCCTGCCATACTCCACTAGGTTTACCTAGATATAAGAATCATTAAAATTTTACTTAACCTCAAACGCTGCAGACATTACTATTTCATCATAGAAATGGATAGGAGTTAGATTCCCCAGTGATCCTTCTGAGTCATTCACAAGTCGGTTGTCCCTTTGAACCTAGATTTTGGAATCTCCAGTCAACTAGGTTGGGTTGCCGTTGTGGTAACTCTTATTTAATAGGCTTTAGTCCCATTCTCCTCGATGAATTCTCAACTAACTCTCTTGCTAACCCTTTGGTTAGTGGATCCACTATGTTGTCTTTAGACTTAACATATTCTATGGAAATAATTCCATTAGAGAGTAGTTGTCTCACGGTGTTATGTCGACGACGAATGTGTCGTGACTTACCGTTATACATATGACTTTGTGCTCTACGTACAGCTGATTGACTATCACAATGTATGCATATAGCAGGCACCGGTTTTGGCCATATTGGAATATCTTCAAGAAAGTAGCGAAACTATTCTGCCTCTTTCCTAGTTTTCTCTAAAACTATGAATTCTGATTCCATAGTAGACCTAGCAATGCAAGTCTGTTTGGAAGATTTCCAAGATACAGCCGCCTCACTAAGAGTAAAGACATACCCACTGGTGGACTTCGAGTCTCTAGTATCCGATATCCAATTTGTATCACAGTATCCTTCAAGTACTGCTGGATATCTAGTATAATTAAGCCCAATGTCATGAGTAAATCGGAGATATCTAAGAACCCTTATAATTGCTTTCCAGTGTTCTACTCCCGGATTACTCGTATATCTACTTAATTTACTTACTGCATAAGCTATATCTGGGCGAGTGCAGTTCATCAAGTACATTAAGCTTCCAATAATTTGGGCATACTCTAATTAAGAAATATTTTCCTGTACATTCTTAGAAAGATACAAATTAACATCTACAGGTGTTCTAGCAAGATGATCATCATCTTTGCTGAATTTGTCAAGTATTTTCTCAATGTAATGAGATTGTGACAAAGCATATCCTTCTGATGTTTTGGTAATTTTCATACCAAGAATTACATCAGCAATGCCCATGTCTTTCATGTCAAAATGTTTATTCAACATTTTCTTGGCAGTTTTAATCATGTCATTATTACTACCAATGATGAGTATATCATCTACATAAAGACATACAATGACATAACCTTTATCTGTGTTTTTAATATAAACACATTTGTCACACTCACTAATTTTAAATCCATTTGACATCATTGCCTTGTCAAATTTCTCATGCCATTGCTTTGGCGCTTGTTTTAAACTATCTAATGATTTAACCAATTTACACACTTTCTTTTCTTTCCCTGGAACAGAAAACCCTTCTGGTTGTTCCATGTAAATTTCTTCCTCTAACTCACCATTTAAGAAAGCAGTTTTAACATCCATTTGATGAATTTCTAGATAGTATAGAGATGCAATGGCAATCAGCATTCTAATGGATGTTATTCTAGTAACCGGTGAGTACGTGTCAAAGTAATCAAGACCTTCTTTTTGTCTAAAACCTTTGACCACAAGTCTTGCCTTGTATTTGTCAATTGATCCATCTGCTTTCATTTTCCTTTTGACAATCCACTTGTACCCAAGAGGTTTACAACCTGGTGGCAAGTCCACTAATTCCCAAGTGTGATTTTGCAAGATGGATTCAACTTCACTGTTGACAGCTTCTTTCGATAAAGGAGCTTCAGGACTGGACATAGCCTCTTTAAAAGTTAAAGGCTCATTTTCTAACAAATATGTTAGAAAATCTGGACCAAAAGATTTTGAGGTTGTAGCACGTTTACTACGCCTAAGTTCCTCTTCCTCATTTTGATCTAACTCTTGTTCTTGATCATGTTCTTGATCCTGACTAGTAGTTGCATTATGAGATCTTTTATTATTACTAGTCTCTTGTCCAGTCTTATTTGGAAATACATGTTCAAAGAAAGATGCATTCCGAGATTCAATAATAGTATTTACATGCATTTCGGAATGTTCTGATTTATGAATCAAAAACCGATATGCACTACTATTCTTGGCATAACCAATGAAAATGCAATCAATGGTCTTAGGACCTATCTTAGTCTTTTTAGGACTAGGAATAGCCACTTTAGCCAAACACCCCCACACTTTTAAGTATTTGCAGGATGATACTCTTCCATGCCACAATTCATAAGGTGTTTGATTCACTTTCTTTCGGGGTACTTTATTAAGTATATAATTAGCAAAAAGTATTGCTTTCCCCCACAAGTTCTGAGGTAATCCAGAACTGATTAACATGGCATTCATCATTTCTTTTAAAGTCCTATTTTTTCTTTCAACAATTCCATTTTACTGAGGTGAGTAAGGAGCAGTAGTTTGATGAATTATTCCATATTCTTTACAAAACTCACCAAAAGGTGATTCATATTCACCACCTCTATCACTTCTAATTTTCTTGATTTTCTTACCAAGTTGATTTTCAACTTCATTCTTATATTGAATGAAAGTTTCCAAAGCTTCATCCTTGGTTCGAATTAAATAAACATAACTATATCTAGTATAGTCATCTATAAAAGTGATAAAATATTTTTTCCCACCTCTGGTTTGAATTGATTTAAAATCACAAATGTCACTATGAATTAATTCAAGTGGTTCCGTACTTCTTTCAATTGAATGAAAATGAGTTTTAGATAATTTTGCCTCAATACAAATTTCACATTTATGATTTGAATCAATGTCAAATTTAGGTAAACATTTCATATTAATTAATTTACGTAAAGATCCATAATTAGGATGTCCTAATCTACCATGCCATAAATTTGAAGACTCAAGCAAGTAAGAAAAAGATGTAGTATTATTAATAACTGAGGGTACAACGGTCATTACATTTAACTTGAAAAGGCCATCAGACATGTAACCTTTTCCTACATACATCCCATTCTTAGTAAGTACAAATTTATTACTCTCAAATACTAGCCTAAACCCATTCTTACTCAACAAAGATTCGGAAACAATATTCTTGCAAATGTTCGGTACATACAGCACATTGTTGAGAGTGAGTTCCTTTCCAGATGTCATCTTGAGTACAATCTTTCCTTGTCCTTCAACTTTGGAAGTTGAGGAGTTGCCCATAAAAAGTTGTTCACCATTGTCCACTATAGAATAAGATGTGAACATCTTTTTGTCGGCACAAATATAGCGAGTAGCACCAGTGTCCACCTACCATTCTTTAGGATTTCCAACAAGATTTGCCTCGGAAACAACTGCAGAAAGATTGATGTCATCGACACCATTGGAAATATTGTCTACTTCGGTCATATGGGCTTGAGCAGGCTTCTTGCTTGTTCTCCTTTTGTTTTTGCCTTTGCTACGGCAATATTTGGCCTAATGTCCCTCTTTGTCACAAATGTAACATTTGCCATTAAACTTGTACTTTTTATTTCCCCCCCCTTTAGAGCCTTGTGATGAACTTTCTCCAAAAGACTTTTGTTTCTTGGTTTTTGAAGCATGTTCCACCACATTTGCCTTAGACTCCATAGGATGCTTACCAGCCCGCTTTTCAGAATTGCGGTTGTCCTCCTCAATCCTTAAACGCACAATTAATTCGTCCATAGAAATTTCTTTGCGCTTGTGTTTGAGGTAGTTCTTGAATTCCTTCCAGCCTTTTGGTAATTTTTCAATTAAGGCTGCAACTTGGAAGGATTCACTGAGAGACATGCCTTCTGCGTGAATGTCATGCAGAATGAGTTGGAAATCTTGAGCTTGGCTGATCACAGTTTTTGAATCAACCATTACAAAATCCAGGAATCTGCCAACCACAAATTTCTTTGAGCCGACATCTTCCGTTTTGTACTTTTTCTCCAACGATTCCCAAAGTTCCTTTGCTGTCTTGATTGGACTGTAGACATTGTGTAATGTGTTGTCAAGTCCATTCAAGATGTAATTTCGGCAAAGGAAATCGGCATGTTTCCAAGCATCAACCGCAGCAACCACTTGTCGGTCGGTTTCATCCTCTTTCAGGAGAGGAGCATCTTCATGGAGGAAACGAGCCAGGTTCAGAGTTGTAAGATAGAACAACATTTTCTGTTACCATCTTTTAAAGTCAGTTCCTGAGAACTTCTCTGGCTTCTCTCCATGATTTATTAGTACTGTCACCACAGGAGAGGGGGTTGGTGCAATTGCAGCCACCACAGTAGTACTTGTTTGGGCATTTGTTTCAGTAGCCATCAATTCTAATTTTATAAAACAAAATTAGAATTAGAATTTACACTATACAGAAAATTAAACCAAATGCACAGAATTAAATTCTGTAAAAAATAAAAGAAACAAGAATGTAACTTTTATTTTTTAATTAATTTGGAAATAAAATAAAATTTTATTCAACCAAATTAATTCCACACAGGAAATTAAATTCTGTAAAATAAAATAAATAAGAATATAACTTTTATTTTTCAATTAATTTGGAAATAATATAAAATTTTATTCAACCAAATTAATTCCACAGAAAATTAATTTCTGTAACACTTCAATAATTAAAATACTAAAACAGAATTTTAAGTAATGAAAACTCAGAAAATAATTTCTAAAACCCAAAATTAATTTCTGAAAAAATTCCACAAAAATATATTCTGAATTGTTAATGATACCAGTATCATACTACTAGTTGTCAAAGAAAAAAGACAGTATATTACTACTATCTGTCAAATAGCATATAATCACTATTTGTTTTTCCAACCAGAATATTATTTTGTATATCCACAGAAAATAATTTTCTTAAAAGAAAATAATTCAAACAAAATAAAATAAAACTTACAGAATTTATTTTGTTGAACCGAATAAATAATTCAAAGACCAAGTCGAGTGTGTGACACTCTGTCCTTAAGACAGATTCGCCCCGCTACGGTGCTTACGGTTATGTGGCGTCTATCTCCTAGGATACAATGATCTTAACCAATTTGTAGTAGCACTCCAAAACAAATTGTTGGCGAACCAAACCTGTGTTCTAACTCTCTGAATATTTATTCTAAAACTAATATGAAGAATATATGCACTAGATGAGAATTGGACAGCAAAAGACAATTTCCATATTGTTTTTTCGGATCAAAAGACTGCTGGAAAAGTGGTATGTATTTATAGCCCAGTTAGTGACCTTTCAAACTTACCCGAACAGGTATATTTTGAAAAGAATAGGTGCACCACTATTCAAACATGGTTTGACCGTTGCAAAATTTCAAACAAATTTTCAACCAAATGAAAAGTGATCCGTTAGATAACAATTAAAGTAACTGTTGGACCACTATTCTTTAAACCATTTGAAATATATATATATATATTAAACTATTTGAATAGTTTAATAAATAAATGAAGAGGTACAAACTTTAGGAAACCATTTAGGAACCTAAAATTTGAATTTAGAATTAAATTAAATTCCCATAATTACAAATTTTAAGAAACCACTTAGGAACTCAAAATTTAAATTTAGAATTAAATTAAATTCCCACAATAATTTTTAGTGAAAAAATTCAAATGAATTTTATCTAAAAAATTAATGTTAGACCCGAAAACGACGTCAACTTCCTATTCACTCATAAATGGTTTTGACGTTCCGTCTTCACCGTGTGACTTGCCACACAGCAAGGAACACTTCACCTCTTCAAACCCACCCCAAAAGACGTTTGGGGCCCACTCAAATTTGGGCTAAAAAATATGCCTATCTTAAACCATTTTTCCAACATATCATTCTATCCAAATGTAACATGCATTGAGCATTTGTGTATTATCAATGCACACTTTTGCATATTTTTAATATATAGATTTAGTTAAGAAAAATATCTAAGGGAAGATAGGGGTTGAGTATTTTTACCTCAATTAAGTAAAAAAAAAAAAAAAACACGTGTTGAGCCCTTCTTCTCCTCCCTTCTCTCATTTCCCTCTTGCTTTCTCTCCCTCTCTTTATCTTTCTTTTGCTCAGTTACGTGTATGTAATGGAAGGCTGAATAGTGCTCTTAGTTATAGGAGTTTGAGGACCTATTATTATTATTATTATTATTATTATTATTATTATTATTATTATTTACTTTATTTATATTTTAGCTTAGGAACTATCATCTATACGAATAGCTTACAGCATGTTTGCATGCCATGGCATGGCTTGCCAATATCTTTATTGGGAAGAAGGGCTGCCGGGCTATGCTGCCCAAAACAGCAAGTTTATTATTATTTTATTTATTTTTTAACCTCTAACTAATTTGGTTATTATTTATCTAACTCATTTAGTTTTCACAACTGTATTTAGCAACAAAAATTTTATCACAGAAAGATAAATAATTTTATTTAAAGGAATCTAATATTGGTATTAACCATGATACTATTAACATTATAATTCGATAATTTAATAATCACTGTTAATTGACTTAATATTATTATTAATCAAACTAATTAGTTGTCTAAAAAATCAGATTCTTACAATGTCATTTTGTGTCTATATGTCGATGGCATACTCATTTTTTGTTGTAATGATGAAATGATTAGAACTATCAAGAGATTGTTAAACTCTAACTTTGGCATGAAAGATATGGGTCTTGCAGATGTAATTCTGGGTATTAAGATTACCAGAACATCTAGTGGTATTGTGCTTTCCCAATCTCACTATGTTGAGAAGATACTTGAGAAATTTGGTAAATCAGATACAACTGTGTTTAGGACACAAGTAGACTAGAGTCTACATTTGACCAAGAATAATGGTGAGAGTGTTTCTCAGCTAGAATATTCTCGGGTCATTGGGAGTTTGATATATCTAATGAGATGTACAAGACCGGATATAGCATAATTTGTTAGTAGGCTTAGTAGATACACGAGTAATCCGAGTGATACTCATTAGGGGGGCATTATGCGGGTGTTAGGTTACCTACACTACACTTGGGATTACGGGCTGCATTATACCAGATACCTAATGGTACTAGAAGGGTATAGTGAAGCTAATTGGATATTTGATATAAAAGACTTCAAATCCACTAGTGGTTATGTGTTTACCCTCGGAGGGGTAGTCGTGTCTTGAAAATCTTCCAAGCAAATGTGTATATCGAGTTCAATGATGGAATATGAGTTTATTACTTTGGATAAAGCAACTGAAAAAGCTGAATGGCTTCACCAATTCGTTAAAGATATTCCACGTTGGCCGAAACTTGTGCCAGCAATCTGTATTCATTGTGATAGCCAATCGGCGATTGGACGGGCACAGAGTAATATGTATAATGGAAAGTCTAGACATATTCGTCATAGACATAATTCCATACGACAATTATTTTCCAATGGAGTTGTCTCTCTAGATTATGTAAAATCTAAGGATAACATTGCGGATCCGCTAACCAAAGAGTTAACTCGAGAGTTAATAGAAACGTCGTCAAGAGAAATGAGGTTAAGGCCTTTAGTAATGTTACCGAAATGGAAAACCCAACCTAATTGATTGAAGATTTCAAGATCTAAGTTCAAAGGGACAATCTAACTTTGTGTAATGGGTGAGTCACTGAAGAGGTAAGTCCTATTGCATATTCTTTTGTACAGTGATACCTTGTAGAGGTGGAAGGTTAAGCTAATGCTTTTAATGACCTAAGTGATATGAATAATCAACCGTGATATAATGATATACCTTATATAGGTCACCTATGTGAGTGCGAAGTGGAACCACTTCTTTAAGAATTGGTAAGGCCGAACTAGGCTAGTGTTCCAGGGCCATGTCAGACACACCAGGAAGAACAAGAACAATGGTTAGACTAACTCCTATATGAGGTCTATTATCTCAGTTTACACAAACAGTAGAACAATTCAAGACATTATGTTTATTGGTCAGCCACTAAATCTGATAGGCTTTCAGTATGAAAGGTTCAAGGCCAACAACTATATTTTCTGATGTAGGGTTAGTCTGTGTGCTCTCTCTCTCTCCAAGTTTTTGTTGTAAACGTTGTCCGTTTTCTTTATTCAGTCAATATTAATTCATGTGGGGATTGTTGGAAAAAAATAATTTTATGGTGACTTTAATGTGAAATTAAAGTAGGTCCTAACCATCGGTTGAGGTGGGATCAAATGAGTTTAGATTATTTGTAACAAGATTTTTACACCACAAAAAGAATGACAAAAAACCATTAACAATTGAATGAGAAATTGTTTTATAAAGTTGGCATCATGAATGAGGTATTGGAAATTGTATATAACTACCAATCTTATATTGATTGTACGGGAAAGTATTGATTGATATTTAAACCTTAAGATTTTGATAAGGGTATGAGCTCTTTGGGGCATTCAAATTTTTCGAAGGAAGGAAGTTATGAATGTTTGAAGAATGGGCTTGGGCCAAAACTATGGTCCAAGTTGGTTATGCAAAAACTGTCATACGCCCATGCTCACGCGCGCCGCCTGCTCGCGCGGACCGGACCGGACTAGACCGGTCTGGGTTTGGGTCCGTGGTTTGTGATCCATGGGTTGCGGATCTTGGATCTTGGGCTTGAGGCTTGCTAGAATGAGTTTGGGCTTGGTCGGATTGGTGGTCCACCAACATAATCTTTTTGGGCCAGGTTTGTTTGGTGGCTGCAAATATATACACATGTATATATAGAGTATATAACTCACACACTTATTCACCATCAGTTTTGTGCATTACTCCATTAGTTTTGTAGGAGTAAGGGGCTGCATTTGTTGCCAGCTTTTATGGCTAGGAGACTCTTTTTATCTTCCTCATTGTGTATAAAAAGAGGCCACCTTCCTAGGTTTCAACATAGAATTTTTGGCTTTCATACTATACAGTCAGTTTACTTCTATATTCTTCTTCCTGTGTAAGAGAGTGCTGCCATTGTCGGTTCGTTGAAGCTAAATAGAAGGTACTTCTGCGTTAGCGGGTCTATACCATCGTATATTGGGAGACAGAAGCTGATATACCTCCAGCACCTATGGTGAGGCGGCGAATCTGTTTTAAGGAGATTGTGGTATCACACAGGTTTCAGTTTGCTTTATTTTCTCATTTTATTTTATTATGTATTTCTGTTTAGTCTAGTTGTAATTTCCTATAAATTCATGTTCTGTAATTTAATTTATTAAATATGAATCTGTTTGGTTTTATTTATTTTTTACGATTCATACAACAATTGTGAGTTCAATTTTTCCCAGACTGTAGACATGGGGGCGGATCTAAACCGCAAACCGAACCGTCAAAATCAATCCTCGAGCACCATTAGGACTGTGGCATATAAAATTTTCTTAAATGATAAATTATTTGTCAATTTTATATATAACAAGGATAAAAGAGACATTTAATTTTTTTTTATATTAATCTTCTCTATTAATTGATTTAACGGTTGAGAAGAATTAAATTGTAATGAAACTTCAAACAGGATATAATTTCCTAAACGTGTGGGCTAGTTGTATTGAAGACCGTTTGATTTTTATCTACTAATTTGGAGAGAAAAGGACAAGGTGTTTTGAGAAGTGTTTTTTTATTTTTATTTTTATAACTTTTTTTCATTGTTAGTAAAAATTTTTAAAAGCTTATAAATTTTTAAATTTAGCACGGCAAGATGAAACGCGAAATTAATTTTTTTTTTTTTAAAATTGAAAATAAATTTAGAAAAGACAAAAATAAGTATTTTTTTGGACTTATTTTTGTCTTTAATATTTTTTTAAATTTTTTTTAAAGAAAATACTTTTTAAATTCTTCTCGACAAGATGGATTAAAAAAGTAAAAAAATTTCATATAATTTAAAAAAAGAAAAATGTTAGAGATTTCAAAAGTTTTATCAAATTTTTTACTAAATGTCTCACATGAGTATGAGACTTAAATTATGTGAGTTCTATGTGGATCTTACACATATATGAGATATTTAACAGAAAATTTAATATTTTTAAAATTTTAAAATCACTTTGCTTGGTTCCTCTTTTCAAAAAACACTTTTCAGAAAATTTTACTTTATTGTTTTTCGTGTTTTTTTTTATTGATTTTTAAAAATATTTTAAGTAATTTTTTTTAGTTTTTAGATATACCTAACATAAATATACCTAAAAAGTAAAAAAATTATGAAAAAAACTTTTTAAAAATTTACTAAATACCAAAAACATAAAAAATACTAGAATTCAATATATTTTTTGTATTTTTATGTATTTATTAATTTTTTAAAATATTTTTTCATAATTTTTTAAAATATTCACTAAAAATAAAAAAACATAAAAATTAAAAAATTTAATTCAAAAAATTCAAATCAAACATAGTTGTGACATCTTCTTTTTTTTTTTTTTTTTGTGTGTTTTTCTGCCCAGATGCGCCTAAAAAGGACAAATCCGTTTGAGCAAAACCGTGATTGGGTACCACGGAATAATCTGACTTCACATTGGTGCTGTTTGGTGTAGCTGTTAAAACAGATTATAGCTTATAGCTTAACAGATTATAGATTATGACTTTAATCAGAAGTTGTTAATCTGTTTGGTATAGCTGTTAGATTATAGATTTAAGTTGCTGAGTAGTGTTTGTTAAATAAGCTGTGAAGTAGCTTTTTTAATTAATTTTTATTTTTTATTATTCACTATTTGTCTACATTTTTCATAAAAAATAATAATAATATTTTATAGTCCATTTGGGTCTTTTTCTATTTTTTAAAAAATAAAAAATAAAAAAATCTAAGAGTATAACCATGAATTAACATGTCCACAGCAGAAGCTGATAATCAGAAGCAAGGGGTGAACAGCTTCTCAGAATCAGCTTTTTTGACTTAAAATAAGCTATTAGAATCAGAAGCTGTGTGAAATAAGTTTAACCAAACAGTCCAAAATAACTTTTTAAAAGCCAGAAGCTATAAGCTGGCTCAAAAAAGCTGCAGCAAACACCCCCATTAAAGACGTAAGCAAACTCCAATTAAGCTCACACGCGTGGCGAATCCTAGACAGAAGAGTAAACTGTCAGTACTTTGTCGCTTCCTTCAAGAGTAATGGATAACGAAAAAAAATATAGATATTTTTAGATTATATCTATAATAAAATATTTTATTTTAATTAAAAAAATAAAAAAAATTTATAATATATTTTATGATATTTTTTTCATAATCTTTAATATTAGGGTTGGTTTGGCATAAACTAAATAATACAAAAAGTCAAAAAGTCAAAAAGTAACTATCCTATTTAAGTCACATCATCTTATTAAAGCCTTGTTTGGCATAACCTATATAATCCATCTTTTTATCTTTTTATCTTTTTTCCATCACATCACCTCTCTACTTTTCTGCACATCTTTTCGTAAAAACAAAAAGTGCACTTTTTTAGGACACCCCAAACCAACCCTTAAATCACATCACCTCTCTATCACATCACATCAAATCCAACCCAAACCCAACACAACCCATATAAGCCAATAAGTCAAAAAGTACATTTTTTTATAACATCCCAAACCAATCCTTAGTCTTCCTCTAATCTAACGAAGCCATGTAATGGCTTCTTTTAAAAAGTGAATTAAAAATTAATTTTTAATTCTTAATTCATTTTAAATCATATTATTTCTCATATTTTTTACATATATTTTTAAAAAATTAAAAAATTAATTTTTAATCATTTTCTAAAAAATTATTATCACTGTTATTGAGCCGTCGCAGTAGAATCATTTTGGATGTTAGCGGATCGAGCGAGCGACGCAGCCAAGAAGATTCGCAGACGTTTCCTCTGAACTTTCCCGGAAACCCTCTTCCCCCTTTCAATTTTCCCGCTTTCTCTCTTTCCTCTTTCTCTTTTCCCTTTTATTTATTTTTTCACTTTTCCCTTTCTCTTTTCCCATTGGAATCTACGACTAAAAAAAAAAAAAAAAACTTTGTTTGAGTAGCTGAACTCTGAAGGTCATTGTTTTTTCCCAGATCAGATCTGATTTGGGACTGTTTGGGAGCTGAGAAAATGCAGAGCAGGTATATGGAGAGATCGAAGAGCATGGCGAGGGAAAAGCGACCTCTGGATCCAGGTTCCAGTGAGGAAGGTCAGCGCGACCAGAAACGACCTGCTCTTGCCAGGTACTACAACATTTTTTTATTTTTATTTTTATTTTCTTTATGATTTATGTTAACCAAGGCTGTAGCGCACTTGGCAAAGCCTGAGAGTTAAGGCCCCAACTCTCAAGTTCAAAACTAAGTTGTTGCAGTTGGTATGGGTTTGATGTTTCCCGCAGTACGAGTTCTGATTTAACCAGAATTTATCTCGGAAGTCGGGACAAGTTCGCAGGTTATAATCTCTTATTCAGAATAGACAACTGGACACCTCGTTGATCTTTGCGAGGGGCACTCTTCAAACTAGACGTGCAGGAGAGTGAGAGTTCCTGTAACCAAAAAAATAAAATATGATTTATGTTCTTCAAAGTTTGTTTCTTTGTTAGTTGATATTTATTTATGTGTGTTTATGTATGTATATTGGTGATTTGATTAGTGAAGAAGATAAGTTGACTTTGAAAACTGTTTGAAGTTTATTAATATGTGTGTACTTGAAAAAAAAAAAAAAAAAACCTTGATAGAACTTCAAAATTATTATCAGTTGTGTGCTTCAAAACTGTGTGCAGTTGATGGTTAGTGAGAGTGGAGAGAGAGAGGTAGAGAGAGTTTGTGTGTAGTGGTGGGCAACCGTTTTTGATTTGTTCATTTGACTTTTTGGTTAGTTAGGCAAAGGTAAATATTGGGGAAAAATCTTGTTTGGTTTTAATTGATATTTTGAAAATTAAGTTTTTTTTGTTTTTGTTTTCATGTTTTTTATTATGTTTTTTGGTTATTAGTGAATTGTTTAATATTTTAATTATTTTTTTACTTTTTAATACATCTAACTTAACTAAATATACTAAAAAGTAAAATATTTATAAAAAATTATTAAAAAAAAAATAGATACACAAAAATACGAAAATATATTAAATTTTTGTATTTTTTTTTTTTTTGTATGTAGTAAATTTTTAAAGATTTTTTTTACAAATATTATAGTTTTTAAGTGTATCTAGATTAGGTTTACCTAAAAATTATGTAAAATATTGAAAAAATTTACTAAAAATAAAAAAACACGGAAACAAAAAGCTCAATTTTCTGAAAACCACTCTAAACCAAACAATAATTTTTTTGGGAATCAAAATTGTGATATAGCTTCATCGAAGTGAGTTGTGTGGTTTATAACGTAGAATAGATATCTGTTAGACTAATGGAGTTATTTTCTAGAAATATGACCTTTAGTCAACTTTCAAGTATATACAGTGGCGAAGCTGGGATTTCAATTTAGGAGGGGGCAACATTGAGTTAAGATCATAGTGATCTACCACAATGCAAATAATTTTGATTCTTAATTGAGGGTAAACAACTAAAAAATGAACATAGTTTCATATTTAAAATTTTAAAGTTATGCTCAAGTAAGTTAGTTTTTTTTGCTTTATGTTTTTTATTTTTGATTGTTTATTTATTATTAATATGATTTGCTATTTTAGTTTTGTGAACAAGATGATCATTATAATTTAAAATGCGATCACATGCTATTATTAAAAATGAGAATGACAAAATTACACTAAAATACACCCAAAGAAAAAAGAAGTTGAAGAGAAAGATATGAGAGAAAAGAGAGAAATAATATAGAATTTAAAATAAAATATTTAGTAAAATTAAATATTTAGAGTGACAAATTACAAGAATTTGTAGTTTATTTTTAATTAATCAATCATGTTATAATGAAACTAATGAATTATAATCATAATGAAAATCAATACACCATATAACTAATATAAATAAATATCTTCAAAACTAAGAAAGATAAATCATAAATAAATAACAAGGAAAATACAATCAATAACTAGATTGAGATATTTGACTAATAGATAAACTTTGTTGGTTTTGCAAAGATTTTGTCAAAAACAAAAATAGAAGATGAGATATAAAAAATTATGACATACTTTTAATTTTAAAAATTAATTATTTTTCAAATAGGAGCAAAAGTGCAATTTCTAAAAGTTGGGGGGGGGGGGGGGCACGTGACCCTCTTGGTCCCAACGTGCCTCCGCCCTTGAGTATATATATATATCTTTAATTTGTGAATTGTAATATATATATAAAAAACTGGGTGAGACGGAGCCGGGAATTTGGTTCAGGGCAAGTCATGGTCAATAAGTAGTTTCGCCAAGGAAGTACAACATAAATGAAAAAGCATATGGCTTGGGAACCCTTCCCAGATTTAGTGTGCAACCCTGCCATTGTGCCCTCCTACTACCTATAAAGCATATGCTCACCTCTGAAGTAGATGGTTACAAGTGTGGAAGATTTCTGTGAGAATGGTTTCCAAGATGGCTTGCTCCTCTGGATCTCTTCAAATGTTGAGTACTCAACCCAGCTATTATTGCTGGCATAGGTTGGCAATATGGCTTGGGAAGCTCTCTAGCATCTCTAGCATGAGTTGTTTTTTTTATCATATTTGGTGTGTGTCGGGTGGGACCATTTTTGTCCTGCTATTCATTATGTGATATTTTTCATTTTGGCTTCATTTACTACTCTTTTGGCTTAGGCATCTTTCTACCTAATGCTGCAATGATACTCTTAAAACCCCACTTCAGTTTTGATTGATATTTTGAAATCGTCAATAATGTTTTGATCTCTTTCCTGACCTTAATTGAAGAAGGGGCTCTGGAAAAATCGTGGGGCTGTCTCATTCCTTGGAACTTCTTGTTCCTAATCTTAGCTTCGAAAATACCAGTTCACTATGTTGTGCTATACGACTTACCTCAGTCTTTACCAAAATTAGTACTTGCCAACTGAATTACATGACTTTTATAAGAAGTAATGCTGTGGACTAATTTTCTCATACGTTGAAGCTCAGTTCTATATATATTTTATCTGCCTCAAATCTAGTTTACTGACAAATCCATATTTTGTGCAGTGTTATTGTTGAAGCTCTCAAGGTGGATAGTCTCCAGAAACTCTGCTCATCACTGGAGCCTATTCTTCGGAGAGTGGTAAGATAGTTGTCCGTTATGTTGTTTTTATTACGACTAGGCCTATACATGGCTTTTGTTTTTATTATGAAAGCTATCATTTTGACTTCATTAGCTCAGTATATGGTTGGATTTAAAAAAGGGAAAAAAAGGTTTCTGGGGTTATTAACAAACCAATCTGTGACATAGTTGTGCCTTGTGTGGGAATGCTAAGCAATATGTATTTTTATATTTCGCATATTTCAAGCATGGAACAACAATTGAAAGCCACTGTTGTTTGGGCTTCTGGCTATTTTTGATTTGATGATCTAGGCTGGGTTGGCCTGTTGTGACAACCACTAGAATAATGACATCTGGATGCATAGTCTTAAAGAGTCATTACAATGGTATTTATGGACTTTTTGATCTAAAACAGAAGATATCCGCGTTCTTGTTCTGTTTTTCTTTTTAGAAGTCCATTTGTAGGCAGTCTCTTTGGCTTTCTTAAAGCCACAATTTATCTTAATTCTGGAGAGCTAGATTGTCCCCTTTTCTCTCTTTGTGCAAATTGCTTCAATAGTGCCCTATGTTACACGAACTCAGGTACGGGTTGTTGGGTGCAGTTTTATGTCTAAGTTTTGGATTTATCTAACAAAGACATCAAGACATGGGTAGACTTCATTTTTTTTTTCCTCTAAATTTTTATTTTATTTTTAGAGGGTGAAAAATGGTGTTTACAAAATAATATAGAGCCTTGTATGCCCAAAATGGAAGTCTATGAATAGTTGCAAAGTTAGCACTTAGGCATACTTAATTGGTGCATGTCCAACTAGACATTCTTGATACATATTCCAAACGCTTCCTCAAGTGTCCGACATGGGTACTTTGCAAATTTAGAAGAGTCTTGTGATATAGATAGTGCCAATGTGCAATTTAAATCACATTCTCTACTCATGTTTATATTATTTTTTAGGTTTTTAATGATTGCTTTTTTCTTGCCTAATTTTTTGCAGTAGGTGTATTGCATATTTCTTGTTTGAATGCATGCTGTAGGTTAGATTCTTATATAGAGGTTTCTGTAATCACCAAGTCAGGCTGGTTTTTTGAATTATGATACTAGTTAATTGCATTGGGAAGTAGATATAAATTGGAATCTCAAGTCTCTCTCTCTCTCAAATTCCATATGATCAAGTTTGTCAAATATTAATGACCATGATTGAATCCATTGCCGACCCATGTCAATGTGGGGGTAATCTATTAGCATCATGTTTCATTAGATCAAGTGCTTCTTCTAAATATATAAATGGGCATAGTGTGAAACTAGTTGAAGCATGTTGAGAAGCTATGACTAAAGTCAAGTATACTCTTCATGGAATAAACAGCTGACTCATCTGGATTAATTTAAGAATTTAAGTGGTGCATGTTGAATATGCTTAATTATTGAGGCTCGTTTTGTCCATTGCTGTTTTCTTCTTGAGTATTTTTCAATGAGCACCGTCTTGAATGCTGAACAGGTTAGTGAAGAGGTGGAGCGTGCTTTGGCAAAGTTAGGCCCCACTAAAATTAATGGGAGGTATGATATTTCCTTGCAGTATCATAGTTTTTGTTTTACTTTTTTGTTTTTCTACTGAAGTTTTCTGTAGTGAAATTTGTTTTGATTTGTTTTGTGTTCTATGTTCAATTAGTAAGCTTGTTGATATTTAACTGAATGAGATTATAAAATATGTCAGTGTCCATGGCATCATCACTCTGTTTATTGAAGGTAGGGTTACAATATTAGTTCTGGCTTGGGCAGCCTGACCATTTGGGACTTAAATTTCACTACAGCTTCCAGTGTTGTGGGGCTGAGGCATGTAGGGTTCCAGTCTACGGGCCTAATTTGGGCCCCACCCTAACTTAAGCTAGGTTTGACAGAGCTAGTTGGTAACTTTGTCTATTTTTATCATACGTTCTTCATTTATTCGTAGGTTGAATTCTAGTAAAGTGGTGGACATCTTATTATGTGTTAAGAGTGACATAATTTATCATGGCCTGCATTTAAAAGTGGTCGTAGTTTTGAGTATTCTCATTGTATTAGTGGCACACTAAATCATGCATGTGCTGCGTATTAACTATAACTTACACAAGTGCCATATGAAAAGGGTATTTTTGCATGTATGGTTCACCAACTTGTATGCTGGAACCTCAAAAACTGTTTTACATCATTTTGTTTTGTGGTCACTGTGCTTTATATATATATGTCCAGATGCTATCACCCATTTTGTGGTTGCTGTTTTTGCTGTTTGTTTGTTTCAATTGTAGTGATGTGACAGTTGTCCATGTTTAAGTGCTTTTCTATTAGATTTAACCTTGATTGGGGGGGGAAATGCAGGGTTTCTCCAAAACGAATAGGAGGGCCAGATGGGAGAAACTTGCAGCTTCACTTCAGGTCCAGATTGTCGCTTCCACTCTTTACTGGAGGGAAAATAGAAGGAGAGCAGGGTGTAGCGATCCACATTGTTTTGCTTGATGCAAACACCGGTCGTGTTGTAACATCAGGTCCAGAGTCTTCGGTGAAACTAGATGTTGTTGTGCTTGAAGGTGATTTTAATAATGAGGATGAAGAAAGCTGGAGTCAGGAAGAATTTGAGTCTCATATTGTGAAAGAGCGTGAAGGAAAGAGGCCTCTTCTGAATGGGGAATTGCAAGTGATGTTGAAGGAAGGAGTAGGAACCCTAGGGGAGCTTACATTTACTGACAACTCTAGCTGGATTAGGAGCAGAAAGTTTAGATTGGGTCTAAAAGTTGCCTTGGGCTGTTGCGAAGGCATTTGTATTCGTGAAGCAAAAACAGATGCCTTCATTGTCAAGGATCACAGAGGAGAATGTGAGTTTATGCTATGTCCATAGTTAGAATCTTATGATTCACGATTTGATTCATATGATTTGATACAAGTTTCAACCAAAATGATTTGATTCATGCTATTGTACCTTAAATTGGGTGAATCTTACCATTCAATTGCGATTTGCTGTGATTCAGTTTTGTTTGCATGATGTATGAAACAATATTGTTTTCGCAAAATAAAAAAAGAGATCAATAAATTATATTCATATATGTAATTTTATATGAATATACATATATTTTAGTTGTATTGATTTTAATTTCATTTGAAATACCGTGTGTGGTTTTTATATGTATATATTATGTTAAATAAAGCGAATCTTATGATTCACAATTCACATTTTAGCAAAACAATTCATGATTCGATTCGTGATTTGATAACAATAGCTATGTCAACTTTAAATCATCTTCTGTGCGTCTGCACATGTTTTCCTATGCACTTTGTATCTGTCAGATTTTCAGTGGTTTGATTGCAACATTTTGTTTTACAGTATACAAGAAGCACTATCCACCTGCATTTAATGATGAGGTCTGGAGACTGGAGAAGATTGGCAAAGATGGATCATTTCACAAGAGACTTTTTAAAGCTGGAATATATACAGTTGAAGACTTCCTACGGCATGCAGTGAGAGACTTGCAGAGATTGCGGAATGTAAGAATGTAGCATTTGGTATTAGATTTATTTTTTTTATGTGTTCAATAGGAAATTTAATTTGTTCTGCTTCCCTTGTGTAGATACTGGGAAGTGGCATGTCGAATAAGATGTGGGATGTCCTTGTAGAGCATGCAAAGACTTGTGTTCTGAGCGGGAAACTTTATATTTACTATCCTGATGATGTGAGGAATGTTGGTGTTGTTTTTAACAACATCTATGAATTGTGTGGCTTAATTGCAGGCGGACAATATTACCCATCTGATTCTCTTTCTGATAGTCAGAAGGTAAGCTTCCTGGAGTTCCTCTTTCATTTTTTCCCCCCGCTTCCATTTTTGGAATAATGCTTCATGTATATCTGAAAATCATGATAGTATTCTTTCTTAACCAAATCCATTATACTTGATCCTAAACAAGGTATCAATGCATAGTTCATGTTTGAGAGCAGCTTTGAAAATTGATTTTCATTTCTGATTTGAGGAGTCTATGAAAGCAATTGTCTCGTTATATTAATGTCAAGAATTACCTGAATTAGCTCTCCTTTGAATGGTATGGGCCGCTAAAATATATACTGCCTTTGTAGTGAACTCCTTTCAGTTTACGAAACTCAAGAAAGAAATTTTTGTTGTGTTCTCAAATTGCTGCAAAAAGAAGGAACTTGAGATCATTCTGATGATTTTGTTCTTACAGGTCCATGTGGATACCTTGGTGAAGACTGCATATGAAAACTGGATGCATGTTATAGAGTATGATGGCGAGTCTCTTTTAAGCTTCACTCAGAATAAAAACTCAGCTGCTTCTCAAAATGATGGTACTGTAGGCCCACAAGATTATTCTACCGCCTTTGATCCTCAGCTCACACTACCGAGTCTTCCAGTTTCGATTCCTTTGGAGCAGCCCTCAATGAATCCAGCCCTAACAGTAGGAGGTAAGATATCTTGGAATACAAAATAGTAGGGGAAGACAGAGGATCAACAAGGGAGGCAAATATACCCCTGAAGGGCCATCCAAGTTGGCAAGTGGGTATGATCCTCACATTACCAATGAGGATTCAAATCCCTTCCCGTTTGCCTGGTTCATAGGCTTAGGGGGTAGTTTACCTTCTTAGGTGGGTCCAAAGGGCCCTTCCTAGGATGGGTTTCTCTGTCATAAAATAATAAAAATAAATAAAATCTCAAAACCCAACTCTCCATGTTTAGAGACGGTGGGTTGTGAGCTTTTCGTACTAGGGAAATTCTGGACTGCTGTCTGACCATTTACTTAGTTGCTGACATGTGAATGCTCTCTTTGATTAGGACACGATGTTAGCATTGGTACTCGATATCCAATACAGTCAGAGAATGTGAACCTCAATGCGCCTATTCAGTTCGATAACCCTTCATTTTCTCCACATAACCAAATGATCAATGCTTCACAACTAGTCCAGCCTCCTGGAAGTGAGAGTTTGCTGGCCCTTGGTTTACAACAACCATCCATGTCAGGCTTTGAGATTGGTGGACCATCTAATTTTACGTCTTACAGGGGATTTGAGGACTTTATTCCGGAGGAGGAGATTCGCATGAGAAGTCATGAGATGCTAGAAAATGAAGATATGCAGCATCTACTTCACATTTTCAACACGGGTAGCCATGGTCCCACCTCTACTAATGTCTTGGATAATGGTTACCCTTACTCATCAGCAGCGTACATCCATAATCAATCTTCAAACCATGCTTTTGATGACCGGGCACGTCCATCAGGCAAAGCTGTTGTAGGGTGGCTCAAACTCAAGGCGGCTCTGAGATGGGGCATATTCATCAAGAAGAAAGCTGCTGAGAGACGAGCACAACTTGTCGAGTTGGATGATTCATAAAGATGATCTGCTTGGTTTTGGTGTCTGATCTGTATTTAATGAATTTTTAACTTGAGCAAGGACTATGCTCCTGGATTTTGAATAGTTGGATACGGTCTGGATACTCGAAACATCTGCTGTTCCTCAGACTCAACCTGACATCTGAGCTCCTTTCTGCTTGTATAGTTTTTGCGTGTACAGTAAGATTGCTTCATCTATCAACCTCATAATTACAGTTTGTCTTCCATTTGTTACAAGGAAGCTTCTCAGGATACTAGTCTGCATCTTCTGACTGATCAACAGTGTTGGTTATTCCAACTAAAGATGCTTGCAGATGACTCGGACATAATGTGGCCATAAAAGCTTGGAATTTTAGCACGGGTCTGTCTTTCGCCTTGGATATCAAACTTGGCACGGTAGAAGCAGGAGTAGCTTTCTTGTACGAAAGTTAATCTGTTGTACCTTATTGTTCTCTTATAGCATTGTGTTGGTGGAAATCAAACACAATAATTAGTGTTGTATGTTGCTTGTATGTTGAAATCTAACACAAACTGTGAAAATTAGTTGAGTGCATTCTAATGTAAGATAACAGCTTTTGAACTACTGTGATAATCATAAGTCTGATATGTTTAAAAGTATGTTTTGATTATTTGAAGGATCTATAGCATTGGCTTCATGATTCTAATTTGCTAGTCTTTTGTTAGTTTTAGATCATCATTTTATTTTCTTTCTCTTTTGTTTTTCTCTGTACCAGTGCTATCATGAGCCTAATTTCTGTTTCTTTTATAAAATCTAAGTGGTGAGACCAAGTAATCAAGTGTTTTTAATGGCGATTATCGGTTTTATTTTTATTTATTTATTATTTATTTATTTTTTCAATTAGTTGCATGTTGCAGTAGTGCCCTTAAAAATGTTTTGTAAGCAACATCATCTTGGTTGAGTTAAAAGTTTCCTGGCTTCATTTTCGACTAGTCCTTGACTTATGTAAGCCAACATTATGATGTTTTATGTATCAACATAGGAACCAAACACAGAATCAGACCAATAACATATTGATGGATGTGATTTTAGAAGATTGTTGGTGGAGTCCACTAATGAATATTTTTGTCTATCTTATTTTTTTTAAAATTTTTTTTAGGGGATATCTGGTTCTGTGTTCGTAGTTATGCAACGGAGCTTGAAAACCTAATTTACAAAGTTGCTAGAAAAGAAGTAGTGTACAACCCAATAAATACAAGTTTTAGCTTAATTTTCTTCATTTTGAATGTACAATCCAAAACAAACCAAACTTCTAAACAACCAAAGAAGCAAGATTAGCTGCCTTCAACACTAATGGAATACTTCTAAAAGGTGGGACACCACAACTGACTCTCAAAAGAATAGGACAATAGAAACTTATGGGAAATTTTACTTATACCACAATTTTGTCTCTTTATACCTATTTTCTCATTTTATTATTAAGAAAAAACTAAAAATCTCATTACACCTTTTATAATATCAAAACTAACTCTAAATTAAACCTTTTTCCAAACCCTTATGGATTTTTCTCATTACACTTATTCCTTTTGAATTACTCCGGTGTCATGTTACCAAACAAATTATATTTGTCTAGTCATTTGTTGACGCGCTTTTACAGATTCACTTTCCTTATAATATCATTTTTAAAAAAAAAATTATGATGGGCTTGTTTGGTGATACATTGCTAAACAATTTGGATTATTCTGGTGTCATGTTGCTGAATAAACTAGATTTGTCCAGTCATCTATTGCCACACGTTTACAGATTCACTTATCAAGCATCTATAAAAATATGAAGTGTACAAACATCTATTAAAACATTCATAAAATTTGTCAATACAAATATCTTCAAATGTGTCAATACAAACATCTATAAAAACACTGAGATGTTATCGCAATCCATCTATGTTGATAGTTTTGGTGATTACTATATTAAAGCTGACAAGCGTACGGAATTGATCAATACGGATAGTATATGCTTTTTGCATCCATTAGCATACGGGTGATGAAAGCGTATCCAATTATTTGCTATTGGAGGTATGATCAGGAAATAGATAAATCTAACAAGCCTCGTCTGTATAGTCAATTAACAATGCATTACTAGCCTTAGTACAATGAGTAGAAGCATAATCCTTCAAAACAAAAAACAAAAATGTCAGAAAAATAAAACTGAAAATATTTGGTGATGAGTTACTAGACATGTATTTTTTGTTCAGCAGTAGCTTACTGAAAAAATATATTTTTGGTCGGTAATAGGTTGCCGAATATGTATTTTTTGTTCGACAATGTGATTCTAGACTATTTGATTTTATTCGGTTTTGGTACTCTGAACAAAAGTCGAACAACTCTCTTCAAAAACGAAACGAAAACGTACAAGCAAAGAAAAAAAATTCACCATTTCACTTTTTTGCTAGTCTTTCACAACCATTTCTTCGTCCATTATTTTCTCTTATGATCAAAGCACTATGATTCTTACTTTTTGAAAGTAGATATATTGTGGAGAAGAAGAAATGAGAAAGGAAGAAAAGAAGGATTGAAGTGTAATGGGTATAAAGAGATAATCAAATCTATTTAATTTTTGTGTTTTGTCTTTAAACGTATTTTTACATATCGATAAAATTGAAAAAAAAATCTTAAATAGAGGGTGTAAAGAGGTAAATCTATTGAGTAATTAGAATTTTCCGAAACTTATTCAACAAATGACAATAATTAAAATAAACTCTTAACACCCTCCCTTAAACTGAGTATCTTTCAGACATCTGTTTATAGAAAATAAACCCCAACTTACGCATGACAATGGTCTCCTCTTCTTTGAAACAACATCCTTCAATGAACAAATTCCCAACATTTGCCTCAACTTCACAAACACAGGTAGCTTGAGAGGCTTGGTGAAAATATCTGTAGCTTGGTCTTCACTTCTATAGAAAATTAAATCAATGATGCCATCCTTATAGAGATCACGCAAGAAATGGTATCTCACATCTATATGCTTGCTCCTCCCATGTAAAACTGGATTTTTGGAAAGCTTGATTGCAGAAACATTATCACAATAAATCAATGTTAGACTTTGTTATTGGTAGTGAGTGCTTTAATTAACCTTCTTAGCCAAATGACTTGACATGAACATGCTCTGCTATAACAAATTCAGTTTCAGTAGTTAATAGAGTCACAATTTGTTGCTTTTTGGATGACCATGAAATAGCCCTTGTCCCCATCATAGACACGTGACCTGAAATACTTCTTCTATCATCAGGATCTCCTACATAATCACCATCAATGAAGCCAAATAGACCCCGACTATGCTCCTATTTTATAGAAAATACCAAAATCCTTTATTCTTTTCGCTACTAAAAGATAAGGCTTTGTTGGATTCTCCATATAGCGATTGATTAGGCTAATACATCAAACTTCCCACAATTTGTTTAGAAAGAGTGTCATTCACCTTATTTCCATCTAACTTATTTACTAGCTTCAAATCTTGTGATGTTAGGGTTCCAACTGAATTACAATCCTTCATATGAAACTCGTTCAAGACTTCTTGGACATATTTCTTTTGAGAAACAAAAATCCCAGCGGATGACTATATTACTTCTATACCAAGAAAGTGGTGCATCAACCCTAAAACTGTCATATCAAACTCAAGTCATCATAGATTGTTTAGAAGTATCAAACATGGCTTTATCATTACTTGTATAAATTAGGTCATCAACATATAAGCATACAATAAGAATTTTTCCACTTTCTCCAAGTTTTGTAAAATGTGTATGCTCATATGGACATTTTATAAAAGCCTTCTATAGCAAAATAAGCATACGACTATACCAAGCTCTGGGTGCTTGTTTCAATCCATATAACGCCTACTTTAACCTATATACTTTTTGCTTATTTCCTTGCTTCACATACCCAGGAGGCTAATTTACATACACTTCTTCTTGTAATTTGCCATGTAGGAAAGCCGACTTCACGTCTAACTGATAGATAGGCCTTGAATTTTGTGCAGCAATGGAAGCACCTATTCTTGCAACTGGAGCAAATACCTCATTATAATCCACCCCAAACTCTTGCTTATTGTAACAACCCTCGTACTGATTACCGATAAACCACTGAATTAGCTACTGATTACTGTCAAACTGAACTGATAATGACTGATAATTGGATTAACCGAAGTACTGAATGGACTGATTGAAATCGAAACTGGAATTGAATAAGTTTATCTATTATATTGCGTTTCTATCTGTTTACTTGATTAATTATCTGTTTGCGTTTATGTGTTTAAACTGCTAATTGAAGGCCTTATCGGCGGCCGAATTAGAAACCGTTTAGAGTTTTGGGATCAGTAGAATAATTGTGATTTTATGGTATATTTATCTGAAATTTGATTAGGAATGATCAAATTAAATTAAATATTGATTAATTGAAGAGTTGGGCTTAATTACAACTTTGCCATTGAGTGGAGCATTTGTTTATCCATATTTGAGCCTTACATACACTTAGGCAAACATTTGATCAGCCCCTTATTCTTGAGACCACCGAATTTTAGAGAGGGAGTGAGAGAGATTGAGTTTATTTTGGTGATTTTGCTGGGAACTTGGAGGATTAGCTTGAATTACTTGAGATTGAAGTATAAATTGCAAACTTGAGCTTGTATTCTCCTAATTGAAGACTTAGGTAAGTGAATTCATTGTCTTCTTGTTATCTTTAAGCTCCATCTTGCATGTATCATGGTTATAGAGAAGTTGAGTCTTGATTTTGTTCATAATTGTTGCATTGGAGTTCCATTCATGCATGCATGGCCATCTTGGTGCATCTTGAGTTGAATTCATGTTGAAATTGTACATGCATGTCCATGTTTATATTATGGTCCATGTTTTCAAAATGTTTCCCAACTATTGAGCTCTTTAGAGCAAGGATTGAAGCTTGAATTTGGTTTAAAACTCATGCATTGCATGTTTACATATTGTTCTTGAAAAATAGTTTGAAATTGGGTTTGAATTAAACACCCTTGGGCTTTGATTTCTTAAATTGAGTTTTGAAACATGTTATTCTAAGTGTTTAAAGGAGTTTTTCCAGAAAATAGCTCAAGAGGATCGAAAATGTTGCTTTTGCACTTGGTTTTGAGCTTGGGACTCAAATCTGGGATTTCCAGATTTCTGTTGTCCGCTCGAGCGGAATAAGTGGCGCTCGAGCGGAGAAAACGAGCTCCCAGCATCTTGCTCTGTGCATCAGTCCGCTCGAGCGGAGTATTGGGCGCTCGAGCGGAGGACTGGGTGATGCGCTCGAGCGGGCGTCGAGCGGAGATTTCACCTATCCAGTACTTTTTGGTCCGCTCGAGCGGGGATGTTGCGCTCGAGCGGGACTCTGTTTCACTGAAAATTCTGGAATTGTTTTCTAAGTGTATTTTCACATCCTCATTTCATCCTAGGCATTCTTAGGCCTAGTTTAAGACATTTTAATGAGGCTATAGATGTAGAACACACCGAGGCATATTAGGAAGTTAATTATTGTACTTCCCCAACGGTTAAACTTAGAGTGTGTTCATCTTGTTAACTGTTTAGGGTTGGCACTCGGGGACGCACTCTAGCATACTGTAGCCCAATCTCTGTGAGTAACAGATTGTGTAAAGATATGTTCAAAATGGTTATTTTTTGAATACTGAACTGAATTGTTTATTGAACTGATATTGTTTACTGAATGAATGTATGTCCTGTATTCTGAATTGTATTGTGGCATCCTTAGCATTGACTGTTACTGTTACAGAGCTCTGTCGGTCCCTTGTGGAACCAAACTGTTTACTGACTGATGGCCATCATTACTGTTGGGTCTATTGAGACCCGGTCCTTTTGGACCTACTGTTTATAGGCTAATGGATGTACCACATATGACTGATTGACTGAAATACTGAAAGACTGAAATACTGTTTCATGAACTGTTTTCATTACTGTAAGGACATTACATTCTTAACCTCTTTATACATTATGTTATTCACTGGGCTTTAGCTCACTGTTTATATATATATGTAGGTTTGCAGCAGCCAAACCGGAGCTAGGAGCGTGGGTTAGTCCCCAGTTTTGTCAAGCCAGCCTATGTGCCTCACTGCGAGGTTCCGAGACGCCATGCTATGGCTTGGGGTGTTTTTGTGTTCCCCACCTGTCTCTTGACTGTTTTGTATTATTGTATAAACTGTTTACTGTTTGACCGTACTGTTATCGAGGGATTAAGTCCCCGCACTGAATGTTGTAATGATTGTATAGACTGTACTGTTTGAACTGTATGAATGCATGAAAAATGTTTTTGGCATGTAGATTGTCACAGCTCAATGGACACTAGTTATTTACTGTATTGGCTTCCGCCAGGCCCTGTACTCTGTTTAACTGTATTACTGTTCAGCAGGCCTTCGGTAATCTCGGATTACTGGCCAGTTACGGTGCTAAACCCATAGGGCCGGGTTTGGGTCGTGACACTTATACCCTTTTTCCACTAAATGAGCTTGTGCTTGTCCAATTCTTCATTCTCATTTAACTTAGTTTTGTAGACTTACTTGACATTTATTGTCTTACACCCTTTTGGAAGATTAGTCAGCTCCCATGTGTCATTCTTTTCTATGGCATCGATTTCCACATCCATGGCTTTTTGCTACTTTGTTTCTTTGACCACATCTTGAAGTATTGCAAGATCACAATTTGTAAATAGGATCAATTGATTGATCAAATCAACTTACCACATAATCAATCTTGCATCAATGCTAGCTTCCTTTTAGTGCGTTAATATCGCGATCCGGTTGGAGCATCAGGGTGTTCCACTGTTGAATTTTATGGTTGCATTTCATAAGATATTACTGTTTCTAGACTTTGTGGATTGGTGGGGATGAAGTGTGGTTGTTGCTACCAATCATCATCTAAAGGCTAGTTACTTTCTTCATTATTTCCATCAAAATTTGTTGGAATCTACTGCTGCTCTGAGTCATCAACAGCCCATGTCCATGACCTTTCTTCATCAAATACTACATCTCGGTTGACAACAATCGTCTTGGTGATGGGATTATACAACTTATAGGCCTTTGAATGTTCACTAACACCAAGAAAAATACAATTTTCTCGTTTGTACTCAACTGTTTCCTTTTTTCATCAGGAATGTGAACATACGCTATATATCCGAAAATTATGAAATGATCAACGAATGGTCTTTCTAGTCCATGCTTCTTTGGGTGTCATGTTTCGGACAGCTAGTGTGGGACTTCTATTCAATATTTGAACGCCCCAATTGATTGCTTCAGGACAAAAACTCCTTAGAGCGCTTCTCATTGCCAACATACTTTGCAACATATTTAAGATTGTACGATTTTTCCTCTCGGACACACCATTTTTGTGTGGTATATAGGCTGCAGTAAGTTGCCTTTTGATTCCATGTTCCTTATAAAAGTTTGTAGAGTCTTTTGAGTTGTATTCTCTACCATGATCGGTTCGAAGAGTTTGAATAACTCTCCCAACTAGAGATGGCAATTTGAACCCGGCCTGACGGGGACCCGACCCCCCGACCCCGATGTGAGTGGTTTTTTCCCGAAAAATATCCCCAACGGGGAGGGGATGGTATTCAAAAATCAATCCCCGATCAATTTCGGGCCGGGGACAGAGATAAGTGTCCCAGCCTCGTACTCGGCTCGTCTCCGTCTCCATCTCCGTCTCTCCCCTAAGTGAAATTATTATTTTACCCCTACATATATATATATATATAAAAACTGCTGTTCTCTCTCTCTTTCTCTATTTCTGTCTTCCCTCTACTCTCTCTCACTCTCGTACCTCTCTTCCTCCTCCTCAGCGCCACCGCCATTATCCGCGACGCCGATTGTCTTCCTCCGTCATCGTCGTCACCGATCACCCATCGCCTCCGTCGTCCTCTCTCTCTCTCTCTCTCTGTCATAGATCTATTTGTGTATGTATGTATATATGTATGTGTATGTCTCTCTCTGAGATCTGTCCATTTTTTTTTTTGTTTTTGGTAGTGGATCTATATTATAGATGAAATACAAATCTCACAGATCTTTTTTTTTTTTTTTTTTTTGTAACCTATTGATGATGATGATGATGATGAATGCGGTTTTATGCATTGATTCCCATGTAGAAAGAAAAGAAAATGCGAGAAAGGTTTGTCAACAGGGAAGACCCAGTTCATTTACGAATGGACTCTTTGATGGTAATGTATAAATCTGTGCAATTGTCAGAAATATATATATTTGTATCATTGATGATGTTGTTGTTCATAATGCTGTTGATGGTGTTGTTGAAAGATTTGGGCTGGGAAATTTTTGGGGTCGGGAAAACCCGCTCCCCGTTAGGGGGCGGGGATGGGGGTAGTGATAGGTTCCTTGTCAGGGATCGGGGCCGGGAACAGGGAGGTTTTCACAATCGGGGATCGGGGACAGGGAGTAAGATCCCCGGCTCTGTCCCGCCCCGTTGCCATTCCTACTCCCAACTTCTTTCTCAACCAGGGCCTTTTAACTTTTAAATGTTGAAAAAGCTTCAGATTTTTGCTGCGAAAAATATACCCATGTTTTCTGACTATAATCGTCAATGAATGTAATAAAATACCTCTTATTACCATTGGAAGTATAGTAATTTTGACTACTATTAATAATATTGGCATATTAGAAGGTTTTTTTTTTTTTTTTTTAAAATTTTTTATTTTAAAGATTTGTCTTAGGGTTCGAAAGTCATAGGCATCCCTTGCCCTGCCTCCCAACCCAAATAGCCACCTTCACCCACTCCAAACACACCTTTGAATCAACTTTTCGGAGCATATGTCCTACAAAACCTCAGGCCTACACTAGTTCTCTCGGTGTTGATGTAAATGAATTTTAATTTTTTTTCCATCTATTTTGTGTTTTCATATAACATATATCATGTATAAATGTATAAGAAATCTACAAATAAACACTATTTGCATAGAATTTCTGTGTGAGTGCTTCTGTGCACAGAAATTCTGTACATTTAGTAGTGTTGAAATCAACAATGTGCATACTTCAAAAGATGCACATGATTATGATTTTTTTTGATGAAAATTATGAATGTTTATGGTGTGTTACGATACTTTAAGGTAAAATTATGAATAGTAAATTTATGGAGTGCAATCTAAAATTATAAACCTTGAAATTATGAAACTTTATGATTTTTTGTATGACACTTAATGAGTTTTATTATGATATTTTTGTAGTTTATGTTCCAAAATTTTATAAAAAAAAATTATGAAGGACATAATATACGTACACTTTTGGGGGTGCTCATTGGACATGATCAATCTTACACATGAGAATTATTGTATGAATTTAATTAAGTTGTGGGAGGAAAAAAAAAAAAAAAAAGCAACAACAACTAAAACACACATTAGACATTCGCCTTGTTATGGGTCATAGATCTTCTGTATACAAAATCCTTAGTTCTCAAATACTTAAATGCATTCCTAGTTATATGATAGAAATTTTAAAATATAAAAATCTCAAAAAGCAATTATACAATCTAGCGTACATTGAGTTCAAAGAATGCAAAATTTAGACACAGATCTCATTGTCCTCTTTTAAAAAAAAAAATTGTATTAGGCATATGAAAACTAATTTTAATGTTTTCAAACATTAAAAAACAACTTCAAAATTTTATATGAACTCATATTCTCCGACTAAGAAGCCGTATTTGAATGTCTATTCAAATTGTTTTGCAGCAATTTTGTGTCATAAACATTAGGATAATTTATTTATTTTTTTGAACCGAGAAATGCCTGAAGGCTACAAAGAAGCATCAGCCAATAACAACTCCGAAAGTGCAATAGGGGGATATGCAACCCAATCAAAGGGAAGAGTACCTTGAAGATGAGTTCTTGCTAGCCAGTGAGCTACTCCATTGGCTTCCATACGTATCCAGGCAAATGAAGCATTTAAAGTGGAATTCAAGGACTGAATGTCGTGAATGATTGCTGAACATTCCCACGGAGGAACCAGTTCAGAAACACACAGATCAATCGCCTCTTTGTTGTTGCTTTCCACTTGAACATTCAAAAAACCTAGGGCTTGAAGAAACAGACACGCCAAACGAATCGCAAGAGCTTCTCCTAGCTTGGATGAAGAAGTATAAATAGTGGAGACCATTCCATCAACTAATTTTCTTTGGCCATCCCTCAGAAGAACCGCCAAAGCCACTTTGTCTTCAAGCTTAGAGAAGCTGGTGTCATAATTAATCTTCATTAAGCCAAGAAGGGGTTTGACCTATCTGGTATTATTTGTCACACCCCAAACCCGAGTATGACCGGTCGTGGCCCACAGGGCCTTTGCCCAAGGCACATGTAAGCCTAAACACAAATCCAAAATCACAAAGAATAAATGTGATGATAATCCAAAAATAAATAAATCAAAACCCAATCCAGTGACAAGTCACAAGTATAAATGGTAAAACCACCCACAATCAACTTCCAAAAATATATCCTAAATGGAATACAAATCACCCACAAAATAAAATAATTCTAAATAAAATCCAACCACAATGTATGCACAAAACCGACATAACAAGCTAAAACAAAATCAATGAATGTCCTAGAGATCCATGCAATTGAGTCCCCGCTATGCCATGAGTCCGCTCTAAGTCCTTTTAACACCTGGAAATGATAAACAACCAAGTCACCTGATAGCTCAGTGAGTAGCAACATGGATAGTAAATACAGTTTTGAAAACATGGTTCAATTCCAAAATAAGATATATATATATCATAGAAACTAGATTGACATACAGTTTGATAAAGACAATCTGTTTAAAAAAGAAGGTTCTACACTTCAACAGTTAAAATACTCATGTTTCTCAAAAACATGATAAATGACATTTTCCACTTAAAACAGATTACAACATGAACACTAATAATTTTCTAGGTACCAAGAAATAACAAGTAACATGCCACACAGTTCTCAAGGCTATAAGCCTATTGGATCCAATACCAAACTAAGAGTTATCCTCAGGGTGGCAACCCGGGTCTTTTCTTGAAGACGATCCGATTAAAGGTCACCTAGCCTAAATTAGGTCTTTTCCTTACAATCGTTGAGCACTAGAGTCATCACGGCCCAACCTAGATCTGTTCCCTAGTGGCCAGAGTCACCACACACAGTGGAATAATTTCCCTGGACAAAAATATACAGATGGTCCCAATAATCAATACACATTAGTTTCGCAAAATATGGTAGTTCACCATTATAAACATGAGACCAAAATAAATAGTTTACACATGCCAAGTTCACACATGTTTTAGAAATAATTTGATTCCATTGATAATATAATAATTTATCAAAATAGTGTAGTCCTGAAACAACAATTTAATTTTTCAACAGTTCAGGGTAGGGGAACATTTATAAAAATATGTAGCATGAAACTACTCACCTAAAAACAAAATAATATAATCCTCGAATAGAGTATGAAAGTCCAACTAGTACCCTGAACCAAGTATGAAGACTACACGTCACTACTAATTTAAAAATACTAAAGAGAATAATAAACTAAGTATCCCACACTAAAGTGCACTAACACAGTTCAACCCCACTCACCGTTACTTTTAAATAATACCTAAGTTCATGTTCTTCAAAGTCTAAAATTACCCAAGATATGGGTTCCGACCGAAACTTAACTAAAAGTAACTTTAAAATAAAACAGAGTTTCAAACAAGTTTTCTCACTTTATTCGCTAACTTTGAAAATTAAAAACCCATTCCATGTTGTTCGAAAAATTCCAAAACCCTCCAAATATCAACTAATATATCATAAGTTTCAAACTCAATTGGTTTTACTTGATTTTCTTGTCAAAATAATTATTTACAATTAATTATATCCAACCAGATTGTTTTCTGCAGCACTTTAAAGAAAATAATGGTTCTCTTAGTATACACGAGCAATCAATGCAAGGCAAAAAATGTACGAAACTAGACTCGTAACCAGTTCTAATGACACTAATTTGATAATTTTTAGATTTATACCCAAAGAGAACGACACTCCTGAACTTATTGTTTTAAACCAGTTTTCTGGACAGATTCAAACGCATCATTTTATATGGATTTTGACTCCCAAAAATTATGAAAAAATTCAGATATGCAATTCAATATGTAATTAATCTACTGTAAAAATTTCAGTTCAAAATTCATTCGTTTGTTATGATTTCTTGATTTTTAAAGTTTGTGGCTTTGTACAAAATTTTTAAACTAAGAATTTCTCCCATTCTTTATACATAAATTTAATTCCTTAGGTTTCTTAACAGGATATCTATATACAAAATACATAAACCTACAACTTCTCCATCAATGAACTAAATAATAATAGAGTAAGGATAAAGAACAAAACCAAAAGGAAGAAGAAAGATAAAAACCTACCACACACCCAAAAATCCTTCCTTGTTTGTAACCCTTTTTTTTTTCTTCTTCTTTTCTCTCAACCTTTCTCTCTCCCATGGCTGCTTGCTTGTTGCTGTTATATTGCATTAGGCAACCTAGGGTTATATTGTGTATCTAAACAAAAAGGCTTAAAATATTATCTTTTGTTTTAATTTATTTTCTCTCCCCATTAATTTAAATAAAATACAAATATTATTATATCAAAATATGCTTACTAATTTGACACTTAATTTTATTTTATTATTTTATTTTTTTAAATAATAAATCTTGCTTTTAATTAAAAGACCCTCCAAATATTTAATTTGCACTTTAGGATTTACCATTAAAATATTTGAGATTGTAATATTATTATTATTTAATTATTTATTTAATTTTTATATTCGGGTTCTCACAATAGTACTTGGGAAAGGGTTTGGTTGAGAATTTGCTAAAGATTTGTGTAGAACACGATTAATTTCCCACCAATATGAAGAGGCTTGTCGAATAACCTGACGGGGATCCACACAACATTGATTAAAAATCCATTCATTCCTAGCTTTCCAAATACACCATCCCACCATGGCAGCCTTACCCACCACATCCCTTATGTCAAGATCATTAGAACAAGTCCGCATCATAGATATGGTCTAGTGGAGAGCTGAATCAATTGGATCAAACCCACTCCAAAGTCCCAAGTTGCATAAAAACCAAACGGCTCTCGTCCAGCTGCAATGGAAAAGGAGGTGCTCAATGGACTCATCACTTTCAGGGCACACATGGCAATTTTGAGAAGGAGCACATTTATGACGAAATAGACTTTCTTTGGTTGCTAGCTTGTTATTACAAGCCCACCACCAGAAATTTTAAATCTTCGGCGGGATCTTTAAAGACCAAATAAACTTCTAAAAGCTCTTATGGGGTTGGACGGAGGAGGATGCCAATGAAGTACTTGCATCTTGGTACTCCTTGATGGCCACTTGATATCCACTTTTGACTTGATAAGTGCCTTTATTAGTGCAGTGCCATATCAAAGTATCATCTTGGCCCTTAGAGGAGATGGGTATGACTGAAGTTTTTTTAATTTCCTCTTGGCTAACAATTCCATAAAGTTTACCTCTGTCCAAAACTGCAAGGTTCTGGTTGATAACATCCCTAACCCAATGCACTTGACAGCTAACAGGTTTCGAGCTTTGTAGCTTAAAATTTGTAGATGAAGAAATCCATTGGTCGTCCCAAAACCTTATGGATTTTCCATTTCCAACCTGCCACCGAAGGCCTTTAAGAAGAAGATCTCTTCCTTGAATAATGCTAGAACAAGCCCAAGATGCCTGTTTTTCTCATCCAGTTTATAAAATATCCGAAGAAGAATAATAAATTCCCTTCAGAACTCTAGCACAAAAAGAGTTGGGAAATTTTAATAATCTACAAGCTTGCTTTGCTAAAAGAGCAAGATTGAAAGCTTTAAAGTCTTAGAATCCCATTCTCCCTTGGGATTTAGCTATAGAAAGCTATTCCCAACTCGACCAATGGACTCCTCAATCCTCTGGATTTCCACCCCACCAAAAATTGCTTGTATAGGAGTTGAGGTGGTCGCTGAATTTTTTTTGGGAAAGTGAAAATATGACATTGCATAAGTTGGAATTGCTTGGACCACGGCTTTCACAAGAATCTCCCTTCCTACTTGCGACAACAAGCTTTGCTTCTATCGTTGCATTTTTTGTACAACTTTTTCAATCAAAAAACTAGAAGCCTTAGACTTGGACTTACCCAAGCTCGAAGGAAGTCCGAGATATTTAGAACTTTGTCAGGCAGGAGGGATGCCTAAGAAACCACAAGTATCAAGACGAGCCTGATCAGAAGTACTGGATGAGAAAACAATCCCAGATTTATTGAAATTTATGAGCTGACCTGAGGCTAGGTTGTACGAGTCCAAGATCTATTTCAAAGCTTGACATTCCGCCACATCAACCTTGGCAAATAAAAATGTATCATCAGTAAAGAATATGTGGGTCAATGTAGGGCCTCTATTCTTGATTTTGAGTCCCATGATGCATTGCTCCTGAAGGCTTTTGGTCAAGGAAATGAAGAGGGCATCAACCACTAGAACAAAAAGATACGAGAATAGAGGATTTCCTTGTTCCAATCCCCGAGTGGAAATGAAGGAGTTGCGCTTCAATCCATTGGCAAAAACTGAAAAAGACACTGTCGTCACAATTTCTATAATCCATTGAATCCACCTTGCATCAAACCCCATCCTAAGCAAAAGAACAGACAAAAAATCCCATTGGACCCTGTCAGGTGCCTTGTTAAAGTCCAGTGTCACTGCCTCGGCTCCTGTTGCTCCTCTCTTCTTAAGCTTCAAGAGATGAAAGACTTCACGGCCTACAATTACGTTATCTTTGATCATGCGGCCAAGGACAAAGGCTGATTGTTGAGAAGAGATCACTTGCTGAAGAATAGGTTTGAGCCTATTTGCCAAGATTTTGGTAATAATTTTTAAATTGAAGTTGCATGGGCTTATGGACCGATATTGAGAGAGCCTTACCGAGTTTGGAACTTTGGGTATGAGCATTGACTTAGTCTGATTCCATTCCCGAAGAAAATGCCCATTATTGAAAAAACTCCGGACTGCCAAACTTACTTCCTTTCCGATCACATCCCAATAATGATGGTAAAAAATCCCAGAAAAGCCATCCAGACCCGGAGCTTTCAAAGGACCCAATTGAAAGGCTGCCTTAATCTCAGAGTTAGACACAGGTCTAGTAAGGTTCAAATTCATTGCAGTCGTAACCAATTGTCGGATCCCTTGCAAAGCAACATCCATATGTCTAGGAGGCTCACTCTTAAACAGATCATTAGAGAAATAATCCAATAAATGAGAGTTTATCTCCTCGTCCGTAGTCAACCAATTCCCATCTGTATGAGAGAGTTCAAGAACGTCGTTGGAAATTCGAAGATCTTCGAAGATCCTTGAAGAAAAATTCGAATTCTCTAGAAGATTATGAGAGGCTTAGATTCTTCAATAGCCTCAACTAAGAACATAAAAGCGAAGAGATAATGGAGATAAGAGATTGGGTGAAGAAGAAGGCAAAATAGTTAGAGAGAGAATAATGGCAAGGCTCTTCCATGGATCTCCCACTTTCACTCTCAAGGTTGATAATGGAGAAGGGAAATTAGTTCTTTTCCAAGAGTTATCTCTCCAAAATCCATCCCTTGTAAAGCTATGGGTGGGTGCTATTTATAGGCACCTCATGATGTAGGATGGAGCCCATGTACAAGGCACATGGGGAATATTCTCTCTAACCACCTTGTCTGAGGAGGTGACCTCTCCGAGGATGAGGAAAACCCTCGAAGAGGAGATCAATCTCTCGGCAAACCCTTCTTCTTAGCCACACCTAACCAATGATCCTCAATCATCCCAAAGGGTCAGGGGTAATCCCCGAGGACGCCCTGCCGCAGAAGGGTCAGGAGTAGTTCAAGAGAATGCCCTGCCGCAAATATTGCCGAGTCTCAGGGACCCCCTAGATCGTGTCACCTCGACCTGGGTATAGGCTAGTTTAACCGAAGAGTGAATTTATCTTCACTCACCGTCCTCGGGATCGGGTCCTTTGTTCGAACTCCATTACGCCCATGGTTCTGATACGTAGATCCCGGAAAACTCCGAGTCCGCAAGTATTCTGGGACTCATTAATGGAGCGGCTTATAGATTGCGTCTGAATCCGTTCGAAACCAAGTGCTTCAGATCTCTAGGTTCGTGGATCCGAACCCTTTCGAGTCCGGACTCGAATAAGTCTCTAAGTTCGTGGATCCGAACCTTTCGAGGCTTAGAGCGATTCGGTCCGTTTGAGGGCAATAAATCCAGGCCCACCAATCTTGAACTTGCGATAAATTTAGGCCCACCAACCTTGGACTATTGGGCGTAATTAATTTAGTAGGCTCAAATTAGCTCCTCTTGCACCATCATCATTCTGGAGAGAAATTAACTAATTTCTGTCTTCTTTGAGTAATTGATGCATGAAAAAAGAGGAATTATGATCACCATACTATAACCACTTAACTCTAGATCGTTGGTATCAAAAAGAAATCAGTTAATTTCCCGAAGCAAGGTATCAGAAAGTTTAGCTTGAATAGTATGTTGATCACTTGTATTTTCCTTCGAGGATGTGAAGCTTGCAGCCTAGCCAATTACTCTCTCAACGAAAGAATTTTAAGCTTATTGTTGCTAAATTCACCCTTACTCCAGGCTTTGAGTCCAGCTCGACATGTCTTGAGCTTTTGACAAATCCAAAACATTGGGGAACCCGAATGAGATGTCTGCCAATGGTCTTGAATAACTGCTTTGCAATTCGGTGAGGTAGTCCACATTGATTCAAATTTAAAGAGGCTAGGAACTCTTTTCGGGGGAATACAAGTATTAAGCAAAAGTGGACAGTGATCAGAGCCAAAAATAATATCATGTAACACTTGTGCAAATGGAAACAACTCCCTCCAAGCTACAATAGATTAGAGACGGCCGATCAATTCGTTCACATACAATTCCCAAACCAGGTGGTTGTAAATGCATTGCCTTTGAACTCTAAATCCATGAAAGCACAATCTGGCACTGACCCACCTTCTTTCTTTGATACTGACCCAATCTCATTGAAGTTCCCTATACACAGCCAAGGCAGTTGATTTTCCCGCGCAACCTGACGAATATAAATTAATTGCTACCGCAATCTATTTTTGTATAAAAGTACTTTATTATGTAAATTTTGATAACATTGTCATTTTCTCTCTCACTATTTAATTTTTTTTATATAAAATAAAGACAAAATATTAATAATATATATTTTTTGGAGTGTCAATAACAACCCCCATTGATAAACTCATTTGATTTTGATGAGAGTACACAATATATTCATGTGGGCTGCTCTTTTACATGTGCTAGAAGAGTGAGCACTTTAACTTGTGCAATTGAACTGCCAATATTGAGATTATGACCATGTTTGGTGGAATTTTTTTAAGTTAAAAATTGATAATTAAAAAGTAGAAGTTAAAAATATTTCTACTCCAGTTTTTAAATAATCATATTTTTTCAATTTATTTAAGTTATTTCTATCTAATAAGCTATAAACAAAAGTTGCACCAAACAGTCTGGTACAGACTCCTAAATCAAAATAAGTTATAATCACCCCATAAATTCTAACAAACAGTCCCTATGAATGGGTATAATCACCCCATAAATTCTAACAAAAAGTCCCTATGAATGGGTAAGTATGTTGAATAGCGAGAGTAGTTGAGTTGATTTTATTTTGCTTACAACGACGACTAAGGGTTGTTTTGGGAAGATGGTAAAAAGTGGTTTTTTGACTTTTAACTAAGCTTTTGGTTTTTTTAGACAAATGATTTGGGAAATTGATAAAAAGTGACTTTTGACTTTTTTGATTAATGTTTGTTTATGATGTCAAATCATAATAAAATGACCAAACTACCCCATTTATTTAAAATATTTACAACTTCACCTATGTAACATATTTTGACCCATGAGGGGTAAAATTGTAATTTCACCGTTGCCTAAAAACCAACTTCCCAAATGGAAAAAGAGACAAAAAAGCCAACTTTTGGCTTTTGCCACTAACCAAAAAAAGTGGCTACAAACCATGTTGCCAAAATAGGCCTAAGTAAAGATAAATATTTACAAAAAGATTAATGTTTGAGGCATCGAATTCAAGACCTCGAAATTGCCTCAAAATTCTTTTTTTTTTTTTTTGCTGTGTGTTTGGTTTTTTTTGGTTGTTTTTTTTTTTTTTCTATCTTTTATTTTCCTTTCTTTTTTGCAAGGGTGGTTATGTGTATTAGACATCTCGCACTAACTCAGCCTGTATGATTTGATAAAGTCCAACCTAATTCACTTACCTTATCAAACTATATAGGCTGAGTTTTTTTTTTCTTCTATTTGTTGGGCTGTGTTGGTTTTTTTTTTTTTTTTTTTTTAAAGGTGGTTATGTGTAGAGGTGTGCCAAAAAACTAAACATTCCGCACTACCTCATTGTATAAAATTATATAAAATTAACAAAATTTAACCAGCAGCTTAACTGATCAGTCAATTAAATTGGACTGGTTGAGTGATAAAATTGACTGATTAGTTAGGTTGTTGGTTAAATTTTATTAATTTTATATAATTTTATACGATGAGTTGGTGTGAAATGTCTAATTTTTTGACACATTTCTTTACATAAACCATCCTTAAAAAAAAACCAAATAAAAAAAAAAAAACAAAATTGTTGTCGAGGCAAATTCGAGGTCTCGAATTCGAGGCCTCTAGCACCGCTGTTACAAAAATTATAAATTTTACTATAGTTTTTTATGGGAAAATGTCTGAGGCCTCGAATTTGCCTCGACTCCCATTTTTTTTTTTTTTTTTTCTTTTCTTTTAAGACAGTGTTAGTTTGGTTTTTTTTTTTCCCCCCCTCTTTTTTTTCTTTTTTTTTTTGCAAGGGTAGTTTATGTATAGGGATGTGCTAAAAAATTATACATTCTGCAAGTGAGTTGGGTTGGATTGATTGGATGATAAAATTGACTAATTAATTTTTTTTTAATTTAATTTAATTTTATTTGTTGGGCTGTGTTGGTTTGATTTTTTTTATTTATTTTAAAGGTGGTTATGTATAGGGGTGTGTCAAAAAACTAGATATCCCGTACTAACTCATCGTACAAAATTATATGGAATTAACAAATTTTAACCAGCAGTCTAACTGATCAGTCAATTAGGCTGGACTGGTTGAGTGATAAAATTGACTGATCAATTTATTAATTTCATATAATTTTATACGATGAGTTGGTACGAAATGTTTAATTTTTTTGGCACATCTTTACACATAACTACCCTTAAAAATAAAACAAAATAAAACAAAAAAACTAACACACACAGCAGCGGTGCCACAAAAAAAAAAAAAAAAAAAAAAAAAAAAAAAAAAAACCAAAGGCTCATTCGAGGCTTCTAGCACTACCGTTTTTGTGAATCAAATGTAACAAAGTTCAATGAATTGTGTATCTTCTATAATATGAATATATTTGTGTCGTGTTTTCCACTTCTTTTCTTTTATTTTGTCTCTCTCTCTCACCTGCAACATATGTAGAACTAGTAGAAATCAATCAAGAAGATTAATGTTAGGTTTGGATTTTAAATTTATATAAAAAAAAGAAAATGAAATAATGAAAAGATATTATATTTTTCTTCTTTTTGATTGGATTCATAGAAAATAAGAAAACTTGAAAATGGTTTTTATGCAACTGCCAAAAAACCATTCTCTCTCTCTCTCTCTCTCTATATATATATAGTGACGGAGCTAGAAAATTAAATTAGATGAGGGACTTATTAATTACAATATCGAAAAATTTTACAAAAATATTTCACGCAAGTTTTTACTATTAATTTCAAGAAACATCAAAAAAATAATGTTATTTGTAACTAGTGTATCATGGACAATACAAAAAAATATATGAATATAAGTCTTATAATAAATTATGTAATGATAAATTTTTTTTATACAAAATTTGATTAAAAAGTCAATATAATGGTAATACCACATCATCATTGATGTGTGATATCACAAACTAATAGTACATAAACACATATAGAGTGAACCTCACATATCAAATATAATTAATAATCCAATAAATTTCATATCTTTATAGTGAGATTACTTATTCTTATATGTCAATAATAATGACATCATCATTACATTCAAAAATTTTCATAGATAATAGGGTTTATAATAGTCTCTTTATTTTCAATTAAAACAACAATTATTGTTCTCATAATTTTTAAAATGTCATTGACATTTCATTCTAATAATATTTTTGTAATTTTTTTTATTTAAAATATTTTCTTTATGTTTACAAAAAAAAAAAAAATATTTAAAAAAAAACCCAAAATCAAGAGGGCAAGTGACCCCCTAGGGCCTTCACTCCCTCCGCCACTATATATATATATAAAGAATATCTATGACTCATTTCATATAAAAAGTGAAAAAAAAAAATTCAAAAGAGAATAATAGAAAATAAAAAAAAGGAAAAGTGTCAATATATAAATATATATATGATTTGAGTCTTGTAAAAAAATAAATCCTGAATTTCTATTTTTTTTTCAATTTAAATCTTAATATTTTGATTTATTTTCAATCTGAATTATTTAACTATTTTTATTAAGAAAAATTAATGAAAAAATATATTAGTCATATTTTTTTTGAGTTTAATAATTAATATATATATTTTTTCGTTATTTTAAAAAAAATAAAAATAGGCAAATAGTTTAGATTGAAAATAAATTAAAATTTTAAGATTTGAATGGATAAAATTAAAAATTTAATATTTATTTTTGGGCAAATTACTGAAACCTCCCTTGAAGTTTAACGAAATTATAGATTTTTCCCTAAGATTTCAAAAATTACATCCCGTCCCATCGCAATTAACGCCGTTAACGGATATCATAAATTGACTAAAATGCACTTTTGACAAAAAAGGGCAAATTACCTACACCCAATTGAGGTTTAGCTAAATCACAGATTCTCCCTTGAGGTTTAGCTAAATTAAAAATTTCCCCTTGAGGTTTAGTTAAATTATCATTTTTAAATAAGTTATGAAATGTAAAATTAAAATGGAAAAACACTTATCACACTACAAAAAAATAAGGTTTTAAAGACCAAAATTTAGGGACAAAATTATTTTCAGGGGGCCAAATATTTTTGTTGCAAAAAATATCGTTATTATATTTTTAGCAACGAAAATTGAATATTAGTGATTAATTATTATCTTTTTGGTATCAAATTTTTTGTCTCAAAAAATAAACCATTTTGAGACCAAGTTAGAATATATTTGGTTTGATTTTTAGAAATTTATTTTTAATTTTTTTTAAAAAAATTAAAAATTAATTTGGTCAAGAAATAAAAAATAAAAAATAAATATTATTTTTATATAATTTTATCTTTTGAGTGGTTAGAAATAAGTTTTACAAATTAAATATATTTTTTTATATTTATTTTTATTAAATTAGTTTTTTTTTTTTTTTTTTTCTAAATAACAAATCAAACATAGTTCTAAAAACGTAATTTTTTTTTCATCTAACGTAATTCTTTTGTAAATTTTGTTGATTTATCAAAGGGATTTCAGTAGGGGTAATATCGTCGATCAATTTATATTTTAGTGAAATCAGCTAACAATTCTTAACGTGCAGTTAATAGTAGGGGTTAAATTATTATACGAATATAAATTTCGGAAACAGGATATAATTTCTAAAATCTCAAAGAAAAATCTATAATTTAACTAAATTTCAAGAGAGGCGTAAGTAATTTGCCCTTTATTTTTTTACCAGATACAAATCTTATTTATTTATTTATTTATTTTTTTAAAAACAAAAAGATATGTGTCGGCTGGTAAAAGAAGAGGTGAGGAGGAAGGAACAGAGTGTAAGAAAGCGTAGGAAAAAAAAAAAAAAAAAATAATGAACAAAAAAGGAGAGAAGGAATTTGCACGACTTCGAGATTGTTGTTGAACCGTTATGTCACGCATAGTGAGCCCACCACCACCAGCCCTCTAGTCCTCCACTTCATCATCTATTTTTATTATTTTATTAGGGATGGTGATATATAAATAAAAAATTTATATAAAATAATATAACAGATATGTGTAAATTTATTTCACATTAAAATGTCTATTAATGTGATACTATCATATCATTCTTGCTAGATTTTTTATTTATTTATGAATTTTTGTTTGTAAATTATTTCCCTTTTATCAGTTTATTTGTCAATATTGTATTGAAAATGTATGTTCATGGTGAAATTGTGATAACTCTCACCTCTGATTAGTGTTAAACTGTGATTACGCATAATAAGTAATTGATCAAACTGAAATTCTGAACTGATTGCATGAGTATGTTGCTTTAATTGCATTTCTATCTGTTTGTCATTTAATGATCTGTTCATGTTTTGACTTCGAATTGCAAATTGAAGGCCTTATCGGCGACCGAATCAGAAATTGATTAGTGTTATATGCTAATTAGGATTTATGTGATTTTATGGTAGGTTTAATTAAAATTTGATTTGGAACGATTAAATTAGAATAAATGAAGTTAAATTACATTAGTTTGAGTTTATTACATTTTTGCCATTGAAGTGGGCCACTTTGTTAAAACTTTGTTTGGAGCTTAATTCACCTTTTGACATACCATTCTTCACAAACCTTCTAGACCAAACGAGAGAGAGAGAGAGAGAGAATTGGGAGAAATTGAGTTCAACAAGGAGTCTTGCTTGAGACTTAGAAGAAATTGAAGGAGAATTGAATAATTAGGCTTCTACATTGGGAATTCAAGACTTAAGGTAGAAAACTCACCCTCTTGAATATGAATTTGAGTTGTTTCTTGCATGGTCCATGGTAAAATTGGTGAGTAGAGTCAAGAGTTAGCTCAAGTGTTCTATTAAGTAGCAATGTTTGCATGCATGCCCATGTCATTGAGTTTTGAGGTCATTTTCATGAGAATTTCTACTTGCATGTTCATATTTTTGGTTATGGTCCATGAATTCATCATGTTTTGAGCTCAATCTTGTATTTGGTCATGTTTTGGAGCATTAGAGTTCTTGAGAACTCATGCATGTTATGGTCTTACATAGTTCATGAAAGTTTCATTCAAAATTGTGTTCAATTGCCTCACCTTTAGGCTTGATTTTACAAATTGATCTTTGAAACATGTTGTATTATAGGTTTCTAAGTGTTTTCCAGAAAAATTAGCTCAGAAAAATCGAATTTGAAGCTTTAGAAGTTGAGTTTTGTGCTTGAGGATCAATCTGGAAATTCCAGATTTTGGATCTACGCTCAAACGGAGGACTTCACGCTCGAGTGTACACTCTGAGTACATGCACTTTCGCTTGAGCGTAGAAAGTCACGCTCAAGCGTGAAATGCATATGCCCAGAAGTTCATGTGTTTTGCAGTCCGCTCAAGCGAAGGAGTTCATGCCCGAGCGATGGTCTGAGTCTCACGCTCGAGCGGAGGTCGAGCGTCCGTCGAGCGTGAGTATCATGCAACCAGTACTTTTCATGAGTTTGCATCCCGCTCGAGCGAAGAAAGTCTCTCTGTCACGACCCAAACCCGCCCTTATGGATTTAGCATCGTAACCGGCCAGTAATACGTGATTACTAAAGGCCTGCTTAACAGTAATGACAGTAATACAGAGTAAGGGGCTGGCAGAAGCCAAACAGTAATAAAAAGATGTCCAATGAGCTGTGCAGATCTGAATGCAAAAAGACTTTTGTGAACAAGCCACATTCATAACCAAATTATATATACATACAACATATACACATAACATCCAGGTTAGGGACCAAATCCCTTCACCATAACCATACAGTCAAAGGTCTTAACATTCATTACACAACGGAGACCAAAAGGGTGATCTTGAACACCCCAAAACAGCCTTAGCTTGAACGCACTCGGAACCTCGAAATGATGCACGATGGTTGGCTTGACAAAACGAGAGCTTAACTTAACGCTTCTAGCTCCGATCTGGTGCCTGGACACCTACATATAGATATAAACAGTGAGCTAAAGCCCAGTGAATAACAACCGTGTAAAGAGGTTAAGAATGAATGTTCTTTCAGTAGTCAAAAGCCCTGTTTGGTAGAGTTGTGGGAAAGTGCTTATAGCTTATGTCTAAACAGCTTATAGCTTATAACTTTCAACTTAAGCTGATTTCCAGCTTATTCTTAAAGCATCTCCTGCCCCACTTAAAGAATAAGCTGATTTCTGACTTCCACAAAGCTATAAGCTATAAGCCATAAGCTAAACCAAACACATCAAAATAGCTTAAATTAAGCTGAAAGCTGAAATAAGCTGTAAATAATTTCTACCAAACAGGCACAAAACAGTCATTTGCATCAGCAGATCAATCATTCAATCAGTGGCTAATAGTTCATATCAGAACAGTCATTTAGAAGCCATAGCAGTCATATGTGGTACATCCCATAGCAGAACAGTACAGTAAAAATAGTAGGTCTTAACAGATCGAACAGTCAGTTGATGGCCATCAAAACAGTATACAGTATTGGTTCCAAATATTGGAACTGATAGAGATCTCTGTAACAGTAGCAGTAACAACACAGTGCAGTAGCACTAACAGTAACACTAACAGTAACAGTAACAGTAATAGTAAGTTGCTATGGATGCCACGTATACAGTTTACAAATAGGACAAACATTCATTCAGTAAACATTATCGTTTCAGAAAGCAATCCAGTCAATCATTCAGAAAATAATTATAATTGAACGTATCTTTACAATATTGTTACTCACAGAGTGATGGGTTATAGGCAAGCTAATGAACGTCCTCGGATGCCAACCCTACACAGTTGCAGAATGAACACACACTAAGTTTCACACTTGGGAATCAATAGCTTAGCCCCTAAACTTGACTGGGTGTGGTTCTATAACATTATCCTCATTAAGATGCTTTAAACTTGACCTAGGAATGCCTAGGATGAAATGAGGATGCAAAGATGTACTTTAAAACACTTTTCAAAATTTGTTGAAACAAGGGTCCATGCTCGAGCGTGGATTTCTACGCTCCAGTGGATATGCAGACAATGAAGCTCCGCTCAAGCGTGACTTCCTTCGCTCGAGCGGGATACAAACTCATGAAAAGTACTGGTTGCATGATATTCACGCTCGACGGACGCTCGACCTCCGCTCGAGCGTGAGACTCAGACCATCGCTCGAGCGTGAACTCCCTCGCTCGAGCGGACTGCAAAACACATGAACTTCTGGGCATATGCATTTCACGCTCGAGCGTGACTTTCTACGCTCGAGCGAAAGTGCATGTACTTAGAGTGTACGCTCAAGTGTGAAGTCCTCCGCTCAAGCGTGGATCCAAAATCTGGAATTTCCAGATTGATCCTCAAGCACAAAACTCAACTTCTAAAGCTTCAAATTCGATTTTTCTGGGCTAATTTTTCTGGAAAACACTTAGAAACCCATAATACAACATGTTTCAAAGATCAATTTGTAAAATCAAGCCCAAAGGTGGGGCAATTGAACACAATTTTGAATGAAACTTTCATAAACTATGTAAGATCATAACATGCATGAGTTCTCAAGAACTCTAATGCTCCAAAACATGACCAAATACAAGATTGAGCTCAAAACATGATGAATTCATGGACCATAACCAAAAATATGAACATGCAAGTAGAAATTCTCATGAAAATGACCTCAAAACTCAATGACATGGACATGCATGCAAACATTGCTACTCAATAGAACACTTGAGCTAACTCTTGACTCTACTCACCAATTTTACCATGGACCATGCAAGAAACAACTCAAATTCATATTCAAGAGGGTGAGTTTCCTACCTTAAGTCTTGAATTCCCAATGTAGAAGCCTAATTATGCAATTCTCCTTCAATTTCTTCTAAGTCTCAAGCAAGACTCCTTGTTGAACTCAATTTCTCCCAATTCTCTCTCTCTCTCGTTTGGTCTAGAAAGTTTGTGAAGAATGGTATGTCAAAAGGTGAATTAAGCTCCGAACAAAGTTTTAACAAAGTGGCCCACTTCAATGGCAAAAATGTAATAAACTCAAACTAATGTAATTTAACTTCATTTATTCTAATTTAATCGTTCCAAATCAAATTTTAATTAAACCTACCATAAAATCACATAAATCCTAATTAGCATATAACACTAATCAATTTCTGATTCGATCGCCGATAAGACCTTCAATTTGCAATTCGAAGTCAAAACATGAACAGATCATTAAATGACAAACAGATAGAAATGCAATTAAAGCAACATACTCATGTAATCAATTCAGAATTTCAGTTTGATCAATTACTTATTATGCTTAATCACAGTTTAACACTAATCAGAGGTGAGGATTGTCACGGAAATTTATTACACAAATTGTGTTAACAAGTAAGATGAAAAGCATAATATAGTAATAGTGGTTGACACATGTTATGCTTGTGCAATTTAAATAAGTAAAAATAAAAATAAATAATAAAAAAATTTAATATATATGTTGTTTAAGTAGTAAGACAGTTTTTAATAAAATCTAAGGTCCCAAATATTCTCAACCTCTATTTATAATTTTTTATTTTAAGTTAGAAAAAGCTATTGCAACGTGGCATAACGTGAAGGTTTAAAAACCAAATCTAGACTTTACTTAATAATGATAATTTTTTATTTTAGGGTAGAAAAAGCTGCTATCACGTGGCATAACGTGAATGCTTGGACACCAAATCTAGCCTGCACTTAATAATAGTATATAGTATAATATAAATAGATAGATAGATAGAAAAAGGTACTGCCACGTGGTACGACATGAAGATTTGGACACAAAGTCTAACCTTTACTTAATAATAGGGGTAAATTATGTAAATGATCCCTTTAGTTTACACGATGTGTCAATTTAGTCCTTATTGTTTCAATTTGCTCAATTTTGCCCCTTAATTTAACAAATTGTGTCATTTTAATCCAATAAGGGGCAAAATCGAGCAAATCGAAACAGTGAGGACCAAATTGATACATATATAAACTACATGACCTATTAGTATAATTTCCCTAATAATAGTATAGTATAGTATAGATAAATAGAAAAGGTTGTTGCCACATGACATGACGTAAATGCTTGGATACCAAGTCTAACTTTCACTTAATAATAATATAGATAAAATAAGACTAATGCTATAATGACCATATATACTATAGAATAAAGATTCAGAACTCTAATTTTGAAACTTTAAAGAGAGCTCTAGGGATGTAGCAATGAGTGGAGCCTACATGTGATGTGACGTGCGTGCCTATGTTTTTGTTTGTTTTTTTTTTTTTTTTTACTTTTTTTTTTTCTTGCGACATCATTAGAACTCTCTTTAGAACTTCAAAATTAGAACTCTTTATTATTGTTGATATACCATATCTATCACATTGTGTTTACTATCATTTATCATAATTATATTGATTGAGTGGGTACTATCACTTGTATCTATTATTAATATGACGATGACACATCAAATAATAAATTAAATTTCAGATGTAATCATAGTCATTGTAGCATTAGTCTAGAAATAAAGTGTAGCTTTATTGAATAAGAAAGGATTAATGTTACTTTTCACCTTTTAAACTATGGTCTCTAAAAACAAATTATCTTATTTGAACTCTAAATTATCACATTATTTTCACATTGGTTTAAATTCTAATGACCTTTTATACTTTTATGACTGAAAATGCCAAGTGGCTTGGGTTGATCCAAACCCACCTATATTCAGGGATAATTCACCAAAAAAAAAAAAATGTAAATTACACTTTCACTCCGCCTTTTTTCATTTTGATCTTTAAAAAATAAAATAAAAAAATTCACTTCGGTCCTTAATCCCAAAAGAAAGATATCTAACTCCCAAAAAAAAAAAAAAAACAATGGCTACATAATCTACTAATATGTAGTTTTACAATGTTTAAACTTTCACTTTCTTTTACTTCTTCATTCTTTCTTATTATCCATGTATTTCAGTGAGATTTTATATTCTCTGCATTTTGTACACCTTTTTTAATTCACAACATTCCAAGAAAAAATAAAAAATGAAAGGAGGGAGAAGGAATGAGATGAAAGAAAAATTAATAGTTTATGTTTAGCTAGTTGACTCTGGACTAGCTAAGTGTAGCTAACAAAAGTGGAATAAGGCACACATGTTTTTACTAGTAATTATTACAAATTATTTTTACATGCGACAAGTGATAATAAATTTTAATTTTTATTAATTAATTCAAAAAAGTATTATGTCAGTAAATAAAAGAAGTTAGTAAGATTTACTAGTTTGTATGATATTATTCGCATAATAAGTTGATTCCCACACTCATTATTTAATGAAGAGTGAGCCGTAAACTCAAACGTCTTGAATTCAATTTTCGTTTGTATTTTTGAGTTTAGTCAAAACTTGTAGTTTTCATTATGATGTTTATTGTCATAAAAAAAATAATAATAAATAAATAAATAAAATAAAATCTCTCTCACAAACATCCATGTTGAGTTGCATAAATCTGCAAAGAAGAAAGTATGGGATTCATTAAATAACAAACATATTATTGTAATGTGTCATCGTCCTTCAATCCTTGTTACAGTGATCTCATTTTTAGAGTGTGTATTGTCGTTTTGAGACTGAAGATCAGATACTAACAAGCTTTGGAAAGTAAATGTAGGTTTTTTTGGTGATGGGACATCTATTTCACTGCTTAGCATGAGAACGACAGTTGACATGGTAGGTCTATCTGTAGTGTGGTCTTGAACACAAAGAAGGCCAATATGTATTGATCTCATTACTTCTGTGAAAGAACATGAATCAGCCACTTCTTGATCCATGAAGTCCAATGCCCTGCCTTCACTCCACAACTCCCATGCCTAAAACAATACTACATTGTCAATATGAGATCAAAATAACCAAGCAACACCAAAAAATAATTTGTTTTAAGTATTTGAAACACAAATTATGGTGTGATAGTGCACTTACGTAACCAAGAAGGCTTGTGTATCTTTCATTATGGTGGAAACTGGTGTTCTTTATGCCACAAATGATCTCTAATAGCAAGACCCCAAAGCTGAATACATCAGACTTATCGGAAAATATTCCTCCCAGTGCATACTCAGGTGACATATAGCCGCTACATTTCATTAGAATATGATGATTATTAGAACAAGAATATCACTTCATTTCAGAAATAAAATTTTAAAATAACGTTTCACTGTGAAGTATGATGTAGTGACTGCATGTTGTAATCAGTAAATTCATTCATCACTATGTACTTTTGATGTGATTAAATCCATTCAGTGAAAAATGAAGAAGTACAAGCATGGGATTCAATTCACTGAAGGAAAGAAAGCATGCTTACTATGTTCCCACAACCCTGTGAGTATTTGCCGACTCCTGTGTGCAAAGAAATGTTCGTGCCAAGCCAAAATCTGATATCTTTGGGTTCATATCTTTATCCAAAAGAATATTGCTGGTCTTCAAATCTCGATGAATAATCTTTAAGCAAGAATCACGATGAAGATACAGAAGCCCTCTAGCAATGCCCTGAATAATGTTGAAGCGTTTGGGCCAATCCAGCAGTCCCCTTTTCTTTGGATCTAAAATACATGTTGATTCAAACATAATCAATGTTAAAGATCAGTGAACTTCATTCAGAAAAAGATGGCTAAGATGAATGGATATCGAACTTTTATTGAACAAGATGGGTAAGAATTTAGAAGACATATATCGAAAAGAAGAAGCTGAACTAACCGAAGAGGAAAGTATCCAAGCTTTTATTGGACATGTAATCGTAAACTATCAACATTTCTTCTCCGTCAATACAGAAACCAATGAGCCTAACAAGATTCCTGTGCTGGAGTCTTGAGATGAGTACGATCTCATTCTTGAACTCTTCTATGCCTTGTCCTGAGCATGTAGAAAGTCTTTTCACAGCTATCTCTTGCTCATCATGTAGCTTTCCCTATTCATAGTCCAAAAAATTTATCAATAAACTAATACAAAACGAAGTACATAAACAAGTACTAACATATAAAATGAATTACCCTAAAAACTGGTCCAAATCCTCCTTCGCCAAGTTTGTTGTCTACACTGAAGTTATTGGTAGCAGCCACTATTTCATCAAAGTCAAACATTGGTTGCTCTAGTGTATCTTGTTGCTTTACTTGGTTCTGCAAGTTGTCTCTTGAACTGTGCCATGTATCAGCCAAACTAAAGCTCTTGATTTTCTTTCCCTTCTTTTCTGATATTTGAGATTAAACCATGACAACTAATTCAATTAGTTTTTCTGTCTTCATGGATTCAAGGTCATCAAACATGAGTATAATATTTACAAGCTAATTTTAATGTATGCACAATATGCACAAACTGCCATACCCCAGAAATAAAAAAGAAAAAGCACTCTTTCACAAAAGAATAAAACAATAAACAGAGAGTTCAACCCTGCATCTTCTTGTACTCGATTTCTGAAAAAGAGAGAAGTCTTAAAAAGTATGAAAATTGTGGTTTTGTTGATGAAGGAATTCTTCTCAAAGTACACTGCTTCAAAAGTACAAAAATTGTTTTTTTATAGAAGTTGACGTGATTGGAACATTGTAGCATGGAACTGGAGGAATTTTTGTACTAATGTCTTTGGCAAACAAAAAGAAATATTGACATCGCCATGAGAAGGAAAATTCTTTACAAACCATCATTTGCACTAGAATTCACATCAATCTTTTGGGACAAACAGGGTTAGTAATTAAGAACCCTTCTAAATTTACTTCGAAAGCAAAGACAAAGATTGATGGTCACATCTTTAGTGTAACATGTCTATGATGACTTAGTCACAGAATCAAATTATACCCATCTCAATTACTAAAAAATGATTGAACAAGAAATGATTAATTTGGTCACTGAATGGAATCAATCTAAAGAAACAGCCTTCTTACCTCTTTGGTTAGCTTTCCACCTGTACAAACCATACATGACAGCACCCAAGAGGATAACCCCAGAAACTGTTGTTAAGCTGATGATGAGTGTCTCTTTTTTCTTGTCCTCATCTGAAAACCAAGAAAATCAAGAATCAAACAAGAAAGAATTAATGGAATTACTAATCCCCAATACACCAAGGCACAATTAACTGTATACCTAGCTCTGAACCGGCAAGGCGAAGCAAAAGGTCCTCCCCAGAAGACGAAAATTGCTGAACATCAATAAGGTCTCCAGCCCAAACCATACAACCAATTCCACTCACATACGCATATGCCACACAAGAACAGTTACTCAAGCACCATTGTTGGCAACTATCTGGGGCATTCCGATTTTGCAGATATTGGAAATGGTCCGGTAGTTTCACCCTACTCACCTTCAAAAACCCATCATTCTCATCACTCCCCGAGTTCAAACTACTACTATTCCTCTGGCATAGCAATTGGGTCTGCCTCACACACCCACCTGTCCAATTTCCTTTCCTCCAATCCTCAATTGACTTCGGCACAAACCCTTTCAAGCAATCACAAGCTCGAGATCCATTCTTGTCGCAAAACCCAAAAGGTCCACAAAATCCATAGGTATCACAAAGATTACCAGATGGTTGAACCCAAGTATCATACCAACTATTCACTCCTTTGTCCCAATGCATTATATTCCACGATCCAGCCGGTGTCAAGACCAGAATTGTCACAATCGAGGCGTTATAGTTACTAAATGAGACATAAACTGTTCCCACTTGATTATCAGCAACAAGACTAAACCCATTGGCATACCCTCCAAATTTGTTCTGTATCCCTATAAATCTCCGTCCATCCCACGGACCGCCTCTCCAATACCGTTCTGAATCTCTCCATATCAAAGCTTGTGGTAGCGAATCCGGTGTCAACCCACCAATAAACTTTCCCGGAAACGGGTCATCTTCACTCTTCCATGAAGAAAAGAATCGTTTCTCTCCTGTTTCAGTGTTCATCCCAATCGACATCCCTGGTAAGAAAGTGTCACAAGGGTAGTTAAAGCTCTCCCACAAGGTAAATCCAGAGACATTGTCTTTGAGAATGAAATTTCCCTTCTTTGTGAGGACTGCGATCGAACGATTGGTCTGCACAGAAACATTGGTCGACCAGACACTATTTCCCAACCCATCAAGCAGTCTCAGATTGCCATCACTGCTTATTGTGAGGCTAGAGGCAGAGTCTGATACTGGGTTTTCTCTGTTTAGTACCCAGAGAACTCTGCGAGCAGAGATGTTCTTGTACCATACACCAATGTATTGTTTTGTGGAATTGGTGGGTCTGAAGAAGCCGAGCTCGAAGAATTGGCCTGAGGAGATGAGAGTTTGTCCGATTGAGAGTTGTTGGGATTGAGTCAATGTATCATTTGCTGCGAAGCAATACTGTGATGGGATTGTGAAGAGAAACCATAGAAATAGCGGGAATGAAAGAGAAGTAACGGTATTTCTGGTTTTGGTTCTCATTTTTTGATTTCTGAATACATTTCTTTCTCGATTCGATGATCAGATTGTGAAGGGTCTTTGTATATACCCTCTAATCAGTAGGAGGCCAATTGAGAACAACATGGAAAATATTGCAGTGGCCACCGTAGACTATGGTGGCTGCACTGGACTTTTTTCCATTCAAATCTTTTCTTTGTTAGTTGTAATCTTATAGGCAAGGAAAACTCTAGCACCAAGCTTTTACCCACCCAGAATTTTCGACGAGTTATTGGTTATGGGGCGCCACGTATTGTGGTTGGTGAAAGGGCGAGAGTTATGAGAAATGTGAGGAAGTATGAGATTTATGATTGGTTGAGGATATGACTTAAGCCTCGCTTGGTAAGTGATTTTTTTAGTCAAAAAATTAAAAAGTCACTAAAAAAATTTAAAAACTAACAATCTATATTAAAAAGTCAAAGATTTCCTTTTCTCTCTACTTTTTACACATCTTTTCGTAATAAGTCAAAAAGTGATCCCAAACATACTAGTTTTTTTTACATTACATTTTAGCCAAAAAGTCAAAAAGTTACTCAAAAAGCCTGTTCCCAAACGAGACCTTATTAAGAAATTAATTTTTTAGATTTTTTTTTTGAATGGGTGGTTGTATGGGAGAGATTAAATTCGTACAGTGTGAGTCTATATGTAAAATAAATTTGAATCACAAGATGAAAATTCTCGATAATTCTTTAGTCGAGAAGAATGGATTTATAGTATTACTCTATAAATAAATGGTGACAACTGTTTTAAGATATTATTTATGAAAAATTTACAAGGTGCACCTTGAGTGCATACCATAAATAAAATTATAAGTAGTTTTTTTTTTTTTTTTTTATGATGAAAGTTATAATTGTTTGTGATATATATTATGACATTTTGTGATAAAATTATGAATAGTGAATTTATAGCGTGCATCTTAAAATTAAGAATGATAATATTAAGATTAATTACGCTTTACCCATTCTAATTTAACTCAAAAATACATAAGCCCCTCATGGTTGTTACTCGATAATATTAGGCCATCATCTGCTTTATTTTCTTCAAGACAAAATTCATTTTTCCTTTCTCTACAAATGCAGTTGTCTCAAAAATCAAATTTCATTTTTTTTTCCCTCTTCTTCACATTCATTTATTTATTTTTCCTTTTCTTTTTATTTCCGTTTTTTTTCCTTTTTCTTTTTTCTCTTCCATTTCTATTCTCTTTTTCCTTGTTCGTTTCATACTCCAGTAACAACCCACCTGCAATCACCAAGCGTCAATTTTTCAAGGACATGGCCAATCACACCCATAACCAGTGTTCACCAACTTTACATCCAGCTTTGCAAATCATTTAAACCAACCATTGTTACATGGAGATCCACGTATAATACACCCAAAGTAGCACATGCCAAATCAAACTAACATGGCTAGTGGGTGAGTGATTTTCTGACCACACTGCCCGCTTAGTAATTCAGCTGTAAAACACTGGCAGAATAGATGGCACCTTGCTGACCTGCAACAGAAAGAGAAGGCTCCGGCGGTGGTTCTTCCACTCGGGAGTACTTCGACGATCAAGTCAGTACTCAATATCTCTCAAAGATAATCAATCATCTATTCAACTCACAAGCTTGAGCATAAAAAACATACCTTAAACCCATGGGGGTGCCTCTTATTTATAGCCAACTCAATCCTAGTCCCAATGAGAGCCTAACTCCAATGGACTCAAGATTACTGCTAATCTGGGACTTCCAGTGGGATTAGGATAAACTCCCTAAGAGTTTATCTTTACCCAAACTGAAGTCTTCTCCCAATCTAGGACTCTTGTCCCATATCCAGGTTGAGTTCCCTCTTCATTCTAGGACTCTTGTCCCTTATCCACTCATCCCGGATTCCGATATCTTCGGAGATAACCTTGGCCTAACCGGGATGACCTTGGCATAATGACCAGGACACGTGGCATCTCGGCCAATACGTCGGCGTCACATTGCCACGTGTTGGTACTCAAAAAATATATCCCCACAGCTAGCTCAAAAGAGAACAAACACTAGTTTTGAAGACATCATCGAAGGCTCGTAAGCACCTTATATTGTTCAATCTATATGCCATGGGGCATTTTATGAGCATATATACACACATAAATATATACGAGAAATTATAATAAGAGAGGGGGTTTCTAGCATGTAGAGTATTGGCGGTAGAGTAAAGAGAGAAATAAGAGGCTGGGTCATGCTTTTTAGAGAAAAAAACACAATGGTCTAGGGAAGAAAATTGGATACAAAAGCAAGGGTAATATAGACTTTTGACATGGAGGTTATGTCTACTTTTTTCAATCACAGGGTCTTATGTGTTTTTGAACCAAATTATGAGGGAGTAAAGTGTAATTAATCCCATAATATTATGATATTTTGTAATTTTTGTTATGACATTTTATAATAAAAAAAAGTTATGACTTCTGTAATGAAAAAATTATGAAATTTTGTGAAAAATTATGAAAGATATATCATAGGTACATTTTTAGGTGCACATTGGAACATTTCTCAATTTATTTAGGGACAGGATTCTCTCTAGTTTAAAATCATATTGGAGGGTGCTGTTGGGCCTCTGTGGGTCTACTACGGACCTCGTATTTGATAATCTAAATCGTTCAATATGTAAGGCCTTGCAAAAAATTACGTTTATCGGATATATACTTGATCAGATGACATTTGTGTCAACGGTAAATATGATTTTTAAAATAGATTGTTAACACAATTGTGATCTGATCAAGTGTCTATTAATATCCCCTGCAAAAAATCACATTGATCAAATAACGATAGGTACTTGATCAGATCACATTTGTGTCAATGGTAAGTATAATTTTTTAAAACAAATTATTAATACAATTGTAATCTGATCAAGTGTGTATCGATATCCGATCAATATAATATTTTGTAGGGATAAAATACTCAACGAATCCTACATATTGAATAATTAAAATTGTCAATACGAGTTCTGTAATGGACTCGTGGAAGTCCAATAACACCCTCTAGCTGGGGAACCCAATTAGAGAGAACCTTTTCCCATTTGTTTAATATTAAAATTAGTATGAAAAATGTTATAGAGAGAGAACCTTCTCTCTCTGCATATATATAACAGAACTGATTGGGAGCTCGAATTTGAGCTCCCCCGAATGCCCCGAATTCCTTTTTTTTTTTTTTAGCAGAAGGAAGAAGAAGCCGGAGGGGGAGGGGGAGGGGGAGGGGGAGGAGGAGGAGGGGGACTGGAGGGGGCCTAAAAAATGGGCTGGAGGCGGCGGTCGGAGGCTGCGACGATCTCGGCGGGGCTGCGAGCTCGGAGGCGACGAGCTCGGAGACGGCGGTCGGAGGCTGCGACGAGCTCGGCTGGACCGACGACCGGCGACCTCTCTTCTCTCTCTCTCTCTCTCTTTCTCTCTTTCTCTTCCTCTCCCTCTCTGGTTCTCTGGTTCAGACGGAAGAAAATGGAAGAAGAAGAAGAAGGAAAAAAAAAAAAAAAAATGAATTGGAGAAACGACGTCGTTTCACCAATTCGGGGCATTCGAGGGAGCCTCATTCGGATAACAAATCATTTTTCTATATGTAAAATGTTATTAGAAAAGAAATGGTGGGAAAGTTTCAATATTTATTTATTTTTAATTTTTCAATGAAGAAGAATGATTTGAAATTGGTGAAAAATATTTCCTATTTTGTATTTTTAAAATATTTTTTTTATACTAATAGCAAGACCCATCTTATAATCCATGATGATTATAGATATATTTGGGAAGTATTTATTAGGTAGTTTCGAATATTTTTGGGAAGTAATTATTAGTGAGTCTTAAAGGATTATCTAATACTATTTAGGCATCGTTTGGGAAGGTTGGTGGAGGCTAAATTAGCCACTAAATGACAAAAGAGGCTTATTTAGTCACTAAAGGACAAAAAAACCACAGTTGCTTGGCAAGAAGAAACGCTAAGAGAAATTTACGAAACTACCCCTCATGAAAGAGGGGCATGCGGCAGCACACCAAAAACAAAAAAAAAAAAAAAAAAAAAATCCCAAAAAACACATTTTCCCAAAAAAAACAAAGAAAGTTGAAAAAACAAAAATTAAAAACATTTTTTTGTTTTTTGTTAAAATATTTTATAAAAATAAATTCAAACTCTATTTCATAAAAATAGTTTTAAATATTTGATTTTTTTTGTTATGTATTTGGTTATGATTTGAGTGTAGAGTTGTGAAAGTAATATAGAGTTTCAAGTTATGTGTTTGGTTATGAGTTTTAAAAATAATTTATTACTTGAGTTTTATTTTATGTGTTTGGTTACGATTTGAGTGTAGAGTTGTTTTTAAATTTAAAATATTAACATTTTAAATTATTTAAAATTTTTGAATATTTAAATTATTTAAATTTTTTTGTTAAAATAATTTTTTGAATATTTATTTTAATTTTTTACTTATTCAATTTTGTAGATTATTTACATTATTTAAATATTTAAAATAAAATTAAAATTAAAATTAAAATTAAAATTAAAATTAAAATTAAATATTTAAAAATAAATTAAAATTAAATTATTTAAAATACATAGGACAACAAAATAAATAAAAAAAACGCATGAAAACCCTCGCCACGTAATTTAAAAAAAAAACTGAAAATAAATAAAAAAAACTTAAACTTAAAAAAACTTAAAATTACCAGTTGCCACGTAATTTACAAATAAATAAAACACATGAAAACCCATTTCGAAAATATAAAAACAAATTAATGTATACAAATAAAAAAAATTACAGAAACGTAAATTCAAAAAAAAAAACGACAAAAATACGCCTTCTCCAAAAAAAAAGGAAAAAAAACATCAAAAAAACAGAAATTACCATTTGCCACGTAATTTACAAATAAATAAAAAAATTAATGTGTACAAATAAAAAAATGACAAAAACGTAAATTAAAAAAAAAATAAGGACAAAAATACGCCTCATTCAAAAATATTTATAAAAAAAAAACATAAAAACTTAAATTTACCATTCGCCACATAATTTACAAATAAATATAACACATGAAAACTCATTTTTGAAAATAAAATTAAAAAAATTAAAATACACAAGACAATAAAATAAAACTAAAAATTAAAATTATTAGCATTATTATTATTTTAAAATTCAAATTAAAATTTAAAATTTAAATTATTATTATTATTTTAAAATTATAATTTAAAATTAAAATTAGTATTATTATTATTATTTTTTTTAAAAAAAAATTAAAATTAAAATACAAAACACATGAAAAAACCATTTGCAAAAAAATAAATAAATTAATTAAAATATAGAGGATAATAAAATAAAACCTCACTTTTTATCATTTTACAGAAAATGAAAAAAAAATTAAAATTAAAATCAAAATCAAAATAAAAAAACCCCTTGAAAAAACCATTTACAAAAAAAAAAAAAAAAAAAAAAAAAAATCGGTCGATTCATGGCTAATCCGACGTGGAGGACAAAAGAGGCAATGAGGTCCCTTCCACAAAAAATAGTAGAAGGGCAGTTTTGTAATTTAACATGAAGCCACCTCACCAAAAAGTCAAAAAGTCAAAAAAGTCAAAAAGCCCTTCTCAAACCAGGCTTTTTAGTCCCAGGCTAAAATAATCAAAAAAGCCAAAAAGCAACCCACTTCCCAAACGGAGGCTTATTACAAATATTGGAGAACTCTAAACCAAGAGCTCTAAAGGAATTCTGGCAAGTGGGACCATTGATTTGATTTGAATTTTTATTTTTATCTTGTCACCTCATTAAAATCCTTATTAGAGTTCTAAATTTAGAACTATGTATCATTTATATAGTACTCTTAATTAATTATGTAATAAAAACATTTACATGTAAAATAATGTTAACCCACTTTATTATAGCCAAGGAGGAATCCATTTAATGTTTGTTGCCTTTTTTTATTAGCAAGCAACACTATTAGATTGTTTTGATAAGTAAGTTAAAAGTTAATTTTGAAAATTTTTAAATATTTTTTAAAAAAGATGTGTAAAAAAATAAAAATGTGATATAATCTAAAAGAGTCAAAAAAAAAAAAAAAAAAAAAAAAAAAAAAACAACAACAACAACAACAATAACAACAACAACAACAAAAACTAAAGTTGCCAAAATGGGCCAATACCACAAGTATTTGCGGACCATTCAATAATATATACTTCCGCTGTCTGATTTTTATTTTTATTTTTATTTTTGTTTTTTGTCTAGCTTTCCATTTTGGTTCATCTCAAAATATTTATCCACTTTTTATGTTGGGTGTTAAAATTTTTTAGATTTCTAAAATTACCTATTGTGTGCAAGTACAAATACATTTTAAAATTCAAAACCAAAGGATATTATGGTAAAAGTATTTTAAATTTTGAATTGATGTGTAATGATTACATATTTTCTTAATAAGTTGGATTCTCCAAAAACAGACAAATAAATTGAGACAGAGGAGTAGGGGTGTAAATCTGGCTTGACCTGACCCATGTCGGGCCTTGCAAGCTCCTGCCAAAATTTGGGCTGGGCTAGGCCAGGCCACGAGCTAAAAAATTAGGCCCAGCCCTAGGTCCAGGAGGTATTCAGGTCTTGGGCGAGCCAGTGGGTCGAGCCTCGGACCGGCCCGGTGGGCTTGGGCCTGACCTGACCATTTTTTTTTGTTTTGTTTTTTTAATTTTTTTTACCAAAATTTTATTATTTTCTACTAAAAAAGATATTAGGAATCGGGCTGGGCTTTGAGTGTGCCTTAAGTGGGCTGACGGGTTGGGCAACTGGTCGAGCCAAATGGGCCGGGCCGGCTTCAAAATGATGGCCTAGGCCTAGGCCCAGGCCCAAGTCCAAACGGGCCTAAACGGGTAGGTCCCATCCTAGGCTACTGGCGAATTTCGGGCCACAGGTTATTTTTACACTCCTACAGAGGAATAGTAGGTTTAATAGATCCATTGCCTATGTTAATGAGTTTTACCACTTCTTACTAATAAGTGGTAAGCCTAATTATTATGTAATAAACAAAATATGATAAAAAAATATAATTGTTATGACATTATTAAATTAAAATTAGGGTTGCAAAACGGGCCGAGTCGAGTTGAGTTTCAGTATATTTGGGCTTATATATTAAGATTTTAACGAGTTCGAACTCAAACTTGAACTCAATAAAAATTTAACGAACCGAGCTCGATCCAAGTTGCTTAGGCTTCGAGCTCGATCCTGTTTACGAGTCTTAACAAGCTAAAGAAATTATAAATTCATACTTGCATATGAAAGTTATAATTCAAATTTTGACTATACAATTATATATACAATATATATAAACATATTTAAAAAAAATCACTATCTTATCATAATAACAATATCTACCACTATTATTATATAAATGTTTTATTTATAGTTAGCTATTATTTACATATAAATAAATTTAGCTATTATTTATATTTATATTATTTAAATATATAAATAGCATATTTATCTTATTTTTTATACATATTTTTACATTATTTAATATATATATATATAATATTTATTTTATTATTTAAATAAATATTAAACGAGTCAGCTAACGAGCTGAATTAATGAGTTGAACTTTCGGGATGGTTTGAAATGTTCTAAATAAGTGCATTTTTTGATTTTTTATAATTAAAAAAAATGTGTAGAAAAGTAGAAAAAGTTGGTAAAGAAGTAAAAAGGAGATGTGATAGAAGTTGATAGATATTGATTGATGTGTTTCAAATAAGTGTAAGTATGTAAAAAAAAAGGGTCCTGTTATGGTGTGCAACCCCTTAAGGTTGCACACCATATGCAATCAACACAAAAGGTGTAAGTGGAAGGTGTAAACATAAAACAGGACAGCAAACAAAAAGGCGTAAGTGTAAGGTATAAGTTGCACACTTAAGAAAAGTCCAAAAAAAATATACTTTTTTAGTGCACACCAAATAAGCACTTAGTATATTGGGTTTGTATATTAAGATTTGGGTACTGTTATGGTGTGCAACTTATGCCTTACACTTACGCCTTTCTGTGTTCAGTCCTGTTTTTTGTTTTCACCTTCCACTTACACTTTTTGTGTAAGTGGCACATGGTGTGCAACCTTGAGGGTTGCACACTTAAGAAAAGTCCTTAAGATTTTAACGAGTTCAAACTCGAGCTTGAAAGCAATAAAAATTTAACGAATTGAGTTCGAACGAGTCCTTACTAAGCCGAACTTAAGTATGTTCAAGAATAACTCTATTCATTTGTAATCCTAATTAGAATGATTCATTTTAATAAATAAATGAATAAATAAATTTATCACATGGGTGACTGAAGTTTGGAAAATGAGTGAGAGCACTAATTAGTGCTACCACTAATAATGTGGCAGTGGGCCCCACCATGAATGATTTGATGTTTTGGCCTTGGTGTTGTATTTTTTTTATTTTTTATTGAGTGCTATGTCATTAGTGATCTTTTTAGAACTCCAAAATTAGTGGTCTCTATCATTGTTGCTGAAGTTTTAATGCAACTAATTTTTAAATTTTTGATCTCACATGCATTCCATAACAATGAGGTTCTCTCCAATTGACTAGTCTTTGTTGAGAATAGGTTATTTTAATAATTTTTTAAATTTTTATAAAAAGACGTATATAAAAGTAAAGAGAGTGATGTGATAATTTATAGTGATTTTTTGACTTTTTGAGTAAAATGTTTAGTCCAATATAAGCTATTTTGGTTTCACTTCAAGTTCATTTTATTGAGCCAAATAGTTGAATTTTCAATATCTCTCGAGTAGAGTGTTTATGAAAAAAATTAAAATCATCGAATATCAATAGTCATATGTTTGAATTATATTTGTGGTTAAAAAAATAGACATCGAATATAATTTTAAAAATGATCATTAATTTTTTAATAAACTTAACTTAAATATATAACTATCAATAGTTGTTCAATTTAACTTTTTTTTGATAAATAATTTATCGAAAGATAATAAAAATTAATCGATTGGGATCGCAATAGCCTAAGGCTCATCCTCATCCATCCTGATAATTACTAGGCAAAAGCTTTGGGGGTGAGAAATGAAACCAGGCTTTCAAAAAGTTTCAAACTTGTCACTTTTCATAGTGGAATATTGTATGGAATCTTGAAGAAAAAACCAGATAAATGATGGAAATGAAATAAAGGCGCCAACAGTTTTGTTTCAGGTTCCCATTTTGCTTGCTTGTTGATATGATAGGTTCTCGATTCGAAATTCACATCATGACGGAATAAACTCTTCCCTATAATTGTATTTTCTTTATACTTATATATATATATATTTGTGTGAGTTTAAATTTAGATTCACATCAATAATTTGAACGGTTCATTTTATAAGTTTCGTAATAAAAATTATCTATGTAGAAATTGAATTTTATCAGATATTTATAAAACAAGAATAAATTATATTTTGTTTTATAAAATAAATAAGAAATAAGATTGTAAACCATTCATTTTGTAAAATAAAACGTGATTTATTTTGTATTTATAGTTGTTCAATAAATCTAATTTTTTATATAAATAACCTTTACTGTAAAACTTATGAAGTCGAAGGTTTAAATCATTAAAGTAAATTCAAATTGAGATTCACAAAAAAAAAAAAAAATATAAATAAATATAGAATGATAAGGGATAGAGGGAGCGTATCCCCATTATGACAGCTCTTGTTATCTACCCCTTTGATTAACATGCACTGATTGAGAAGAGCTTATCCTTTAAAAAAGTATCTTTTGTATTTTTTAGCGTTTGATAAAGTTAAAAATAAAATTAATAAAAAATATGTTTTCTATAATTAATAAAAAAAACAAACTTATTTAGATAAATATTATTTTTTATTTTTGAAAGGTAATAAACGTGTTTGGTCAACATTTATCAATCCCATCACCTTATCAATATTACCATCACCTTCACTGCTTCCACAACTATCACCGTCGTTATTACTGTTATCATTGCTACCATTATTACTATCACCCTCTTAACACACTACAATATATAAAGGTCTTGTTTGGTAGGACTTATTTTCAGTTTATTTCAATTTTTAGCTTGATTTAACCTATTTTGATGTGTTTGGTTCAGCTTAATAATACAGCTTATAGCTTTTTGTAAGTTAAAAATCAATTTATTCTTTGTGTGGGGGAGGAGAAGCTTAATTTATAAGTCAAAAATCAATTTATGTTCACAGTTATAAGCTATAAGCTGTTAGGCTATAAATTATAGGCCCTGTTTGGTAGAGCTGTGGGAAGTGCTTATAACTTATGCCTAAACAGCTTATAGCTTATAACTATGAACATAAGCTGATTTCTGACTTATAAATGAAGCATCTCCTGCCCCACTCAAAAAATAAGTTGATTTCTGACTTCCAAAAAATTATAAGTTATAAGCTATAAGGTAAACCAAACACATCAAAATAGCTTAAATTAAGCTGAAAGCTGAAATAAGCAGCTTTTAAGCTGCACTAAACAGGACTATAATCACTTTCCCACAGCTCTACCAAACGGGGCCAAAGTCTCCGTTTGGGAAGTGAGTTGGCTTTTTAGCTTTTTTGGCTATTTTAGCCTTGGGCTAAAAAGCCTGGTTTGGGAAGGGCTTTTGATTTTTTTGGCTTTTTTGTAAGAGAAAGAATGTAATGATTATGGGTTGGATGTGATGTTTTTTCTTATTGGGCTAAAAAGTCTATGTTGTTTTTTGTGGTTATTTTAGCCAAAAAAGCCTCCAAACCAACTTTCTAAACGGAGCTAAAAGTTTTAGAAATCAAATTTTTTTAATCTCTAAAAGTCAAAATTTTGTTACAAAAGGCATTTAGGGACTAATTTCCATCGTCGTGAAGATAGTCGTTGAAATGTCGTACCGAAAAATAAAAAATAAGGCTTATAACTACAAAATTTTGAAAATATCACTTTTAGGAGCAAAATAATTTAGTCTTAAAATGGTTTATTTTTTTAGACAAAAAATTTGGTCTAAAACAGATAATAATTCATTACTAATGTCTAATTTTCGTTACTAAAAATATAATGACACTTTTCGTAACAAAAATATTTAATCCTTATAAAATAATTTTGTCTTTAAATTTTAGTCTCTAAAACTTTAATTTTTTGTAGTGACACGTCCACCTCCACCTCTACTTCGTCGCCACCACCATCACAATTACTAATATAATTATTAGTGCATTAGTTTTAAGAATATAATCAAATATGAAAAAATATATTTTACAAAAAATAATTTTTATAAAATATATTTTTTATTGAAAAAATGTTATCCGCGGAAACAACCAGTAGGTTTGAGGTGAGAAATGAAAACTGTCTGTCAAAATTTTGAACACATGACTTTTCAAATGGGATATTATGTTGGAATCGTGCAGACAAACTATAGAAATTGTGGGAATGAAAGGAAAGAGCCGACGCTTTGTTTCTAGTTCCCATTTGTAAAAATGCTAAAATGATTATGGGTTGGTTTGGGGTGTCTTAAAAAAATGTATTTTTTGTCTTTTTACGAAAAGATGTGTAAAAAAATAGAGAGGTGATGTGATGGAAAAAAAATAAAAAGATAAAAAGATGGATTATATAGTTCATGCCAAACCAGCCCTATATTGAGGGTATTTGCATTTGCTTTTTCATAGTGTTTTGGTTTTTATTTTTTTAGAAATTAAAAAATTTAATGTGTTTAAAAAGTTGTGAAAAAAAAAAGAGTATTTTTGAATGAAAAAGCTGATGTGGCATTTAATTTTAGCTAATGACAAATAATTTAGTAGCTTTTTACCCTTTTTTAGTCAAAAATTTACTTTTTTTTTTACATGTTCTCAAACACCCACTTAATTATATATATATATATATATGTATGTATTTATTGATAATAAACGTAATTTTTACCACAAAAATATAGATTTTTACTCATCATAAAAAAATACAATTTTTGTCACAAAAAAATTATAATTTTTCTATTCATAACTTTAGAATTAAAAATTGTAACTTATATCACAAAAATCATAAATTTTCTTACGATGTGCACTTTTCTAAGAATTGTAGTATTTTCCTATATAAATATGAAATTTTTTTGAGATTCTTAAAATACTCTCGTCATTAAATCATTATATCATCACATTTCTCATTTTGCTTCGTTAATACATTTGCGATTCAAGATTCGCATTGTGACCACGCATTTTCTACCCCAAAATTCAAAAGCGTCAATTGAGTGGCAGTTGGACTCCATTTTTGTCCATCCAAGTCTTCATTTTCCTTAATTATGGATAAATTACATTTTCATTCTTTAAAGTATATTTTTATTTTATTTTCTACTTTGATCTTTACGCTATATTTGGTTGGGAGATTTAGGAAGGGATTTGGAAAGATAAAGGAAAAAGATAGGTGAAATGTGAATAAAATATACTTATATTTCACCTAATTTCACACATCTTTTCCATTTTCTTTTCTATCCCAAATCTATATTTTATTCATATTTCACTTATTTTTTTCATTTCCCTTTCCATTTCTAAATCCCTTACCAAATCTCCCAACCAAATACAATGTTGAAGTATAAGATATTTTCTAATATGATACAGAATCCAACCGGAGTTGGGGTGCCTGCTGTGCACCTAGCACAGCAGGTATTGTTGTGCGGCCCTATGATATTATTTCGAGATCCGTTTTGATAATCCGAACCGTTCACATTTTAGAGTACATCGAGTAGAACATACCTGTAAAAAAATTAAGTTAATCGGATATCGTTAACCTTTTCATCCACTCACATTTGTATCTTCAAAAATAAATGACATTGTGATTTAAAGTATTAAAATGAATATAAATGTGAGTAGATGAAAGCATTAACGATATCCAATTAACTTAATTTTTTACAAGTATGTTCTATTCGATGTACTCTAAAATATAAACGGTTTGGATTATCAAAACAGATTTCGAAATTAGTCCATAGCGCCGCACAACAGCACATCAGGCACCCCAACTCCAATCCAACCTCTGTCAAGTTTTTGTTTTTGACGAAAAAGCCATAGCCATATGTTACGAGTTGCTCTTTACTCGACCCATATGTGATAAAAATCCAAGAGTAGTAAAATACATTTTCGAAATTGAAAAAAAAATTAAAAACACCAGAGCACATCTCTGGCTAGACAAACGGTTCTACAAAAATAAGCATTTCAATTAAGAGAGATTGAGGGAGATTTGAGAATCTCCAAGGACTCTTTAAAAGCAAATTATTAGCTATTATAACTAGTTTCATGTTATTTTACTTACTCAAATTTTAACAAGGCTAGTTACATTTGGAAAGTATTGAGAGACTCATTAAACTAATTCGTGTGAATATATATGTAAAATAAAAAAGTAACGTTGGAATACGTAGCTAAAAATTTAGCTAAATAAAATAAATGGCATACTTTTTTGTATTTTAGCTAGTGAAAAATAAAGAGTAACATTGGAGGAGAGATCAGATTCCCCCTCTAGTAATATTTTAGTGATTTATTTTGTAAAATTATTTTGATTTTTTGAAATGATTTATTAAGTTTTTTTTTACCATCTTGATGTTGTTTAAGGTTAGGCTTTTCTTTAATTGTTGTTGATTAAGGTTTCATTTGTTTAATCTATGTTGACTTGGGGTTTATCATGTTTTCTTTGCTGATTAATTTTTTATTTTTATTTTTTCTTTTTCACTACTCTCTATGTATTTTTATACTTTGGGTTGGGAATTTTGATTTGTTTACTAACTTTTGTATACTTTTTGTGTTTGGCATTTTGATCTGTTTTCTTTGTTGTGTTGTCCCTTAGTACCATCTTGTTTGTTTTGCATGTGAAATCTATTTGAGTAATACTATGTGGGTGTTTGAAAAGTGTGAGGGTAATTTATACAGGTAAATTGGGCCAGGCTAAGTAATGGGCCGGTGTGGGTCGGAGTATGAAAAGCAGAGTAAAAAGACCTCATTCAAGTAGTCCGGTCTCGGAAGTTATCTCGGTCACGATTAGCCCGGTCAAGGAAGAATGTTGTTATATCGGTGCAGGAGGGCGCTGCGGTTAGCCTGGTTGGGTCTTCTAGCCGAAGTAAGAGAAGTTATCTTCCAGACTGTCCTGAGTTAGTTCGGCAAATATCTTCTATGGATAGCTCGGTCGTGGTATGGGAAGCCGAGGTAGAAGACAGTAAGGCAGGGCCGAACTAGTGTATAAGTTGGTCACTCCGGTTAGTCTAACATGGCAATGTTACTTCGGTCGTAAGGTAGTTCGGCTGTGGTAAAACCATCTCACTTAGTTTAAGCAGTGAGGGGGGTGTTGAGAGAAGCATTATCTCTCAGGAGTATGAATCCTAGGAGGACTCTACATGGAGGAGTAAGAGTCCTACTAGGATTGTGCCACACGAAACCTATAAAAGCTCACCAATATCACCTTTGGAGAGGTAACACAACTTTGTTTCCTGAATATACAGAGCTTTTGCCTATTTGTTTTGCTTGCTGACTTAGGCATCGGAGAGGTTTCCGGCACACACCCGCCGGCCAGCTCACGTTTGTGTTTTCAGGTTGCAGAACGACGACGTACGGAGGAGTGCAGGCTTGATCAACAGGATTATACGAGAAGGTGTATTTCTTTCCTGTACAATTGGCACCGTCTGTGGGAACTCAGACAAGAACAACCTCTTGATCAAGCTTTTTCTCTCAAAAGTCGGTGGCAAACAACGAAGAAATACCTCAGTCCGCCATTGACGGACAAACTCCGGAAGGAGGTACGAGGCGCGAAGGTCTACCCTTGGTCACTCCGATGGCGAACCTGGAACCACAAAGACAAAATTCCAGGAGGGATGCAAGGGGTAGAAGGCGGACTAACAGCCCTCGTCACTCTCGCTCGCAAAGCCCAGAAAGACAAAGGCGAAGGATTGATCCTCAAACTTTGGAGGATCGCGTCAGGGAACAAGACGAATTAATACGACGGATGGCAGCGGATATGGAATCTCTAAAGCGTCAGGTGAAGGGAAAAGAAGTGGCGACAGGAGAGGGGCGCACAAACAAGACGCCCCCTCGTCACTCAAAAGGTCGTGGTAGGAACACCACGCCTTCACAAGCAGAAAGTAAAAGCCTCAGGACAGGCGATACGCAATCCAGATATTCCAGAACTCGTCACTCCAGGTCTGAGAGGACGAGATCTGAAAGGTCGTACACAGAAGGAAGCACTTATAGGCCTTCACATACACACCAAACAAGGTCCAGACAGATGGAGTTGCCCAGATCGTCCGACCTACGAACTGTGTTAGAAGAGAAGGCACGATGGAGGGAAGACGCCAGGGCACGCGATCTGCACAGAGTTTCTGCCTTACAGCGGTTGGCTCCTCGGACGCATGGAAGCGTCGAGGTTGGAATGCCAATACCACGCCCAGCCTACGAACCAACGGACAAGGCGTTGGTGAGGCTGTAGACCTCACCGTTTGTCCCAGCAATTGAGAACGCGCCCGTACCGTCAGGCTTCCTTCAGCCCAAATTCAATACATACGAGGGGAAGACGGACCCTTACTCACACTTGAGCCACTTTCGCCAGGTCATGGCTGTATACCGACGAAACGAAGCTTTGATGTGCATCCTCTTCCCATCAAGCCTAGGCGACCTAGGCTTGACTTGGTTTGAGAAACTTCCAGAAGGCAGCATAGCCTCCTGGGCACAATTGGCGGAAGCATTTGTAACAAGGTTCCGAACAAACACTAAAACCCCGGTGGAGATCGACCAACTACTCTCCATCGACATGGGCGACAAGGAAACCTTACGATCCTACAACAGTCGTTACTGGGAGACATTCAACCAGATTGGGGATTGTCCCACCAATCTAGCCATTGCACAGTACAAAAGAGGACTTCCAGTCGGAAACAGACTAAGGGACTCGATCACCATGACGCCACCTCTCACCATGGAGGCCCTGATGGAAAGAGTGCACCAGCATATCAGGGTGGAAGAGGATGGCGCCCGTGCCAAAACAAAGTCTAGCACAGCCGCAACGCCAAAAAAAAAGGCCTCAGTGAAGGTCAATGCGGTAAACCGTCCGAGCAGAAACGGGCGAGGCAGGCGAGACAACGAAGAAGACCAGGATAAGAGATGGCTGAGAGTCCGCACTGCCATAACCACGGTCTTCAAGAAACCGATCTACCGAATTCTGAGTGAAATAAGAGACGAGCCTTTCGTCAAGTGGCCAGCCAAGCTAGGCGAAGCTCAGAAGGACTACGACGACAGGTCGCGGTGCACCTTCCATAAAGAAAAGGGGCACCGCACTGAGAATTGTACGCCATTGAGACAGCACCTGGAGAAGTTGGTGGCGGCAGGCCATTTGGATAAATACATTGAAGGGGGTGCGCAACCAGCCCCCCAAGACTACAATAACCCCAATGGTATGCCAATCGACGCCCCGCCTCAAGGCATTATCAACGTGATACATGGAGTCTTTGAACCTGAGCGTGTATGCGAGCTCAGAGGATCAATCAAGAAGGCTGAGCACTTAAGAGAAGTACTAAGTGCCCAACCTACAGTCAAGAGGGGGAAGACTGAGGCCACAAACGTCATGTCTTTTTCGGACACAGACTTGGCAAGGATATATTGCCCCCACAATGATGCCCTGGTCGTCACTCTCCGAGTCAAGGATTTTGACGTCAAGCGGATTCTGATAGACCAAGGTAGTTCATGTGAAATCATGTACTACGAAACATTCAAACAACTGAAGTTACAAGATAAAGACTTGGCACCTGCCGTATCTCCCATGATTGGATTCAACTCCATGCCAGAATGGCCCGTCGGCAAAATAATCCTCCCAGTCAGAGCAGGGAGTGTGACGAAACAAGTGGAGTTCTGGGTGTTGAAGGTCCCCTCCACTTACAACATCATCTTGGGCAGAACATGGCTGCATGCCATGCGATCGGTGGCGTCATCCTACCACCAAGTAATGCGGTTCCCCAACGACGCCGGAGTAATTGAGGAGGTCTACGGAGATCAGATTATGTCCAAGCAATGCTTTGTCACAGTGAATGGCAGCCGCGCTGCCAAAGGATACGTTTATTCGGTGGAGGAACCAGAGAGTAATGAACTGTTCGCGGATGTTGGCAAAGCGGCTAGTCAGAAAGCGGTGGAAGACTTAGTGGAAGTAAGAATAGACGAAAAGAACCCGGACAAATTCTTTTTGCTCGGTTCGTCGTTGTCCAGCACCGAGAGGTTGGAGGTCTTGGAATTTTTGACCTCTAACATCGAAGTGTTTGCCTGGACTCCATACGACATGTTAGGCATTGATCCCAACTTCATCTGTCACCAACTCAATGTCCACCCATCTGCCAGACCAATCATTCAGCGCACCCGCAGATCGACACTCCACCACGCCGAGATAGTGGCGGAAGAAGTGGGGAATTTGTTGGAGGCTGGGGCAATCAGAGAGGTGCACTACCCCAGATGGATCTCCAACACCGTCGTAGTGCCAAAGAAGAATGACAAGTGGCGTGTCTGCGTCGACTACAAAACGGTCAATAAGGCATGCCCAAAAGACAGCTTTCCTCTACCACGGATAGATTAACTGGTAGACCTAACGGCGGGGCACCATAGACTTAGCTTTCTGGATGCATACAGAGGCTACCACCAAATCGCCATGCATGAACCAGACCAAGAGGTCACATCCTTCACAACTCCAAGGAGATTATACTGCTACAAGGTCATGCCCTTTGGCCTAAAGAACGCAGGGGCGACATTCCAGAGAATGGTCACCAAGATGTTTGAGCCGTTGTTAGGCAGAACAATGGAGGCTTACATCGACGATATGGTGGTCAAGAGCAAGGATGAGAATGACCATCTCAAGGACCTAGGAGAGATGTTTGAGATCCTAAAGAAGCATAAGTTACGCCTCAACGCGTCGAAGTGTGCATTCGGAGTAGGATCTGGCAAATTCCTGGGCTTCATGGTGACCAACCGGGGTATAGAGGCAGACCCCTCCCAGATCAAAGCAATTCAGGATCTGGAGAGACCAAACTCAGTAAAAGAAGTGCAACATCTCACCAGCATGGCCGCTGCGCTCAATCGGTTCATAAGTCGGTCGTCAGACAGACTACGACCATTCTTCCATGCTCTAAAGGCGAAGTTTGAGTGGGACGACGAATGCGACCGAGCTCTGGAAAGCTTGAAGGAGTACATGTCTTCTCCACCACTACTTGTAACCCCAATCCCTGGAGAAGAACTCTTCTTGTACCTGGCAGTTTCACAGCACGCAATTAGCGCAGTGTTGGTCCGCGCAGAAGGAATCCAACACCTGCCTATCTACTATGTCAGCAAGACATTGTTGGGAGCCGAAATAAAGTACTTGCCACTGGAGAAACTGGCATTGGCCCTGATGATGGCCTCAAGGAAGTTGTCGCATTACTTTCACGCCCACACCATAGTTGTTCTCACAGCCTTCCCATTAAAGGCTTTATTTGAAAGGGCGAACTTTTCTGGGCGAATTCTGAAGTGGGCAGTAGAGTTGGGACAATACGACATCAAGTTCCAACCCAGGACCGCAATAAAAGCTCAAGCATTGGTAGATTTTGTCACAGAATTCACACCAGGCAGTCATCACATCTGCCCAGTCGACCTGACTGAAACAACCGAACTAGGGAGAGAAGTTGACGCCAGAATAGCGCAACCCCTAGTACAGAATACTCAACCAGACGCCAAGGCAGACCAAAGCGAGGCAAGGAACTCAGAGGCAGACCATGCTACACCAAGTCAAGACTCACCAACAAGTAAAGACTTGGTACAAACAGAAAACAAGGGGCAGACAGCAAACCTGGACCTTGTAGAAGACACCAGCAACATGGAAGATCCCAAGGCATCATCCGATCCCTCCACTTGCTGGAAGTTATTCGTTGGGGAGATGTGGAAGCTCTTCGTGGATAGAGCATCCAACCGGCATGGAGCAGGACTCGGCATAGTCCTCATCTCTCCAGACGGCCTGGTAGTGGAGCAAGCAGTCAACCTTGGCTTCCCAGCATCGAACAACGAAGCGGAGTATGAAGCGCTTCTTGCAGGACTAAAGTCAGCACTCTTCATGAAGGCCACCGAGCCAATGGTTTACAGCGACTCACAGCTGGTGGTAAACCAAATATCTGGCGACTACGAAGCAAAAGATGACAGGATGGCTAAGTACTAAGAATTGGTCAGAACAGAGATAAAGAAATTTGAAGTGGTGAGGATAGAACAGATCGGTAGGGAGGAAAACAGCAGAGCGGACGAACTAGCAGGCTTCGCCTCGATGGCAGATACCTCCATCCCTCATCCACTACTGATCGACTACCTGCCTAGACCAAGCATTGAAGACCCAGAAGCAGAAGAAGTATGTTGTGCAGAGTTAGGCCCTTCTTGGATGGATCCCATCATATTGGTCCTGAAAGACGGCACCTTACTGGAAGAAACAAAAAGAAGCCAACAGAGTAAGAGCAAAGTTGCAGCGATTTTGGCTCTCCCCATCCTTGGCATTGTACAAGAAGTCGTTCACAGGACCTTACCTAAAGTGTGTGCACCCTAGCAAAGTGGAAGCGTTCTTGTTCGAAATACATGAGGGTGTATGCGGCAGCCATCAAGGAGGGAGATCATTGGCATACCGAGCAATTTCACAAGGGTACTGGTGGCCATACATGCAAGCAGACTCAGAAAAGTATATCAAAAAGTGCGAGAAGTGTCAGAAGTTTGCGCACCAAATACACCAACTTGCCAGAGAACTCTTACCTCTCACTAGCCCATGGCCCTTCGCAATGTGGGGCTTAGACATAGTAGGGCCACTTCCAACAGCACCAGGCAACAGAAAGTTCTTCCTTGCGGCAACCGACTACTTCACAAAGTGGGTGGAAGCAGAAGCCTTGGCATCAATCAAGGAAAAAGATGTGAAGAAGTTTGTTTGGCAAAACATCATCACTCGCTTTGGCATACCAAAAGCACTGATCTCAGACAACGGCACTCAATTCGACGGCAGAATTTTCAGAGGCTTTTGTGAAGAATACAAGATAGAATTCTACAATTCTACACCGGCATATCCCCAAGCAAATGGTCAGGCTGAAGCTTCAAACAAGGTAGTCTTGGATGGACTGAAGAAAAGATTAGAGAAAGCCAAAGGCAAGTGGGCAGAGGAGCTCCCTCATGTTTTATGGGCTTACCGCACCACGCCTCGTCGATCAACAGGAGAAACACCATTCTCCTTAGCTTATGGCATGGAAGCAGTCATCCCATTAGAAGTCGGCCTCCCCACAATTCGGAGCGAAAACTTCGATCCAGACTTAAATGGCGAAGCCATATCATTAGAGCTCGACCTTGCGGAAGAAAGAAGAGACAGAGCATTGGTTCACATCGCCTCCTACCAACAAGAGTTGTCTAGAAAGTATAACAAAACAGTGCATTCAAGACAGTTCAAGATCGGCGATTGGGTACTTCGCAAAGTAATGGGAAACACCTTGGTTCCAGGAGATGTCAAGTTGGGGCCAAATTGGGAAGGACCTTACAAAGTGGTCGGTTTAGCAGGCAAAGGGGCATACCACTTGGAAGATAAGGACGGCAAAGCAATTCCTAGGCCATGGAACACTGCCAATCTCAAGTTGTTTTATTTTTAGCTTTTTTTTCTTTTAAGTAAATGTAAATTTTTACTTTCTCAATAAAACAAGTCGATTATTTTCAGCATAATTGTTTTCAGTAGAAGGTAGCTTTAGTGAGTTAGGAGCATTATAAACATAGTTGGCCGGAATAACCAACTATGAACCTTCCTAAGCCCAGGATAAGGATCCAGGCTGCAGGACGTTTGGTCGGAATTACCAAACACTTTATTCTAAGTTGGCTGGAAAAACCAACTTAGAGGTTGGCTGGATTAAACCAACTTTTGTTACTCTTCAGCCGAAGTAAGTTCATGGCTGAAGAGTGAACCAACTTTTTGTACTCTTCAGCCGAAGTAAGTTTATGGCTGAAGAGTGGTTGGCTGGATTAAACCAACTCTTGTTACTCTTCAGCCGAGGTAAGTTTATGGCTGAAGAGTGGTTGGCTGGATTAAACCAACTTCTTGTTACTCTTCAGCCGAAGTAAGTTTATGGCTGAAGAGTGGTTGGCTGGATTAAACCAACTCTTGTTACTCTTCAGCCGAGGTAAGTTTATGGCTGAAGAGTGGTTGGCTGGATTAAACCAACTTCTTGTTACTCTTCAGCCGAAGTAAGTTTATGGCTGAAGAGTGGTTGGCTGGATTAAACCAACTTTTTGTTACTCTTCAGCCGAAGTAAGTTTATGGCTGAAGAGTGGTTGGCTGGATTAAACCAACTCTTGTTACTCTTCAGCCGAAGTAAGTTTATGGCTGAAGAGTGGTTGGCTGGATTAAACCAACTTTCCGTACTCTTCAGCCGAAGTAAGTTTATGGTTGAAGAGTGGTTGGCTATTAAGTTAGAAAGTTAAAACCGGAATACGGTATATCGGCCCATAAATATTTCAAATAGCAGTCAGAAAGCAAGCACTTAAACCGAGATCACAGTTGAACAAAATGAGTTCATGGAAAATTCGTTACAAGTGCAAATACACAAAACCGGAATAAGAGTTGGCACCGAAGAAGATTTTTTCATTAAAGTGAAAAGCAAATACAACTGAGGGGCCGCAGCCCGGTTACAAGCTCAAGAACAAAACAAAAAGAAAGAAGACATTCAGTTGAAGAGATCGTCAAGTTCGGCATCGAATTCTGCATCAGCATTTGCCCGAAGTCCGGTTTCAGGCTGGAGCACGGTTTCAGGTGGGAGCTCGGTTTCAGCATGAACCTCGGTACCAATGGGCTGCGTGTTGTCAGTCTGCAGCTCATCAGTCAGGTCTTCAACTACCGGCTCCAACCGAACCGTCCGATCGTTGGGTTGCTCATTGATCGCCGGAGTAATAGTTGGTTCATCCTCATCATCATCATCATCATCATCATCTTTATCATCTTCATCACCAGACCCTTCAAGGAATTGCTTCTGGAGATCGGCAGCATACTGCGACAGTGAAGCCGGAATGGTATACGGTGGAGCATTGTAGACCTCGGTGTCGGGCAGACAACCGAGCTGCTCCACTGCACTCCTCCAGCCACATTTGAAGAAGAGGTCCTTAGCTACGTCGCATTGAAGGGTGTATGCGTCTTTGGCCTTCTTAAAGCCTTGCTTTTCGGCTTTCTTCAGGCCCCCCTTCAGCTGGGCTATTTCGGCATCTTTCTTCTTTTCAATCTTGGCCAAAAGGCGCAGGTACTTGTCCTTTGCCTCGAGAGTAACCTTCTTCTTTTCGGCTTCAGCCGAATTAACCACTTCGGTCAATCGACCGTTCTCAGCACGTAGCTCGGCCAGCTGCTTTCTTACTTCCTCTAGCTCGGCCGTTTTTGCTCCGGCCTCTGCCATGGCCTCCCTGGTATTTCTCCTGAGCTCCATGACCCTCCTGTGTGTAACTTGGTTTTTCTGGATGGCCTGCAAAGGAGAAGTAACTTTAGCCGGACTGAAAGTTGGACAAAATTACATAGAAAGAAGAAAGCTATTTACCAAGATCATGGACTTGGTTGAAGACCGAATGGACTTCAGTTCGGTGTTAAGTTGCTTGTAGTGGTGCTCCATATCGTTTGGAAGGCATACACTTTTGGCTAGATTAAAAGCCATCAGGTGGTCCTTCTCTGTGACAACGGAATCAGAAGCGGTGATATGTCGGTTGTTGAAGGTCAGTTTGGGAACCCATTTGGAGGAGGAGGCAGTTCGGTCTGATTGCTCCGGTTGGGGGCTTGGTTGAATGTTTGGGGGAGGACTTGGTGGCAGGATGGTCTCGTCTTCATCAGCAAGACGTGGCTCGGCTTGGTTAATCCGGGCACGCTTGTTTCGACGAGATGAGGATGGCTGCTGGGAGGGAAGAGCTACCACGGTTTCAGTGGTCCGACCGGTCTGTGGTACCTCGGCTTGTGTTGTTGCGGTCAGCAGTGCCTTCAGCCTGTTCCTTTTGGCCATTTCTTGTTCGGCTGTGAGAGGAATTAGGTTTATCTGGGCCAAGCTTGGGTCCGGTTCCGGTGCGTCTTCAAGAAGGAAGTCGGTCACTCTCCCTTTTCGGCGACCGCTGTATCTGTAGGTCGGTTCGAAATTTAGAAGCTTGGCCCAACTTCTTTCTTTAACCCGTAGTGCGGCGCGGAGGGTATTGAGGTTGGGATAGCTGTAGAGGGAGTGTAGATGCGCCGAATCTGCAGAAAAGAGTTCAACTGTTAGATCGGTTCAAGGGCGGAAAACCGAAGTAAAAGAGAAACAGGAAAGAAAACCGAAGTAGTTATACCGGGGTCTTCTTTTTTCTAGTTTATTCGTCGGCCAGGAATCCGGGCTTGATGATCTTCATAATTCCCAGACACCTAGAAAAAATCATCGTCATTTAAGTCTTTATCCGGCGTATCTGTTATTATTTTCTCTCGGTTGCGGCATATTCTTAAATAATAAACCCAGCCCTCTTCTTTGGAGCCTATGGAGTACTGGTGGAATATTTCGGCTAGATCGAGGTTAAGTCCTTCTTGGTGGTTTAGTGCGGCTATTCCCATTATAATTCGGTAAGAGTTGGTGGAAAGCTGGGTTGGGCATAGTCTGGTTTGCCTAAGAAACTCACAAATTAGTGGTTGGACTGGAAATCTTAGTCCGGTTTCGATTATTGACAGAAGGGTAAAAGGAACGAAACCCTCATTCCCCCATGGTGTGACATCTTTCTCGGCTAAAATGAGTTGGACGTCGTCAGGAATATTGTAGTCTTTGCGAAATTCGGCTAGGCCTCCTGGGGTTTCTACCAAAAACCTATACTTCTCCATTTATTGTATAACTTATGAATAAATTAGTTCGGCTGCGAAGTTGTGCTCAGAAGCTCGGTTGAGCGCACAGAGGGAGTGCCTGGGCAATTTAAGTCTACAAAGTGGAAGAACAAAGGGGTTAAGCACAGATCATTGACCGTGCTACAAAACAAAGCAAGAAAAGAGAAGTTTTACTTCGGCTACACAGGGCACTACCGGATCTACCTCGGTTTCAACAAGGTGCTTATTATCTCGGCTCGGCAAGATGTTTGGTTTTCTCGGTTCTACCTATGGGTTTGCTACTCCGGTTGGGCATCAAGGGGCAGCTTTCTGAGTTTGGTTTAGAAACTGAGAAAGCTGGCTTAGCCCCCGAAGGCTTAGCTCGGTCGTGGGCCAAGATTTCTAGTTCGGTGCGTTTTTATTTCGGCTAATGGGAATTGGATGGTGACCTATCGAAACTACTGTTATATGCACAAATTCTAGTTCGGTTCTAGTTTGCCTAAATCTGTATATAGCAAAAACAGTTTCCTAGTTCGGTTGGACGTGATTGTGGATCAATTAAGTGTTCTATTAGCTATTTTTTGAAGTTCATAAGGTTCTTATGAAGTTTTTTACAGAAACCACACGAAGCTGAGCATAAAAAGTGTTTTGCAAAAACACACAAAACAGAGTATAGGAAACAAAGGAAAATGAGAAACAGATTCGTAATACTTATTTGGTAAATAGGAAGAAGAATGAGATGGAAGCAAACGGCAGCAAGAACACGAGCTTCAGAGGTGTGAGGTTGAAGAACAGTAAGAGCTGAAGAAGTGAGAGAGGAGAGAGTGATAAGTTTGGTGGATGATTTGAAGAGTGAAAAGGTTTTTTTGTTTTGATGAAAAGCCCTCTGGCGGGAACTGTTCAAAAATTACGGAGTACGAGGGCGGCGTTACAGCTGTGAATAGCCAAAAGAGCCTGCCACGTGTCACTGGAAAGGGAAGCGTTTTAGTTGCTGCAAATTGAAGAGACGTTTTGACCAGACGTGCACAGCTCGGCTTAGGTTTAGCTCGGCTGGATAAGCTAAATAGTTTTTAGCTCGGCTGGAGAAGTTAAAAGGTTTTTAGCCCGGCCGGAATAGCTAAAGAATTGTAGCCCGGCTGGGTAAGCTAAAACTTTAGCTCGGTTTATAGATAGGTAATCCCTATCATGCTGCGCAGATGGAATTAAGGGGGCAATTGTGAGGGTAATTTATACAGGTAAATTGGGCCAGGCTAAGTAATGGGCCGGTGTGGGCCGGAGTATGAAAAGCAGAGTAAAAAGACCTCATTCAAGTAGTCCAGTCTCGGAAGTTATCTCGGTCACGATTAGCCCGGTCGAGGAAGAATGTTGTTATATCGGTGCAGGAGGGCGCTGCGGTTAGCCCGGTTGGGTCTTCTAGCCGAAGTAAGAGAAGTTATCTTCCAGACTGTCCTGAGTTAGTTCGGCAAATATCTTCTATGGATAGCTCGGTCGTGGTATGGGAAGCCGAGGTAGAAGACAGTAAGGCAGGGCCGAACTAGTGTATAAGTTGGTCACTCCGGTTAGTCTAACATGGCAATGTTACTTCGGTCGTAAGGTAGTTCGGCTGTGGTAAAACCATCTCACTTGGTTTAAGCAGTGAGGGGGGTGTTGAGAGAAGCATTATCTCTCAGGAGTATGAATCCTAGGAGGACTCTACATGGAGGAGTAAGAGTCCTACGAGGATTGTGCCACACGAAACCTATAAAAGCTCACCAATATCACCTTTGGAGAGGTAACACAACTTTGTTTCCTGAATATACAGAGCTTTTGCCTATTTGTTTTGCTTGCTGACTTAGGCATCGGAGAGGTTTCCGGCACACACCCGCCGGCCAACTCACGTTTGTGTTTTCAGGTTGCAGAACGACGACGTACGGAGGAGTGCAGGCTTGATCAACAGGATTATACGAGAAGGTGTATTTCTTTCCCGTACAGAAAGTTATTATTTTAGTAAGTTATTTTAGTTTTTGATTATTTTAGTAGGTTAAAATTTTTGTATTTGAGAAGATGATTAGATTTTTTTGTAGTTAAATGTGATATTAATGAGAGAAAAAGTAAAATGATTATAGATTTGATGTGACATTTTATCTTATTAATTATTTTAACATATTTTACCTTTTTATAAATTTTAATATCAAAAATGCTAAAATTTCACATCCTAAACAGGGTCATAGGATTTAGCCTAAAACTTCGTTCTCAGAAAGCTTATTTTGTCTGGGAAAATGATTGAATTTTAGCTCATACAGTGTTGGATTTATTGGCAGATTCCAACTCTATTTTCTATACCGTTTAAGTTCCATCATGGTCGGTACTTTAGGGAGATGGTACCTAAAGTGTATTTGGGTGTAAAAGTAAATTACATGGATTTTATGATGTCTCTGATTGAATTGGATGACGTGGCTAAATTATTAGGTTATGTTTGTTTGGACAGATTAAATTAGATGAAATTAATATGTTTTAGTCTTTGGATTATCAATCATTTTGAATTGTATATTCTGTTATATGTTTGGATTGATGTGGTATTATGAAAAGGAATCGACAAAATCCTTTTAATTTTTCAATTTAACTAATTAGTTCAAAATTCTCCTCAGTCTTCTATTTTGTATCCCACCACCCCTCTTGGGATATTCCGGCATATAAGGAATATTATGTCTTGATGGACTATTAGTCTAGACTCTAAATTTTTTAACCAAACATCGGATTATATTTTTTGTTAAATTATTAATTCAATTCTAATTTTCGCACAAATAAATATGATTTTCAGCTACACTTTGTTGGTTTTTACTAGAGGAAGCCAGCCATAACATTAGATAAGGGATTAGTATTCTTGTTATATGATGATTTAGTTATGGAGATTGTTAACTCTGTTGAAAATGGACTGCTTGAGATCTATGTAGTCAATCCAATGTTTCTTTTGCTTGATAGTTAGACTGGTTCACCCACAACGGATGATGGACCTATTAATAAGGGATAAGACCCTAGAAAGGAGGGATCAGACCCTAATACTGGTAAGGTAGAGGATGGGCTTGATCATTTTGAATATGATGAAGATGTTGATTTATATTCATCTGAAGATAATGATTATGCAAAGGAATTTGATGGCTTTGAGTACACATTAAGCAATGATAATGATGATGATGTAATGTTCGCAAAATTTTTGGACAAAAGCATAGTGGGTTGGGCTTACCAACAAAAGTGATAAGGGCAAGGGAAAAGAAGTACGCTTCGTTTGGGAAGTGAGTTAATTTTTTAATTATTTTAATTTGAGGTTAAAAAGTTTAGTTTGAGATAAATTTTTTGACTTTTTAACTTTTTGGTGATTTGTTCACATGTGAAATTACCCAACTGTCCTTGGGGTGAAAGATTACTTTTTGCTGGGCGGCGCACGTGATTGCCGACATGTCAGCCGAGAATTTGTCTCACAACATTTTGTAAAAATTGTTAAGAACATGAGAATACGGTTTCTGTCAATAATTGCCGCTAATTAAAGAAGAAATTTGTTGGCTCAATGAAATCAGAGACTTCCTTTTCCTAACTTTGTGTACAATAGTTTCACGAATTATTTTACAGAAGTTGAAGCTAATCATGCAAAATCCCAAAATTGCAATAGTCAAAAATTGAAAATTGGGTAATTGTTCTAAATTTTTTTCAATTGTTCCCAAAAATTTCAGATTTGTCAAAATTGTGCCAGAAATTTCAAATTGTTCCCAAAAATTTCAACTTGGTTCGAAAAATTTGTAATTTCAGATTTGCTAAAAGGGATGAGCAAAAATCGGTAATTGGTCCAAAAAATTTTAGATTTCTGTTCGATTTTGAAAGTAATCGTGGCTAACCGAAAGTAATTTCCATCACTAATCTTCCCAAACAAATTTCCATCACTAATCGTCTCCAAGTACTCGGTTTTTGCGTCATTTCCATCATACAACAGTGGGTTTCCCACATGCCAAGCAAAAAATAACATAAAACACGTACAACACTGTTGAAATGTTGCTGGTGTGAATCATCTTCATGCCTGGGGATAGTTTGGTAAATTCACCCCGCAAGGAGTTGTTTGTAGCCACGTGATTATGTTTTGTCTAGTAGTGGCTATTTTAGCCTATTTTGAACGGATGCGGTTATTTTAGCCCACAACTTGTTTGCCAAACGGATGCATTGCAAATTGATTTACAAGAGGAAGAAAGTTCAAATCTTGACTTATTAGATGACTTTGAAAACCTAGTGGATAACATCTGATGAAGATAGTGGGGCAAATAGAAGGTTCAAACACGGAAGATCTAGAGTTTAAATTAGGCATGTTTTTCAGGTTTGCAACACAATGTAGAAGCTATTGTGAGACAATATGCAATTATATAAGGAATAAAATATCATATTTGTGAATAATCAAGGAACTAGAGTTAGCACTCAATGTCAAGATCCACAGGTATAATTGGATGATCTATGTATCTCTAGCGAGTGGTGAGAAGAATGTCGTATAAATTGTGTGATAATATAAATCAAATACATTCATATATTTAACAATCTAAATTTCATGCTGAAAATTATACACAGATAGAACAGAAATTTAGAAAAAATAAAATTACAAAAGAAAGCAAATCGAAGTTTGCACTAGACAGTGTCTTTAAAATAGATTTGCCGCCTCACTAGTTGGGTACTGGAGGTTGTTCGACGTCTATCTCTCAAGATGCGACGATTGGACCAACTATGCAATGCACCGACTGAATAGCTTCGGAGAACAGAACTTTGCAGCACTCTCTCACAAGAAGAATACAAAATAAATTGGAAAACTTAGGAAGACAAGAATAACAACAATTTCTGGTTTTAGAAACTGAAAGAGAATGCCTCATTTTATACACATGGAGGGAGAGAGGAAGAGGCTCCCCTACAACAAATGCAGGAATTAATTTTGCAAAACTGATCTGTTTAATTCCATCATTAATAGAGGATATTAGGTTTTCCTGCAGCCCACACATCTAACTTGGCTTAAAAAGATTAAGATTGGAGGGTCAAGCCCAACCCCAACCCCCACACTCAATCTATTCTAGCAAGCCCAAGCCCAAGCTCAAGCCCCAAGCTCCAAGATCCAAGATCCACGATTTACGATCCATAGATCACGGACCACAGACCCGGACCCGACCAGGTCTGGGCGGGCGGACAGCGAGCACGTGCGTGTGTGGCGATTTTTGCATAACCAACTTGGACTATAATCTTAGCCCAAGTCCATCCTTGAAGCATCTATAATTCTTTTCCTTCAAAAACTTTGGATGCCCTAAAGGGCTTGCACCCTTATGCAAAAAATGGGTTTTAAATACCCATCAATACTCCCCTTTATAATCAATGTGGGATAGAGGTTTTACACCTTTTCCAACACCTCTTTCATGAAGCCAACTTAATGAGTCAATGTCTCATTCAAATTCTAATGGTTTTTGGTCATTCTTTTTGTGGTGTAAAGATCTCACTACAAAGAATCTAAACGCAGTTTACTCCACCTCAATTGAGGATTGCCGCCCACTTTAATATTGCATTAAAGTCACTAAAAATCATTATTTTCCAACAATCCCCGACATGAATAAAAATTGACCGAATAACAACAAACGGACAACGCTTAACAACAAAGACTCGAAGAGAGTGCAACGGAATAACCCCGGCATCGAAAACGGTAGCTTTTGGCTTTGAACCCTTCATAGTGAAGTCTATCGGATTTACTGGCTGTCCAGTGAACACGAAGTCTTGAACTGTTCTGTCGTTTATGTAAATCAAGACAACAGACCTCATACAAGAATTACTCCAACCATCATTTTATTCTCACTGTTATGTCGGGTTTGACCTTGGAACACTAGCCTGGTTTAGTGAGTCATTTAAAGAATTAGGCCCTGTCAATTCTTATAGAAGCGGCCCCACTTCACACTCACATAAGTGACTCTACTTGAGTATTTTGCTATACTCAGCTCAACATACTAGAGTCATTAAAAGCTCAGCTTTAACCTTTACACTTGTAGGTACCATTGATAAAAGGAATGGCTGGAGGTTTAACCTCCTCAGTGACATACCACCGTTACACGGAATTAGGTTGCCCCATTGAACCTAGATCTTAGGATCTCTAGTCAACTAGGTCGGGTTTCCATTCTAGTAACACCTTACACTAAAGGCCTTAACTTTATTCCTTCTGATGACTTCTCTACTAACACTCGAGTTAACCCTTTGGTTAGCGAATTTGTAATGTTGTCCTGAGACTTTACATAGTCTAAAGTGACAACTCCTTGTCGTATGGAATTATGTCTACAACGAATATATCTAGACTTTCCATTATACAAATTACTCTGTGCCCATTCAATCGCCAATTGGTTGTCATAATGAATACAGATGGCTGGCACAGGTCTGGACCAACGTGGAATATCCTCAACGAACTGGCAAAGTCATTCAGCTTCTTTAGTTGCTTTATCCAAAATAATAAACTCAGATTCTATCGTTGATCTCGATATACAAGTTTGCTTGGAAGATTTCCAAGACATGACTGCCCTTTCGAGAGTAAACACATAACCACTAATGGATTTAGAGTCTTTTATATTAGATATCCAATTAGTATCTAGTACCGCTGGGTATCTAGTATAATGTAGCCCACAACCCTGGGTGTAGCGTAGATAACCTAACACCCACATGATCCCCTCCAATAAGTAGTATTCGGATTACTCGTATATCTACTAAGCCTGCTAACAGAGTAGGCTATATCCGGCCTTGTATAGCTCATCAGATACATCAAACTACCAATGATGTGAGAATATTCTAGCTGAGAAATACTCTCACAATTATTCTTTGTCAAATGTAAACTTATGTCTACCGGTGTCCTAGACACACTTGTATCTGATTTACCAAATTTCTTAAGTATCTTCTCAACATAGTGAGATTGAGAAAGTACAATACCATAAGATGTTCTGGTAATCTTAACACCCAGAATTACATCTGCAAGGCCCATATCTTTCATGTCAAACTTGGAGTTTAACAATCTCTTGGTAGTTCTAATCATTTCATCATTACTACCAACAATGAGTATGTCATCTATATATAGACACAAAATGACATAACCTCTATTAGTGTTTTTGACATATACGCATTTGTCACACTCATTGATTCTGAACCCATTTGACAACATAGCATTGTCAAACTTCTCATGCCATTGCTTGGGAGCTTGCTTCAAACCATACAATGATTTGATAAGCTTACAGGCTTTCTTATTTTGTCTTGGAACTGAGAACCCCTCAGGTTGCTCCATGTAGATTTCTTCATCTAAATCTCCATTTAAGAAAGTTTTCTTTACATCCATCTGATGTATCTCCAGACCATGTAAAGCTGCTATCGTAATCACTATGCGAATGGATGTAATCCTTGTCACATGTGAATATGTATCAAAGTAATCCAGGGCTTCGCACTGCCTGTATCCTTTAATAACTAGTCTAACTTTATACTTATCAATTGACCCATCAGCTTTCATATTTCTTTTAAAGATCCACTTACTCCCCAAGGCCTTACTGCCTGGGGGTAGATCAACTAACTCCCAAGTATGGTTCTGTAAAATGGAGTCAATCTCACTTTCCATAAAGGACTTTCGATTGCTTCTTTCCATAAAGGACTTTCAAGTGAAGTCACAGCTTCATGGAAAGTTCGAGGTTCTCCCTCTAACATATAAGTCAAGAAGTCCGGATCAAAAGACTTTGCAGTCCTAGCCCTCTTACTCCTTCTTGGTTCATCTATATCTTCAGCTTGATCATCAACTTGATCATCTAAGTGATCATCTGTTTGATCAGCTATGTGATCATTGTCACCTTCAACTTCTTCCATGGAACTCTGAATCCCTTCTTGAAGACGACACAGAAATACATTTTCAAAGAAAGACACATTTCTTGATTCCATAATAGTATTCCTATGCATATCTGGAATAACAGACCTATACACAAGAAATCGATATGCTCTGCTATTATGTATATATCCAATGAATACACAATCCACTGACTTTGGTCCTATTCGAACTCGCTTGGGTGTAGGCACAACCACTTTTGCAAGACACCCCCACATTCGTAAGAATTTATAAGAAGGCTTGATGCCTTTCCATAACTCATACAGAGTCTTGTCTACCTTCTTCCAAGGTACTTTATTCAGAATGTAATCTGAGGAGAGAATTGCTTAGCAACATTACATTCATCATCTCCTTTAGCATTCTATTCTTCCGCTCAACAATCCCATTTGACTGAGGAGAATAAGGTGCCGTGGTTTGGTGGATAATCTTGGATTGAGTACAAATCTCAATAAACGGTGATTCATACTCACCACCACGATCATTTCTTAAAGCCTTAATCTTGCGACCTAATTGATTCTTAACTTCATTATTATAAAGAACAAATTTGTCAATAACTTCATCTTTGCTTTTGAGCAAATAGACATAACAATACTTAGTGCAATCATCAACAAAAGTGATGAAGTACTTATTGCCACCACGTGATTGTATAAACTTTAAGTCACACACACTACTATGCACTAAGTCCAACGGCTCTGAACTTCTTTCAATAAAATGAAATGAAGATCTTGTCAACTTCGCTTCAACACAAGTTTCACACTTGTGTTTTGGATTAATCTTAAAAGATGGTATGTGATCTAACTTGATTAATCTACGTAAAGGTTCAAAGTTCACATGTCCTAGTTTACCATGCCACAAATTGGAAGACTCAAGCATGTAAATAGAAAAAGATACATCTTTATTCAACTTTGAGATAAAAATCATTACATTGAGTTTAAACATACTCCCAACATATAACCCCTACCCACATACACTTCGCTCTTGGTCAGAATGACCTTGTCGGACTCAAAGACTGCGAAAACCATGTTTCCTGAGAAGAGACCCCGAGACAAGATTCTTATGAATGTCCGGAACATATAGGACTTCGTTCAAGGTCAGCTCCTTTCCTGAGGTCAACTTCAAGACCACCTTTTCTCTTCCCTCAACAATAGAGGTAGCATAATTCCCCATAAACAACTTCTCACCGTTTGTAACTAGCTTTTTTTCAAAGTAGATGTAGCGTGTAGCCCCAATATCAATCCACCATTTTCTTGGGTTTGAACCTACCAGATTCACCTCAGAGACAACGGCAGACAAGTGCATGTCATCCTCATCATGGGAGTACTCTTGTATATCTGGCATGTGAGCACAAGGTTTGGTCTTGTATGGCTTCTTTTGCTTGCGGCAGTCACTACTCCAATGCCCTTCGCTACTACAATTGTAGCACTTCCCTAAGAACCGATAACCAGGTTCCTGCGGCTTGTATGTCGGCTTCTTTACAACACCACCTCTTGGCCCCAGTTTTGAGTCCGTGTTGACAAGGGGCTTCTTTCTCATCCCAAAAGATTTTCCATGCTCAATGACATTGGCTTTCACAGAGGACATACTTCCTCATTTCTTTCTATTATCCTCCTCAATCCAGAGTCGGACAACCAGCTGTTCAACTGACATTTCCTTACGCTTGTGCTTCAAGTAATTCTTAAAGTCCTTCCAACCATTAGGAAGTTTCTCAATGATCATAGTAACTTGGAATGACTCGTTCAAAGACATCCCCTCAACATGAATTTCATGCAAGATCACTTAGAACTCCTAGACTTGGCTTATTACAGTTTTTGAATCTGTTATTTTAAAGTCCAGGAACCGGCCAACGACAAATTTATTTGCCTCGGCATTCTCAGTCCTGTATTTCTTGTCCAGAGATTTCCATAACTCCTTTGCTGAGCTCTTGGCATAAAACACACTGTAGAATGAGTCTGCCAAGCTATTGAACACATAGTTCCGGCAAAGATAGTTTGTCTGCTTCTATGTGTCAAGTGGCATGACTTTCTGCCTGTCTGGCTCATTCTCTGCCACGACTGGAGGATCCTCGCTGAAAACCTTTGTAAGGTTCAACGTCGTCAAGTAGAACAATATCTTTTGCTGCCATCTCTAGAAGCTCACCCCAGTAAATTTCTCTAGGCGCTCATGGTGACTGAGCGGTCTTCCCAGAACAGCTGGAGTAACACCAGGGTTGACCACAGAGGCCACAGTTGGGGTTGGCAAGTCAGTTACCTCAGGGTTTAGATCCTCACAAACATTAGCAGTAGCAGCATCATTGGTGACAATTGCCATTTCTAAAAAATACAACAGAATATCACTTTCTGTGTTTCCAAAAATTAAAATTAACCCTTAGAAAATCCCACAGTTAGAAATTTAATTAAAAACTAGTCTCATCACTTAACTTAGAATCGAACATGGTCAAGAATGTTCTTAGGAAGACTGGAGAGGTCACATCGATCCCACTTAAAACCCAGTTAACCTTTTGACAAAAATTTCAAAAGCATGTTGACTCCTAGTTTTTTAGAATTAAATTTTCCAGGGATGAATTAGGTTAAAACAAGCCAGTTTCAAACTTACAAGAAATTAAAATAAAATTGCTAACAATTACAAGCAATATAAAAATTGCTACAACAATACAATCATATAAAAAGCTTTAATATGCCAAGAAAACAACCTTACTTTAAAAATTGACAAGTAACCACTACTAAACCTCAAGAAAAAAATGCTTAAAATATATAGTCCATAAATTTCATTTGTGCAACCCAAATCTATTCATTTGTTTTTTTGTTTTTTTATTTTTTTTCATTCCCTTTCACATAGGTATTTATGTAAAAAACCGTTAGTAGAAAATCACAACAAAATACAAACAAATAATTTAAGCAAAAAGTAAATATAATAAAATAATTGAAACTATCTAGCCAACTATTGAATAAAAAACCATTAACCAATGAATTAAAATGCAAGATAAGTTACCAAAACAAAATACAATTTGTAACTTCACAATTAAATTACAACTTTAAAATAGAATTTGTAACTCCAAAATTAAATTACAACTTTAAAATAAAATTTGTAATTCCAAATTAAATTACAATTTTAAAATAAAATTTGTAACTCCAAATAAATAAATTTTTAAATTTTTTTAATAGTCATAAGTTATGAATGAAATTAATTCACAATAAATATTTAAACTTATAACTCCAAATAATAAATTAAATTCAAAATTTAATTCACCCAATTAAATTACACAATATTCATGTAATAAACTTGTAAATTATTCTAGAAATTGACATGCAAATAAGTTTATAGTAATTAACATGTAAAGAATTCTAGAATAAGAAGCATGTAAAATTGATTTAAATCTAGAAAATAAAACCATGTGAATTAATCTAGTATGTAACCATATTGAACGTGATGTTTATATTAGAAACTAATGAGCATGTCAAATAAAATTTAAACATTTATGAATATGCAAATTATATTATAAATTATAAAATAAAAAGACATGCAAAGCATGGTGGTAAATTATAGAATCATGCTCATAAAATAAAATCATACTAAAACAATTAAGTATGCAAATTATGCTAGATCATTCTAATTAAATTAAGCAATTAGAGAATAATAATGCATAATGTACAATCAGTGAATTTCCAAAGGAAAAAAAAAAAAGCAGTGGACTTAATAATCTATAGGCATACGAAGTAGACGAAAAAACTGGAAGCAATCAACCATAAATTATCTAATAAAAAGAATTGCAACCATAGACAATGAGAAGTAAAATAGTAGCATGCAATCTTATAATAATGTAATATTCCAACCAAGACTACCAATAGAAGTTCACAAAAGTTCTGAGCAAGTCCTATATGCTGCATACAAGACACGGATACCAAAAAAAAATTGGGCATATTATTATTATTATTTTTTATTCTACGCATGCCGGTGATAAATAGAGCAAATTGAATCTGTACCAAAGCAAATCACATGCATATATATTAAATTATGAAATCAACCAGTGGCCAATACATAAATATATTCTCCTTCTAATCATGCTGGAGATTGAACTTTGGCCCCTTTTGGGAAGTGGGTTATAATCCACTTCTTGGATTATAACTCACTTTCTCTCTCACAAAAAAGCTGCTTATAAGCAGCTTTTAACCAAAAAGCTTATTATAACCATCTTCCCAAAATAGCCCTTTATATATAGATGCCCAAATTGGTAATCATGAACAAAATGAACCTAAACAGTGTATATACTAATTTAACAAATCAAATGGTAGCACCAAATTGATAAAATCATGGGAATACAACAGTGGGCTATCAATTTATATATGAATCTAATTATATCATTTATGATAAACATCTAAATTTGTTATAAGCTTGTTGTATAAATTGTGTGATAACATAAATCAAATACATTCATATATTTAACAATTTGAATTTCATGCTAGAAATTATATATAGATAGAATAGAAATTCATAAAAAATAAAATTGCAGAAGAAAGCAAACCAAAACTTGCACTAGATAATGTCCTTAAAATAGATTTGCCGCCTCACTAGTTGGGTGCTGGAGGTTGTTCGACGTCTATCTCCTAAGATACGACGGTTGGACCAGCTATGCAATGCACCGACTGAATAGCTTCGGCGAACAGAACTTTACAGCACTCTCTCACAAGAAAAATATAAAATAAACTAGAAAACTTAGAAAGACAAGAATAACAACAATTTCTGGTTTTAGAAACTAAAGGAGAAGGTGTAATAACCCCGACCCGTAATTAGCTACTAATCAGTAATTAAGGATGTTAATTAAGTGAATAAAATAAATTACAGGATTATTATGTAAATTGCATGAGGTTTGGCTTTCTATGTGTCACTTGTAGAAATATCTGTTTAGAATTCCGCTTTGATATGAAAATTGAAAGCCTGATCGGCGCCCGAAACCGAAATTGACTACAGCGATGTGTTAATTGGAATTTTTAGAATCATTTGGCAAATTTTATTAAAAATTGATTCAGTCTGATTCGCTAAATTGCGTTTGGCTAGCTTAATAATCCAATTAATGCATTTTTGACATCATAGCTTTATATATGGGCCTTAAACTCATTTTGAGCTTATTTCTTTTACCCCCTTAGTGCAAAAATCTGAGAATACATTCTAGAGTGAGAGTGAGACTCCATTTTAGAGAGAGAGAGTGTGGATTCAAGGAAGAAGTGAAGAATTTTGCTAGAGTATCTCAAGTTCGGCAAGGATCTTGTGTAATTGAGGGCTTTTGGTGAGCATCTAACCCATAATTCATGAAGAAGTTGTGTTATAAAGATGCATTCATGAAGTTATTAGGATCATTTGCATGTAATTTACATATGTTGGTCAAGAAGATGGAGGATTTGATTATAGTTTCACTTGCATGTATACATATATATAGAGGTTTGTCATTTTAGTTTAATTTTGAGCATCTAAATTATTTTGGGAGTTATTTAGTGCATGCACGTTTGAATTATCATGTTCCTTCACTTAAAATCATGTCTTGGGAAGAATTTCTTACATGTATGGAGCTTATGAGCTCAATTTGCTAGTTTCATGAGGTTTGAAGAAAAGATTTTACATGCATGTTGTGTTCATGAGCATTCATCATGTTTTAAGTGGAAATTGTGAGCTTTTGGTAAACTCTTGGGCCATGATTTTATGAAATGATCTTTAATTCATCATATTTTGCAAGTTTACTATCGTATCCCAAGTTTTGGGGCCCAAGAGATGTGTTTTGGAAGGTTGAATTCGAGTTTTGAGCTTGGGAGGTCAATCTGGATTTTTCCAGAAATTTGACCCACGCTCGAGCGGGGACTTTCACGCTCGAGCGTGAACCCCGAATTCATGCACCACGCTCGAGCGTGGGTCGAGTACCCGTCGAGCGTGAAAATCTTGCATCAGTACTTTTTAGAGTTTACAGTCCGCTCGAGCGGGGAAAGGCACGATCGAGCGGAGATTCATTGTCTGCATGTCCGCTTGAGCGGGGAAACCCACGTTCGAGCGTAGACCTCATTTTCAGAAAATTTGACTAAGTGTTTTCCAATGCATTTTGGCACCCTCATTGCATCTTAGGCATTCCTAAGCCTTAACTAAGCCATAGTAATGAGGTTATGAATTAGAAACGCACTAAGTAAAGAATGTACTAAGTTAAGAGATTACCAATGTGTGTTTGGAACAATGTGTTAAGCAAGAAACCTATGAAATAAGAAAGTTAACCTGTGTTGGCCATGTGAATGTGTAATAATGAGATATGTTGTGTTATGTACCTTTGTGTTTGTAGGTCAACATCTGAAGATTGATTGACCGCTTACTGGAACCACTGTGAGTAACGTTATCGTAAAGATACGTTCATATAAATTATGTTCCAAATGAAATGTGATAAACTATGATTTCTGATATGATATCTGTTTACGTGAACGAACATCCCAAGTTTGAAATCTATTATGGCATCCATAGATAGTCCCAAGTCATGGGGGACGGCATGAAAATGCGGGTCCATGACATACAAGTTTACGAGATCTCGTTAGCCACTTTATTGTGGTGATATGTGTTTAATCGGTATCCAGAACTGATTACTCTAGTCGGAAGACGTTTTGTTATGTGTTCTATGGGATGTACCATTATTATGTTCTGATATGAGAATGATTATGCTCTGGTTTGTTTTCTACTTATGATATATTCGGATTTCGTTTACTAACTCCTTTACCTGAATGTTATTCACTGGACTTTAGCTCACTGTTTGTATATATATATATATATATGTATAGGTGAGCATTCTGGAGTTCGAGTCTGAAGGCTTTTGCCTGGATCTGTGTTCTGTTGTCAGCCAATCATTGTGCCTCACGTGGAGGTTCCTGAAGCGTCCTGTGTTTAAGTTCTATGATTTCTATATATATAAGACTTGATTTGATGTCGTTGGCTGTACTTAAATTACTGTAATGTGTGTAGGTATAATGTATGGTTGACTACCGGTTATGTATATAAAGTTTTAAATATTCTGTTTCATATAAGTCAGCACAACTCATTGGACAACTATACTTACGTATTTGCTTCCGCTAGCCCCTTAATTTTGTTAATTTGTTCAGAGGCCTTCGGTAATCCAAGGATTACTGGCCGGTTACGATGCTAAACCTATAGGGGCGGGTTTGGGTCGTGACAGAAGGCCTCATTTTATACACATGGAGGGAGAGAGGAAGAGGCTTCCCTACAACAAATGCAAGAATTAATTCTGGAAAACTGATGGGTTTAATTCCATCATCAATAGAGGAGACTAGGTTTTCCTACAGCCCACACATCTGACTTGGCCCAAAAAGATTAAGATGGGTGGGCCAAGCCCAACCCCCACACTCAATCCATCCAAGCCCAAGCCCAAGATCCAAGATCCACGACCCATGACTCAGCCCGGTCTGGGCGGGCGACGCACGTGCATGTGGCGATTTTTGCATAACCAACTTGGACCATAGTCTTAGCTCAAGTCCATCCTTAAAGCATCTATAATTCCCTTCCTTCGGAAAATTTGGATGCCCCAAAGGGCTTGCACCCTTATGCAAAAAATGAGTTTTAAATACCCATAAATGCTCTCCTCTATAATCAATGTGGGATAGAGGTTTTACATCTTTCCTAACACCTTCTTCATGAAGCCAACTTAATGAGTCAATTTCTCATTCAAATTTTAATGGTTTTTGGTCATTCTTTTTGTGGTGTAAAGATCTCGCTACGAAGAATCTAAACCTACTTTACTCCACCTCAATTGAAGATTGACACCCATTTTAATATTGTATTAAAGTCACCAAAAACCATTATTTTCCAACAAAGAGTTTTCAAGTTAAGTCTTACAATCCTAACCACCACAATGGGTGGGTTTTCTCAAATAGGCATGTAACTGTAAGATGGTGATTAATACTGAGTAGCCTGTGACCTCATTCATGGAAAGGATTAGAAAAATTTCCATTGCAGAGTGTCCACTAGTCAAGTTCACAAAACAAGAGCCAAGGCAATGAAGGCTCTAAGTGGAGATTATTCTCAGCAGTTTGGGAAGCTAGGAGATTACTATGAAGAGGTAAGAAAGACAAATGTAGGAACCAAACCATCATTTTCTACATTTCAAGCCATCAGTTGAAAAGGGTGAGAAAGGCATGTCGAAAATGATTTATATATGTTTTGAGGCATGTAAGAGGGGGTTTGTTAAGGAATGTAGGCCTAGATGGAAGTTACGTTAGAGGGCCTCATGGTGGACAGTTACTTACAGCTGTAAGTATGGATGCCAACAATTTTCCATGGTTGAGGTTGAGTACGCAACTAGCTAGAGATTGTTTATTCAAACTTCGATTCAAGATGTTGGCATTATTGATCAACAGGGTTGAACTTTGATTATTGACAAATTGATTTGAAGGTAATAACAGAAAACTGTAACATGAATATTTATTCTTTTTCTTGTTTATTTATTTATTTATATTTTGTAATTTGTTTCACACTTGGATTTTCTTTTTTTAGGGAGCTTGATGTAGCAATTGCTAATTTTCTACCATTTTTGGAACACATGCATGTTTTAGACATTTACACAATAACTTCAAGGGTGGATATAGAATACCTTTAAAGGTAAGACGTTTAACATAGCTTAGGTTAGTTAAATGAGTTAGTTTGAAGCTCTAATGGAAGACCTTCAAAAGTTTGGTAAGAATGCATACAAATGGTTGATTGATAAACCATTAATGTATTGGTGTAATACACATTTTAGCATAATCACCAAGTGTGACATATTGTGCAATGATCTTTATGAGTCGTTTATTCCAAACTAGTGCATGCAAGAGGGAAAACAATATTGGTAATGTTGGAGAGGATTATGGTTTTTCTTGATGGAGAGGCTGAGACTGATAAGAGAGGAATGATGTTTGCAGTAAGAGGAATGGGGATCAATTTACTATGGGCTTAGATGGTAAAACTTGTTTATTTAGGAGATGGAATCTATCAGGGATTCTATGTCCTCAAGCAATTGTCATAATATAGTCTTGCTATGAAGAACTAGAACAATATGTAGATAACTATTATAAGAAAGAAGCATATCTTAGGACATAGAACAATATTACCTATCCTATGAACGGACAAGATATGTGGGTGAGAACAAATAATACTTCTATTAAGCCGCCTCAGTATTTTAAAATGCCTGGAAGGCCAAAAAAGCAAGGATAAAGAAGTTAGATCAGCTGCCTAAGAATCTTACCTCGTTGAGGAAGTACCAAACTTCAGACAATTGTAGGCGGTGTAGATAGACTGACCACAATACCATAACTTGCAAAGCTGAGTTGTAAGAAGGGCAAGGTAAATCATATAACAGTGTAAATGGCATCTCCAATTACTATTTTATTTCTATTTTGTTACATTGATAATGGTAAGAGAGGATTTATTGATCTTTGTATTGAGGTGAGCAGAGTCAAGGAAAATAACATAAGAAAGGGAATAGAGTCAAGGACAACAACAAAAGAAGAGCTCATACTAGCATCAGTTCCACTTACATCAAAGCAATTTCATACCAACATTACTCTAAAGAGGTTCTAGAGGGGTTAGACCACCAAATCTTAGAGGTTCATCACCAAGGCCGATGGGTGTTAGACCACCTTTCATTCCTCTTGGATGATCACAAGGCGTGAAAAGACTGTACATTTTTAATTGGCAATGCCAATGAAGTATAGATAATAATAGTAGCCGACAGTAAAGTAGCTGTTGTGGCATTGTTTTTTGAAATTGAAAAGAGTAAATTACATTGTTAGTCCTTACATTTTATCTCTTATATTATTTTGGTCCCTACACTTTTAATTAACTCAATTTTGATGCTTAATTTTAGATTTTGTGTCAATTTAGTTCAATTGATAACGTCATTAAGGGTTTTGATGGAAAATTATTTGGTTGATATTAACTCATTGAGTAGTGCAGTTTTACAATTTTTTTTCCTTCAAAAATGATAAATGCCACTTATTTGAGCATTTTTCATTAAAAAAAAAAAAACCTAATATTTGTTATCAATTAGATCAAATTGGGACAAAATTTTAAATCCAAGACAAAAATTGAGTTAATTAAAATTAGAAAGATTAAAATGACACAATAATCAAAATATAGAAACTATTGGTGTAATTTGTCTTTTGGTGTAGAATGCAATGTAGTGTAAGGTTGGCCTTAGGAGTGTAAATTTGGCCCGGCCCGGCTTGGTCCATGTCGGGCCTCGTGGGCTCCTACCAACATTTGGGCCGGCCCACGGGCCAAAAAATTAGGGCCAGGTCTAGGGGGTATTCAGGCCTTGGGCAGACCGATCTGAACATTTTTTTTGTTGTTTTTTTTTTTATTTTTTTACCAAAATTTTATTATTTTTCACTAAAAAAGACATTGGGCCTCAAGTGGGGCGGGCCAGGCCCATGGCTCGGGCAAGGCTTCAAAATGATGGCCCAAGGCTCGGGCCAGGCCTAAGCAAGCCTAAAATAAGTCGGGCCCACCTCGGGCCGCAGGCAGATTTCGGGCCACCGACGGGCCACGACCCATTTTTACATTCCTAACTGGCCTTACCCTTAGGCAATTGAGGTAGTGGCCTTAGTCCCCGTTTGCCTTGAAGGCCCCATAATTTATTCGTGAAATTATACTGAAGGTCATTTTAAACTATATTTATTTTTCTTGACCTATTTTGTGTGTATTTTTCTCAGCTCCTGTTCAGAAGGGATGTAAGTGATTTAGTATGGTTGTCGGAATTAAAAAAAATTTAGCACCAAACTAGACCCTTCAATTTTATTCGTTGAAAAACTAAGAGAATCACATTCTACAGTTCAATTTTGTTAGTTTTCAATTTTGTAAAAAGTAAGTGTGTGTTTGGTTTAAGTTTTTTGAATTAAATTTTTTAAAAACTGAGTTTTTCGTTTTTTGTGTTTTTTTTATTTTTAGTGAATTTTTTAAAAATTTTAAGCATTTTTTTTTATACTTTTTTAGATGGAGCTTACTTAGATGTATCTAAAAAGTAAAAATTTGTTAAAAAATATTTGCAAAAATTAATAAATACATAAAAATACAAAAAATATACTGAATTCTTATTTTTTTTTTGTATTTTTGGTATTTAGTGAATTTTTAAAAGATTTTTTTTTACAAAAATTATACTTTTATGTGTATTTATGTTAGATATGTCTAAAAATTTTAAAAAATTGCTTAAAATATTTAAGAAATTCAGTAAAAACAAAAAAATACGAAAAATAAGAAAGTAAAATTTTCTGAAAAGTATTTTTAGAAAACCAAAAACAAACAAAGTGTAGGATCTCACATAAAAAAAAAAATTGAAAGCAGAATGTGGAGATACTCTATAAAAGTCTCACATTTTATGAATTAAAAAAGACGCCTTAGAAATATTTACAAAAGATTAATTAGTAATTTTGCATCATAAAAAATTAAAAAAATCAAATCAAACAAAATGTAATATTAAAAAAAATTATTCTATGCATTGCAGTCTCCTGCCATGTTAATGGGCAATGCGAATTGGAATGTTGCTTTCTTTATTAAATTCAAAGTCTTCTTGTGATTTGCTAGTGTGAATTTTTTTTAGTTTGAGTTTTTTGGGTGCCTTTTTGCGACTTGCATTGTACACCAGGACAATATTGCTTGTTTAACCCAAAAATTCCATAGATTAACATAAAATTGACTCCATAATACCAACAACCAATGAGTTACATTTGTAGCAAAATTAAGAAGCCAAAAAACACGAGGGAAATCCATAGCTTCTTCTCTTTAGGTTTGTATTTTGCAATTTCGTTCTCCATGTTCCTACATTTCCAAATATTTCTTCATAACCACCAAGGGGCCGTCTCAGTAGTTAAGAGAGTTTGTTCCTCTTCTTTCAAATCCCTTACTATTCAAGTGGATGTTCAACGGTTTAGATGGATCAGCTAATTTTTTCCAATTTGGTTTGTAAGGGTGGATCTTAAAGGTCCTGTCTTGGGGGTATTTTGGGCATCAAAAAAAAAAAAGATTTCTTCATATATATTTCATTTTTTTTTTGTATTTATTGAATTTTGTAAATATTTTTTCACAAACAATTTCACTTTTTAGTCATATCTAAATTAGATGCATCTAAACAATAATAAAAAAAAAATGATCAAAATATTACTAAAAATTCACTAAAAATAAAAAAAATACGAATTAAAAACTCAAAATTTGATTTAAAAAATTAAAATAGAGTTAGTATTTTTCTTTTCTATTTATTCAAAAGGGAGAGAGAGAAAAATCACAATTTTATTATTATTATTATTATTTTTATCTCATAACTTTCTTTTTTATCATAGATCACCAAACATAGTAGAGGGGTGAAACTTACAATTCGCACAAATTTGAAAAATTTAGTCTACCAACCACATGTACTGTCGCCTAACCTAATATCTTAAGATTTATGCCTTCAAAGTGTCATCAAATTGTCACACCTTAGGTTAGTTTTATTGTACTGGTTAATATTAGGGGTATTCGCGGTTCGGATTTAGACGATTTGTGGATTGGTTTGGATCCGCTCGCATCTATGTAATTTGACAAAAAGACAACTCGCAACCGCCCGCAGTGCAGTTTGTGTTTTGTGCGGATAGGGTTCGCGGATGTGCGAGTGGTTTGCGGATTGGATTTTTTTCTTCAAAAATTTATTTTTGAGCCTTATTTTTTTTTCCCATTTTGTAAATATTTATTTTGGGTCATTTTCTAAAATGCTCTAACATTAATAATTAATGAATTAAAACTTATTAAATTAAAAACACAACAAAATCAATTCGTAATACAAACAAATCATTCAAAATGTTAAATCAAATCATAAACTAACACGAGCACATATTTCAAAATCCTAAACTAGAGCTCCATATTCATTAAAAAATTTAAAATTCCAAATCACACTTCATCCAGGGCAAGTTCAGTTATGTAATAATAATAATATAATCAGTATTCATTCAGTTTCAGCTGATATAATACTATTAGCAAATGTAATGCTAGAGTAAGTTCAAAGAATAAAGAGTGTTTTGTTTTGGGCAAAATATCTAAGTAGAATATAGAAATGAAATCAACGGTTAAGATAAAAATAAATAAATAAATAAATAAAAACAAAAAAAGTATGAGCGAGTTTTTGCAGGTGCAAGTTAAACCAACAACCCAGCCGCAATCCGCAAAAATATGCCATATTTCAAATCGCATCCGCTTTCATTGTATTTGAGAAATCGCCCATTTTGTATGCGGATTGAGCGATTTTTACGAATCGGATAAATCGTTGCCCACCTTTAGATAATACATTACTTGTGTGGGTGTAGATAGAATTGAGGCGGGTGTATTTTGATGCTTTCCCAAAGTCGGTTACGCTAAACTCTACCACTTCTATAAAAAGCGTGGCCCTCGTACGATCAATCACCCTTTCTCTCTCTCTCTCTCTCTGAATCTGCAAAGATCCGTGAATGGAGTCGACGAAACGCGAATTACCAAGACCTGACTCATCAGACGAACCTGTTGTAGCCAAGAAGGCAAAGTTGTTTGAAGCAGAGTCCTCCGACCCACCCAAACCCCATCAACGAGTGCTACTCAACCCTGCCGATTGCGATTTAGGTTTCTTGAATCCTTTCTTGTTCTTTGAATTTCATTTCTTGCATTTTCAAACCCTAACTTCTTCAATTAATCCATTTTCGCCCTTGTTTCTTCGCCATTTCTTGTGCATTTGTATATTGAGACTCTCACAAATATATATATATATGCTGATATGTTTGTGTGTCTTGTGTTTAATGGATTGAGTGGCTTTAGAGTTTTGATTGTGTCAAGAATTTTATTAAATGCATTCTGTAGTTTTGATTATTAATCCTAACTGCGTTATAGTTCATAATATGCCGCGGATTGTTCTGCTTCTATGTTGTTGTTTTTGACAATCTATGTTACATGGACATTAAACATATATACCAATTTCTGTTATAATGGTTCACAAATGACATAGATTGTAGTGTAGTTATTTACTTACTTGGTTTTGCTTGATTTTTATCTTAATGATGACTTAAGTCCTTCAATCCCTGAGAATCCTCCATTATAAATGGTTCACAAATGACCTTGTAAATGCATAAATCACAAAATTCTTAGAAGGAAAAAAAAGGAGTCACCTAGAAGAAGGGAAGCCTACATTTGATTACATAGGATGCTCTTCCACCATAACAGTCGCAACAGTTTCCATTATGAATTTAGGAAATGTTATGGTGATCTTGGAGCTAAATACTCCACACCATTCTTCACGTAAACACTTGTCATGTTATCTTCTAAAACTAACACAAAAGTGTTGAATTCTAATGTTTTAATCAATAAAAATCAAGTTGGGACACCACATGAACTTGTTCCAAGACTACCAAATAATTTTCCTGAATTTAGACAAAGAACTATACATTCCAAAATCGGGATCTCCATATATTTTTTGAAGGAAAAAAAAATTTCCTTTCTAAAGAACTTGAAATAAAAATGTTGAAAACACACAGGACAAAATATAAGGAAGTCCAGATTTAAATGCCATACCTATGGTTGAGGATGGGTGTTGGAAACAATACCTCAAATGAGTTGGTATATGAAAACTTGACTGACATTGACCAAAAGGCAAACCTAAAATCTAGGGCTCATATCTGTTTTAGATGTTGAATGTTGGGAATGACAGCTGGAAACGTAAGAAGTTATCTGCTGGACGTGGCTTCTTCTTAAATTAGCAGAATTAAGAAATTATTTTTACATATATACACCTTTCAGTTAACATAGGAGAACTGTTGCTAGTTATTAGATGGTGGGAGTTTTTGGGAGAAAAATGCCGTTACTGAACTTCAACAATTAGTTCACACCAAATAAGGTTCTGACGTTATAATATAGTGTAGATAGTATAGATATAACACTATCATTTTATGTATTTATTATTGTATAATTGCTATAAATTGAGTAAAATGCCTTATATAACATCATTTTATCTCACATAATGGATTAAATATATAAAAATATAACCTTTTTTTGCCGAGTCCACGTATTCTTAAATTTTAGGTTTGATTCGATAGCTGTGGACGTCTACGCTGCACGGACTCTTTGGTTTTTGAGAGGTACCCGTGTTGACACGACACGGGTACGGATGCGGGATACTGCTGGGATACGGCTAGATACAAACAGATACGGCTGAAACTTAGAGAGAGAGAGAGAGAGAGAGAGAGAGAGAGAGAGAGGGGGGCTGAAACTCACCTTTGCAAAGCGAGTCGCAAAGCAAGATCGAAACGCGAACCCTAGTTGCGAACTCGATTGAATCGAAGGAAATCTGAAACCCAACTTCGTGAAGTCGATTCCACCCATAAAACGACCCTAGGGCTTAAATTCCCCTTTGGTCTCTCTCTCTCTCTCTCTCTCGTCGCATCTCTCTCCTTCTGTGTTCTTTTCTCTCTCATCTTCTATCATTGTCTTCTCTTCTCTCTTTATCTCTCTTCTTTTTAATATAATTTATATTATATAATATTATTCACACAAAAAATATATTATATTATATAATATAGTATAGTATATCATAAACAATATAATTTTTATACCTAAAATAAAAATAATTTATTTTTATCCTATATAATATAATTGATTTTATGCCTAAAATAATTTTTGTTTCTCATTTATTTTTTATTTCTTATTTATTTTTTAACAAAATATGTTATTCCTTAGTTAATCTTAACTCATCTTTATATAATAAATATATTTAAAAAATAATTATTTAACGTATCCCGTACCCGTATCCAAATTTAGATCCATATCCACATATCCTCAATTTCTAATTTTGAAGTGTCCTACCCTTAGATACGCACCTGCACCCGATATCCATACCCGAGTCCGTGTAACGTAGGTGGACGTAGCCCTAGGATAGGTGTGAACCACGCAAATCTTTGTGTTTGTGTGTACTTATTTTTCGTTTCTTGTTTTGTTCTTGTTTGTGTTTCGCGTCTCACCGACCTAACCAACATATTGGATCGGTGTATCAATTCCTAACATGATTCCCTTCTCTCTCTCTCTCTCTCTCTCTCTCTCTCTCTCTCTCACACACACACACACACACACACACACACACAATTGAAATCAGGGCCATATGGACCAAATTGGACAACTAACGAGCAAAAATATCATCCTATTGAATGAACTTGCATGCTGCAGAAAATGCCTGTAATCTGCTGTTGCATAATCATCTTTCCATAAATGTGCAGCAACTAGCAACCCACTGCTTTTCTCTGTATAGTGGACAATACCCTTTTCATTCTCAAATGAGGCTCCTCACACATTATGAAATGTTCAAGCAAGTCCATTTGCCTAATGATGTTGAATTTTAATTGTTGGGAGCATGCTCTTTCCCCTTAAATAGTATGTGAATGCTTCATTAATTTTACTGGTGACCTTTTTCTATAACTTCTTTGACTGATGTATCTCCTTGGAGAACTTTGAAACCTCTGTGATTTGTGAGATGTGTTGATTTCTGAGTCAAGCATCCTGGTATTGACATGAACCACACTTAGAGAAATATTATTTTTGTTTATGACTGATAATCAATTTAAATTATTATCCTTTCACCAGATTTCAATATTGAAGGCAATGGTCTGCAAGGTTCTGCGCTTCATGAAAAGGGATTTGCGTATTGCTGGTCTGGTGCTCGTGCCAATGTAGGAATTACTGGGGGCAAGTATTGTTTTGGTTGCAAAATCATTTCAGCTCAGCCAGTTGATATGGAAGATACGCCCCTTGATCAGCAGCATGTGTGCCGCCTAGGCATCTCAAGAGGTGATGATAATGTTGGAAACCTTGGAGAGACTGAGCACAGCTTTGGGTTTGGAGGCACTGGAAAATTTTCTAATGCACGAAAGTTCTCAGATTATGGTGAAAAATTTGGGGTTGGTGATACAATTGTTTGTGCTGTTAATCTAGAAAACAAGCCGTGGGCTTTCATGAGTTTCTCAAAAAATGGGAAGTGGTTGGGTACTGCGAAGCATTTTGATGCTGGTTCAAATGGGCTTGGAGTAGTGGATTCTCCAATTAGAAAGCTACAGTGGGAATCAGCACTCTTCCCCCATGTTTTATTGAAAAATGTTGTAGTAGTGTTGCAGTTCAGTCCTGAAGATGGACTTGTTCCTGAAGACGGCTACAAACCTTGGGCTTATGCTCTCATGGATGGAAATGCAATTATGGGACCCACTTTTCCTAACCTAAGGGATTGTGAAGTGATGATGATGGTGGGTTTACCTGCCTCTGGCAAGTCTACTTGGGCTGAGAAGTGGGTAAAGGAGCACCCTGAAAAGAGATATATTTTGCTTGGAACAAACCTAGCTCTGGACCAAATGAAGGTTTCAAGTTTTTTATTTATTTGCTTTTGGTGACTTATTTTTGTTTTTCTGCTTTGCAGAAACAGGGTTGTCAAACAATGATGTTCTCCACTGTTGATTTACTTGACAAAAGTTTGACCTTCTTGTAGGTGCCTGGACTGCTGCGCAAGAGTAATTATGGTGAAAGATTTGATCGACTGATGGACCGTGCAACTGGGATATTTAATACCCTACTAACAAGGGCTGCCAAGACTCCTCGTAATTACATTCTTGATCAAACAAACGTGTACAAGAGTGCTCGAAAACGTAAACTGAAGCCATTTGCAGACTATCAAAAGGTAGCTTCATAATGTCATTCATTATGATCATGATGAAGATCAAATGTTGGTGATTGATTCTGGAGGTTCCATTTCTTGTAAAGCTTTTTATTGTGTCAAATATTTTGACCTATATGGTACTGTGCACCCAATTCAGATTGCTGTCGTGGTTTTCCCAAAACCAGAAGAGCTCAAGTCTCGTGCTGATAAAAGATTCAAAGAAATGGGAAAGGAGGTTCCAGCTGATGCAGTGAATGAAATGTTAGGTATCTTGCTGATGTTTTGGCTTCTATTGCTCCAATTTAACCTAGTTCTCAAACTAATTTGCTACCTTATGAATGTGATCTGCAATTTGTCTTTTGGCAGCCAATTATGCTTTGCCTATGAGCAAGGACATGCCTAGAGCAGATGAGTATTTTGATCAGGTAATTTCCAAGAACAGGAATCTTGTTTTGTATGCTTTTTGTTGAAAATGTGGCCAATGCTATGATCTATGGCTAGGTCATCTTTACTGAACTTGGCAGAGGAGAGTCACAGAGATATTTGGACGAGATGAAGTGTGCCCTAGCATCTAATGCAAATGTGAACCCAAAGAGTGTTTCACCTTATTCTCAAGAAAGTTCTCTCCAGTCATATAACAACTCTCAAGGGCAAAATCAAGAAACTGTTTCAGGTTTGTCTGTTTGTTTGTTTTTTCTTTGGTCTCCCTTCTGTAAGCCCCATTATGAGTATGGAATTTACAACTGGCATCTACTAATTTATATTACTGATATCTTTCTTAGGACATTTCCCTCGTGGCTCAGTCTGCAGCGGACACTGGGAAAGTTCTTATCCACCTCAGCCTCAATTGAATTATCATTACCAAATGCCTGGTCAAGTAAGTGAAAATTGTCCATTTCCTACGTTTGTGAATTTGTAATCAAGTCTGGTTCAAGCTAAAGTTAATCTGCTTTGCTACTTGGAGATGTTCAATAAGTCTTCTACTGCAACTTCATTGATTTAAATGATCAAGTATTTTCATTCAATATTTTCTATTAGTAGTAGTATGATTGGTTTGAAAAAGAATAACTGCTTTGATTCTTGTTTTCACTTATACTGATTAATTTTGGGTAAACTACGAATAGGTCTTAATTCCCATCAAATTCTATTGAAAATAAGTCTTGGTAAAATTGTAGTTAAAAATAATTTGTGACAATTTTTTATATATGTCGCTAAAAATTGACAATTAGTAACTTTTTTTGTCATGATTTTTATAAATTATCGCTAAAACTTATAATTAGTGACTTTTTTTATGACAAATTTTTTCCATAGGACTTATTAGACAATAAGGCCATGTTTGTTTGGGCGGACTGGATTAGCATTCCCATGACTAATAGTCCTAGGACTACGAATTCGTTGGATTATGTATCCTATCTTAACTAATAGTCAAGTTTAAAATAATTAGTCCGTACTTTAATTGTTTAACCAAACATCGGATTAATAATTTTATTGGACTATTAGTCCAATCCCAAGTTTATGTATTACACGTAAGTATCCCATTAATTTTTAGTGTTTAGCAGTTGGAAGTTGATGAGTTGAATGCTACAGGTGAACTCTGCAAATCCTGGAAGAATGGATTCATTTCCTGTGGCTCATCAAGGCAAGCAAACTCCCCCTGTGCTGAATGATCCATATGGGAGTTATGGTGGTGGGTTTGATCACTCAAGGAGAAATGACATTGAAAGCAGAATTGTCAATCCTGGTTGTGCTACTGACCCTCACCGAACTTATAGCGTGGGTGGACCCTACAGCCATCCAAATGTTGAAAGCATGAATTTCATGTCTGGTGGTGCAACTGGCCCTTACAGGAGTGGCGTGGTTGAACCCTATGCAATGCCTTACAGCACTTACGGTGAACATGCTGGTTTCCCAGGGCCAGCAGGTTCCCACGTTGATCTGCAAGCTTCAAGACAATCGACATTTCAGCCCAGTCCTTTCACCACATATGGTATGTGTTAGTAACTCATTATTTGTGTATATGACACCTGTTCTCTATGTTTTGTAATCTGGTTTTGTGTAGGACACTCTTTTTGCCATTTTCCCTGTTATATATAACAAACATGGAAGTATAAAAGAATCTTGATGTATATATTGTTTAGCCAAAACTGTTTTTTAAATATCAGGTTTATGAATGATAATTTTTTTCACAAGAATGATACGCAAGTACGAATTTTCATTTTTCCCTATCTTACTATATTATGTTCTGCTTTGTTGGTTATGCATATAACTTGAGGTTATTGGGGGAATTGCTATATGTTTTTTTCAGGTTCACCTTATGGAAGTCCAGTCCCAAGGCCTCCATATGGAAATCTTCCTGTTGATATGCCACCTCCTGGAGGATATGTCCCACCTCGTTCAGGGTACTACTGATGTGGAATCACAGGCGAGTCTGAAGTTTGTAAAGCTGAAGTTCAGTGATGATGTGATTAATGACAAAGAAGCCTGTAGGTCTGTAAAAAATTAAAAAAATAAAAGAAATGAAACTCTTGAAAGGCCCTATGATTATTTTGTAGATATCAGCTGTCTCAGAAGGCACATGACGATGGCTAATGAAATCCCTGATTCTTTCTTCCCTGTACAAGTTCTTCTGTGAATATGTGGCAAATTATGGAACATGAATGATTCACTTCAATTCTTGGAAAGGGTTTGTGATTGTTTTCCAGTTACTGAAGGCCAGAGGGCAATGGTAGATAATGAAATATATAGTAGTAGGTAGTGGCATTTTGTTGCATTATGTTTTGTGTGTTTAATGTGCAGCTAATAAATGACTAGTCTGTTTTTTTCTCCCATAGATGATCTATACATATGTACTTAAAAAACAATTAAGTTTTAAACGAATTGAATTATGGTCGGCCCACAAGAATCTGACAACACTGTCTAATCTTTCTGAGTTCTGTAGCAAACTACTTATTTGTGTTGAAATATTTCATTTACAGCTTTGATTGGAACAACATGCTTCACGGTAATTATTTAGTAATTTCAGAATATACACGTGATATTTTATAGTATTGTAATTGGTGGAGAAGGTGGATAGGTAGGGCATTGTGTTAGGTGATTGAGGAATATGAGAGGATAGAATAAATTATGATTGGTTAAGAGTATAGACACATGATATTTCGGGAATAGCCTATAATTTTTCCATGCTTCATAGCATTGTAAAATAATCTGCAGGACGAATAGAACGGAAATTGGCATTGTTTGGTCAACAGAAAGTGCAACTTTGCAAGCACAGAAGCTTCGATGCTTGATTCTCAAAAAAAGCTTCCATGCTTTTCTATCCCTCCTACCGGTGTTCCCTTTTCGTAACTCTGCCCCCAACACGCACCAATGTCTCCTCTGTTTTTCTCTTATCTCTCTAATAAATATTGTACACTTCAATGCATTTGTGTATATCATACATACAAATACTAAGTGCTGGTTTGGCAACCTTAAAAAAAGTCAAAAAGCTAAAAATTTATACAAAAAGCTAAAAAGTTATCACTATTTATAAAAAAAAAATATTAAAAAATTAATATACAAATATTAATACAAATAAAAAAGCTGGCCCAAATGAAGGTACTGACGTGATGAGTTCAGTTAGTGACAGAGAAAAAAAAAATTATAGTAGAATATTCACTAAATCTTAATAGTAAAGTTGGGCCCGTAGGGGCCCACCATGGGTCCCGTTTTAATAATTTGAACCGTTGAATATGTAAAACTCGTCTAGTACTATATGCTTGTAAAAAATCACGTCTATCGGATATCGCTAACTATATGATCAAATCAGTTTTGTATAAAAATGGATGGTGTTATAGTTAACAATTAACAAAAAAAAAGTAACACGATTAGATAGCTATCGATATCCAATCAACGTGATTTTTTTACAAGCATGTAATACTGGACGAGTTCTACACATTAAACGGTTCCGATTAGAAAAACGGGACCCGTGGTGGGCCCCTACGGGCCAAACAACACCATCCAATCAAAGCCCGAGAAGGAGACAATATTTCCTCACCTCCTCACCCAGCCAGCTCCTCTGCTAACCCGTACGACCTCCTACCCTATCTTCTCCTACACACTTATTTATACAATTTTTTAATACATATTTCTTCATAAAAAGTCAAAAAGTTAATCCAAACATTCATATTTTTTCTATTCATATTTTTTCCTCAACTTTTTAGTCCAAAAAGATAAAAAATGCACTTATTTAGGACACTCCAAATACCTCATAATATAAGCTATATAACCTTTTTGTAATTTAAGACGGTGTGATGTTTGAGTTTGAATTTTGCTCTTACATCATTTAATTTCTAATGTCATAAAGACTTTCAAATTCATGTCGACGGTAATATATATATATATATATATGTATATGTATATAGATATGTAAATATAATCCTTTTGTAATTTTCACTGTTGTTATGGATTCAAGGTATCTTATTCTATTTGAGTAATCTTAGAGATACAAAATTTTTTACCAAATGAATGACCAAACCTCTCACATGGGTGTGGGGTCCACTTTTTTGTGGGCCCCACACCCATGTGAGAGATTTGGTCATTCATTTGGTAGAAAATTTGGGACCTCTAGCATTTTCCATTCTATTTTGGCACAAGATTACATATATCATGGTGTTGTTAACATTGAAATCTTTGGAAACAAAGAGTCATATGAGTACAGAGTACATGTGTATACATAGGTCCATAGATATATATATATATGTTTATATATATATACACACGCGAGTATCTTGCTAGCAAGTGCTTTGAGCACAAGAAAAAGACCAAAAAAAAAAAAAAAAAAGAGAAAAGAAAAATAAAAAAGAAAGTGAAAAACATATGACACGTCTGCTAAAGACATAACCATTAACTATAAATGTGTTTGTTCACAAATAATAGTAATTTAGTGCCCACTTGAAAATTTTAGTTATTTTAGCGATTTTTTTGACTATTTTATAAAATGAAAAAAGTTGTATTTGAGATGATTTGTATTTGTATTTTTTATTTTTTTGTAGTTAATACATGGTTGTCAAAAAGAAAAAATCAGTAATTGATGTGCAGGATGTGACATTTTGTTTTATTGATAATATATATATATAGTCTTTATTGACTATTTTAATCAAATCTCAACTTCCCAAATAACACCTTACGCTGTGTTTGGTTGGAGGATTTGAGGAGAGATTTGGAAAGGAAAAAGAAAAAATTAGGTGAAATGTGAGTAAAATATACCTACAATTCACCTAGTTTCACACCCATTTTCCCTTTCCTTTTCCAAATCCATCTCCAAATCCCCTAACCAAACACAGTATTAGTGTAAAAAAAGAATAAGATTGTCTTGCGAATTTCAATCATCTCTTATTCTCTTTCATATCTCATTCTCTCCCTTTCTCTGTTCATATTTCGGTTTTGATTCTTTCGTAGAGTAATTCTAAAAATTCTCTAGTATTACTATCAGTAGAATTTTAGGCTTTGTTGTATTTTGGAGATATTTGCTACAAACCTATTAACAAACTCAGTGAGTAGCGACAAATATCATCTTAAAAAAAGTAATTTATCGCACCGCAAAGCTTTTTTTTTGTCCATATAACCATTTTAAAGTGATGTTAGTGGTGTAAAGGTTAGGCCTCAGATTGTGCATATAAAGGGCCCTAAACCACGTGATAAGAACTTTTCAAAAGTAGCATATTGTTTTTTTTTTTTTTTTGATCCAACAGATCTGTTGCTCTCGACCCTCCTATCTACCCCATCACATGGACCTCTTTCAGCCCACCTTGTTCTTTAGGTACAATACCTAATTGACGGCTGTGATTCATTGTCTGCCACAACACAACTAGTAACAACCATGCACCATTCACATTCACATTCACATTCACATTCACTCCCATCATTGAAGCATGAAAGCTCTACACCGAATTGGTGCACAAAACCATGTACCCAACTAAGAAAAGAGGTGGGTCTTATAATTTTGTTGAGTCCCATTTCTTCTCTTTATTTGGTACTCGGTATTGTGTACATTTTTTCTTAAAGCATTGTTTGTCTTCTAACAAGTAGCCCGAATGTTATTTCTTTCCAATTTCAATGTCTTTTTTTTCTCATATGATGAGGTATTGTGTAAATCAATACTTGAGTGACCTATTGATCCGACATGTGTTTGAGAGGCCCGATATATCATATCAGGTGTCATGTGAAAAACTTTCTTCTTCGTCATGATATGAGCTAAAGGGAAGTTGAAAATTCACGAAAGAAAATGTAGTATATATTACTGATTTTTTTTATCATCATTTTATATTATCATTTATATAAATATTTATGATTAATTTTTATTTAAAAATAATTATTAAAAAATTAATGAACATAAATGATATCTTTCCTTACAAAAAGGATGAATTTTTTTTTTTTTTTTTTTATAGCAGTTGTTATTTAAAAAAATAAAATAAATAAAAATGGCAATGACAAACATTGCATGATTGGCATCTTTGATTGGTCTCAATGGGTTGATTTGAAGAGCAATGACAGAATAAAAATACGTGGACAGCACCCATGTTGGCACCAAAAATCATATATGCATGATATAGGAATTGAATTTTGTTGAATGATTTATTTATTTATTTTTCTTGAATTTTTTTTTTTTTTTTTGAGTCACCATTTTCTTTCTATATAATTTTGTATTTTAACTAACCTAAAAGGATATTTTCAAAAATCAAAATCTGTGATATTTTGTGTCAACACCATTTCCTGACTTTCACTTCATATATAATGGTTTGTTGAAAAATTGGTTAAAAAATGACTTTTCGACTTTTTTTGAAAAAAACACGTAAAAAAAAAAGAGAGGTGATGTGACTCAAAATATGCTAAAATATGACTTTTTATCCACTTGCCAAAATAAGCCATAGTATAGTTAGATAGACATATAGATATGGTTACTGGGTTTTTTTCTTCTCACTGTGATGGAAGAAAATAGGAAACACTACACATCATTGCAGTTTTTCAAAACAAATTTCAAATTAATGAAAAACTATATAAGTATTCATAATTAAATTTATGAACTTTTTTCATTAATATGTAAATATTTTGTAAAGTTTCCATTGATACGTATTTCTTTCAAAGAAAATAAAGCACCTCAACAAAAGGAATAGGCTAGATATGAATGTGCTGCATTGTCTGATAGTTGATATACCTTTGGAGCAAAAGACCATTACTGAACCAGTAATTCTATGGATTCAGAAAACTTTCTCAAATTCGTAGTGCAGTATAAATAGGAACAAAGCTTTAAATGCAAGCAATTTTGCATGTCTCCTGATGTGGTACAATAAAGGACCAGTATAAAGAAATCAATGTCCAACTCTGAAAATCATGCATCCAGTGAAGAATGAGGTGTGATGCAATGTGATGTGCCAGCTTATAGAGTTCCATAAATGTAACTAATGCTTCACTTAGGTTGATTTTGGGTACCTCACAAATAAGTTGTTTATTGACTTATTAACTTATTTTCGTCACGTTATTTTTCTATTTTTTTATACGTCTTTTCGTAATAAATAAAAAAAAATTAAAAATAAGCCATGTGTTTTAGTACAATTGAAAATAAAAATACACTCAAAATGTTTTTCTTTGTAGTTGAGCTACTATTACTATCACCCAACTGTTGCCTCATCACCACACCAATCTCATCACTAATATTCGTTGAAAAAAAAAAAAAAAAAAAAAAAACTCATCACTAATATAACCATTAGTATATTAATTTTAAAATCACAAATAAATGTAAAAAAAATAAAATTCTCCATAAAATATTCTAACAACATTTTTTTTGGGTGTAGAAATACAATTTCTACTAAAACAAATGGACAATAAGGGAGAAATGATGTACATATATGAATTCATATTCTATTATATAAAGCACACACCTTTCTTAATCTGAATTGGTCACGTAATATTTGTTCCCAAAAAAACCACAGCAACATCATATTCAATACACTCTTTACTATCACCAATGATATAGACATGTAGTATGCTCTCAACCTTCTAATATACGTATATATATGTATACATATATACATGTGAACTATAATTGATAACAAAAAATGCTACGAATACAAAAAAAACTTTAGAAGTTAGGCATAGACACTCCCATAATAAAATGAGTTCACCAATCTAAAAATCAAAACAGTGATACTATAGTCACCACATTTGTATATCATATTTGTTTTTTTTTTTTAATTTTTTTTGATAATAAGATGTTCAGGTCATAGATCATATTTGATTTACCATTTGAGTTTGTCACCATTACATTAATAGGTCCATCACTTATGTTTAGGTCTCATCATTAGAGCAATACTGAATGTGAAAACATTCATAAAAGTAATCCTGCTATTTCATTAAAATTCTTGACAGTTCTATGTCACTACAACAGGGAATAGGAATGTGATCAATTTTGTGGTCATTTGTACTTTGTTATTAATTTAATTCTACATTGATTTAAAAGTAAAATTTTCAGATATTAGCAAGTGAGTGAGACTCGATGGGAGCAATGAAAAGTAGTCTAGTTAAGCAATCAGAATGTCATTTCCTAGCAGTAATAATCATTTAAAGAAAAAAAAACAAAGAAAAGTGGTTGGGGTGGATTGTCATTTTGCCTTTTATGTCGGAATCAATTGGTGATTTTTTTTTTATTTTTATTTTTAATTTTATGAGCTGGTGTTCGGATTAGTTTATAACCACGTGTCTTAACCAAGTGCCTTAAAATTCAATTTTCATTTTTTTTAACCAAGTGCCTTAAAATTCAAAGTACAGCTGTTTCAGTATAAAATTCCAAATTTTAAAATAAATGGTAAATAAACTTTGTTTGACGAAATAAATTCTAGATTTTAGTAAAATAATACTAAGAAAGGGGTGTAAAATGATGCTCATGAATGTCTATACATGTTATCAACTGTAATAATGCAAACAAAGAACTCACAAGATTTAAGGTCTCATTTTCATGTTAATTTACTGTCTTAAAAAATCTTAAATCACTTCTACATTAGTATCTTATACTATAAAAAATTAAGGTTTCAGAAATCAAAATTTAGATATAAAATTATTTTTTTGGCACCAAATATTTTTGTTGCAAAAAGTGTCGTCATTATATTTTTAGCAACGAAAATTGGACATTAGTGTTGAATTATTATTCTTTTGGGACCAAATTTTTTTGTCTCAAAAAATAAATCATTTTGAGACCAAATTATTTTGTCCCTATAAGTTTATTTATTAGTGACATTTTCAAAATTTTGTCGCTAAAAGCCTTGGTTTTTACTTTTCGGAACAATTTTTTAGCGAATATCCTCGTAACGATGAAAATTGATCCCTAAATATTTTTTGTAACAAAATTTTTACTTTTAAAAATCAAAATATTTGGTTTCTAAAATCCTTATATATTGTAGTATTAATTCTTGTAAAATGATTTTGAGAAAATCGAGAGGCATCAAAATTCTTCCTTTTTTTTTGGTATTATCTCATGCATGATATGACATCTTGCAAATTAAAAATTAATAAGTTTCTAAATTGTTTGGTGAGAAATGAGAACACGACTAGGGACATGGATTTGGGGATAATGATGATGGCATTGTCATCTTCTTGATCCACAAACTTGGAAGAAATTAGTGATGGATCAACTCTTCCAAGGGAGATTGAATCTATAACTTCAAGTATATAGTAAGGTTATCTGGGAGAGGCTTCTCTCAGGTTTACAGTGCACTGAAGTGTACTGTTGGGTTCGTGAGACTCATTACAGGTTCCGATTCGATAATTCGAACAATTTAATGTGTAGAGTTCATTGAGTATCTTATGCCTGCAAAAAATTACGTTAATCGGATATTGATAGCCCCTTAATCGGAATACATTTTTGTCAATGATAAATATGATTTTAAAAATAAATTATTAACAAAAATATATTCCGATCAAAGGGCTACCGATATCCAGTCAACGCGATGTTTTGTAGGCATAAATTACTTGACGAGTTCTATATATTAACGGTTTAGATTATCAAAACGAAATCCGTGATGAGTCTCACGAGTCCAACAGTATGCTCCAGTCTATTATGTAAACTGGAGAGAAGTCATCTCTGGTTATCTATATTAAAAACAATTTTGTGACAATCAAGGTTGCCAATTTCTATATATGGTAATTTTGGTTGTACAAATTTTCGCCCTTGAACTTGATTAAATGTATTTATGTGCCAATGCACATTCAAAGTATGTCATGATGTTATTCTTGACCCAACTAGCTCTTTAGGAGTTCTCTCTCTTTCTAGAAAAATAAAGGTTTTTATTTTTCTTATCAAGATAAAACATTATGCTTTAACCCATACGCATATCAAAGCACACACAAAGAAAACTTATGGTTGAAATTCACTGTTTCATTCAGATTCAATCGATCCCTTCCACAGATCTGCACTATTTTTCTTGGAATTCAAGCTAAAATTTAGTGTTAGACCCTAATGCCACTTTATCATTGTAGAGAGAGAGAGAGAGAGAGAGAGAGAGGGTTCCTATCCATGCCAAAACCAAGGAAAATGCTATACCAAGAAGTTGAACAGGTAAGCCCAAGTACTCTGCATTTCTTCTTTGAGCTTCTCTTTCATGGCTTGGCTTTTCAACAAAAGTGCCTTTTTTATTGGGACCGCTTACCAACTTAGGCTACGAAAATAATGCAAAGAAAAAAAAAAAAAAAAATTAGAACCATGTACACAAAAAGTTAATGTATGATTAGTAGATTCATTCCAAGTTTAATAGGAGTGGGCCCTACCAAGAGATTTGTTTTTATATTCTGAATCGTCCACTTTTTAAAATATTTCGTGCATATCATCTTTAAAAAAATTAGATTGATTTGATATCTTATTTGCATAAAAAATTGAATGATAAATATGTTTTTAAAAATAGTTGATCCAAAAAAAATATATATATGTTTTTAAAAATAGATTATTCATTTTTTTTAATTCGATGTGTGACAAACGCGATAAATAGAAGTTATAATTATCAGATTAATCTAATTTTGTGTGTGAATGATATACATGAAAGATTTATAAAATAAACAATTCAAATCATCAAAACGGGACCTGTGGTGAGTCTTAGGATCAGGAAAAAATCTAAGATTATCACTATGGAATAATTTTAAATTATTTTAAATTTTCTAATATAATATATGATATTTTTAAAATTTTTGAGAGTTCGACTGCTCCCTTAGATCTATTCTTACTTACAGCCTCATAATCTATACCGGAAAGGAGCCCGATCCCACAAAAATAAATCTAGGTCATACATGAATTTTTCTGCACATTACTACTATTATTATTGAGCAAATAACATTATGGGACGCCATTTTTCACATCCATGGTTGTAGACAACACTACGATAAAAAGAGAATGGCCAGCCAGCCATAGTGAATTCTACGCATATGTTATTACATAAATGTGCAGAGGAGCCAGGTCCTTAGATAAATGCGCACATAGGAATTGAAATAAAATGAGTGGAAATAAATTCGATAATAAATAATATTTCTCCTAAAACAATAGTATTTTCCACAAAAAACAAATTAGTATATCATTTTCATGGGTAAAACTTTTTCTTTTTTTTTTTTTTGGGGGGGGGGGGGGGGGGGGGGGGGGGGTAAGTAGCAAATACCTATAGCATCATCTAAAAGTTGTAAAGACATACAGTTTGGAATTCAAGATAAAAAGTAGTAAATTCTACAGTAATAAATAGTCCTTTGTTTACTAGAATGTCTACACATTTGTTGGCCTCATGGAATATGTGCTCAACTCTAGATGCTATCAATATGTTGAGAAGGTCCTTTCAATAAGAAATGATGCTACTAAATGGATAGACTATTAATGAGATTTGGAATATGTCTCAATGGCTATTGGGAATAAGTTGAGATTGTAGACTATTGTATAAAGCCCAAAATTCTGCCCTGATGCTAGTGGAGTTTTCTTCAAATATGACACATGCAATATATCTTCAAAATTCTCAACAAAGATACATATATATATAATATATATATAGCTTGATTTGAGAGAGATATTTCATGGAGTGATGTGATACCATGAAGTCTGATTTCATAAAGTCCCCAAAACACTTCTATCAAAAAAAAAAAAAAAAAAAAAAAATGAATGAAACTTGTGAAGAAATAAGAAGAAAGAAAGATGGAAAAAGGAAAGGACTGAACCAAAAGTGCATAGTGTGGTATAAAAGGGGCTAAATAATTCTAGGAGAGATGATGCTGCCAATGACACTAATGCAACATCAAAACTCAAATTATGTTTGATGTTATGTTAGGATTTTAAATTTGTGAATGAATTTATGAAAAAATTAAAGAAAAAAAAAAAAAAAAGAGGTAGAAGCACGCCTATATTTTTTTTTCCTTTCTAATTTTTTTTGATAAATTTAAAATTTAAACACAATCTAAAAGCTTGTGTCTGGATAATGAGGATTTCAATTGATACGTCATTAACTATATGAAGGCAAGATATAGTAAATGTTTAATTTTTTTTTGCTATTAGTTGCCAAAAATCCCAAATATAATAAATGTTTTTTTTTTTTAATTTTCTATTTGTTGCTAAAAAAAGGCCAAAACTAAATAAATAAATGAAAAACTGAGATACTGGTCAAAGTGCAACCTAATTGGCCCATTATTAGCTATCTAACCTCACTCTCTCTGTCTCTCTCTAACGGCCCACATAAATGAGCCAAGGTTCTCTCCTCGCAGTCTTGTACTTGTGTCCGTCCTTGTAGGTCTTCGGGTCTACTTTTAGGCTTAATTTTGATAATCTGAATCGTTCATATTTTATGATTTATTCAGTATATCATACCTGTAAAAAATCAAATTGATCGGATATCAGAAAGCATATGTTCGGAAAACTGTTTATTAAATTATTTAAAAAATAATTTTTAGTTCAATTTTTGGAACACATACTTTCTGATATCCGATCAACTTGATTTTTTACAGGTATGTTATATTGAATAAATCATAAAATATGAACGGTTCAGATTATCAAAATTGGGCCTAAAAGTAGACCCGAAGGCCTGTAAGAACGGGCGCAAGTACAAAGGCTGCAAGGAGAGGATCCTTATTCCACATAAATGACTGGACCACATAACTTAATGCAAACTCAATCAATTCCATCAAAAATATAACAATGACACTCAACCAAACGGGGGAGAATTCTCTCATTTCAGACGATTGTATTTGGGTTATAAATTTAAATAAAAAATTTTAATAAACTGGTGAGAGAAATGTGTATTAAATAGAAATGTACATGAAATAAAATTTGAATTTTTTTCTCTCCTTTCTTTTTTAAATTTATAAATCAAACATAACGTAAAAAAATTATTTGGCCGTTATTTGAATGATCTGAATTGTTTATTTTTTAATTTTAATATATAAATTCTTTATAAAAAATCAATTTAATTTAATAACCACACCCCTTATTATTTTGATTTGATAATTATAACCAGCTTAATTACGGTGGTTTTAATTTTTAATTTTTTTATAAATTTTATTTGATAACAACTATTTAGATGCAACTATGAATTTACAATATAGATAAAGTACAATTGAAGTAAGCTTTGTCATTTATTTCTTTGTTTCTGCTGGGCCCCACTATCTCCGCGAGTGTGAGTTTAGGCGCAGAAGATATGGTGGTGTTTGGAAAGTTTTCAACTTGGGTTTTTTTTTTTTTTTTCACAAACAGATAAATTGTTTGCAAAATTAAAAAATATACATCTAAATAAAATGTCACATCTAACTCCATAATTATTTTTTTTTTCCATAAATATCACATCTAATCACAAAAAAACTTAACTATTTTCTCAAATACAAAAAATTTGTCTCCAATAATATTCTACAATTAAAAAAATTTATATAAAAACTCACTTCCCAAACACTCACGTGGACAGCTTCCATGGGATGGGATATATAAATGTCTAATACAAGCCCCTTTTGACATCTATATGTTTCGTTTGACAGATGCAGCTTTTAAAGAATTTTGTGTTTTTAGATAGTTTTTAAAGTAAGAATTTGAAATTGAGAGTTCCTTTGGTAACAATTTTTTTGGGGTTAAAAAGTTTTTTAAAAAAATAATAATTTAAAATATTACATCATACATATCAATTAATTATATTTACTCTCATAAATATTTATTCAATTAAAAAATAAATGAATTACGCTAACCTCTCTTGACGTTTCTAACAATTACAGGGGCCTCCCTTGTAATTTTAATAATTATACTAACCTCCTTACTTTTGAAATTATTATCAAAATTGTCTCACTGTTAGGCTATTTAATAGAGTCTATTGATGGCATGCTAAAAATGACGAAATTGCTCATTAATTACTTTATTTATTCAAATGAGAAATTTCACTTACCTCTCTTGAGATTTTGCATATATATTATCAAAAATCTATGCATATTTTACCATTATTTAATAAAATCCTTAAATTTCATGCAATATTAAATAAAATCTTTAAATTGTTGAGATATTATTAAATCATGTTATGGGGAAAAAAAACCTTAATTTTTATTGATAGAATACTTAAAAATAAATAATCTCTATAAAATTAATGTTAATAATTTAATATAAGACTTATGTCACATCACATAAATAATCTAAAATTTATTATTTTAAGCAATGTATTTATTATTTGAATTTTTTTAAAGTTAAAATAAATAGATTTATTTTTTTCCCTACAATTTGCATTACTTATTTATTCGTATGTAAAGAAATTATTATTTTATCTTTTCTCAATCATATATTATTCTTAAATTTTAATTTTTATCTTTTAGTCATTAAACTTTTAGTTGATACATATCTAAGAAGACGCGGGTTAATATTCTTATATGATTAAAAAAAAATAGAAAAATAAAAATAGATGTAAAAAAATTTAATCGCCTCACAATAAATTAAAATTAGTTAATAGGGAATGAAAGATCAAGAAATCATTTGAAAATAATAAACAATTCAAACAATTTGTCATTTCTTATACCTAAAAATTAATCTTTACTTGAATTGAGAAATTATTTGAGAATAATAAAATGCTCAATTAATGTGTTATGTATGATACTTATAATCTATTTCTCAATCTTTATTTATCTCATTTAAACTATTTCTGTTAAATTAAATTTAAAATTTATTTCTCATAACATTTGATTTTTTATTTTATTTTTTGTTTATAAAAGTTCAAAAACTTGTTGTGGAAAATAGAGTCAAAAATTACATTTATATTTTAAAAAAATTACAAAAAATAAATAATAATTTAATGTATATTTAATAGGGTAAATTAAATTAAATTACATTTATATTTTTTTTTTAGCTTAGTAAGTGTTTTATTTCGTTGTATATTTAAATTAGTATTAGAGTCTAATTACTCAGTCTTGTCAATAAAATTATATGAGTATTAAATATATGAAAGAAATAAACTTAGATAATTTAAATAATAATACTTCACTATAAATAATAATAGAACAAAATAAAGGTGAGAAATTAAAAAATATAGTAAAAATTTAACCATGAAGGTGAGAAATTAATTTTAAGATTTAATTTAATAAAAATAGTTTAAATGAGAAAAATAAAGATGGAGAAATATATTTTAAGTATCATACAACAAATTAATTGAGTATTATTCTAAAATAATTTCTCCATTCAACTAAAGATTAATTTTATTTTTAGGTGTAAGAAATGAGAAATTGTTTGAATTGTTTATTATTCTCAAATGATTTCTTGATCTTTCATTCCCTATTAATTAATTTTAATTTATTGTGAAGCGATTAGATTTTTTTAACTTAAATATTTATTTTTTTAATTATTTAAGAATAACTTGCGTTTTTTTAAATATGTATCGATTAGAAATTTAATGACTCAAAGATAAAAATTAAAATTTGTTAATAATATCTTAGCAATTTAGGGATAGATAACTTTCTTACATATGAATAAATAATAGGACAAATTGCTGGAAAAAAAATAATCCATTTGTTTCAACTTAAAAAAAGAAAAGAAAAGAAAATTTAAATAATAAATGCATTAATTAAAATTGATAAATATTTCGTTATTTATATAGTGTGAAATAAGTCTTATAAGTATTGTATTAATTACTAAGATCTTACATTAAACTATTAGGGTGTTAAGTTAAAACATACATAGATCTTTAATAATATATATGCAAAATTTCAGGAGAAGTAAGTGAAAATTTTCTTTTAAATAGCTTATTAGTTCAAAAGGGCAATATGATCATTTTGGATAAAAAAGTAACGGCGTTTGTGCTAAATTAACGGATTGAAAAAAATTTGATATCGTTAGTAAAAGTAAGAGAAATTTCTGTAATTATTGAAACTAGAGAGAAGATCTCTATATTTATTAGAAATTTCATGGAAGGTCGTGTAATTTAAACTTAAAAAAATCATTCAAAACCTTGTTTAGTTTTGATTGATTTTATGAAAATTGAGTTTTTTTTCTTTTCTATGTTTTTTTTTAATATAGTAATTTTTTAATATTTTAAATAAATATATATATATATATTTTACTTTTTAGATATAGGTTTTTAGTTTAAGTTATCTAAATATTAAGATTGTATAAAGTAAAAAACATTTAATATTTTCATAATAGTTGGGATTTCTTAACATTTTTACATAGAAATTTTAGCTTGTCATAGAGAAAATATGAACGAGCTAAAATATTTAAGGGCTTAACTAATAAAAAAAAAAATTAAGTCTCTCCTATTATTAAAAATTAAGGAGAAATGTTTCAATAATTTTCCTCTTCAATAACTTCTATGATATTTGGTGTTGTCATAACTAATATTCACAGACGGCGTAAAATATTAAACACACGCAACAAAACAAATCATTGTGTTTACTTTTAGTTTTTTAGTTCATGTTTTTTTTTTTTTTAATGAATATTTTAAAAATTTTAAGTAATATTTTTACTTTTTTCAATACAATTTATTTAGATATATTTAAATAGAAAAATATTTGCAAAAAATTAATAAATATACAAAAATATAAAAAATGTACTAAATTTTTGTTTTATTTATTTTTTTACATTTTTGGTTTCTAGTGAATTTTTTAAATATTATTTTTTTTTCACAGATATTACACTTTTTAAGTATATTTATGTTAGGTGTGTCTAGAAATTAAAAAAAATGCTTGAAATATTAAAAAAATTTATTAAAAATAAAAATAATAAAATTTTCTAAAAACCAAAATCAAACAAGTTGAATATTTTTATCTAATGAAAATACAATAATGATAAATTATGTACCCTTATACTAAATTTTTGAATAAACAAAAAATGCCGCAATATAATAATAATTGGGGGGGGGGGGGGGGGTGGGGTAAGTAACAATTAGGATCTCCTCCTGGCCTATTTTTCTTGACTTTTTACTTGTTGGGTAATTGGGCTCATTTTTAGGCCTAATTTCGATGATCCGAGCCGTTCACATTTTAAGATTTGTGTTCGAACCGTTCATATTTTACAAGTATATATATACTTGTAAAAAATCAAGTTGATCGGATATTAAAAAGTATGTGTTCGAAAAACTGTTTATTAAATTTTTTTAAAAATGGTTTTTAATTCGATGATCCGAACACATACTTTCTGATATCTAATCAATTTGATTTTTTACAGGTATGATATAATCAATAAATCTTAAAATATGAACGGTTCGGATTATAGAAATTGGGTCTAAAAGTGGACCCAATAGCCACGCAAGTAGAAAGTCAAGGAGAAAAGTTAAGGAGGGAATCTTGACTCGGTAAGTAAAGGTGGGCATACGTCACGTCAGGCCAAGTTCAGGTTAGGTCGGGTATTACATAATATGAGATTTTATGTATGCTCAAGTCTGGTTCGATCTTAATATCATCGGGTCTTTACATTTGCTCATGCTCGATCTAAAATTTTTTCTAAATTCTAAGTTTACTCATTGGGTTATATGTTAAAAAAAATTAAAACATTTCATAATTATATTCAATCACACATTATATTTCTTAAAGAAATATATTGACATCATTATAAATAATTTTGTATTAAAAAAATTCAATTATACATCACTACAAATGTAAGTTTTAATAAAATTAACAAAGACAAATTTTAGATCCCAATAAAAAAAATATATTTTAATATATTATAATTAATTAATTAATTTAATGGCTGATAGGGTCGAGTTGGATTAGGTTGAATGTATAAATTCTAAGCCTAACCCATTAATATATCGAAATAAAAATGTTAGTTCAGCTCCGCTCTATAGACTAAAACAACTCGGCCTATAAATTAAAACAACATTTTCGAGCCTTAAAAAAATAGAATTGAACTAGACGAATTAGGCAGGTCAATAAGCTGGCTGATATCCAACCCTAGGGGCAAGTGACAAAATAAGAATATATATATATTTTTTAAGTGCATATCATTTACTTAAAAGATTGATTTTTTTCTCATATTCACACCTTATATTGAGATAATTTAAGGACCCGCAAGGCTTATGAGTTTCGTTTCATTTATTCGAATGGTTTATTTTGTAGGTCTCTCTATGTATGCCATCTATAAAAAAAAATTAATTTAATTCAATAATCGTAATATTTTCATTTTATCACATTTTTCTTCCAAAAAATAGACAACAAATATATTTGTAAAAATAAATCATTTATTTTTCTAGAGACAAACAAGATAAAATGATAAAGTTATGATTATTAGACCAACTTAAAATTTTTCAAGACTATATACATTAAGAGCCTTACAAAATAAACTATTAAAATCATTAAAATGATATTTGTAGTGAACTTCACAGACTCTTTCAATTCAAAAATATTAGAGATTTCAAAAGTTCTATCAAAATTTCTACCAAATATTTCACATGGGTGTGGGACCCACATGAGACTCACATGATGTGAGTCCCACACCAATGTGAGACATTTGGTAAAAATTTTGATAGAACTTTTGGAATCTCTAGTATTATTCTCTTTCAATTTTCTCATATTAAGATGTCAACATCAATAAAAAAAAGTCACATGGGACAATTTGGTAACTCAGTTAGTGCTATTTTGGGAAGGTGGTAAAAATCAGCTTTTTTGCTTTTAACCAAGATTTTTTAGAGTGATTTGGGAAGTTGGTAAAAAGTTGATTTTAACCAAACTTTTTGGAAGTAATTTGACTAAAATACCCTCACTCAACTTCAAAAATTTACATTTCACCCAATCTACCTAAAATACAAATGTTAAGGGTAAATAAGTAATTTTCCAACTAAATTTCCACACTTCCCAAATGGCAAAAAAAACGCCAGCTGCGTTTTGCACAGAAAACGCAAACCATGCATTTTTATGTGATCCCAAAAGAGCCCTTAAAAATTAACTTTTAACTTTTAACTCGTTTTGGGTTACACAATCTCTCATATTTTTTACACAAAAGAATAAAAAAATTAAAAAAAAATCAAAAAATTAATTTTTAACTAACTTTTTAAATCACCCATATATAATATATATATATATATATTTCGCTCCTCTTATTCTTATAGACATTAGTAAGAATTTTGAGTTTTAACATTTTTCTTGTGAAACACTCACCCCCCTCCTGCCTTGCTCTACCGCACTCCCAAAAAGTAACCCAAAAAAAAGACTAGAATCCACGAGCTCCATTGTGCTCTCTCCCCCTCATATAAAATTTTGTTACATCAAGTAGAATTGTGAATATTTTTTAAAGATTTCAAATATTACAAATTTACCTATAATGATATGATATAAGAGTTTGATCCATTATCATTAAATGTGTAATAAATTAAAAGTTAACACATATCTTGACACAACATTATAGGTAGTATTGAAAGTATTTTTTAAAAGACTCAAACATTTTTTTATATATAATATAATAAACGCTATAAACTCACAGTTTTATTCCACAAACTCATTCACAATGATGTGATAAAAGAGTGAAACTTATATTAGTAGATGTATAACTAATCAAAAATTCACACATATAATACCATTTACGAATACAATTGTAATTATTTATTTATTTATTTTATTGTTGTTGTTTTTTTTTTTTTTTAGGTGTTAAATATTTTCCTATATAATATGCTCATCTAATCCCATTCAATCACCGTTTGTTTCACTCAAATGGATCTCGTCACTCTCTTACATCTCTCCCTCCATTGAATTCCTCACTTCATCTTAGGAAGCTTCGTCTTCCTCATGGAGGACAAACCATGGGAATTCAGTTCCATTTCCGTCAAGTTCTTGGCCGATACCATGGACTTTCTCGAGAAAACACTTTCCTATCTCTCCTCTCTCTCCTCTGACCCTCTTTTCTCAACCATTATCACTCTATACACTATACTTCTCCTCTACTTCCCTAAAATTTTCCTGGGAATCGTTTTCTCACCAGTGCTGATCTCAACTGGAATTCTACTACTCACACTTCTCAGATTAGGAGCGATTCAAAGGGTCGAAAAGGAATTCAATTCCACCGAACCAGAACAAACCCATCATCATCATGATTCGACAGTCGAAGATCGCAAATGGGTCTCGATCGAATCAAATTCCGAGTCCAAAACCGAAATGGGTTTGGATCCGAACCCGTTTTACGCCGAATCGTTCGTCGAATGGGACATGAGAGCACCATTAGAGGTGATATACGAAGTATACGAAGGCGAAGAAGACGAACAAAACGACGACGTCTTAGAGGATAAAGAAGAGAGATACCCATCGCTGTTGCTGTACTACCCGGAGTCCGACTCGGATAGTTCGTCGGACTGCGATTTTCCGGTGATCGGAGAGTGGGAGTCGCCGGAGAGACTGTGCTTCAGGTGGGACGAAGAGGACAGAGATGGGTTGATTGAGATTGAACTGGATGATGGGAAGAGAACAAGTGAATTGTTTCATTTCGAAGAAGACAATCTGATTGAGATTGATATATCTCCGGCGAGAATGATGCGTTTTCCGGCGAGAAATGATAAATTTTCCGGCGACGATTGTAGTAATACTAGGAACACAATCAAACACGAATGGGACACAACTCTTTCAGAAGGATAGATCCTACATGTAGTTCTCGTGGGATTTATCCTTTGTAAAAATATTATGTTTATTCTGTGTCTGATTTCTGTGCATTTTTAACTCATTAATTAAAAATGAGATAGGGAAGTAATGTCTTTGGAGGGAGAAAAGAAAAAAAAAAAATTATTTTTTTAGGGTCTTGGGTTTTTTTTGGCGTTTTGGATTTTGATAAATAGACAGAGGGATTACTGTTGTATTACATCATGGGCATGTACATTAGTCACTAAATCCAAGGATTTGAAGTGGATGAGGGGTGGAAAATGACTACATTTTTATCTTTTGTGAAAGAATTATAGGTGGTTTGGCATCTCTTAAATAATCTATGTTTTTATTTTTTTATTATCATATCATTTTTTTACTTTTCTATATATTTTTTTATAAGAACATAAAAAGTATATTTATTTAGACCATCTCAAACAATTCCTTAAACAATTTTTTTGATGTGCCCTTATTGGGAGAAGAGAGTTAAGTAATTATTCAATTCAATTGTATTTGTCAATAGCTCGATTTTAATAGGAAAATGTTATAGCCTCCGTTTGGGAAGTGGGCTGGGCTCTTTGGCTTTTTGGCTTTTTTGGCTTTTTTGGCTATATGAGCCTGGGCTCAAAAACCTGGTTTGGGAAGGGCTCTTGGCTTTTTGGCTTTTTTGACTTTTTTTGTGAGAGAAGAATGTAATGATTATGGGTTGGATGTGATTTTTTGTCTTTTGTGGCTCAAATTGCTATTTTGTCTTTTGTGGCTCATTGAGCCAAATGAGCCCAATGAGCCACTTCCCAAACACACGCATAGTCGAGTATAAAGGCAATTCTAACGTTGTGTTTAGTCAAAAAATTTAAGAAAAAATTTAAAAAGAAAAAAAGAAAAAATAAGTAAAATGTGAATAAAATATATTTATATTTTATATAATTTCACATATTTTTTTCTTTTTAAATCTCTTTTCAAATCTATTAATCAAACACATCGTAACTTATTAGTGGTAAAATAAAATATAAAATGATATAATTACATTAGTTAAGTTTATAATCAAGAATTTATATGTAAAATTTGAAAAAAATTTGACCGATTTGGTTGTCATATATTTGAAAAAAAAAAAAGAACACACATTTTCGAGGTTTATAAATTTGGATTAGACTAATATACTTTTTTCGTCGAGAGACTACTATTTTAGAGAAATTTTGTAACTCTTGATTGTTGGGGTTGGTCTTAGAATTTTGTATTGTTAGATTTTTTTTTAAGTAGTTATTTGTTAAGTTTGATATACTAATCGTACTGATATTTGTAAAAATTGTAAATATTTTTTTAATGATTGACAAAAAAAATTAAATTAATAATTACACATTTGATTAACTTAATTCATATCAATTTAATTTTGCATGAAAATCTGGTATTTATTTTTATTTTTAATAATATTGTAAAAGAGGTGCATGACACACGTTATCATTTTCTATTTGAAAGCTGCTGTGCTATTATTAATGGTCAATTTTCAATCAAGGATGAGGCCGGGCCTTTACCAAATGGTTAATTAATTAGATGGTGACTATGAACATCTTCATTTATTTATTTATTTTTAAAAAAATTTATCCCCTAGGATAGAAATGTTCTTAATGCACTACTACCAGTGGCACCAAATATTAGTTTACATCCTAACACTAGGGTTTGGGTTAACTATGGGGAGCCCAATCTACTATTTTCTTATTAAAAAAATACTATGTATTTTTTTATTTTTTTATTTTTTTTGGGGGGGGGGGGGGAGGGGGGAAGCAAATGGATGATCATTTGTTATAATAATAAAAGATAGACCTTAAAAGAATGCGAGTTCGAGTATACTGACAACGATTTTATTCAAATAAAAGTAGGTCTAAAATGTTTCACAAATAAAGTTTTATACAAAAAATCATTCAAAATCATAATATTGAAATGAAAAAGATAAAAAAAAGATACATAATTGTAAATAAAAATTCTTTAAGAAAATCCTGTTTATATAAATCGGTCGCTCCTTATTAAGTGTATATCTAATTTGTCATCCAAAATTATCCTTCATTGAACTCCCTCAAAACATTTTAGAGTTTGCAAACGCACTTGAATTTCCATAAACAATATCAGATTCAGAGTGCGTGCATACCTCTTTAACCACATATTCATCCAATTTGTGAGCTTAAAATTAAGTGCTAACACTCAATATTGTTTTTCCCTAAAACAAGTTGTCTATCCATTCATCTTTGTGAAGTTATTGGTCTTCCAAATATATCATCTAGTCATGTGGTTACATAATAATAAGAGAATTTGAACATTTTTTTAACAAGAAAAGGAAAAGAAAAGAAAATAATAAACATAATTGCGTGCCATTGGATGGCATACGGCCAAGCTAAACATCATTACTCAATAATTTTAATTTTTGGTTTGATGAGGGATGAAAGAAATACAAGACAATAATGACCACATTTATGTGTAAAAAATTACTTGTTATCTCAACTGTCATCACTTTGTTAGTATAATAAGTTCTTCCATTATGACTTATTATTTGACAACCACACTTTCTCTCCCCCCCCTCCCCCACCCCCTCCCAAAAAAAAGGAGAAAAAAGTAATAACTTCTTTTAAACAATAAATTATGTAAAAGATAACTTAAAAAGCAAAATAAATAAATAAAATAATTTTTTTCAAAATAATGTATTGAAAAACCATTTTACCCTCATTTGGTTGCATATTACCACAAAAGAAGTGAAAAAATAATATAGTCATTTTATCTAAAACTTTAAACAATTAAAAAACGAAACCACATTTGCAGAATTAAATAAACATTAAAAAAATAATTAAAGAGTATTTTCCAAACATAATAAGCTTTTCAGAAAACATCAAAAAAATGAGAAGTATAAAAAATAATTACAAATTCATAAAAGTATAACACTCATTTACACAATCTAGTGCATAAATAACTTGTATTTTCATGATTTTATAATTATTTTTTCAACTTCTCATTTTTTTGATATTTCCTCTAACTTTTTTATTAGCAAATATTTTTTAAAAAAAGTAAAAAATTAAAGAAAAAACTGTAAAAAAAATATTTTCCAAACCAAACCTATGTATATTTTTAAGGAGAAATTACCCACAAGAGGGAATTTGAAAATTTTATTAGATTTGTATAGAAAAGTTTATAATTTTAGTTATTAATAATGATAAATTTATAATTATTTTTTAAGTTTCATATTGATTTGAAATTTTCTCTATTTTTAATTTAATACTACAACATCACATGATAAATAAAATATAATTATTATGGCACTATTGTTAGGGGTAGTTATTATTTATCAAAATGTCCTACAATAAAATTAACACTATAAAAATATTTAAAAAAAAAAAAATACAATTTAACTACTTACACTTTGAACATCATATTTCAATACAAATTAACATAAATAAACTAAAAATTAATTAAAACTCACAAACAAAAGTCAAAATGTCCAAATCATTTATCACTTTGATAAATTTATCAATATCATTACTAGTACCAAATAATCATTCCTCAAATACAAAACATATTTAAAAAGTATCAAAAAAATTCATTATTAAAACAAGGGGCAAATAGATATAAATAAATAAATAAAAAGAAAATCATATAAACTGTGTTTGGTTCATAAATTTAGAAAAAATTTAAAAATAAAAAGAAAAAACATATATAAAAATAAATAAAATATAATTATATTTTATTTATAATTCACATATATTTTTCTTTTCTCTTTACAAATATCTCTCTATACCTATAAACCAACTATAACTTCAACACTTACGAGTATATAAGTCAAATCAATAGGATATGGTCCCGCTGGTTTTATATCACTTTCCTACAGAGTGGACATCCCAGATGATGGGCACACATTAGCCCAATAAGCTCTAGGTTGGTCCAAAGTTTCCAAACTCAGTTCCAATTGATGGGCTAATTTGGGGAGATTCTATTTACGACAAAAAAAAAAATCATTAAATATTTCCTATTTCTAACTACACTCTTTTTAATTATTTAAAATTTTATATTACTCTGAGTATACCATATAATTTTTCCTAAGTTATTCTTAATAAACCCAAATAATAAATAATAATCAAATTAAAAAAGAAAAAGTATTTGAAAAACCTTTCAAACTGATACACAGGAGACACTGACGAAGGACTCCATAATCACAATCACTATTGACAAGTTTCATCTATTTGCCTCTATTTTTTTGTATCTCTTTCTTCTCTTGCTATTTTGCTATAACAATTTGTTGATTACTATGTGTTTGACAATTCTATTGCTGGGTTGCTATTTTAATTTGTTGATTACTGTGTTTGACAAAATGTTTGAATGGAAAAACACTCTACTACCTTGCTTGGCTTACCTCTTTTATTAAATTTGTTTCTATATTTTTTCACAATTTAAGTGTATGTGCATTAAAAAAAAAAAAAAATTAAAATATTAAAAAAAAAATTCACTAAAAAAAAACGGAAAACAAAAAATTCAATTTTCAAAAATAATTTAAACTAGACTGATGGTGTAATGAGTTTTCTTTTATATTGCTATGTATGAGTTTTATTTGATATTTCTACTTTTCTGAATTTGTTATTTCACTGTTAGAAGTTTGAAACTCTTCCATTTTTTGCCTTGGCTAGATTACAGAGAATAGCTATGTTTGTCATGCTATACTGCCAAGGACAACTCAAATTAGGAAAATTTGTAACTTGAAGTGAGAAAAACTTGGGAATAAAATTGGATTGTACACAGCCTTACTTTCTGATCACATTGTTTTGAACCTTCTCCTTTTCTATTTACCTATATATTTTTCTTCTTCTTCTTTTCTCTGCTTTCATTCTTGAAAGTTGTTTTGACATCATAGAATACCTTCAGGAAAATGCATCATGTATTTCAAGTTCTGAAAAGAAGTATTAATGGAGAGTAAGTATCTCAAATCTCAATTGCCAAATACATTGGTATATAGGAGTTAGAGTGACGGTTACTTGATTCGGTAATTATTGTTTGATATACACTTGTCTGCAATTAGATGTTTGCTGGCCGTGACTAGGTACATGAAGTCTCTAAAAAACATTTGAGTATTACTTTTGTGTTCTTAAAGTTGCTCAAGTCTTTTTTATTCAAGTATTAAGAACTGAAAATAGTATAATTCCACCGATTCAATTGAAAAGAATATATCATTCCATTGCAAAGAATTTGATGTAGTTGATTTATTTTACTTACTGTTTTCATGTTTTTTTTTTTTTTTTTTCCTTTTAAATTATATATATGATATATCAATTGTTAATTATTATATAGTTAAAGACCTTTAACTTGTTCCTGATTCATCTAGAACTAATTTTAGTCCTCAATCTTGTTGTTTAAATTGTGAAATTAAATAAATAGATTTATGAAGAAAACAAATTATATACCAAGAACATATACTGATAATTACAACTAAATTTCAACAGAAATATACAAAACAATAAAAGGGTAAAGAGACGAAACCGAAGCCTACACGGAAGCAGTTTCCTTAAAACAGATTTCGCCGCCTCACGGGTCGAGTGCTTGAGGAAACCCGGCGTCTGTCTCCCAGGATACGACGGTCAAAACCAGCTACGGCAGAAGCACTATCTGTCTAGCTTAGCGAACAAAACAATGGCAGCACTCTCTCACAATAGGAACTTTCTGGCAAACTGACTTGTAAAATGGAAGCAAAAATTTCTATATTGAAACTTGACAGGAGGGTCTCAATTTATACATGTATAGGGGAGAGAGGAAGAGCCTCCAGCCTTTAAGGCTAGTCATTAAAACACCAAGCATCCATAGCCCCTTTCCACAAAATGAAAAGTATGGATGCCCAAAGGATTCACACCCTTTAGCCAAGAAAAAAGATTTAAATACTCTTTAAAATCCTATTCATGAATCTAACATCATGAAGCAATTTCTTGGCAATTTCTTATTCAAAACCCAATGGTTTTTGGCTCACTTGGACCCAACACAATAAAAAGTTAGGACCCACTTTAATATTAAATTAAAGTTCCCAAAAATCATTTTTTCCAACAAATCTGTCTTTACTGCTATGGCAAGTGGGTCAACTCTATACTCTGCTCGCTCAATAAAAATTAAAGAAGACAAAGGTTTCAGGTAAGTTGACATTCAGGTTAACATTATGAATGGCCATGTGCCTCAATTTATTTTGGGTGTTGGTGGGTTTGTAGGCGAGAGAGAACATCATAGAGATAAAAAAGATAGAGCTGAAATTAACCATGTCTACAACCAACTTTTCTCATTAGCAATTAATACAATCTATCTTGTCTTAAGGAACTTCAGGGTGCTACCAAATATGCTTGTTTAGAGGTCATTAAGTAAAGGGAAATGTTAGGTTTCATGAAAAAGGGATCATGAAAACTATCATGAAAGGATCTGCACCGTTAGATCATGAAAACCATACCTGATCTAACGATGCAGATCCTTTCATGATGGTTTTCATGATTTTTTTTCATGAAACCTAGCATAACCCTTAAGTAAAATCGTTACTTGTCTTGGCAAGCTAAAAGCAAATGAGATATGTGACAGAATCACTATCTTGTTTTAAGTAGTTATGAATTGTTTTATACCATGTTACATTGACTTAGGTTGGGTGTCTGGTGTAGAAATTTGTCTAAATATCAAATTCATCTAATTTTCATGTTCAAGGACGCTAGGACACGGCTAGAGTTCATATTCATTAAAAAACTTGCTTTGTTTTTATAGGATAAAATGGTGTTAAAAAAGAATGTATATGTAGAGGCATTTTATATTTAGGTATATATATATATATATATTTTATGACGAACTAGTAATTATCCTTGGTTTGGCTTGCCAAGAGAATATTAATCAATTGTCTAAAACTCACATTTAACAAATTATGACTAGTGAAAAGAAGCGCGCAAATTACATACTACAAATTACTTCTTGATACAACACAATTAGTTGATATCATCATCTCTTTTTTAATTTGCTATTTGCTAGATTACAGTTTACAAGTTCAAAGGCAATTTGCTATTTGCTAGATTACATTGTTCTCTTTCGTTGAGAGTAAATTTGAAACAATGTTGTGCAAGTGGAATTATATATAGAATATAGCCTTTGAGTTAATGATAGTATAACCTTCAAGCTGTTTGCCTTTGAGTTAATGATAGTATACCCTTCTAGCCGTTTGCCTTTGAGTTAATGGTAGCACACCCTTCACACTGTTTGCCTTTGCAAAGATCAAGTAATGCCTAGCTTTCTTTTTAGTCCTTTAGAGTAAGTACCATCGCTTTTGTAATTTATTTTTTATTACTGGTTTAATTATTGTTGCCTCTATCCTTTGAAGTATATATATTTTAGCCCTGAAGTGCATCCGAAGGTTTATGGGAAAGCAACTCTAGTTCCAAATATAGAATCAACAAGGTGGACCTCTGTCAAAACAAAATAAGCTTATTTTAAAAATGAGGGCCTATTAAGAGCACAAACAGAAGTCTCCCATTGAACTAATAAATCTCAATTCATTTTTCTTTCATTTTGCTCTCACTTTTTTTTCTTCTTTTTTTTTTGACATGACATAGTCGATTTATCATTGTGAAAACTCCATGGATACTTCAAACGGTATATGTCTTGTTTTCCATGTTTAAACTAAGATGGTTGATGATGCAGGAGAGAGAATGGCGAATTCTTATTGAAAGGAACTTTGATCCCAATCAGCAGCCAGGAAATTCAGCCCCAAAGGCAACTGTGAACTCCAACATCATCATGTTTTTTGGATCTTGAAACCAAACACTCTGGGAACATAACTAACATTACTTGTTGGCATTTCAAGACTGTATTGTAATACTTTCAAATACTGTCTTTGGATATTTTAATTCTTATCTTTTATATTAATACCTTAATATATATATATTGTTCCTTTATATATTATTTTTTTGCTAATCAAGCAGAAGTTACAATGGAAAAAATAACCCCACAAAATATATCTTGTAAGTGTTTGAAAATAAAGAGCCGAACACTTACTGGATATAACATAGACAAGAATTGGCTGCCACAACAATGCAATAAATCAAATAAGTAATAAAATATATTATTTCCTTCCAAATAACTTAAAGAAACACTATCACTTAAGTACTGTGACAAAAAAAGGCCAATCAATGAAGTTGAAACTAACATCAATTTAACATGGACAGACTTCTCAATCAATGTCAATGGTCTCAAATGTTTCTTTTGTAGCAACATTTTCATTCATGATTTCCTTGAAATGAGTAATTCGTTTATCATATGGAGTCTCCCATCCCGCAACACTACTGTAGCAATACCTTCACCAATTACTCGCTATTGGAGGAATAGGGTGGTCCCGCTCCATAAACAACTACAAAACAACAAAAAAACAAAGTTATACATTATTGTTGGTCAATAACAACATAGCAATTGAATTATGGGTATACCTCAACAAAGTAGTTTCCGTTTACGAAACCAATGGATATCTCTCTGTGATTAAGTGGTGGCAATGGGTATGATCTTAGTGGTAGAAATGTAAGGCACTATTGTGTTGAGAAATGGTAAAGGACAATATTATAGGATGATGCAATTAGATGCCCCATATCTGGCATTGTCATTCAATATTTTGTTCATGCTGGTTTTGCATCAAAGTATGTCAAACTATGGGCAAGCTCCTCAATCCTTTTACACGATCCGTAAAGCTTTTTATATAAATCGTTGTAAGTGTGTAACTCCTGTAACAGGTCATGTCTTACTTCAACCCAATGATCTTCACCACGACCAATCAAACCAACAATCGATCTAAATCCACGATGTCCATCAGGACTTACATGATCACATGCTTAATGTATGGCCTTATATACCGCGGGAATGCATCAATGTATGGAAAATGTTGTACTTGTCTTGTTTGGTACACCTACAGAAAAATGTCACTAATTACATTTGACCAAGTAAATAATATTGAACTTAGATTGTATTACAATATCACAAATTCATATACCTTTTCTTTGGTAGCTCATTTTTTTTCTTCATTGACAGATTCTTGTGTACCTTTCTGTTAATGTGATTATGTGAAGGCACTACCATGTCTAGATTCAGCCAATTCAAAAGCACATGGGTTACATCAAGTGGATGCATTAATCTTCCGATGACCATGATATCTTGGATTGGGCTTTAACTCTGGTTCAGTGAGAAATGTGTTATCCGGACTCACAATCTCTCTCAATTTCTTCAAAATCTCAAGTCTTACACTAGTTTCACTAGAAAAAAAAAACTTCTTAAAATACAAGTTAACTCCAATTTATCTTTGTTAGGCAATTTGGCAATAGCAAGTGTCCTCCAATGTGCATGTACTATCTTAAGTGGAATAGGAAGTAATTGTCTGACGTAACAAGCAATCTCATGTGCACAAGGCAAACCATGGGTATGTCAAATGACACAACCACATGCTGAAGAATCAATTCCAATGGATTCTATTCACTTCGTCTCTGCTAATATGTGTTCCAAAGCACATAAAGATACATTACCTTGAAGCTGGACAAATTCAAAAGAAGTAAAATTGTGTTAGACAACTGTCATACGCTTCTGGAATGAAGCCTTGATGGCAGTGTGTTGCAACTCAAGCAAATTATGTATCTTGCTCCAACAAGTTTCAAAACTCCCTTGATTGGATTCAAGTTATTTCTTCAGTGATGAATGTGCACTCTCAGCCCTAATCAAATAACAGTTTTAAAAATCATCAAGTTCATACACAAATAAGTACAAATTGAGTTTATGTAATTGCTAAATTATTTACCTATTCGTCGTAGCATTCCCGTAGTGCATGCATGAATTTGTCCATGATGCAGTAAATTTCTCCTTGTATTGCTTCTCTCGTGTGTTTGGTTCAAATTTCTCCTTGTATTGCTTCAATCATCAACTGCCTCTGGATATGCACTAAACTCTTTGTGCAGTGTGCTAAGGTGTTCATGGTATTCATCTTCAGACAAAGAGAAGATTAACAAATTCCATGAAGAGTTAAACTTTTCCCATGTGTCTTTACTTTCAAACATCTTCTTGCACTTAGCCAACACATTCTTATTTATATGCCATCGACACAACAAGTGTTTGGAACTAGGAAATACCAGATCAATGACATTCATCAATGCAAGCTCTTTATTTGTGACAATAACCCCAGGAAAAATATTCTCATCCATGAGACCACATAATATATTCAAAGCCCATACATAGTTATCGGTACACTCGAACTGTAAATATGCTGAAGCTATTAAAAATGTCATATCTATGGAAGTCACACCTACAATCTTAAGCAAGGGAAGACCATACTTGTTGATCTTATACATACAGTCCATAATCAAGACACGTGGAAACGCATGAAACAAATCCAAACTGAATAGATGAGCCCAAAGGAGGTCAATGACAACCATGGTATTCTGTTCACATCTATGCCATTCAATGTATTCATGTTCTGCTAACTTCCCCAACAATTGTTACATCTGTGATCTTCCGGCCTTCACTTTCACTTTAAATCTATGATGCACATTATAAATTGTTTTCATTGTCGTTACATTCAACAGATTCCTCCGTTTCAATGTAACTAAAATATCTTTTGGTCTCACCATACTCTTAGACATATCCACCAACAATTCATTTTCTTGGTGTGATAATCTCCCCAAATATGAATGCCCCTCAAGATGATCTGTAGCTAGATGATTATGCACTCCATATACTACATGCAACATCCAATCGTTGTTAGTGCTTAACTTCTCACCCTTTAGCAAGAATGGACAATCACACTTTTTGCTCCCAATTATCCTAGCATTCTCATCATGAGAATAAACTTTCACATTCTTTTTCTATCTATACTTTCCACTCCTTTCATACGCTAGTTTAATTCTTGGTGTCCAACAACCGCCACCAGAATCTGAATATTTTACAATTATAACAAAACCATTTTTCTTGCCAACATCACGTGCCCAGTCAATCATTGCTTCTCTATTTTTAAATATCTACATTAAACATATTAGCTTATAGTTAGTACAAATATAAATATAAAGATTAATAAAAGAAGTAATTAGCAATAGTAATCCTACCTCGTATGTGGTAAATTCACTAGCGTAGTTTAACACGCATTCAGCATGCTCCACATTCTCCAAGATGGAATTCTATATAAAACCAACAAAGGAACAAAGTTATATTGTTTGGACATACAAGGTCAAACAAAGGAAAAAAAGTCATATTTTACTCATATTGTTCGGACATACGAAGATGAATAAAGTCATAATGTTCGGACATACAAAGCTGAACATTGTCATGTTGTTCGGCATTGTACAACCGAACAAATTGAATTTGTTTAAACTTTTAGAATCGAACAATAATGACCAAAAACAAGTTGAATATTCACTTTTATGTAAAAAAAATTTGATAAAATGAAACCAAATATTAAAATAATAAATTACAAACTAATATATAAATTTGAATGTAACGAAAACTGATAGATAAACTTAATCTCAATGGAAATTGCAAGAAAATAGATGTACATATTTTTTTTTAACCTCAACCATTGAAATCCAAAAGGTTGGCAGAGTCAAAAGTAATAAATAATAAATGTATCTAATATGGTAGGGCCAAAAGTTCTATTTAGTGGAGTTCATTCAATAAATTATCATCAAAATTACTATGTCAAAATTTTAATTACGTACAAACTTATCAAATTCAACTTTTGTACGATAATTAACCACAAGAATGCTTGTGGAAAAGCAAAAACCAAACTTATAAGTACATAACCATCAGGTACTAACAAGAAAGAGTAGTTTTGAAATAATGTAATATTTAAATGACAATTTTATAACAACTCCAATAATATGTTATTGTTAATCTAGCTATTGAGCCCTTTAATTTTTGTCAAAAAAATGATATAGAAAATAATTGATGGTACAGTACAAAAATTGTGAAACCCCTTCATGTTTTCCAGTAACTTCACAGTTCTAATCACAATTGTCAATTCATAAAATATCTTAATCAGTTAATATTTGGGTTGAACAATATTGCAAAGCTTTGGTGAATAGAAACATGGCCACAGAATAAAATAATTAAGGAATACACAAGAAAAAAATAAACGAAACAATAAAGTTCAACAGAAAGAAAGAGTAAAAGGATAGAAAAAAAAAGAATTTTTTATTAAAAGGTGGCGTAGGATATAGCTCCTTTTTTCTTTTTTCTTTTTTTGTGAAGGATACTAACATGGTCATTGAGTTCAAAGATTATCTCAAAGAATTTTTTATTAAAAGCTGTAATTTTATTTATATGATTGTGAAAATTGAAAGATTTAACATCATAATGGGACATGTGAAAAAATACAGATATTAATAATTATATTTTGATTTTTATACGAATGTTTACCTCCTCTCTGATGGGTTGCTTCAAAAAACTATCTTGATTATCATTTTCATTCATTGTTTGATTGTTCAAACTTTCTTCCAGGGTTTAGAGTTTCAAAATAATAAAAAACAATGATATTAATGATAGGGCAAACTTCATTTTACCCCCTATAGTTTTGGCTATGTGCGGATTACCCCCCTAACATTCGAATATCACCACTAAAACGCACCGTTCACTTTTCCATCCAAGTTAACGGGCTATGTAGTTCAAATGCCCATACAGAGAGTAAATTACATTTTAAGACCAAAATACCCCTAGAACATCTTTAAATTTGTAAAGGCATGCCATGGGCTTCCTTCTTCTCTCTCTAAAATTACAACCCAAAACAAAAACCTAAATTAATTTAAACAACATAATTTCTATCAAAAATTAATGTATATACATGTATATACATATAATCTATAGCTATATATATGCATATATTCAAAGTACCCACAGAAGCAACAAAAATCAACAACGATTTCAAGTCCTCACCTAGATTCATCGGTCGGAATACGGTTCCAGTATCTTCGATCATCAATTCTAGTAATTGCCAACCCGTTTGAAGAAATTGACAAACAAAAGCTTTCCTGTATTCTTATCCAACCACACTTTCTGCACATAACCCAAATCAACAAACCTCCACAATAAATTCACAAGGCTACATTTGATTCAATATAAACAAACTAAGGCCTGTTTGGTTTTAATTTTCGAAGCTAGCATCAATTACATCATTAGATTTGCAGGTATTTTTTATTTTTTATTTTTTCTTCTTGAACTCATTCTTAAATTGAAGAGCAAACCTCATAAATATATAACAGTGAATATATACATTTATATACATTTCATAAAAACTATATTTTTTTTTATATTTGTTTTAATATAGTTTGATCTTAAGTGTCTTAACAGATTTTAGGAACATATATACCTATATATATATGCAATTTGCAGGTATGTGTGTGTGTGTGTGTTAGAGTTGGTAGCATGAAGCTAAATCAAGTGTTTTGTTGAATGGAAGTGGAAATTTGTTGAATGGGTATGAAGGAAGAAGAAGAAGAGAGAGAGAGAGAGAGAGAAGAAGAAGAAGGGTATAACACTTTTGGGTATGATGAAGAATAAGAGAAGGAAGAGAGAGAGAGAGAGAGAAAATGGTATAACTATCAATTTATAACTTCTGTTAACAGAAGTTAATGTGCGTTTTAGTCCACCAACCACAAGGGGGGTTATGTGGTATTTCCAAATGTCAGTGGGGTAATTCGCACCTGGCCCAAACTACAAGGGGGTAAAGTGAAGTTTGCCCTTAATGATAATTGTGAGTTTTGATAGGGTGGATTGGAGTTTTGGAGTGAGAAAGAAGAAGAAGAAGAAGAAGAAGAAGAAGAAGAAATAACTTTGATCTCTTAGGGAAGAAAATGCAGAGATTTGAATAGGAATAATGGATTAGGGTGTACCATGAGAAAAAAAAATTATTTTAGGGTTTAATATGTGTTGTCCTTATTAGTAAATTGTAAGGTAATTCTAGGAGAGAGCTTGACGTCTCAACATAGGATTTTGGTACTAGGTTTATACTTTAAAGGGCAATACAAAACTCGAAAAGATAGTGGGTATCGTAGGACTAGATAGTGGGATTTAAAAAAGGATAAACTAGACACATTTTGGAATAGAATGGTTAAAGAAGGTATTTGAGATTTGGAAGATGATGCTAACACTATGTGGAACTCGATGGCTAATTGTATGAGAAGAATCTCAAGGGAATTTCTTAGAGAGTCGAAAAGAAAGGACTCTAACTTCAGGAAAACTTGGTGGTGGATGGAGGAGGTCCAAGCGGTAATAAAGATGAAAAAAGAGAGCTTTAAAAAATGGCAGAATGATAGAACTGAAGAAAACCTTAAGCGCTACAAAATGGCCAATAAGGAGGTCAAAAAAGTAGTGAGAAAGACTAAGTTGAAAGCCTATGATGACTTATACATTATACTAGATAGTAAGGAGGGAGAGAAAAGGATACACAAATTTGCTAAGATAAGAGAGAGGAAACCAAGAGATTTTAATTAGGTTAAGTGCATCAAAGGTGATGACTTTAAGGTGTTGGTGAAGGATGAAGAGATTAAGGAGAGGTGGAAGAACTATTTTGAGAAGTTGTTAAATAAGGAACATGGAGGTAAGTCAATAGGGGAGGAAGTAGGCGGTAATAAAAAAAGCAAGACTAAAGGTTCTATCATAGGATTTGGGACTTTGAAATGGAGTTTGCACTTAAGAAGATGAAATTGAATAAGGCTTTAGGGCCCGATGATATACCTATTGAAGTGTAGAAATGTTTGGATAAGAAGGGGGTTGTTTGGTTGACTAGGTTATTTAGCAACATTTTGTTGACTAGGAAAATGCACAAGGAGTGGCGAAAAAGTATTTTAATGCCAATATATAAGAATAAAGGAGATGTCTAGAATTGTAACAACTATAGAGGAATTAAGTTAATGTGTTACACAATGAAAGTATGGGAGAAAGTGATGGAACATCGATTGTGAGATATAACAGATGTGTCAAGGAATCAATTTACGATTATGCCTGGTAAGTCAATAATGGAAGCGATCTATCTGTTGAGGAGGGTAATAGAAAAGTATAGAGAAAAGAAAAGAGACATTCATATGGTTTTTATCGATCTTAAGAAAGCATATGATAGAGTACCTCGGGATATAATCTGGTAGGTATTAGAGAAGAAATGTGTGATAAAAGGTTACATTGATGTGATTAGAGATATATATGAAGGTGTGGTGACCACTATCGATCTTAATTCGATCTTAAGTCCTTATGTCCTTATATTAAGTCCTTATCTTTTTGATGTGATTATCGATCTTAAGTCCTTACCTTTTTGCTTTAGTTATAGATGAGTTGACGCGCAATATTCAAGATGATGTGCCATGATGTATACTCTTTGCAGATGATATCGTGTTAGTCAATGAGATTAGAGAAAGAGTTAACGCTAAGTTGGAGATTTGGAGAAAAACACTTGAATCTAAAAAATTTAGGATAAGCAAAACCATGACAAAGTATATAAAGTGTAATTTTAGTAACAGTCACAATGAAAGTAGGGGAGAAGTGAAGATTGAGAACCAAGAACTACCTAAGAGTGAATATTTTTGTTATTTAAGATCGATTATCACAACGACTGGGGAGATTGGAGCGGATATAGTCCACAAAGTTAAGGCGGAGTGGCTTAAGTAGAGGAGTGCATCTGAAGTACTGTACAATAAACAAGTATCCATTAGATTAAAAGGGAAGTTCTATAAATAACAATTAGACCAACAATGTTGTATGGGACGGAATGTTAGGCAACAAAAAAACATGTAGATAAGATGAGTATTGCTGAGATGAGGATGCTAAAGTGGATGTGTGGCAGGACTAGAAAAGACAGAATTAAGAATGAATATATTTGAGAATGGGTAGGAGTAGTACTGATAGAAGATAAATTGAGAGAGAATAGATTGAGATGGTTTGGTCATATACAATAGAGACCAACAGAGGCAGTAATGAAGAGATACGATACAGTGACGGTAGATGGTAGTGTTAGGGAAAGGGGTTGACCTAGATTAACGTAGACTAGTGTAGTAAATAGAGATATGAATCTCCTTAATTTGACTAACAAAATGGCCTTGGATAGAGTTGAGTGGAGAAGAAGAATTCATGCAGCTGACCCTATTTGATAGGACTTAAGAATTGGTTTGGTTTGGATGAGCACATGAAACCAAATCAAAGTTGTGAATCCTAATGTACTGTTTTTGTCATTGATCCTTAGTTGTTTTTATTTTGTAATATATGTTGAAGTTCCAAATTTAAATATCTATCTAATTGTAATTTAGATCCCAACCAAACTCTAAACTTAATTTATTATTATTATTATTATTATTTGCTCAAAGCTAAATTCATGTCCAACTATTAGTAATCTTTGTTAAAAATATAAATAATGTTCATCTTTTCAGTAGCTTAAACCAATATCCAGTACCTCCAAGCATGGAGACTCTCAACCTCTTATATTACGTTTGATTTATTTCACTTATATTATGGTTTATTTATTGGAATAAAAGTGAAATTAAATGGAATGTCATTCTTTAACTTTCTTGCAAAATGACCATTTACTTACAATAAATGGAGAGGCTAGGGATGTAGAATTGGACCCGTGGTGAGAGGGGAAGGAGGAGAGGGGTGACACTGCCACTTGTGTTGGAAGAGTTTTTCGTAATCTTATTAATTAATTATTTTTTTTAGTCTCCATAATTTTGTATTTAATTTTGATTTTTGAAATTCATTAATTTTTGAGTTTGGATTGAATTTGGATTTGCATTTGATTTTGATTTTAGAGGAGAACAATGACAATTTTTTGTTTTATATATATATATATATATAAATTTAAGGATATATAAAAGGTATTTTTGTCATTGAAAATCACTCACTCTCCACATAGGCATGTAGAGACCAAAGCTTGTTACTTTGGACAAAAAAGATGACAGTGCATTTTTGTTAACAAAGCACTATATCTATGTAGTTATTTTCAAATAACCCGAGCATCTTCTGTATATAAATTGAACTAAAATGAAATTTTCCCCTTAAACTTTTAAAATAATTGATGATCAACAATTAATTATAGTGTTTAAATCTCATTACTTTCGGATAGGGATGGTGTTTACACCACATTTTATTTTTTGTCGATTTTTGTCGATTGTGGCCTATTAATTCTGGCCAAATTCGATTATGGTTTGTTGATTGAAATCATAAATTATTTTTAAAGAATAACCTTGACCACATTTGTTTTTATTATTATTGTTTCTATCGATAGACATGCTAATGTGGCATGATATATGTGTTAAGGATGTGACATGATGATATATTAAATGGAGGGCCAAAACATTAGCCATTGCAGCAATTTGAAAGTTAGTTGCCGAGATCAAGGAGCCAAGATCAAATTAAGCACCAAATCTGCAAAGTAGTTCCTATCAAACATGGAATATGGATAATGTTGAGAAAATCGTGGGCTTCGATTATTTCTTTCTCTCATGTAACTGAGCCTATAAATAGGCCAAGAGAGATACAAAGAAAATCATCTACAACCAATCACAAAACGTGATATTCATCTAGGAGTAGTTTAATTTAGCAGTTGTTAGGAGTAGATTAAGTGATAGTTTTCCAACTCCCATTTCTTTCCTTCTATCAATTGTTGTATTTATTCTTTTCTTTGTTCTTGTTACTAGTGGTAAGTACAATCCAATTGAATAAATACATGTTATATTCTGTTCTGTTCTGCTTTGTTTCTTCTTTATTTATTTACCTCCAAGGAAATTCTTAATCTATTTAAGGTATAGAACTCAACTACAAAGCCTATTTATTGTGTTTATTTGATTTATTTAAGTCTGTCGATCAATCACTGCTGATTGGGCTTAAACCAAATTTTTGCAAACATAAATTGGCCCGCCTAATAGGACAATTCTAAGTTAGAGTGATGATGATGAAGAAGTAGACTTATCTTTATGGAATCATGTCTTCAATAGGTATGTTTACATATTATGAATCCATGGATGCAAACTGTCAATGGAGTGACAGTGTTCCCATAAATACAAATTATCAGTGGAATGCCTCACATATCTAAAAATTGTCAGTGCTATGGTGGTGGTTCCACTGCTTATTGTCAATATAATGGCATGACAAATGATGTGAAAAGAATGATTTGGTATTGTGATGATGAAATTTATTAATGTATGAATGAAATTTTAGCCCTAAAAGAAGAAATTAATTATCTTTATAGGTAAAGATTTTAAATAATTTCATCATCTTCGTATTATTTGACGCGAAGAGATTTAAATTAGCATGATAGAAAAATTCATCAACTTCAAGCCAAATTTTTCTAATTGATGAAGAAATTCTATATTGGAAACAAAAATTAGAAGGCGCAATGGCCGATGAAAAATTAAGATATGAAAATAATGTGACTTGTACGGTTAATACACATATTTTTAAAGAGACAATCATTCTTGAAGAGTCAAGGTATATGGTTCGAAGGGTTAGCACACCAAGTCATGAAGATAATAATACACATTTTTTAAAAGAGTAAATCATTCATGAAGAGCCAATGTATGCGGCTCGAAGAATTAGCACACAAAGTCATAAGATAGTATGACTTTGGAGAATTTTCATTGGCCATTAATGACTAAAATTAAAAACAACCCATTCTCTCAAAAAATATTGAGAATTCTGATGATAAAGATTTACTTGGAAGGCATAATATTTTTCCAAATGTTGCAAAAAGGGACACGCCATTAATAGCTAAAAAAGAAGAACAATCGTTTTTCCCAAAAAATGTTTAAAAATATTACAAAATGATGGTGAAAATTCATTTGGGGGGCATGATTTTAAGCCAAAGATGGCTGAAAGTTTTGAACGTGTGGGGGCATGATTTTAAGCTAAAGATGGCTAGAAATTATGAACGCACATTTATTGAATGTGAATTTTTTGACATTGTTCAAAGTGTCACATTTTATGAATTTTTTATAACATTCAATTATGTGAATTTTGGGATCCAACATTCACTTTGGATTTGTGGATCACACCAAAAAATAATTTTCATGATATGGTTTGAAAAACAACAATGGTTAAAAAATGTATCTGTAATGAATTCTCTTTAATTAGTCAAAATGTGGCTAACAGAGATTATTTGTTATGTCACTTGACAGAGCCAAAGGAGTGTTCACCAATCGACAGTAATAGGTTAAAAATTACTATGGATGTAATACAACTCTTCAAGAATTCAAATTGTTTAAACCATAAAATATTTTCTATCGATTATGGTAAACAACCTTATAAATCATTTAATTGGATCTCATTCATCAAACCATTTAAATGAGGGGGCATTGTTTACACCACATTTTATTTTTCTGTCGATTGTGGCCTATTAATTATGGCCAAGTTCGATTATGGCTTATCAATTGAAATCATAAACTATTTTTAAAGGATAACCTTAACCACATTTGTTATTATTATTATTGTTATTATTATTATTATTATTATTATTATTATTATTTATGTCGTTAGACATGACAATGTGGCGTGATAGATGTGTTAAGAACGTGACATGATGCCATATTAAATGGAGGGTGAAAAAGTTAACCATTGCAGCAATTTAAAAGTTAGTTGCTAAGATCAAGAAGGCAAGATCAAATTAAGTACTAAATCTACAAAGTGGTTCCTATCAAACATGGGATATGGATAATGTTGAGGAAATCGTGGCCTTGTTGAGGAAATCATGGGCTTAGATTATCTCTTTCTCTCATGTAGCTGAACTTATAAATAGGCCAAAAGAGATACAAAGAAGATCATTCACAACCATTCATAAAACGTGATATTCATCTAGGAGTAGTTTAAGAGATAGTTTTCCAACTCTCATTTCTTTCCTTTTGTTGATTGCTGTTAGGGGTGCTCGCGAATCATTTTTTGACAGTTTGGATTGTAGTTTGGACTCGCCCGCATGTCTGCAGTTTGAAAAAAAATTGAACCCGCAACCGTCCGCAGTGCGATTTGCGATTTGTGTGGATAGGGTTCGCAAATGTACGGGCAGTTTACGGATTGAGTTTTTTCCTTTAAAAATTTATTTTTGGGATTTTTTTTACCCATTTTTTTAAATATTCTTGATTACAGGAGATTCAACATTATCCTCCATTAAAAATGGTTTACAAAAAATTAGAATAAAAACTAACATATAAAAAAAAAATCACATACTTCATCCGTTCCAAAATATTAGTCCCTTATTCCATTTTTCATTGTCCAAAAATATTAGTCCCTTTTCAAATATTAAAGACTAAAATAATATGAATTTCCTATTTTGCCCTTCTTTTAAATTCATTAACAATACAAAAGTATTATTATAACAATTGATATTTCTCAAAAAAATATACTGTCAGAGGGTAATTTTGGAAAACCAAAATTTTTAAACTTGCAATAATTGTAATATCAAAAAAAGTTGGATTCCCCAAAAGAGACTATTATTTTGGAACGGATGAAGTAACTAGATTTACAAAAAATTAAAGAAATTCTAGTTGAAGAATAAATATTTTAAATAAAGCAGTGTGTAATATATTATTATAATGTTATAATATTATCATAATGACATGAAAAAAAGTGGTTGATTATTGGTGAAGAGTATTACAAAACTTACATTAAAATTTTGACGGTCCAAATTTAAAAAAAAAAAAAAAATGTATACAGATGCCGGCATGTGAGTGCCGGTGCGGGTGCAGGTGCAGGTGCAGGTGCAGGTGCAAGTAAAACCTACGACCTGTTAGCAACCTGCAAAACAGAAAATCCTAACTCGCATCTGATCCTAACGATTCTGTGAAACCGTTGAAATAAATGTGCGCGGTTCGGATTTGGCAGTTTTCACAGGTCGGATAACCCTATACGCAACCCTAATTGCTGTATTTGTTCTTTTCTTTGTTCTTGTTTATGTTCTTGTAACTGGTGGCAAGTGTCAATCCAATTGAATAAATACATATTCTGTTCTGTTCTGCTTTGTTTCTTCTTTATTTATTTACCTTCAAGAAAATTCTTAATTTGTTTAAGGCATATAACTCAACACAAAGCCTAATTTTTTGTGTTTATTAAAAATTTATTTAAGTTCGTTGATCAATCACCGTCGATTGGGCTCACACCAAATTTTTGTTAACAGATGGCAACGGGTCTGATTTTTTCAAGTTTTGCTCACAAATTCTCTACTTTAAACTCAACAATTTTAACGATACGATTTTATACTTTACCCTAATTTTGATAGTTTTGACTTACACTCTTATACTTTACCTTACCTTATCAATGTTGTCCCATACTTTTTTTATTTTTTATTTTTTATTTTAGTTAAAACCGAATTGGAACAAATATAATCCGGTCATTTAATTTTGCTATTCCTACTCTTTGATAATTATAACATTTGTAATTTGTATGTAATTAATTTTGGTTAAATTAGCCTGAATTCACCAATTAAGATAAATGAAACAAAAGATGAAAATAATCACGATCATTTCAAAATAAATAAAAGATCTATGATATTAGACACATAAACCCTACATGTGGTCCACAAGGTTCACCTATCGGAACCTTCCCTCAAGTCGGCAAGAATCCTTTCTCTAGGTCCAAAAAAGGTTGACTTTTATTTTTATTTATTACTTTTTTTAATATATATATATGACTTTTATTTTTATTTATTACTTTTTTTAATATATATATGACTTTTATTTTTATTTATTACTTTTTTTAAATATATATATATATTTGTGTTTGCACCAAATTCTCTTATACAAGTTTGTTGACAGACTAAGGTGCTTAGAAATGGCATAAGTGGTAAGTGACACATGATTTTAAGAAAAATTACAAATCGGTGGGACAGTAAAAAAAAATTATTACACCATAGACATAAGATTTTTAAGTACCATTCTGACATATAGGGAATACTTGCACCAACACAAGAAATTTGTACCATGATGAAAATGCAAATATTTCTTTACTGTCCCATTGATTTGTAATTTTCTTATGATTCTTCATGAAAAAAAACATGTGTCAGATAAGTCGTGATGTCAATGTAGTAGTTAAAGCCAGATTACCAAAATTAAAGCACATGGTCTAGAAGAAAGAGGCAATTGCAAGCAGTTGTATTAAAGGCAATGTACAGTGACAAGTGACAAATCCTTAACTTAGGAGGTAGTTATGAACATCATCTTCAACTCATAAATCTGGAGATGAGTAAAAAAATTGTGAATCCATACCAATCCACACCATTCTGGAAGCTCCTGGAAGTCAAGATTGGAGGCTAACCAAATCTGGAAAGTGCTGGAGGGAAGCTTTAAGAGAGGTTAAGAACAGTGGCTGCCAACTGACAAGCTCTAAAAAGAAACGACTGCCAACCCGAGTGTTCACATTTCACAGCTGTGTGTATAAATAGAGAGGGAGGGGGAAGCTCATTTGGATTAGAAATTTGAGAGAGAGAGAGAGAGAGAGAGAGAGAGAGCTATGAGTTGAGAGAGAAAACTTCGTCTCCTCCATTGTTTGTAAATTGCTCTGTTTTAGTGAGATTCTCATTTCTGCTCTATGGATGTAGGCTATCAGCTGAACCACATAAATTTCTGTGTCTTTATGTGTGTGTGATTGTATTCTGGGTGCCCTTAATCCTAACAAATGGTATCAGAGTCTGGTTGGGCAAATTTTCAGTGAAACAAGGGCGTTGTTTCAGAATTGCCCACAATTCAAAGTGGTCGGAATCCACTTTTGATCACACCAAGTTGAAACTCTTGACGAGATAAGCACACAAGAAGAAATCGTATCGAAAAACGATGACGTCCCAGCAGAACCGAACGCTGACGTCACCTTGACCTAGGTTGCTGATGTCACGCCGCCGATTACTTACGTCATTCACTTGAAACTGAGCCGTGCCATCGCTGACTACTACGTGTCAGTGCCACATCAGCGCTACGTGTCGCCAGATCAACACCACATACCAGAACCACGTCAGCACCCATCAGAGCCACTTGGCTGCCATGTCAGCAGCCCAGGCCTATCGGGTTGACCCAACTTAACTGTGATTCGACCGACCCAACTTAAAAGGCGAAAGAGTGATCTGGTGTTACACGACTAAGTTGCAGCCGTTGATATGATTTGTCAAGATTGTTTTCGCTAGATCTGAGTGATTTGAAGTTCGATTTTGACGATCCAATAGTGCTTTCCAACTACTTGGAGTATTTCAGACACATATGTAATTGTCAGATTTTCAAATAAGAGCTTCTGTAAAAAGAAAGTAGACGATGAAGGAATCCACATCAACTTCAAGATCCATGATCAACTTGAATGTTTCCAATTATGCAATCTGGAAGCCCCGGATGGAAGATATTCTATACTACAAAGATCTCTTTGACTTGATTAAGATTCGAGGAGTCAAACCAACAGATGAGAATGATGATGAATGGAAGAAGAAGAAGAACAGGAAGACTGTTGGTCAGATCAGACAATGGATAGACCACAGTGTGTTCCATCATGTTGCCTAGAAGACAGATGCCCATGCCCTCTGGATAAAGTTAGAAGGTATGTACCAGGCAAGGGCCACTCGGAATAAAGCCTTGGTGATGAGAAGGCTTGTAAACCTGAAGTTGAAGAATGGTGTGTCTGTCGTTGAACACACTAGTGAATTCCAGAATCTGGTAAATTAGCTTACAACCGTCAGGATGTCCTTGGATGACAAAATGCAAGCCCTACTACTGTTCAGTTCCTTACCCTACAGTTGAGAGACGTTGGCGGTTTCTTTTAGCAACTCTACACCAAAAGGGAAGCTGACCATAAGCATGGTCACAGATGCCATAGTCAATATAAAGGCAAGGAAGAAAGACGTGAAAGGTAATCAGTCCCATGCCATTGTCACAGAAGATAGAGGCAAAGACAGAGGTAGAGGAAAAGGCAGAGGAAAAAACAAGAGCAGAGGCAGATGGAACAACAAGAGTAAATCCAGAGACAACAAAGGTCAAGGAAACTCTAGCTTCACTTACTTTCACTATGGCCAGAAGTATCACAAAAAGATGAACTGCCTAAGCTGGAAAGATAAAGGCCAAAACAATAAATCAAAGGAAGATGAGAACACGATAGCCACGATAGCCACGATAGCTGATTAAATACTTCTTGCAGTTAGTGAAGAGGTGGATTGCCTTCACGTGGCTGACTACAATTATACAGAATAGGTGATAGACACAATTGCATCCTATCACGCCACTTCTCGCAGAGAACTCTTTAGCTTGTACAACGTTGGAGATTTTGGCATTGTTCAAATGGAAAATTCTAGCTATTCGAAGATTATGGCTATTAGAGACATCAGCATTCGGATTAATGTCGAATACAAGCTGGTTCTCAAGGATGTGAGGCATGTTCTAGATTTGCGCCTCAATCTTATCTCTAGAAGTGCCCTGGACTGACAGGGCTATACAAGTACATTTGGTAATGGCCATTGGAAGCTAACAGGAGGAGCTTTGACAATCACCAGAGGAGAAGTGTTTTCCACACTGTACAATAGAAGACAAACGAAGATCTATACATGGAGTCTCAATGCAATAAAAGACAAAGAGTCACCAGACTTATAACACAGAAGACTGGCTCACATAAGTGAGAAGGGATTACATCTGTTAGCAAAGCAATCTAGGATACCCTTATCCAAGGGTAGTGCTCTTAAGCCATGTGATCATTGCCTATATAGCAAGCAACATCAAGTATCCTTCAGTTCAACGAGCAAGAGAAAGTCAGAATTAATCAACTTGGCCTACTCAAATGTTTGTGGCTCCATCGAAGTGGAGTCACTTGGTAGCTGCAAGTATTTTCTGACTTTCATTGATGATGCGTCAAGAAAGTTGTGGGTATATTTCTTGAAAACAAAGGATGAGGTATTTCAATACTTTCAGGAGTTCCATGCAATGATAGAAAAAGAGAATAGGAATAAGTTAAAGCGTTTTCGCACAAACAATGGTGGCGAGTACACTTTCAATGCTTTCAAAACATATTATGCCAGTAGATATATCTGACATGAGATAACAGCTCCTTGTCCCCCACAACACAATAGTGTGGAAGAGAAGATGAACCATACTATTGTAAAGAGAGTTAGATGCATGCTCAGAATGGAAAAGTTGCCAAAGTCAATCTGGGCTAAAGTCGCCCGTACAGCCTATTATCTCGTCAACAGGTTGCCTTCAATCTCGTTAAATTTTGCAATACCTAAAGAAGTCTGGTCCAGAAAAAAGGTATCATATTCTTACTTAAAAGGTTCCAAGGCGTTCGCATAGATCTCAAAGGAAAATTGATAGAAGCTTGATGACAAGTTCACTCCATACATATTTGTGGGCTATTAAGACCATCTCCAACGGAGAACCAAATCCAGCATCAAATTCAAAATTTGATGAAAAACTCACTTTTTTGAGCTCCAACGGTTTCATCAAATCGATACAAAATCGGGAATTCAGCAAATCTGGTATCAAAATGAGAACACGCGAAGCATTTCAGCAAAACACTGTTCCTGACCGTTGGGAATTACGAACCGGTTGACCAACCGGTCGCCCCGGAAAAAAGTTCAAAAGGTTCACTTTTCGGTTCAAACCAGTCAAAAAAAAAAAAAAAAAAAAAATTTTTGCCTAGGTGGTCGACCACTCGGTCGACCACCCAGAAGTTCAAAAAGTTCAGAACAAAGGGTTCAAACCAGTAAAAAAAAAAAAAAAAAAAAAAAAATTTGGCCTTTACCGGTTGACCGGCGCAAATTTGATGCAACAAATTTGATGCAACACCGTTGGAGCGCGACGTACCAAATTGAGGAAATCACCCTTTTTCGCATCAGATTTGATGAAAAAAAAGGTTAACCGTTGGAGATGCTCTAAGATGCAGCATTTGGGTACAAGTTGTAGGACCCAGTGAACAAGAAGATGTTCAGGAGCAGAGATGTTATGTTCTAAGAAGATCAGACTATAGTAGATTTTGAGAAGTTTGCAAACTCTAGAGTTGTCGTCACTCCAGACTTATTTCCATTTCCCGAACCATTACAACATACTAGATCTGATGTGGTGCAAACATAAGTGCCAAAGTTGTAAGATCCAATGCTAGAAGTTGAGGATCAAAAGGAAGAAGATAAAAAACTAGATAAAGAGGGTGTTGAGCAGGGGGAGCAACCCTCTCCACCAGAAGCAACAGGACCTCAGTTGCGAAGATCAGAAAGAATTTCTGTGCCATCAACCAAATATCCTGCTTCTCAGTATATTCTAATTACTCATGAGGGGGAGCCTGAGAGTTTTTCAAAAGTAAAGAGTCATACAGAGAAAGATTGCTAGATGTAAGCCATGAAGGAGGAGATGAGTTATTTGCAAAAAAAACCACACTTATGAGCTTGTTCCACTTCCAAGAGGCAGGAAAGTTTTGAAGAACAAATGAGTGTACAAGTTGAAGAAAGATGGCAGCGAAAAACTACTACAGCATAAAGCTTGCTTGATGGTCAAAGGTTTTGGGTAGAAGAAGGGAATTAACTTTAATGAGATCATTTCCACAATTGTGAAGATAACTTCCATTCGAGTAGCTTTGGGATTAGTAGCTCGCTTGAATCTGGAGGTAGAACAGATGGATGTCAAGACTGCTTTTCTCCATGGTGATTTGGAGGAAGAGATCTACATGGAGTATCCAGAAGGATTTGAACTTAAAGGGAAAGAAAATCTAGTCTGCAAACTGAAGAAGAGTCTTTATGGCCTAAAGCAGGTGCTAAAACAATGGTACAAAAAGTTTGATTTATTTATGGTGGTTCACGAGTACACGAAAAAGGTAGCAGACCGGTGTGTATACTTCTGAAGGTTTTCAGATGGAAACTTCATCATCCTATTGTTGTATGCCGATGATATGTTGATCATCGAACAAGATATTACTATGATCAACAAGTTAAAAAAAGATTTGTTGCAGTACTTTGACATAAAAAATTTAGGCCCAGCACAGCTAATTTTAGGCATGAAGATTGTTCGTGACAAGAAAGCTAAAACGATATGGTTGTCACAGGAGAAATATGTTGAACGGATAATTGAAAGGTTCAACATGAAGGATGCCAAACCAGTCAGTACACCATTGGCCAACCATTTCAAGGTGACAAAGCGTTCGTGTCCCATAACCAATTCTGAAAGAAAAGAAATTGAGGCAATTCCTTATTCTTCCGCAGTATGAAGTTTGATGTATGTAATGGTGTGTACTCGGCCAAATATAGCTCACGTAGTTGGCATTGTGAGAAAATTCCTCACCAATCCAGGAAAGGAGCATTGAGAGGCAGTCAAATGGATTCTTCAGTACTTGAAGGGAACTTCAAAGATATGTCTATGTTTTGAGGGAGCTGAACAAATTTTAGAGGGTTTTACAGATGTTGATATGGCGGGTGATCTTAATGGTAGAAAATCTACATTAGGATTTCTATTCACTTTTGCAGGGGGAGCTGTTTTATGGCAGTCCAAACTATAAAAATGTATTGCTTTGTCCACAACAGAAGTAGAGCACATTGATGCCGCAGATGCTAGAAATAAAATGTTATGGTTGAAGCGGTTTCTCCAAGAATTGGGTTTATAGTAGGAAGAGTACAAAGTACATTGTGATAGTTAGAGTGCCATTGATTAGAGCAAGAATTCCATTGTAACGACCCTCGTTACCGATTACTGATTATCGCTAAATTGAACTGATAATGATTGATTATCGAATTAATTGAAGTATTGAATAGATCGATTGAAAGTGAAATTTGAAATTGAATGAGTGTACCTATTGAATTGCATATTGTGTCTGTTTGAGTATATGATTTATCGGTATGCATTTATATGTTTAGATTGCTAATTGAAGGCCTTATCGGCGGCCGATTTAGAAACCGTTTAGTGTTTTGTGATCATTAGAATATTTGTGATTTAATGATATAATTGTCTGAAAATTGATTAGGGATGATTAAACTACATTAAAATAAGTTAATTGCCAAGTTCCACTTAATTACGAAACCGCCATTACAGTGGACCATTGTTTAATCTATCACTAGAGCCTATGCACTTAGAATCAATATTTCCTCAGCCTCCTTGTTGCCTCACCACCGAAATTTGAACAAGAGAGAAGTGAGAGAGGAGAGTTAAGAGAGACATTGAGTGTTCTTGAGGGCTTGACTAGAAGACTTGAAGATTGAAGTGTATGTGCATAAATTGAGCTTGCTAGACTTGAAATCAAAACTCTAGGTAAGAAAATCCATGTTCTTCTTGTTGTTTTGAGCTGCATTTTGCATGTTCTAGGCTCCATTGTAGCATCAAGCCATGAAATAGTGCATAGGGGTTGAAATAGAGCATAAATGTTGCATGCATGTTGAATTTGTTGATTCTTGAGGTTGAATCCATGGTCCATTGGTGCATGCAAGCTTACATTCATATCAAGACCATGTTTTCAGTTTGTTTTCCAGCTTTTGAGCTCAATTGAACAAGATTTAAAGCTTGATTTTGGTTTAAAGATCATGCATCTCACATTTTGAAAATATTCTTGAAAATGGTTTGAAATTGGCTTCAATTGATCAACCCTTGGCCCTTGCATGTACAAAATAACTTTTGAAACTTGTAATACATTGAGTTGAAAGTGTTTTTCCAGAATTTGGGGCCAAGAGGATGAGATTTGAGTGTTTGAATACTTGGTTCGAACTTGGGAGACAAATCTGGAAATCCCAGATTTTGCTTCCTCGCTCGAGCGAAGGATTCCTCGCTCGAGCGAGCCCTTGTTTTTCCAGCTCGCTTGAGCGAGCATCGAGCGTGGCATCGCGCGAAAAAAATGAGCATCCAGTACTTTTTCTGAGCACAGATCGCTCGAGCGAAGGGAGGCTCGCTCGAGCGAAGCCTTTGATTTTTGGAGCTCGCTCGAGCGAAGGTAGGCTCGCTCGAGCGAGGTGCCTATTTCCAGCAAGTTTTGAAAAATGCCTTCCAAGTGTAATTTTGCATCCTCATCTCATCCTAGGCATTCTTAGGCCTAGTTTAAGACACCTTAATGAGGATTTAGACATAGAACACACCGAGGCATATTAGGAAGTTAATTATTGTACTTCCCCAACTGTTAAACTTAGTGTGTGTTCAATTGTTTAATTGTTTAGGGTTGGCTCTCGGGGACACGCTCTAGCTGCTATTAGCCCAATCTCTGTGAGTAACAGATTGTGTAAAGATATGTTCAAAATGATTATCTTTTGAATACTGAACTGAAATGTTTATTGAACTGATATTGTTTAATGAATGAATGTATGTCCTGTATTTCAAATTGTATTGTGGCATCCTTAGCACCCATTGTTATTGACTGATACAGAGCTCTGTCGGTTTCCTCGTGGAACCATATTGTTATTGATTGATGGCCATCACTATTGTTGGGTCTGTCAAGGCCCGGTCCTTTTGGACCTATTGTTTATAGGCTAATGGATGTACCACATATGACTGATTGATTGAAAGACTGATTGATTGAACTATTGATTGACTGAAATACTGAAAGATCGAAATACTGTTAAATGAATTGATTTCATTATTGTAAGGACATTCATTCATAACCCCTTTACACATTATGTTATTCATTGGGCTTTAGCTCACTGTTTATATATATATGTAGGTTCTCAGCAGCCTGACCGGAGCTAGGAGCGTGGGATTGGTCCCCAGTTTTGTCAAGCCAGCCTATGTGCCTCATGCGAGGTTCCGTGTTGCCATGCTATGGCTTTGGGGTCTTTTGTATTTCCCCTGACTGTCTCACTGTTTTGTACTGTTGTGGGACTATTGTATAGACTGTTACTGTTTACTGTACTGTCCTAGGGGTTAAGTCCCTGTTTTCACCGACTGTTATGGATATGTATATAAATGTATGACGTATTGTACTGTACTGTTTTATGTGCATGTGAATGAAAAACTTTTTGGCATACAGATTGTCACAGCTCATTGGACACTATTCATTTATTGTTTTGGCTTCCGCCAGGCCCTGAACTCTGTTATATTGTATGATTGTTAAGCAGGCCTTTGGTAATCACGGATTACTGGCCAGTTACGGTGCTAAACCCATAGGGCCGGGTTTGGGTCGTGACAGAGTGGTATCAGAGCGATACTTAACCACGAGTTATACCGCACACACGTGTTCAAATGAGCTATAGAGTGTCCTAGAAAAGTGATTAGGACATTGCATTAACATGAAAAATGTGTGCTTATGATTGATTGATTACATGCTAAAAAGGTTAAACTGATTAAGTGTATAACTGCTTATGTTATAATTGTTATAACTGTCATAACTGTTTATAGTGAAATGGATAACACAACTGCAAATGAACCTGGGTCTTCATCAACTGAGGCCAGAATGGCCAGACTTGAACTAATGATGGGACTGATAATTGAAAGGCTAGATCAACAACAACAGAATCCACAGCCCCCACCTCCTCCTCCTCCCCCGGTGCAACCGGAACAGAATGTACAGAATGTGAATGCTAATGAGGAGGATATTATTGCATTGACTCATAAGTTCAGCAAGCTGAAACCGCCGTCCTTTCAGGGAGGCTTAGAACCGCTACAGGCTGAAGCGTGGGTTCTTGAAACAGAAAAGTTGTTTGAAGTATTTCCGTGTTCCGAAGCCAACAAGGTATTGCTAGCAACCTTCACCTTACAGGAAGAAGCAAGAAGGTGGTGGATGTTGACTCGGGATGCAAATGCTATCATGACTTGGGCTCAGTTCAAAGAGTCCTTCTTTGAAAAGTACTTTCCCCAGTGCATCCATGACAGAAAGGTGACTGAGTTTGAGCAATTGAAACAGGGCAAAATGTCTGTTGCCGAATATGAAAAGAAATTCACTGAACTTGCCAGGTATGCACCACACATGGTAGATACCGACTATAAGAAGGCCAGGAGGTTTGAAGGTGGCCTTAATGTTGCTATACTGGACCGAATCAATGTTTTGAAAATGCCGACTTTTGTGGGTGTTCTTGATCGGGCGTTAATGGCCGAATCGAATATTGCAGCTGTGAAACAGTCTGAAACACCAACAACGGAGTGGCAAGGCAAAAGGCAAGGGTTCAAGTTTAAGAAAGGCAAGCATAGCTCATCGAATAAGAAACAGAATACGGGGTCAATGTCTAGCCCCAGCCAAGGGAGTGGGTTCACTCCACCTTGCTCTGTGTGTGGCAACAAACATAAAGGGGTTTGCTATCAGCTTTCTGGAGCTTGTTTCAAGTGTGGCAAGGTGGGCCACAAGATTAAAGACTGCCCCTCTAACCCGCAACCAAGTAACAAAGCTGCACCAAGCGCAGCAGCATCAACTGCAACACCAAAACCGAACTCCAAAGCTACCGGGAAAGAGCCTATGAGACAGGGCCGAGTGTTCGCCCTAGTACCGGGAGACGTGCAAAACACTGAGACTGTTGTGTCAGGTATCCTCTCTATTTGTACTCAGAATGCATATGTATTGATTGATTCGGGGTCTACACATTCTTATGTGTCGTATGCTTTTCGAGAAAATTGAATAGACCCTTAGAACCCATGAATTATCTGCTAGCTGTATCATCACCTGTTGGGGGATCCATGACATGTGCATATATGTATCCTGCTTGTGAAATCATTGTTGGGGATGCACATTTGTTTATTGATTTACTGCCACTGAATATTGATCATTTTGATGTGATATTGGGGATGGATTGGTTACAAAAATATCATGCTAGTATTGACTGTGTGACTAAGCAAGTTGTTTTCCGTCCACCTGGTTTGCCTGAATTTGTATTTAGTGGAGCTGGAGTAGTACCTCCCCCGTACTTGATTTCATCTGTGAAAGCCATGAAACTGATTAGAAAGGGGTGTAAAGGGTATTTCTGTTCTATATTGACTGTGTCTACTGACAGTGTTAACACTGATGTGAATTGCATTCCTATAGTCAGAGAATTCCCAGATGTGTTTCCAGATGATCTGCCAGGGGATTTGATTGACAGGGAGATTGAATTTACAGTTGATGTGATTCCGGGAACACAGCCAGTGTCCAAAGCTCCCTATAGAATGGCTCCAACTGAACTGAAGGAATTGAAAGTACAATTGCAGGAACTGCTAGACAAGAAGTTTATCAGGCCCAGTACTTCACCGTGGGGTGCACCTGTTTTGTTTGTGAAGAAGAAAGATGGCTCACTGAGACTGTGCATTGATTACCGTGAATTGAACAAGGTAACTGTAAAGAATAAGTATCCCTTACCGCGTATTGATGACTTATTTGATCAGTTACAGGGTGCACAAGTGTTTTCCAAAATTGATCTCAGATCGGGGTATCATCAACTGAAGGTAAAACCGGAAGATATTGCTAAAACTGCTTTTAGAACGAGGTATGGACATTATGAATTTTTAGTTATGCCATTTGGAGTCACGAATGCCCCAGCTGCATTTATGGACCTTATGAACAGAATTTTCAAACCATACCTTGATGATTTTATTGTGGCGTTCATTGATGACATATTGATATATTCTAGAACTGTAGAAGAACATGAACAGCATTTGAGACTTGCCTTACAGACTTTAAGAGAACAGAAACTGTATGCTAAACTGTCTAAATGTGAATTTTGGCTTGATCATGTGATGTTTTTGGGACATGTTGTTAGCAAAGACGGGATTTCTGTTGATCCGCAGAAAATTGAAGCTGTAGTGAACTGGCCTAGACCAACAAACGTGACTGAAGTCCGAAGCTTTTTGGGATTGGCTGGATATTACAGAAGATTTGTTAAAGACTTCTCCAAAATTGCCTTACCATTGACTCAATTGACTCAGAAGGGGACATCATTTAACTGGACTGACCAAAGAGAATCGGCATTTCAAGAATTGAAAACCCGACTTGTGACTGCACCGATTCTGACCTTACCTTCAGGTACGGATGGGTATACTGTATTTAGTGATGCTTCTCATAAAGGTTTGGGGTGTGTTTTAATGCAGAATGGGAGAGTTATTGCTTATGCTTCCCGACAGTTGAGACCGCACGAAAAGAACTACCCAACACATGATTTGGAGCTTGCTGCAGTGGTATTTGCCTTAAAAATTTGGCGTCACTATTTGTATGGGGCAACATGTGAAGTGTATACCGACCACAAGAGTTTGAAATATTTCTTCACTCAGAAAGAACTGAATATGAGACAGCGGAGATGGCTGGAATTGATTAAAGATTATGATTTACAGATTTTGTATCATCCGGGAAAAGCCAACACTGTTGCCGATGCATTGAGCCGAAAGTCAATTGCCAACTTAGCTTGTTTGCTCACCGGGCAGAAAGAATTGCTGTATGATCTTGAAAAATCTGAAATTGAAGTTGTTCTGAGAGAACAAAGTGGAGCAATAGCTGCCATTACTGCTCAACCAGCCTTGATTGAGGAAGTTAAAGAGAAACAGCAACTGGATGACTTTTTGAAAAAGATCATCGAAGAAAGAGAGTCTAAGCCGAGACCGGGGTTCAAATTTGAGAACAATGTATTGAAATTTCAAGATAGACTGTGTGTACCGAATGACAGTGAATTGAAAAGAAGAATTCTGCAAGAGGGCCACAATTCCAAATTGTCTATCCACCCGGGAAATACGAAAATGTACCAAGATCTGAAACAGAATTTCTGGTGGCCGGGAATGAAGAAAGAGATTGCCAATTTTGTATCAAAGTGTCTTCATTGCCAACAAGTCAAAGTTGAACATCAACGACCTGCTGGATTACTGCAACCCTTATCCATACCAGAGTGGAAATGGGAGCATATCACGATGGATTTCATTGTTGGATTACCTCGCTCCAGGAAAGGTATGGACTCTATTTGGGTTATTGTTGATAGACTGACTAAATCTGCACATTTCCTACCTGTCAAGACGACTTATAATGCAGACAAATTAGCTGTTATCTATATTGATGAGATTGTGAGATTGCATGGAGTGCCTGTGTCTATTATTTCTGACAGGGATTCGAAATTTACATCGAGGTTTTGGCAGAGCCTACAAACTGCATTGGGTACTGAATTGAGGCTGAGTAGTGCCTATCATCCTCAGACGGATGGACAGTCAGAAAGGACCATCCAAACTTTAGAGGATCTGCTGAGAATGTGTGTTCTTGACTTTCAGGGGAATTGGGAAAGTCATTTGCCGTTGGCTGAATTCGCCTACAACAACAGCTACCATTCGAGTATTGGAATGGCGCCTTTCGAGGCATTGTATGGCAGAAAGTGTAGATCTCCAATCTGCTGGGCAGAAGTTGGAGATGGGCCTTTGCTTGGGCCCGAGATTGTATATGAAACGACTGAGAAAGTGAAATTGATACAGCAGAGACTGAAAACTGCACAGAGTAGACAGAAAAGTTATGCAGATGTCAGAAGACGGGATAGAGAATATGAAGTGGGTGATCACGTGTTTGTGAAAGTGACACCAATGAAAGGCCAGACTCGTTTTGGAGTCAAGGGTAAGTTAGCGCCGAGGTATGTCGGACCGTATGAAATTATTGAGAAAATCAATCCGGTGGCGTATCAAGTTGCGCTTCCTCCTGAAATGGAGCATATGCACAACGTCTTCCACATTTCGATGCTGAGAGACTATCTTCGAGATCCGTTTCATGTGATTGAGCCTACTCGCATAGTGTTAAGTGACGACTACACTTATGAGGAACGGCCTATACAGATTGTAAACAGACGGATCAAGAAACTGAGGAACAAAGAGATTCCGTTAGTGAAAGTGGATTGGCAGAATCATGGTGGTGCGTATGCCACTTGGGAAAGGGAAGATGATATGATGAGAAGATATCCTGATTTGTTCCCATTGGATCCTGCTTTCTTTCAGAATGAAGGTAACCCGAGTTTAGAGGACTAAACTCTTTATAAGGAGGGGAGACTGTAACGACCCTCGTTACCGATTACTGATTATCGCTAAATTGAACTGATAATGATTGATTATCGAATTAATTGAAGTATTGAATAGATCGATTGAAAGTGAAATTTGAAATTGAATGAGTGTACCTATTGAATTGCATATTGTGTCTGTTTGAGTATATGATTTATCGGTATGCATTTATATGTTTAGATTGCTAATTGAAGGCCTTATCGGCGGCCGATTTAGAAACCGTTTAGTGTTTTGTGATCATTAGAATATTTGTGATTTAATGATATAATTGTCTGAAAATTGATTAGGGGTGATTAAACTACATTAAAATAAGTTAATTGCCAAGTTCCACTTAATTACGAAACCGCCATTACAGTGGACCATTGTTTAATCTATCACTAGAGCCTATGCACTTAGAATCAATATTTCCTCAGCCTCCTTGTTGCCTCACCACCGAAATTTGAACAAGAGAGAAGTGAGAGAGGAGAGTTAAGAGAGACATTGAGTGTTCTTGAGGGCTTGACTAGAAGACTTGAAGATTGAAGTGTATGTGCATAAATTGAGCTTGCTAGACTTGAAATCAAAACTCTAGGTAAGAAAATCCATGTTCTTCTTGTTGTTTTGAGCTGCATTTTGCATGTTCTAGGCTCCATTGTAGCATCAAGCCATGAAATAGTGCATAGGGGTTGAAATAGAGCATAAATGTTGCATGCATGTTGAATTTGTTGATTCTTGAGGTTGAATCCATGGTCCATTGGTGCATGCAAGCTTACATTCATATCAAGACCATGTTTTCAGTTTGTTTTCCAGCTTTTGAGCTCAATTGAACAAGATTTAAAGCTTGATTTTGGTTTAAAGATCATGCATCTCACATTTTGAAAATATTCTTGAAAATGGTTTGAAATTGGCTTCAATTGATCAACCCTTGGCCCTTGCATGTACAAAATAACTTTTGAAACTTGTAATACATTGAGTTGAAAGTGTTTTTCCAGAATTTGGGGCCAAGAGGATGAGATTTGAGTGTTTGAATACTTGGTTCGAACTTGGGAGACAAATCTGGAAATCCCAGATTTTGCTTCCTCGCTCGAGCGAAGGATTCCTCGCTCGAGCGAGCCCTTGTTTTTCCAGCTCGCTTGAGCGAGCATCGAGCGTGGCATCGCGCGAAAAAAATGAGCATCCAGTACTTTTTCTGAGCACAGATCGCTCGAGCGAAGGGAGGCTCGCTCGAGCGAAGCCTTTGATTTTTGGAGCTCGCTCGAGCGAAGGTAGGCTCGCTCGAGCGAGGTGCCTATTTCCAGCAAGTTTTGAAAAATGCCTTCCAAGTGTAATTTTGCATCCTCATCTCATCCTAGGCATTCTTAGGCCTAGTTTAAGACACCTTAATGAGGATTTAGACATAGAACACACCGAGGCATATTAGGAAGTTAATTATTGTACTTCCCCAACTGTTAAACTTAGTGTGTGTTCAATTGTTTAATTGTTTAGGGTTGGCTCTCGGGGACACGCTCTAGCTGCTATTAGCCCAATCTCTGTGAGTAACAGATTGTGTAAAGATATGTTCAAAATGATTATCTTTTGAATACTGAACTGAAATGTTTATTGAACTGATATTGTTTAATGAATGAATGTATGTCCTGTATTTCAAATTGTATTGTGGCATCCTTAGCACCCATTGTTATTGACTGATACAGAGCTCTGTCGGTTTCCTCGTGGAACCATATTGTTATTGATTGATGGCCATCACTATTGTTGGGTCTGTCAAGGCCCGGTCCTTTTGGACCTATTGTTTATAGGCTAATGGATGTACCACATATGACTGATTGATTGAAAGACTGATTGATTGAACTATTGATTGACTGAAATACTGAAAGATCGAAATACTGTTAAATGAATTGATTTCATTATTGTAAGGACATTCATTCATAACCCCTTTACACATTATGTTATTCATTGGGCTTTAGCTCACTGTTTATATATATATGTAGGTTCTCAGCAGCCTGACCGGAGCTAGGAGCGTGGGATTGGTCCCCAGTTTTGTCAAGCCAGCCTATGTGCCTCATGCGAGGTTCCGTGTTGCCATGCTATGGCTTTGGGGTCTTTTGTATTTCCCCTGACTGTCTCACTGTTTTGTACTGTTGTGGGACTATTGTATAGACTGTTACTGTTTACTGTACTGTCCTAGGGGTTAAGTCCCTGTTTTCACCGACTGTTATGGATATGTATATAAATGTATGCCGTATTGTACTGTACTGTTTTATGTGCATGTGAATGAAAAACTTTTTGGCATACAGATTGTCACAACTCATTGGACACTATTCATTTATTGTTTTGGCTTCCGCCAGGCCCTGAACTCTGTTATATTGTATGATTGTTAAGCAGGCCTTTGGTAATCACGGATTACTGGCCAGTTACGGTGCTAAACCCATAGGGCCGGGTTTGGGTCGTGACATCCATGTACCATTCTCGTACAAAGCACATTGATGTCCGGTATCATTAGTTACGAAAAGCGATGGAGAAGCAGCTAATGAAGCTAGTGAAGATTCACACGAACAAGAATCCTTTTGAGATGATGACCAAGATTATCACCAGAGACAACTAAAAGTTTACAAGAATCTAACTGCGATAGACTTCAAGTGAGAAGTTGGCTGGGCACATTGGTGTAAAGGGGGAGAGTTGTTGTGAATCTATACCAATCCACACCATTCTAGAAGCTCCTGGAAGTCAAGATTGGAGGCTAACCAAATCTAGAAAGTGTTGGAAAGAAGCTTCAAGAAAGGTCAAGAATGGTGGCTATCAACTGACCAGCCATAAGAAGAAATGACTGCCAACTCGAGCGTTCACACCTCTCAGCTGTGTGTATAAATAGAGAGGGAGGGGGAAGCTCATTTGTATCAGAAATTTGAGAGAGACAGAGACAGAGAGAGCTGTGAGTTAAGAGAGAAAACTTCTCCTCCTCCATTGTTTGTAAATTGCTTTGTTTTAGTGAGATTCTCATTTCTGCTCCGTGGACGTAGGCTATCAGCCAAACCACGTAAATTTTTGTGTCTCTGTGTTTGTGATTGTATTTTGGGTGCCCCTAATCCTAACATAAGGAACTATCATGAGTAGCAGTTGTGTGCTTGCAATTATTGATCAACAACTTGAATTGTTATAAAAAGAAGAAAGAGAGAAGGAACCTTTTGCTCAAATTCACAAAATGGCTTAGGTTTAGAGTAGATTACTTTAGTTTAATGTACTTTGTCAATAGCTCATTAGTAAATTTCCGTTTCAATTCTTCTTTTTGTAAATTTATTTCTTCTCCTAAAGTTCCAAAGAACTTTGTGAATATGTTAAGGCATTAAATCACACACACACAACTGCCTGATCCTTGTTTGTTTTGTGAAATTTGTGTTAGGATTTGTCAATCCATTACCTAATAGAAATTTTACTAACAATTTATAATTAAATTATTATTTTTAATTTAATGAATATTTTTTTGATCACTTGTTAGAATGTATATATTAACTTAATATAATGGGGAACGAAAAAAATTTAACTATTAAGGCTACGTTTGTTTTGCTATAAAATATTTTTTCCAAGAATATTTTGCCTATTTTTCATTGTTTGGTTAACCAAAAAGTAGGTAAAACATTTTTTAAGTAAAATATTTTCAACACATTGAAGGAAATTGAGTTACAGATTTGATTTCTGTAAGTTAATTTACCACCGATGCTTTCATCAATGTGCTCTAGTTCAAGCAAGCTAAGTTGTTAGGCTTGCAATAAAGGATCAATTTATCATTATTTGCACAGCGAGCCTTACAATGAAAATTTTTTTCACCTTTGTTGAATTTTCTATTAGGTTCATTGCTAAACATCGCATAAAATTTTTTTTTTAAAAATATATATATTACTAAAATTACTAAAATTATTTTACAAGTAAAGAGTTTTATATAAAAAAATATTTTTTGTGTAAAATATTTTATATCAAAACAAACGGAATCTAAATCACACAAAACAATAAGAAGCCTTCGAACTCTTAACGTTAAAGTTGAAAAACTAAGTAGGCACCACCAAGTAGCAAGACACCTAAAAGGGTGGAGTTCTAACAATTAAAGAGTAACGCTTTTACCAAATTTGAAGTATGGAAATTCGAGTCTCACTGCAACTACCAAAATTTCAGTCCCTAGAACTCCTTATCTCTTTCCTATAGAAATGCTACCACATGTTTACATACGTAGTAAAAGAAAATAAATTAATTAAAGGATATACAAAGACTTGTTTTTTCATTGTAGTACATGTATATTAAGAGTGAGAGGGTAATTTATAAAGAAAAATTGGGCCGAGCTACGATCCTTTAATCTTTGTTTTGGGCCGGACTAAGGGCCGGGGTATGGGCTTCGAGTAGCTCGGTCCCATGTTGTCTTGGTACCAAACTTTTCTGAGGGGTTTGACCGAGCTACCTAAAAACTAGGCCTGGTGGCTGGCTGAGGTGTTTGTAAAAAGGATGGCCGAGCTAGGCGTAGCTCGGTTGAATGCCATCTACATCATTGCTTAGTTGAGAGCATGACCGAAATAATCTAGCTCGGTTAGGTTGCACCAGCTTAGACAAGGAGAAAACCATCTTACTTGGCTGGTAGTAAGTAGAGTATTATCAGGATAGACACTCTTCACTAGGAGTGTGATTCCTAGGAGGACTCTACTAAAGAGAGTTGAAGTCCTACTAGGGTTATGCTAGGCAGAATCTACAAAGCTCATGATAGGACCTATATATAGGTATCACAATTTCTACTCTAAAAAACACAGAGCTTTTTGTCTATTGTCTATTTGTTGACTTAGGCATCGGAGAGGTGTCCGGCACACACCCACTAGCTAGCTCACGTTTGTGTTTTCAGGAAGTAAAGCGACGACATTTGGAGGAGTGCAAACTTGATCAACAGGATTATACAAGAAGATTATTTCGTGCTCGTACAATTGGCGCCGTCTGTGGGAAGACACAAAGAACAAAACCTTTTGATCGAGTTTTCCTCTTTAGTTGAAATCAATGGCGCGCAATGAAGATTTGCCGCAATCTGCTATTGATGGGCAAACCCCGGAGGGGGGCGGAAGGCGCGAAGGTTTACCTTCTATCCCACCTATAACAGAATTAGAACCCTAGCGACGGAACTCCCGGAGGGACACACGGGAGAAGTGGAGCACCAGTCCCCGTCACTCTCAAAGTCTTGAAAGGCAGAGGCGGAGGTTGGATCCTCAAAGGCAATACGCTCTCTTATCACTTGGAAGATTGTGACAGACAAGTCACACCATCACAAGCAGAAAGTAGGAGCCTCAGAACAGGCTACACTCAATCAAGGACCACCAGGACTCATTACTCCAGGTCTGAGAGAACGAGGACTGAAAGGTCGACACCGAAAGAAGCAGCTATCGGCCCTCACATATGCACCAAATGACATCCAGGCACACGGAGTTGCCTAGGTTAGCAGACCTACGAACAGTATTAGAGGAGAGGGCCCGATGAAAGGAGGACACCAGGGCTTGTGACCCTCATAGGATTTCAGCCCTATAATGATTGGCTCCTAGGACACATGGGAGTGTTGAGGTAGGGATGCCAATGTCGCGCCTTGCGTACGAACCAGCAGATAAAGTACTAGCAAGGTTACAGAGCTCGCCGTTCGTTCCGGCAATTGAGAATGCACCACTACCCTCAGGTTTCCACCGGCCCAAATTCATCACTTATGAGGGAAAGTCAGACCCCTACATGCACTAAAGCCACTTTCGCCAGGTTATGATGGTATACCGATGAAACGAGGCTCTAATGTGTATCTTGTTTCCTTCTAGCCTTGGCAACCTGGGTCTAACATGGTTCAAAAGGCTGCCAGAAGGCAGCATAGCCTCATGGGCGCAGTTGGCAGAAACGTTTATGACTAGATTCAGAACGAATACCAAGACACCAGTGGAGATAGACCACCTACTCTCTATTGACATGGGCGAGAAAGAAACATTGAGGTCTTATAACAGTCGATATTGGGAGACTTTTAACCAGATTAGGGATTGCCCTACGAACCTCGCCATCGCACAGTACAAATGAGGTTTACCGGTCAGTAACAAGTTGAGGGACTCAATGACGATGATGCCGCCCCTCACGATGAAGTCCCTAATGGAGAGAGTGCATCAACATATCCGGGTAGAAGAAGATAGCGCCCGCGCCAAAGCAAAATCTAGCATAACAGTGATACCGGATAAAAAAACTACAGCAAAAGTCAACACGGTAGAACAACCAAGCAAGAATGGGCAAGGCAGATGAGCAAACAGAGAGGACCCCCAAACAAGGAAGTTAAGAGTCCGTACTGCCATTACCACGGTATTCAACAAACCTATCTACCGGATTCTTAGCGAGATATGCGATGAATCCTTCGTTCAGCGGCTAGCCAAGTTGGGAGAAGCGCAAAAAGGTTACGATGAAAGGTACCGTTGCACCTTCCATGATAAAAAAGGACATCGAACTGAAAATTGCACACCATTGAGGCAACATCTGGAGGAGTTGGTGGTCGCCGGTCACCTGGACCAGTATATAGAAGGGGGAACATAGCCAGCCCCCTAGGACCACAGCAGGCCGAGCGAGATACCGGTCAACGGCCCTCCTCAAGGTATAATCAACGTTATACATGGGATTGTTGAACCTGAGCGGGTATGTGAGCTTAGAGGGATATTAAAAAAGGTTGAGCACTTGAGAGAGGTACTAAGTGCACAACCCACCGTCAAGAGGGGAAAAACGGAGGCAACGAACGTCATCTCCTTCTCTAATAGGGATCTAACAAGGCTACATTGTCCTCACAATGATGAACTAGTGGTCACTTTGTGTGTCAAGAATTTCGACATCAAACAAATTCTGATTAACCAAGGATGCTCATGCGAGATAATGTATTACGAGACCTTCAAGCAGTTAAAATTGGAGGACAAAGACTTGGCGCCCGCAACATCTCCCCTAGTCAGTTTCAACTCGATGCCAGAATGGCCAGTGGGCAGGATAATTCTACCAGTCAAGGTAGCAACAATGACAAAACAGGTGCAGTTTTAGGTATTGAAGATCCCTTCCACTTACAACATAATCTTGGGAAGAGCATAGTAGCACACCACGCAGTTGGTAGCATCAACCTACCATCAGGCATTACGGTTCCCCAACGAAACCGGAGTGATTGAAGAAGTCTTAGGAGACCAAATCATGTCGAAACAGTGTTTTGTCACGGTAAATGGAAGCCGTGCTGCAAAAGGGTTTGTACAGATGGTGGAGGAGCCAGAAAGCAACGAACTGTTTGCAGATGTCGGCAAAGTAACAGAACAGAAGGCAGTGGAAGATTTGGTTGAGGTAAGGATAGATGAAAAGAACCCAGAAAAGTTCTTTTTGCTTGGCTCGTTTTTGTCCAGCACTGAGAGAATAGAGGTCATGGAATTCTTGACCTCTAACATCGAAGTGTTTGCCTGGACACCATACGACATGCCTGGCATTGACCCAAATTTCATCTGCCATCAACTTAATGTCCACCCAACTGCCAAACCAGTTATTCAGCGGACTCGCCGATCGGCACTCCACCATGCAGAGATAGTGGCAGAAGAAGTAGGAAACTTACTAGAGGCAGGAGCCATCAAATAAATGCACTATCTTAGGTGGATCTCCAACACTGTAGTAGTACCAAAGAAGAATGGCAAATGGTGTGTTTGCGTGGACTACAAAACAGTCAACAAGGCATGCCCAAAAAACAATTTTCCCCTACCATGGATAGATCGACTGGTGGACCTAACAGCAGGGCATAACCAACTTAGCTTCCTGGATGCGTATTGAGGTTACCATCAGATCGCTATTACGAACTGGATCAGGAGGTCATGTCATTTACAACACCCAGAGGACTATACTGTTACAAGGTCATGCCCTTTGGCCTGAAAAACGCAGGGGCTACATTCCAACGAATGGTCACTAAAATGTTTGAACCATTGTTAGGCAGAACAATGAACGCTTACATAGATGACATGGTGGTCAAAAGCAAAGATGAGAAAGACCATCTCAAGGACCTAGATGAAATGTTTCAAATTTTAAATTCCCATAAGTTGCGTCTAAACGCATCAAAGTGCGTATTCGGCGTAGGGTCAGGCAAATTCTTGGGCTTTCTAGTGACCAACTGGGGTATAGAAGCTGATTTCTCTCAGATCAAAGCCATCCAAAATCTTGAGAGGCCCAACACAGTCAAAGAAGTACAGTATCTCACTGGCCTAGTAGCCGCGCTCAACCGGTTCATAAGTCGGTCGTCAGACAGATGTCGACCATTCTTCCAGGCACTGAAGGCCAAATTCGAGTGGGATGATAAGTGTGACTGCGCCCTAGAAAACCTAAAAGACTACATGACCTTTCCTCCATTGTTAGTAACCCCAGTACTAGGAGAAGAGCTCTTTTTGTACTTAGCAGTTTCACAACATACAGTCAGCGCAGTGTTGATCAGAGCGAAAGGAATCCAACACCTGCTTATCTTTTATGTTAGAAAGACCTTGCTGGACGCTGAAGCAAGGTACCTACTGTTGGAAAAGCTAGCCTTAGCTTTGATGATGGCCTCGAGAAAGTTGTCACACTATTTCCATGCCCACACCGTGATTGTTCTAACAACTTTCCTCTTAAAGGCCTTGTTTGAGAGGGCGGATTTTTCTGGACGAATCTTGAAATGGGCAGTGGAGTTGGGGTAGTTCGATATCAAGTTTCAACCAAGAACCGCAATAGAAGCCCAAGCTTTAGCAGACTTTGTGGTTGAGTTCACGCGAGGAATTCATCATGTCTGCCTGATCGATTTGACCGACGCAGTTGAAGTAAGGGGGGAAAGTGCCGCGAGAACTGCGCAGCCCCCAATGCAGGATGCCCAGCTACATGGCAAGCCATACAGGTTTGAGGACAGAAAGGAAGGAACAGACCATGCTATTTCCAGCGGAGACTCATCAAAAAGTAAAGACTTGAGGTAGTTAGACAGTGAAGATCAAACCCAAACAACGGACATCGACCTGGAAGAAAACATTAGTAACACCCATGATCCCTAGACATTATCTGATTCCTCTACTTACTGGAAGCTATTTGTCGGAGAGATGTGAAAACTCTTCGTGGATGGAGTATCCAATAGGTACGGTGCAGGACTTGGCATAGTTTTCATCTCACCGGATGGCCTAACAATTGAACAGGCAGTCAACCTTGGCTTCCTAGCATCCAACAACGAGGCGGAGTATGAAGCACTGTTAGCAGACTTAAAATCAGCACTCTACATGAAGGCCACCAAGCTAATGGTGTACAGTGACTCCCAGCTGGTAGTCAATTAGATTTCATGCGACTACGAGGAAAAAAATGATAGGATGGCTAAGTACCAAGAGTTGGTTAGAAAGGAGATCATGAAGTTCGAAGTAGTCTGGATAGAGTAAATCGGCCGAGAGGAAAACAGTAGAGTAGACGACCTAGCAGGTTTCGCATTAATGGCAGATACATCTATCCCACACCCATTGCTGATCGACTTCCTACCCAGACCAAGTATTGAAGAACCCAAAGCAGCCGAGGCATGTTGTGCCGAACTGGGCCCTTCTTGGATGGACCCCCTCATAGTATTTTTACAAGACGGCATCTTGCTTGAGAAAAAGAAAGAAGCCAACAAAATTAGAGCAAAATCTCAACAATTTTGGCTTTCTCTATCGCTAGTATTGTACAAAAAATCCTTCACAGGACCTTACCTGAAATGCGTCCATCCCAGCAAGGTCGGGGCATTCTTGTTCGAAATACACGAAAGCGTCTACGGAAACCACCAAGGGGGAAGATCATTGGCCTACAGAGCAATTTCACAAGGATATTGGTGGCCATACATGCAAGCAGATTCAGAGAAATATGTCAAGAAGTGCGAGAAATGCCAGAAGTTTACACACCAAATACATTAACCAGCCAGAGAGCTTCTACCATTGACTAGCCCGTGACCCTTCGCAATGTGGGGCCTGAACAAAATGGGACCACTCCCAACTGCACCCAGCAACAGAAAGTTCTTTCTCGCAGCAATAGACTACTTCACAAAGTGGGTCGAGGCAGAAGCACTCGCATCGATAAAAGAGAAAGACGTTAAGAAGTTCGTCTGGCAAAATATCATAACTCGATTCGATATACCTAAGGCTCTAATATTTGACAATGGCACTTAGTTCGATGGAAAAATCTTCAGGGGCTTTTGCGAAGAATACAAAATAGAATTCTACAACTCTACACCAGCATACCCTCAAGCGAATGGCCAGGTGGAAGCTTCCAGCAAAGTCGCCTTAGACGGTTTGAAGAAAAGGTTGGAGAGAGCAAAAGGCAAGTGGGTAGAGGAGCTTCCTCATGTTTTATGGGCTTACCGTACCACACATCGGCAGTCAACTGGAGAAATGCCTTTTTCCTTGGCCTATGGCATGGAAGTAGTAATCCCACTAGAAGTAGGCCTCCCCACTATTAGATGTGAAAATTTTGACCCAAACTTGAATGAAGAAGCCATAACCTTGGAACTCGACCTTGCAGAAGAGAGAAAGGAAAGAGCACTAGTTCATATTGCCTCATACCAGTAAGAGTTATCCAGAAAATATAACAAAACAGTGCATCCGAAGCAATTCAAGATTGGAGATTGGGTATTACGCAAAGTAATGGGCAACACTTTGGTACCTGGAGATGGCAAGTTAGGACCTAACTGGGAAGGACCATACAAAGTGGTTAGTGTAGATGTCCCTGAACGCCCTGGGAGGATGAGTCCCATTCTGTTCGTTTTGGGCTCACTACAGTTCAGACTCAAATTGTCATGGTTCTTAATCTGAACCAAAGAGTCCAAATCCGGCAAATCGTTTTGAGAAAACAGATTTTTGAAAGAAGTGCCAAACATGGACTGCTTTGCCAGATACAGAGTCGCCACCTAAATATTTTATTTTTGGAAAATTTAGGAAACCCTGACTCGTGCCTAAGGCCACGTGTCCGTCATCACCAAAGTTGCCTCGGCTCGGGAACTTGGGTACGATTGGGGAAGGTCACTTCGTGAGCACCCCCGCTCGCCCGATCAAAGATCGGCCTCTACTAACCATGATATCTAGTTTTGAAAACATTATGCGTTCTTATTCCGGTTATTAGCCTAGATTTACTATGTGATGCACACGGCATACAAGTATAGACTGGGTCGCCTGAATTGGAACAAAACATTTCCTGTTTGTTTTGAAAATGGTTTGCTACTCGCAAGTAGGCTTAAAATGCAGATTTTGCCACCCTCGGGTGGGCTTAGAAAAGATGGTTTTGCCACTATTTAGTGGGCTTAAAACTCATAGTGAATGAATTGTTCCAATCCAAATAACCCAACCTTCACCCACAGGCATTCAGGCAGTTATATCACATAAGCACATAGCCTCATGGTAAGCATGCTATCATGGCAGTCACTCACACGCATTCAAGGATGCTAAAGCATAACCACTTACCGAGTACTCCAAGCCAAAGAAAGAAGCTAATTAGAAATCAATGCATGATCCTAACTATACAGAAATGTCTAATGCAACACATGCAAAATGCAACTAAGATAGGCTCGGCTATTTTAAAGATGGCATGTGAAATGCTACAACTAACAAGTATTCAACTCGGAATTGAAATATAATGCAGTTAATATGATGCGCTGAGCCTGGTGCATGCAAGACAGATGAATGAATGCAAACATGCTATCATACTGTATGCTAATTGAAACATGTCCTAATCTAACCATCATAAGCTAGTAAATAAAAGGGAGAAAGACGTGGGGTTGGAAGACATACATCACACGCACGCACACTTATTTACAACATCGCCCTCGCTCGGAGGGTCCGAATAAATAATATACAGTCCCAAATAAATAATACAGTCCGAATAAGTACAAAACCCTAATTAATTAACAAATTTAACTAGGAAAGCAGTAAATTAACATGCAAGCTATGGACCGCCTCAGCTCTGCTCCGGATGATGGATGATGTATGCTTGTGTTGTTTTGCGCGGAAATCCATTGCGATGCCCCGGTTTGTCTCTGTTTGCAATTAAGCCCGGAATGTTGCACGAAGCTCCGAAAGACTGTCGGTTCCTGATTTGCTGCAACAGAGAGCAAGAGAGGGGCATGGCAATGTATTTTCACATATGTATGCATGCCTCGATCCTCGTGCCACCAATCACGCATCTCGATGCATGATGGCCGAGGAATCGAATTGCACGACTCAATATGAAATGAATGCACGCATAAACACAACAAGACCGAGACTCCACCATGGTTAATCCGGAGTGTCGGCGACTGGGAATTGAGACACGTTCCGTCACTCGGAGTACGGAACGTCCCTCGTTTCCCGTGCGTGGGCTAACTCCTATCCCAAGCACAATGCAATATGCATGACATGCATGAATGCAATCCTAACATGCAACCTAGCATACACAATGCTATGAAATGGCATACACAATGCTCGATGTAACATGGCATACACAATGCTCTAATACACAACCTAGCATACGCAATGCTATGAACTAAGATAGCATACACAATGCAATACGGACTTACACCAATACGAGTGGACCTCAGCCACACTCACATCAGTAGCCATAAGATGAAAAATGAGACTATCGAAATGCGTGCACACATGCACGCAAATCGAGGTCCGAACCTAAGGCATAGAATGCAACTCCAACAAGGCATGAAATATGAAATACAAACATGCAAATTCCAGTATAGAAACATGATGCAAAATGATCCCGAATCATGGATATATGGCACCCGATGCATGAGATGAACCTCGAAACTCAAAAGTAGGCACATGTATTGACTTATAGCTATACAAAGCATGCATTATTTGAGCATGAAACACAAAGACAGAGCCAAGGCAGTCCCAAAACATAAACATTTTTAGTTCAAAGCATGACCAAAAGATGCTAGCATGATGGGCTAAAATAGCATGCAACTTTGACTAGCAAACATAGTTTACATGGCATGTATGTGAAACATGTGAGATCTCACCAAACCAGCAAAAATCAGTGAACAAAACATGTGAAAATATGCCCAAATAATCACTGAAATGCAGACAACACATGCAAAAATGAGAGGCTTCTTTAAAGGGCCATACAAGGGGTTACTAAGCACCTATAAGATGGACACTTAGCAAGGCCAAAACAACTCTGGAAATGGGTTATGACAGTCCTAAAACCCACCAAATAGGCCCTGAAATGGGTCTAGGAAACATGCAAAGAAAGGCCTCTTTGAAAGGCCTTGAATGAGATTCCTCTACACATGCAACATGGACATAAAATATGGCCAAAGGGGCCATGGACAGAGCCAAGGCAGACCTAAAAACTCACAGAATGAGGCCTGAAACATGACTTCCATGCATGCAAAATAGAGTCCCTTTGGGTGGCCAAACATGCTAGTAAAGAGAATGAGGGGTGAGAGGGTCACCCCTCTATGATTTCAAGGCTGAAAACCTCATCAAAGCCACTAAAAATCCGCTGGATTTCAGTGGCTAAGAGGCCAAAACAAGACTTATGCAAATGCTCAAATGCATGGCTCAAAGCATGTAGAAATGAAGCATGCAAGGAAGGAGATGACTCCGAACAGAAAAGTGACCTCAAACAAACTTAAAGAGGAGGTCAAAACAAGACTTTTTTCAGTTTATATGAGGCCTCAAAAATATTCATAAGTAAGGCTAAAATATGATGCAAAAATAGCCCCAAAAGAGAGATAAGAGACAAGAGGTAGCAGATGGCCTCAAACAGCAAAGAGCTCTTCAACAAAGTTGAAGAGGGGCTCAAAACAAGGCACTTTACAGTTTGGATTGAAGCCAAAAAATGCTCACAAATAAGGCTAATGTATCATGCAAGATAGGCCCTAAAAGAGAGGTAAAACACAAAGGGGGAGTAGAAGACCTTAAATAGGAAAAAGTCCTTGATCAAACATGAAGATGAGCTCAAAATAAAACTATTCCTAGTTCAGGTTGAAGCCCAAAAATGCAAGAAAAAGGGGCTAAGATATAGAGTAAAATGATGCAAAAGTGGGGGAAATAGGGACTCACCCTTGAAAAGCCGACCTCCAGCAGCTTTTGGTCCAAGATTCTGAACTTTCAACCTCTGCAAATGGCCTCCAAGTTACTGGAATGGAGTGTGGAGGTGGTAGGCTATGAGGTGTAGGGTAAAATGGCCAAGAATCAAGGTGTTTGGAGGCTTGGAATAGATAGATATAGGAGTGTATGTATCAATGCCCCAGCTGGTTTTTCTAACCCTTAGAAATGAAGTAGGGTGCTGGTTATATAGAGGGAGAAGCCAAGGGAAAGGGGGGGGGGGAAAACCAATTCAAATTTCCCCCCAAAAGGGCAGACCCTCGGGCAGGGGGTCTGGTGCAAAACAGCTGGCACAGCTAGAATGCACCAGGAGAGAGAAGAATGGCCGGCCAGGTGCAAAAGGTTCAGGTGGCCGGCCTGCCACCTCCCCTGGTCGGCCGGCTAAGGGTCAAAAAGGTCAAAAGAATTGTTGGCCAGCCACCCCCAAAAGGTGGCCTCCCAGGTGTGTACAACACAGCTGTATGGTCAAAACCCAGAAAAAGTGAACCAGGAGAGAGAAAAACCAGCTTTTTAGAGGGGTTCAAAAGGGTCAGGAATAATTACTGGCCGGCCTATCCATATTGGTGGCCTCCCAGGAGTGTACAACACAATGGTGTGGTGGAAATCCAAAAAAAGTGGCCCGGGAGTGGGAAAAACCAGCTTTCTAGTGAAGAAAACGGGCGATGAAGAGCGATGAAGAAATAAAACTGGTTTTCAGAACAATTGCTAGCCTCCCACCTTACTACAACCTTTCTAACAATGAAAATAAGGTCCCTTCCAAAAATGGACCAAGACGGATGCAAAATGAAGGTTCGGGGGCCGAAACACGTAGTTCGGGGCCCCAAAAACAGGCTGTTAGGCACCGGAAGTGGCGTTCGACCACGAAGTTGGTCTCTCGGGCCACAGTGTCCCTCAAAAGGGAGGAAATAAGGCGTGTGCCAAAAACCGGAGCAAACGGAGGTAGTTAAGCGGTCCCGAACCGAGGCACACGGCCGACGGCTCCGAAAACCGGAAACTGGGCTCCAAACGGGAAAAATGGCCTACGACCATGAAACGTAGCCTACAGCCACTGAGAGATGATCTACGAGACCTCTCCCTCCCTTCAGGAAGAGAAAACAAAGAAAACAGGGCCTGGTTCGTAAACCGAGGCAAAGCACAAAAGAGTCCGGAAGTCCGGAGGCAAGGCTCACAGCCGAGGCTCCGTGACCTCAGAACGAGCACAATATGCAACATCACCAAGCGCTCAATCGGTGACGTCTGAGTCTTAAGGTCGGTCAAAAATGGGGTGTCTACAGTTGCCCCTCTTTGACAGAACTCGAAAGTCAAGGAGTGACGGGAGTGAATGTCAAAGCCCAAAGACAACCCATTTTTGACAAGGCCGAAGACTTAGACAAACAGACGAGATAAACAAAGATGTACCCGCAGGCAGGGGGCAAAATGCAAAGCGATATGCACAAAGTCGGATGTAACTCAATGATCATGCGAAGCAACAAGTTGTAATGAAGCAAATATTCACAATAGATGCAACAGTTTTAAGCAAGAATGCAAAGCGACAACTATATTTCATGCAGTTTAAGAATGCGGAGAATTATTCAATGCTCGCCACATCTCACACGGAGAAGATACAATACCTGCCCGGCTCGTCTGGTCGTGCCAGCCTCAAATGAACCGTACATACAATATCGTGCCTCATGTTGCTGGGGGTCTTTCGCTTCTTCTTAGTTGAACCACAGGTGCTACTTTTCTCCCTGACTATGGTCGCAGCTTTCCCTATTCTCCAACAGGGTGACAGACTAGGTTGGTTCAGTATCCAGAATTGAGGCGCATACACATGCTATCTCAATCTATGGGGCTACCATACAGATTTCAAGCCGAGGATATACCTCTGGGTATTTAAACCAGACTTTAGTCTCGGAAATCCCGAACCTTTGCGTTCTAGGCATGAGCCATTCGAACCCTAGTTTCCACCGTCTCAGTTGGTCTCCTAGGAACTCACCGCAAATACAGGCAGGTGGCTATACCAGACCATTGGAAGTCGTTCGGGCACGACAAACACCAAAGGAATTGCACCTTTAGAGGATTTAAGGTCTCCTAGACCGGGGAGTGCACAAGACAGTGTGAACTAAATATGCACAAAATAGTGCGAGCAGGGTAAATGCACAAAATAGTGCTATACAGGTAAGGTGCGCAAGATAGCGCGATGCAATGCATTAACAAGTGCAAGTAAGGTGCACAAAACAGTGCGATGAGGTACGCAAAATAGTGCGATGCGCAAAATAACGTGAATTATATGATGCATAAGACAGTGCGATTGAAGTGCGCAAGATAGCGCGATGCACAAAATAGCGCGAATGAAATGCATGCACAATGCAAGACCTGGTACACAGCTTACAACATAGCATTCCATTCATTTGGCGCACAGCTCACAACACAACACTTTGTTTAATCTGGGCACACAACTCTTTTGGGCACACAGCAGATTTCGAGCACACAGCTCATTCTTCGGGCATGCAGCTCATTTTCGGGCACACAGCTCTTTTTCGGGCACACAGCTCATTCTTCGGGCACGCAGCTCATTTTCGGGCACACAGCTCCTTTCCGGGCACACAGCTCGTTTTCAGGCACACAGCTCATTTTTGGGCACACAGCTCATTTTTTGGGCACGCAGCTCATTCTGGGGGCACACAGCTCGTTACACTGCTCAATCTGAACACTCAGTCCATAACACAGCATTTGGTTTGCATTTTGAACACACAGCTCAAGCACTTGAATTTCTGAACACGCAGCTCAAACTTTTGGCGTGAACACGCAGCCCACATTTTCTTGAAATCTGAACACACAGCTCAAACTCTTGCGGTGAACATGCGGCCCACATTTTCTTGAAATCTGAACAAACAGCTTAAGCTCTTGCGGTGAACACGCGGCGCACATTTTCTTGAAATCTGAGCACACAGCTCAAACTTGTTGTCGTGGACACACAGCCCACAGTTTTTGAAAGTTGAACACGCAGCTCAAACTTTTGAATTTCTGAGCACGCAGCCCATATTTTGAATGTGAACATGTAGCACACATTTGTTGAAAGTTGAACACGCAACCCAAACTCTTGATGGTGAACACACAACCCACAGTTTTTGAAAGTTGAACACGCAGCCCAAACTCTTGATGGTGAACACACAGCCCACAGTTTTTTAAAGTTGAACACGCAGCCCAAGCTCTTGATGGTGAACACACAGCCCACAGTTTTTGAAAGTTGAACACGCAGCCCAAACTCTTGATGGTGAACACACAGCCCACAGTTTTCGAAAGTTGAACACGCAGCCCAAGCTCTTGATGGTGAACACACAGCCCACAGTTTTTGAAAGTTGAACACGCAGCCCAAGCTCTTGATGGTGAACACACAGCCCACAGTTTTTGAAAGTTGAACACGCAGCCCAAACTCTTGATGGTGAACACACAGCCCACAGTTTTTGAAAGTTGAACACGCAGCCCAAGCTCTTGATGGTGAACACACAGCCCACAGTTTTTGAAAGTTGAACACGCAGCCCAAACTCTTGATGGTGAACACACAGCCCACAGTTTTTTAAAGTTGAACATGCAGCCCAAACTCTTGAATTTGAACACGCAGCTCATACATTTGAATTTGAACACGCAGCTCAGAACACATTTGAATCTGAACACGCAGCTCAGACACTTGCATTTGCACGCAGCTCATTCTTAATTCTGAACACGCAGCTCATAAATTTGCATTTCTGAACACACAGCTCATTCTTTTCATTTTGAACACGCAGCTCACATATTTCAATTCTGAACACGCAGCTCATATATTTTCATTTGCACGCAGCTCATTCTTAATTCTGAACACGCAGCTCATAAATTTGCATTTCTGAACACACAACTCATTCGCTTCATTTTGAACACGCAGTTCACACATTTCAATTCTGAACACGCAGCTCATAAATTTTCAATTTTGAACACGCAGCTCATAACACAAAACTGCTCGATCTGAACAGACGGCTCATAACACAGTATTCTTTTAATTTTGAACACACAGCTCATTCTGAACATACAGGATGCGATGACGGAACTTGCAGAAGTTGAAACAAACTCAGATGCCCGGCATTTTTCCTTTTTTCTTTTGATTCGAAGTTTGGAACCTATATAGCTTCAGACAGGTCCTGGTTTTACTGTTCTCACATGACCCGGGTTGAACCCTGCGGTTCTTGAAAGAACAAAATCTCGTTTTGCACAAATGTGGAGAACGGCACGGCACTCTGAGCACAAAACAATTTTTTGAAATTGAGAGTGAGAATAAGTTCTCGACTGGGTATTGAGCCTACGACTGAACACAGCACACCACGACTCAACAACAAAGAGAAAGACAAGGTAAGACAACCTAAACACATCTATAGACACCCGAAACAACTCAAAACAAGAATCGAAACAAACAAAACAACTGACACAACACACAAACATGTTCCAATGGCAAGAGACCTCTCAGTGCACGAGGAGCCAGTTTCTCTGGGTATTGTTTCTCACCCTTTCTCATTTGTGATTCTCACATCACTCGGCCCTCAGGCTCTGTTTTTCTGAAAAAGCCATTTTCCTCACTTTTTCTCTCCACGCACATCTCTCTATTCTTTAATCACTCATTTTTTTTTATCCCTCCCCTGGGTGGTTGGTGGATAAACAAGAAGTTGCGGGCTCTTGCCCCTAGCAGGCTGCTAGATTCTCTTTCTTCCGCTCACAGCCGATGAGTTCCTCCCACAGAGGGGTTGCGCTAACACTGGGTGTGTAGCAAATGTGCAGCTGTCATCGGTTGACGATGCTCTGCTAGGGAGTTTGGACGTGATTGGATCTGTCCAGATGACGGAGTGGAATATCTTGTTCCATTCCAGTTCATGCTTCGCACTTGGCATGATACCTCGTTGCTTGGAGGATGTTGAGAGCTTTCAGCCCTTTGTTGTTAGCTTCCGCTGTGCCCTTCTTGGAGAATAAGGTGCCCTTTTTCAGCAGGTATGGTGCCCTTTCTGGCAAATGTATTGACAACGAGGGAAAGACAGGAAGACTGACTCAACTGTGCCCCTAGTTCATTATTTTGATCATTTTTTGTTTTTGGTTTTCTACTAAACAATTTTGACCAACATAAGAGTTAGATTAACATGCTTGTTCAACTTTCTGATTTAAAATCATGCAAGTCAGGCTATGAGCACTGAAAATTTTCCCTTTTTGGATCCAAGAAATGGTCCAGTTTTGGGAAAAATTGAATAATTTTCGAGAGAATTAGTCAACCTCAGTAAAAATTCTCAAAAACTATTTTTGCAAACGGCCAATGCTCAACAAGCACGGAACTTACTCTTGAGATACACAACTTCGGATCTGGAGGAAAATTGCCCCTTGCTCGAAGAGAGCTGCATGGCAACGGAAAGTTGCCCCTTGTTTGAACGGTACCGCGGCGCATTGAATGGCAATGGAAAGTTGCCCCTTATTTGAATGGTGCCACAGCGCATTGTAATCAGTCCTCAGAGTGACGATCACAACCGAACTCTCGGATACAGATAAAGCAAAGATGATCAAAACCACTACATGGACACAGTCAAATTTGAAGTGTTTTACGGCTGGACTTCAGAATGAAATTGCCTACGTATCCCAAAGATGGGAATCAAGCCTTACGTAGTTCGGGGTTAAGGTACATTCGGGTATTAACCTCTCCTTTTGCGCTCTAACTTTTGCCATGGCCGCCCTTTCTGGGTTTTCAACCTTGCGAGCTTTGTTCTTCTCTTCTTTTCATTTCTTTTCTTTTTTTTTCTCTTTTTCTTTTTTTCATTCTTTGCATTTTTTCTTTTTTGTTCTTTTTCTTCTTTTCCTTGCTCTAACTTTTGCCTGGGTTGCCCTTTCGGGTTTTCGGCCCAGCAAGTCTCTCAAGGGTAAAAGTATAGCTTTGTCCATGCCAAATGGTTTTGAGATCTCGAAGCCATCTGAATCCAGAAGAGTGGCTGTTGTTTGCTGATGATGTAGGAGTCCATCCAATGGAGGGCTGAATTGCCTCTAGTTGTTGTGGATAGGAACTTGGCTGTCCTTCAGCAATACTTTCTTTTTTCCTCCCTTCTGGGATTTGGCATTCTTGCCGATCTTCGTTAGCTTGAGAAACATCCCAATTTTCTTGACTCTTCGAGTACATCTGACATTTTTTGCCCCTAGTTCAAGGGGTGCTTCTAATCCAGCTTTGCAAGCTTCCTTTGACTTTCTTGCCCCTGGTTCGTGGGCTACTTCAAATCTGGCCACACGGGCCTCACACTGTGGTTGACCGTCGAACATTCTGAATCCAATTTCAAGGTTTGAAAGTAAAGGGGTCGAGTCTCGGGGCTGAGAGCGATCCTAAGCTGCACAATCTCAAGAGCGATTCCACACAGGTTTTCGCAAGACTGCGCAAAATATTTTTTGAAAACTTTTAAGAAAGCGACAAATCGCTCGCGCGGAAGACAATGTGAAGCCAATTTGGCTCAAGTCAGGATCCTTCTCAGTACTCACATTAACAAGCATGATCTAGATCATTAAGGGCTTAGCATGCCTCTCTTTCTCTGAATTGATCAAATTTTGCAAAACCCGAGGAATTCCTTCCTCTTCGTTTTTTTTTTTTTTGTTTTTTATCACAATGTTTCGAAAAAAGTTTTCGAAAACTTAGGTCGATGCAATGAATTCAAGGCACAGAAAAGACACATCTTCTAGTCAAATACTGCCATCTCATTTAGAATTTTTGGCACAACTGGCACACGGTAGAAGCTAACACAAAAGCATGAAAAACCACTGCTGTTCATTCAAATCTCTTGGCGTTACTAGCTCCAAGGCAAAAACAGACTCAGAAGAAAACGAAAAGACAAACACAAAACAAAACGGTGATGCCCGAGATAACACCCCCGGAATCACCCGACCTTTGTACAACAGGACTGACTCGATACAACAAGACAGACCCTTAATCAAAAAACTGACTTGAGACAATGAGACAGACTCAAAACTTACAGAACTGACTCAACACCCAAGTCAAAAACTACAAAACTAGCATTCGCAAATGCTCAAAAAAAGTGCGTGCCATACGCCACATCTGAGGTAAACCGAGCGCCGCCCGCAGGTGGTCCAACCCCTGATCACATACTCATACTATCCTCGAAGTTCATTGACCCAGTGATAGTAGACTTTGCCGAGCTTGGCGGGAGGACAACCCCATTGTCAAACAGATCCTGTACTTCATGGCGAAGACGGAAGCAGTTGTTGGTGCTATGACCAGTTTGCTGGTGGTGCGCGCAGTACTGGGTACTATCATGCTTAGCTGGAAGGGGATTCGGGAGAGGCCGAGGCTCGAGGGGTTTGAGATGCCCTCTTTCAGTAAGGATCTGGAGCGCCTTAGATAAAGGCATGTAGAGAGCATGAAAGACCCTGCGGCCTCGAGGCAGGTACTTTGAAGTCTAAGAATTCTTGCTAGATGCACTAGCGAAAGGGTCGGCAGGCACTGCCTTGGCTTTCTGGTCCTTTCTAGGTGCAGAGTTAGGATTAGAGGGAACTGTTTTGGCATGACGGGGCCTATCCCAATTTTCCGCCTGGCGGGAACTCCCCTCGGTTGGAGTGGGGACGGCATCATCCACAGTCTTAGCCACGACTGCGAGTATTTGCTGTTTATTGAACCCCCCGGCTTTCAAAGCCTCGATTGCCCACAGCAGTTGTTCAATGGGATCGGCATCTGTTCCCATCTTATTCTTACCTCTGGCCTCAGCTTGATTGAGGGTTTGGGTTGCTATATCAGAGCAAAACCCGGTTGTTGTTGCTATGTCATGGCCATAGCTTGAGACAGCCTCAGGTTGGCTGAGCTCGATCACAATTCGCCCCAATAGCGGGGGCTCCTGCGGTACGAAATTCCCGGCGTAGGATGTCGTTCGTGGTGAAGCCGACATTCCGTAGGCAAGATCAGCCACAGACCTCTGAAGGTCACCAATCATTCCCATCAATTCAAACGTGGTGGGCTCACGAGCTTGACACGACTGGGGCGTCTAGGCTGGGCGCACGGCAGGCAACCTGGGCGGGTATGGTACATCAACATTGGTCTCATCCTGCAAGATGATTCCTTGGTCTAGTGCGACTGTCATAACCACAATTTCCTCTGAACTTTGCATCCTCATAAGTCCGCTGAACTGATCGGAGGTGATGTGACTGGTGACTGACGGATCAGATGAACCGGTGAGCTCTAATTAGCCTTTCTCTGCCTTGCCTTAGCGAAAGAGAACACTGGTTGCTCTGAACCAAGTCTCTGAACCCTCTCCCACTGAAAGAGAAAACAGACAGCATCTCAGCCCAATCAATACAGACATGGACATAGCTGAAGTACTGTATTCAACCACTGATCACTGTGCCCCAAACTACTGCCCCAAAACTGAATCTGATATCCGCAGATAACTGATTCCCAAAATACTGAACTGGTGCCCACAGGCCTGATGCCCAAACTCGCAAACTGATACATGCATTCCTGTAGAGAAGCACTCTAAAAGCACATAACAGATAAGTGAGAGCCAAAACACCCCTATGTTGGGGTAGGGTTTCCCTGTCCTATTTTGTCAGGAGCTAGGGTTTCACTACGCATGCAGCGGCTTCAAACAACCTAAAATCGGGTAAGCAACCTGTCCTAGCTTGGAATGGTCACTATGGATTTCGATATGCACTAGGCCGAATGGTCAAAAGGGTGCCTCGGTAAAACCGGGGTTTGTGTTTCCATATTGGCAGAGCCCGTAACCGGTAACCTTATGGCATGCAGCCTCTGGCAAACCGCTCAGGAATAGCAGATGGCAAACACGGTGTCCTAGGCGCACCAATGCAAATGCAATGCAAAGAAACACATAAGTGTAATCAAAACAAGATATCATGAGTTCGAGTCAAGTTCTCTAACGTCCCCAGCAAAGTCGCCAGAAACTGTAGACGTCCCCGAACGCCCCGGGAGGATGAGTCCCGTTCTGTTCGTTTTGGGCTCACTACAGTTCGGACTCAAATTGTCATGGTTCTTAATCTGAACCAAAGAGTCCAAATCCGGCAAATCGTTTTGAGAAAACATATTTTTGAAAGAAGTGCCAAACGTGGACTGCTTTGCCAGATACAGAGTCGCCGCCTAAATATTTTATTTTTGGGAAATTTAGGAAACCCTGACTCGTGCCTAAGGCCACGTGTCCGTCATCACTAAAGTTGCCTCGGCTCGGGAACTTGGGTACGATTGGGGAAGGTCACTTCGTGAGCACCCCCGCTCGCCCGATCAAAGATCGGCCTCTACTAACCATGATATCTAGTTTTGAAAACATTATGCGTTCTTATTCCGGTTATTAGCCTGGATTTACTATGTGATGCACACGGCATACAAGTATAGACTGGGTCGCCTGAATTGGAACAAAACATTTCCTGTTTGTTTTGAAAATGGTTTGCTACTCGCAAGTAGGCTTAAAATGCAGATTTTGCCACCCTCGGGTGGGCTTAGAAAAGATGGTTTTGCCACTATTTAGTGGGCTTAAAACTCACAGTGAATGAATTGTTCCAATCCAAATAACCCAACCTTCACCCACAGGCATTCAGGCAGTTATATCACATAAGCACATAGCCTCATGGTAAGCATGCTATCATGGCAGTCACTCACACGCATGCAAGGATGCTAAAGCATAACCACTTACCGAGTACTCCAAGCCAAAGAAAGAAGCTAATTAGAAATCAATGCATGATCCTAACTATACAGAAATGTCTAATGCAACACATGCAAAATGCAACTAAGATAGGCTCGGCTATTTTAAAGATGGCATGTGAAATGCTACAACTAACAAGTATTCAACTCGGAATTGAAATATAATGCAGTTAATATGATGCGCCGAGCCTGGTGCATGCAAGACAGATGAATGAATGCAAACATGCTATCATACTGTATGCTAATTGAAACATGTCTTAATCTAACCATCATAAGCTGGTAAATAAAGGGAGAAAGACGTGGGGTTGGAAGACATACATCACACGCACGCACACTTATTTACAACATCGCCCTCGCTCGGAGGGTCCGAATAAATAATATACAGTCCCAAATAAATAATACAGTCCGAATAAGTACAAAACCCTAATTAATTAACAAATTTAACTAGGAAAGCAGTAAATTAACATGCAAGCTATGGACCGCCTCAGCTCTGCTCCGGATGATGGATGATGTATGCTTGTGTTGTTTTGCGCGGAAATCCATTGCGATGCCCCGGTTTGTCTCTGTTTACAATTAAGCCCGGAATGTTGCACGAAGCTCCGAAAGACTGTCGGTTCCTGATTTGCTGCAACAGAGAGCAAGAGAGGGGCATGGCAATGTATTTTCACATATGTATGCATGCCTCGATCCTCGTGCCACCAATCACGCATCTCGATGCATGATGGCCGAGGAATCGAATTGCACGACTCAATATGAAATGAATGCACGCATAAACACAACAAGACCGAGACTCCACCATGGTTAATCCGGAGTGTCGGCGACTGGGAATTGAGACACGTTCCGTCACTCGGAGTACGGAACGTCCCTCGTTTCCCGTGCGTGGGCTAACTCCTATCCCAAGCACAATGCAATATGCATGACATGCATGAATGCAATCCTAACATGCAACCTAGCATACACAATGCTATCAAATGGCATACACAATACTCGATGTAACATAGCATACACAATGCTCTAATACACAACCTAGCATACGCAATGCTATGAACTAAGATGGCATACACAATGCAATACGGACTTACACCAATACGAGTGGACCTCAGCCACACTCACATCAGTAGCCATAAGATGAAAAATGAGACTATCGAAATGCGTGCACACATGCACGCAAACCGAGGTCCGAACCTAAGGCATAGCATGCAACTCCAACAAGGCATGGCAAGGCATGAAATATGGAATACAAACATGCAAATTCCAGTATAGAAACATGATGCAAAATGATCCCGAATCATGGATATATGGCACCCGATGCATGAGATGAGCCTCGAAACTCAAAACTAGGCACATGTATTGACTTATAGCTATACAAAGCATGCATTATTTGACCATGAAGCACAAAGACAGAGCCAAGGCAGTCCCAAAACATAAACATTTCTAGTTCAAAGCATGACCAAAAGATGCTAGCATGATGGGCTAAAATAGCATGCAACTTTGACTAGCAAACATGGTTTACATGGCATGTATGTGAAGCATGTGAGATCTCACCAAACCAGCAAAAATCAGTGAACAAAACATGTGAAAATATGCCCAAATAATCACTGAAATGCAACCAACACATGCAAAAATGAGGGGCTTCTTTAAAGGGCCATACAAGGGGTTACTAAGCACCTATAAGATGGACACTTAGCAAGGCCAAAACAACTCTGGAAATGGGTTATGACAGTCCTAAAACCCACCAAATAGGCCCTGAAATGGGTCTAGGAAACATGCAAAGAAAGGCCTCTTTGAAAGGCCTTGAATGGGATTCCTCTACACATGCAACATGGACATAAAATATGGCCAAAGGGGCCTTGCACAGAGCCAAGGCAGACCTAAAACCTCACAGAATGAGGCCTGAAATATGACTTCCATGCATGCAAAATAGAGTCCCTTTGGGTGGCCAAACATGCTAGTAAAGAGAATGAGGGGTGAGAGGGTCACCCCTCTATGATTTCAAGGCTCAAAACCTCATCAAAGCCATTGAAAATCTGCTGGATTTCAGTGGCTAAGAGGCCAAAACAAGACTTATGCAAATGCTCAAATGCATGGCTCAAAGCATGTAGAAATGAAGCATGCAAGGAATGAGATGATTCCGAACAGAAAAGTGACCTCAAACAAACTTAAAGAGGAGGTCAAAACAAGACTTTTTTCAGTTTATATCAGGCCTCAAAAATATTCACAAGTAAGGCTAAAATATGATGCAAAAATAGCCCCAAAAGAGAGATAAGAGACAAGAGGCAGCAGATGGCCTCAAACAGCAAAGAGCCCTTCAACAAAGTTGAAGGGGGTCTCAAAACAAGGCACTTTAAAGTTTGGCTCGAACCCCAAAAATGCTCACAAATAAGGCTAATGTATCATGCAAGATAAGCCCTAAAAGAGAGGTAAAGCACAAAGGGAGAGTAGAAGACCTTAAACAGGAAAAAGTCCTTAATCAAACATGAAGATGAGCTCAAAATAAGGCTATTTCCAGTTCAGGTCGAAGCCCAAAAATGCAAGCAAAAGGGGCTAAGATATAGAGCAAAATGATGCAAAAGTGGGGGAAATAGGGACTCACCCTTGAAGAGCCGACCTCCAGCAGCTTTTGGTCCAAGATTTTGAACTTTCAACCTCTGCAAATGGCCTCCAAGTTGCTGGAATGGAGGGTAAAATGGCCAAGAATCAAGGTGTTTGGAGGCTTGGAATAGATAGATATAGGAGTGTGTATATCAATGCCCCAGCTGGTTTTTCTAACCCTTAGAAATGAAGTAGGGTGCTGGTTATATAGAGGGAGAAGCCAAGGGAAAGGGGGGGAAAAACCAATTCAAATTTCCCCCCAAAAGGGCAGACCCTCGGGCAGGGGGTCTGGTGCAAAACAGCTGGCACAGCTAGAATGCACCAGGAGAGAGAAGAATGGCTGGCCAGGTGCAAAAGGTTCAGGTGACCGGCCAGCCACCTCCCCTGGTTGGCCGGCTAGGGGTCAAAAAGGTCAAAAGAATTGTTGGCCGGCCACCCCCAAAAGGTGGCCTCCCAGGTGTGTACAACACAGCTGTATGGTCAAAACCCAGAAAAAGTGAACCAAGAGAGAGAAAAACCAGCTTTTTAGAGGGGTTCAAAAGGGTCAGGAACAATTGCTGGCCGGCCTATCCATATTGGTGGCCTCCCAGGTGTGTACAACACAATGGTGTGGTGGATCCAGAAAAAGTGGCCCGGGAGTGGGAAAAACCAGCTTTCTAGTGAAGAAAACGGGCGATGAAGAGCGATGAAGAAATAAAACTGGCTTTCAGAACAACTGCTAGCCTCCCACCTTCCTACAACCTTTCTAACAATGAAAATAAGGTCCCTGCCAAAAATGGACCAAGACGGATGCAAAACGAAGGTTCGGGGGCCGAAACACGCAGTTCGGGGCCCCGAAAACAGGCTGTTAGGCACCGGAAGTGGCGTTCGACCACGAAGTTGGTCTCTCAGGCCACAGTGTCCCTCAAAAGGGAGGAAATAAGGCGTGTGCCAAAAACCGGAGCAAACGGAGGTAGTTAAGCGGTCCCGAACCGAGGCACACGGCCGACGGCTCCGAAAACCGAAAACTGGGCTCCAAACGGGAAAAATGGCCTACGACCATGAAACGTAGCCTACAGCCACTGAGAGATGATCTACGAGACCTCTCCCTCTCTTCGGGAAGAGAAAACAAAGAAAACAGGGCCTGGTTCGCAAACCGAGGCGAAACACAAAAGAGTCCGGAAGTCTGGAGGCAAGGCTCACAGCCGAGGCTCTATGACCTCAGAACGAGCACAATATGCAACATCACCAAGTGCTCAATCGGTGATGTCTGAGTCTTAAGGTCGGTCAAAAATGGGGTGTCTACAATTAGTTTAGCAGGAAAATGGGCATATCACTTGGAAGATGAAGACAGCAAAGCTATTCCCAGGCCATGGAACACTACCAATCTTAAACTATTTTATTTTTAGTTTTTCCTTAAAATACTTGTAATATTTCTTTTTTCAAATAAAGCAAGCAGTTTTTCTTGCATAATTCTTTCTACTGTAAAAGTTGTTCATAGTCATTGCCAGCTAGGGGCAATCAAGAAGGTTGGCAGGTTTGACCAACATTCAGTCCTTTTCTTCAGCCAAGATAAAGATCTAGGCTGAAGAAGGTTGGCAGGATTGACCAAACACTTTCTCTTCTTCAGTCGAGATAAGAATCTAGGCTGAAGAAAGTTGGCAGGTATGACTAACATTTAGTTCTCTTCAGCCGAGATAAGGATCTAGGCTGAAAAAGGTTGGTAGGATTAACCAACACATAGCTCTCTTCAACCGAGATAAGGATCTAGGCTAAAGAAAGTTGGTAGGTTTGACTAACATTTAGCTCTCTTCAGCCAAGATAAGGATCTAGGCTGAAAAAAGTTGGCAGGTATGACCAACATTTAGCTCTCTTCAGCCGAGATAAGGATCTAGGCTGAAGAAGGTTGGCAGGTATGACCAACATTTAGTTCTTCAGTCGAGATAAGGATCTAGGTTGAAGAAAGTTGGCAGGTATGACTAACATTTAGCTCTTTAGCCAAGATAAGGATCTAGGCTGAAGAAAGTTGGCAGATATGACCAACATTTAGCTCTCTTCAGCCGAGATAAGGATCTGGGCTGAAGAAGGTTGGCAGGATTGACCAATATTTAGTTCTCTTCTTCAGCCGAGATAAGGATCTAGACTGAAGAAAGTTGGCAGGTAGGACCAACATTTTACCGGGCTCTTGGACCGGGATAACTATCTCGGCCAAAAAAAGGTTGGCAGGATTAGGTAAGGACTAGCTAAATGTGTCTGGCTTGGCATGGTACAACAACATTAAAACACAACAACCGAGCAAAGATTTCAAACTTTATTACAATTAAAATTGGAAGATAATTACAATAAGTGGGGTATGAACCGAACAAAAAGTTGGGGAATATAGCAAATTTCATTCCATTTTGAAACGGTCATCACAAGAGGAGGGGCTTGAGCCCGGTTACAATTTCACTGAAAGCAAACATCAAAAGAAAAAAGAAAATCAAGCGAAAAGATCTTCCAAGTCAGCATCCAAATCAACCCGGACTTCGCCCAAAGGTAGGTCGGCTACAACATCAGCCCCCTAGTTGGGCTCGGTCACAGGTGCCTCGTTAGTTGCCCTGCACAAGGGTGAGCTGAAGTCCGCTAGAGTATGAGAGGCAGACTGGCGGCCGAGCTGAGTGTTGGAAGCATTTTGTGGAGTAGGGACCTCATCCTCCTCACACTTCTAGAGGAACTTTTGTTGGACCGCGTTAGCATAGTCCTCCATATAGCCCGGTATGAAGTGGGAAGGGGGATTCAAGAAGACCTCGGAGTCATGTCCGTAATCGAGCTTTTTAGCAGCGGCTTTCTAACTGCACTTGAAGAAAATATCCTTGGCGGCTTCGCATTGTTGGACCTAAGTCTCATCTCCTTCCTTGAAGCCTCGGTCCTCTGCTTCCTGTATTTTTTTCTTTACGTCCTCCAGCTCGGCATTCTTCTTCCTCTCCAGCTTGGCCAGCTCACGTAGATAGTGGTCTTTTTTCTCAACTAAGGCCTTTTGCTTGTCAGCCTCTGCTGTACTAACTAGTTCGGCCAACCTCGCATTTTCGGCCTCTAGTTCGGCTAGCTTGGCCTGAGCTTCTTTTAGCTCGGCTACCTTGGATTCTGCTTTAGTAACGACTGACCGTGCCATCTTTCGGAGCTCAAGTACTCGTTTATGAGCCACTTGGCTCTTTTGTAGGGCCTGCGTAGTTCAGAGCGGTTAGAGAACAACCAATGCACTGGGACCGTAACAAATGTTACAAGTTTTAGGAATTTTGGGGCTTACCAGTATCATCGATTTAGAGGCCGAGTGAATGGCCTTCAACTCGGTCAAACCGTCATGCCGGTCCATGTCGGCAGGCAGGCAGACACTCTTCGCTAAATTGAAGGCCAACATGTGATCCTTCTCGGCACTGATGGAGTCAGAGGCCGTTATGGCGCGACCCCTAAAGGTGACAGATGGTGCCCACACCGGTGGTGTGGGAGGATTTGAAGGGCTAGGTCGGTCACGACCTTGGGAGTGAGTTGCTTCTTGAAACCCGGTTTCGGATAGCTCAGTATCATCCTCATCCCTCAGGCGTTGTGTACATAGCAGCTTGCTTGGCCGAGATGACGAAGCTCGGGTTATAAGGAGGGCCACCACAGCCTCGTGTGTTTGACCGGCTTGTGGTGCCTCGGTTTGAACTTCGACAGTTGTAGTTGTGGTTTGTTCGGTGATTAGGGCACGAACAGTGCAACGCTTGGCCATATCTTGTTCTTCAGTGAGGGGAATAAGATTGATTTGGGGCAAGTTTGGGTCCAGTTCAGGTGATGGTTCCAGGAGAAATTCAGTCACCTTGGTCTTCCTCTTTCCACTTTACCGGTAGGTCGGTTCAAAGTTGAGCAGCTCGGCCCAACCATGATGACGGTACCGGAGCGGGGCACAAAGAGTGTCTTGGTTAGCGTATGGGTAATGTGATTTAAGCTGGTTTAAGTCTGCACAAAAGAAAGGCGAAACGGCTAGCACGGCGTAAAATTATAGCCTGGAACAGCAAAGCAAATAACAAAAAATTAAAATGAGGTATTCTTACCGGCAGTCCCTTTATTCCAGTTTATATTGTAGCCCAGTATCTGGGCTTCCTGGTCTTCAAAATTTTCAGAAACCCAAAGGAAGTCATCGTCATTTAAGTCTTTATCCGGTGTGTTTTTTTATAATTTTCTCTTGGCCTCTTTTTACCCTTAAATAGTACACCCAACTGTCGTCATTTTGGCCGAGCGAATATTGGCGAAATAGCTCGGCCAATCTGAGGTTGAGGCTGAGCCGGCGGTTTAGCTCAGCGATGCCATTTATTATCCTATAAGTATTTGTGGAGAGTAGGAATGGCAACAGGGCGGGGCGGGGCCGGGGATCATACTCCCCATCCTCGATCCCCGATAGTGAGAAATTCCCCGTCCCCGTCCCCGATCCCCAACGGGGACCCCATATCCCCCCTCGCTCCCACTCCCGATCGGGGATCGGGTATCCCCGACCCTGCAAATTCCCCGATTATGTTTTTTATTTTATTTTATTTTATTTTTTCAAAAACTAATTTTAAACATCCTATTAAGAATCTGTACATGTTTTAAAATTAAAAGAACTTTCATCCTATCACAAAGAACTTAAAAAATTCAACATAATCTATACATGTTTAAAAAAATCCTATCACACACAACTTTCATCCTATCACAAAGAACTTAAAAAATTCAACATAATCTGTAAAAATATACAATCTGTCCAACAGCATCTGCCAATATACACAATCTACCAATATATACAATCTGCCAAAAATTCAACATAATCTGCCAATATATGTCAACAAATTCAATAAATCTGTCCAACAGCATCTGTCAAATACACAACCCAAACACAAAACATCCTATAGCAACAAAATAACAAACAAAATATCTGTCCAGCAACCCACACACACAAGAAAATTCAACAAGTAGCAAAGATAATAATTAATCCTAAGCACAACCCGCAAGGGATAGGTTACCCAAAAATTGAAATTAAAAATAAAAAAAATATATCCATCACAACATAAAAAATCAAATCCATTGTTTGTCCAATACCCATACAAACCACATAACTTCCATCATCTCCTTCAACTTGAATTCCTGTTAAATAACAAAAGGAAAAAAATAAATAATTAATACTAATAATAAAATGTAAAAAATGTTAACAATTAAAACAAAAAAGATGACAACTAACACAAAAGTGGCACATGACTGATCCGACTCGATCTCATCATCATCATAAATAGTTGCATAGCCCACCGATTCCAATGTTGAATTTCCTAAAAAATAAAGAATATAAATTCAGTATTGAAATTATTCCATGGTAATATAAATAATAAAATTTGAAATAATAAAATGTAGATTAGATGAAACAATACCTTTCATCTCTGCACACCCACAACCAACTTTGTGCACACATTAATGCTTCTAATGTGTTTGGATGAAGTCTACTACGATGTGGACTCACCAACCTTCCACTAGTACTAAATGCTGACTCAGAAGCAACAGTGGATACAGGAATAGCTAAAATGTCCCTAGCTATTGCCTGTAAGGTCGGATACTTTGGTCCACTAGCTTTCCACCAATTCAAAACATCAAAACGTGAAGTTCTTGGCAAAACATCATCTTCTAGATAATGGTCCAACTCTGATCTTACATTCTTCATTTTTTTACTTCTCTTTCTACTAATAAACAAATCAAATTCTGAAAGGGTCTCTGTAAGAATTTATGGACGAGTAGAAGAGTCACCAACAACATCGGTCTCCATACCAACTCGGTGCTGATACTCTTGCAACAAATCATAACAAATATGACGAACCCTATCAACTTCATCTTCAGCTTTGTCTTCATAAAGTTTTTCAAAATAAAACTCCAATACACTCATCTTATACTTAGGATCAAGTACAACTGCAACTCCAATAACACCATGTATCACTAACCAATATTTATCAAATTTTTCCACCATTTTTTATGCCATTGTTCTGATCACTTCAATTTCACAAGAGAGCCATTGAGACAGTGTCATCCTAATCTCACATAAAGCTGGGAAACAAACATTGGCTGTGGGATACTTTGTACCAAAAAACAACTTAGTGATAGCAAAAAAAATCTTAAACCTCCCACTAATCTCTCTAGCAAACTCCCATTCTTGCTCAGTTGGCACAGTCTTATATTGGGGCTCTCTAATTTTCAACCTAGAAAAGACATCCATATACAATAAGGCTGTCTGAAGCATCAAGTAGGTTGAATTCCATCTAGTTGCACAATCAAGTCCTAATTTCTTAGTATGTGGAATACGCAATTGGTTGACTGTTTCTTCAAATTTTTCTAGTCTTTTTGTTGTTGCTGTCCAATAAGCTACACTCTCTCGAATTTTCTCCACACCAACTCGTATGACATCCAATCCATCTTTCACTATCAAATTCAAAATATGCGCACAGCAACGCATATGAACAACGTACCACCCAACAAAAGCGATGAATTACTTAACTTATCCATCAACATGGTAATCATGGCATCATTTGTGGAGCAATTATCAACAGTAACAGTCAAGATTTTCCTATCAATATTCCAGTCCATCATACACTCAAGCAAAGTATCACAAAGAACTTCTTTTGTATGTGGACATAGAACATAAATAAACCTAAAATATGATATTCATAAACAAGTATTAATAACATGCAAATTGAACTGAATAAGATACAATTTTTAAATGATTTACAAATTTACAAAAATATACCTCAAAATGCGACTTTGCAATGTCCATGAATCATCAATAAAGTGTGCGGTGACAGCCATGAATCCTTTCTTTTGATTGCTAGCAATCCACATATCAGTTGTGATTGCCACCTTACTTTTATTATGCTCCACCAAACTCAATGTCTTCACCCTCTCATAATCATAAATCTTTAAAATATCACTCTTTATCGTATTTCGAGAAGGCACTTTAAACAATGGTTGAAGTGCTGCTGAATATCGTTTAAAACCAACATTGTCTACGATAGATAGGGGATATTCATGCAAGATTATGGCATGTGACAACTCTTTCCTAGCAAAATCTTGATCAAAAATATAAGAATTCATTTTTGGACTCTCTTTACTAAAGTTGTTAGTTAACACTTGTTGCCTCATGTCCATCACTTTTTTCCTAGTACAACTCTTATCGTGATCATGCAAATGCCTAGTTCCATTTTTTGAATCACCCCCAAGATGCTTATTACAATAATTACATATTGCCTTCCACACCCCATTGACTTGTTGTTTTTTAAAATGTTCCCACACAACACTAGGTTTTCTTTTAGTTCCTCCACAAGTAGTATTAGACTCTTCTTCTAAATCAATAACATGTTGATTAGAGAGGGGAGACGGTGAGTGAGTAGGTGCGTTTGTTGCTGGCGATGAATGTTGTGACGCGTCACTCTCAAATGGTACTTGAGAGTTAACGGGTACTTCAGAGTTAACTGGTGCTTTAGAGTTAACATCTGACATTTTTAACCTTTATAAAAATAATATGGATTGAATTAATATTAACAGAGGTAACATAAAAGTAGATTATTGAAACTAGGAAACAAATTAATAATAACTAATAACATGGATTGAATTAATGGAACTGAGAAACAAATTAACTAAACATCAAGTGAGAGCAAAGTGTTTCTGTTCCATAGATTATTTTGCTTTTAGAATGTTAAAGATGAACTTGCTGAAAATGATGAATGTAAAAGATGAACTTGCTGAAAAGGTGGTTTAAGTGGATTACTATTATCTCTTTAGCCTTCTAATTTCATAAGTGATTGTTTAAATTTTTGCCTTTTGCTTTGTGTTTTTGTAGATTGCAAATCAACTTAACCGTGTGGTGGCAAACATAGGAAGAAATCCTTTGAAAGTCTTTGTCCAAGTAAACACCAGTGGAGAAGAACGTGAGTGAGTGATGTATTTTAACAGGTTTAAACTTAGTAGTTTTGTCTGACCACTAACCCATTAAACAAGAAATGAAGCATTTTGATTTTTTTAACTTGTTACAACAAATTATTTGAATGAAGTTAGAGAATTATCATTTTGAAGTTAGAGAATGAAATTTGAGAATTATTTGAATGAAATTAACAAATTAACAAATTTCAACTTTGAAATTTATTTCTTAAAAGAAGTGAATGATGTAAATTTAAAATTGAAAAAAAAAATGTCATAAACAAATTAAGAAATTAATCTTCAAAATTAATTTCAAAATTAACAAATTAACAAATTAATCTTCAAAATTAACAAATTAACAAATTTCAACAAATTAATCTTCAAAATTATGACTAACAGATTATGACTAACAAATTAATTTCAACAAATTTCAACAAATGACTAACAGGTTATGACTAACAAATTATGACTACCAGGTTATGACTAACAAATTTCAACTTTCAACAAATTCGGATAAACTCGGAGTAACAAGTATGAACCAAGTAGATGTAGTATAATTAACATAAAATCCACAAACAAACTGTCATAAACTATCAAGAATTTCATATCACAAGCTCCAAGTAACAAGTATGAACCATATATAATACAATATACATGCAAGTAAATTACAATATAGAGATAAACACAATTAACCGAATTGCAAATTCCAATTTAACAATAATACATTCAAATTAAACCACAAACAGAGACGAAGATGAAATCTCGCAATTCATCACATACATATATGGAGAGAGAGAGAGAGAGAGAGAGAGAGAGAGAGAAGGGGATTTGCAGTACCGGTGAAGTTGTTGAGCGCGGTCAGCGAAGAGATCAGCGCTCTTAGGGTCGAGATTAATCGCCTGCGTGTAGAAAAAAAAATTTAGATATAATCAGTCTCAGATATACAGATCTATATACTCATATATATATATAATACACATATATGTAAACTCTAGATCCAAATCCCTAGAGAGAGAGAGAGATACCTAAACAGAGAGAGCAGCGATGGAGGAGCGTCGGTGAGGGAGGATCGGAGGATCGCCGGTGAGAAAGGAGGCGCGGCGGTGACAGATGAAAGAGAGAGGGAGAGACCAGTGGCGAGCGAGAGGGAGAGACTAGTGGCGAGCGAGAGAGAGAGAGGAGCGCCGTGTGTGAGTGAGAGGCTCGGTGGTGATGAAGGATCGCCGGTGAGGAGGGAGGTGCGGCGGTGACCGATGAAAGAGAGAGGGAGAGACCAGTGGCGAGTGAGAGAGAGAGAGGACCGCCGTGTGAGTGAGAGGCAGAGGCTGAGTGTGTGTGTGTTTGTGTCTCTGTGTCAAACCCTAAACAAAACAAGCACATATATATCTAGGGATAAAACTGTAATTTCACCTCGGGGATTAAGTGGGGCCGAGCCGGGCCGGGGCTGGGGCCAGGTCCGGGTCTGAAACACCTATCCCCGTTCCCAGCCCGAATATCATCCGGGATGAATTTTTAAATACCATCCCCGACCCATAGGGGATATTTTTTGGTGAATAACCACTGAATTCGGGGTCGGGGGGTCGGGTCACCGCCGGGTCGGTTTCAGATTGCCATCCCTAGTGGAGAGTTGGGTCGGGCAGAGTCTTGTTTGCCTAAGAAATTCACATACGAGTGGTTGAACAGGAAACCGAAGGCCGGCTTCTACGATCGATATCACGGTAAATGGGACGAAGCCCGGTTTGTCCCAGGGTGTTGTTTCTAGTTCGGCTAGGGAGAGATAGACGTCTTCAGGAATTTGGTAGTCCCTTCGGAATTCAGCTATGGCCCCAGGGGAGTCTACTAGAAACCGATATTTACCCATGTTAACTTAATATTTGTCAAATTGTTCACAGTGGCCTGGCTCGGCGTGGTTGAGGCTTTGGTTGGCTCAATTGAGCAAAGCCGTCTAGGGGCAGGGTGCAAAGGTGTGTCTGGCCAACCTAGTTGAGTCTGCAAAGTGACAATAAAGTGTTATGCCCAGATAACTGGACCGGGCTAAGTAAACAGGCAGAGTAAAATAAACCTAGCTCGGCTACATCTGGGTGACGATTAGTTTTCAGTTCAGTCGTAAATCGAGACCGACTCAAGGTTTATGGCTCGGTCAAGAATAAACCTAGAAGTCGTAAACAAGTACCTAGTTCGGTCTCAGAGCGACTTTGGATCAAAAATCATGTTTTTGAAAACTAGTTGGTGAGCCTTTAAGCTTGGGAGTAAGGTTTTTGAGTTCATGGTGTTTATTCAAACATTTTAAACACGGGTATATAGAGGGAAAATACTAAAAATATAGAAATGAGTACAAAAGAACATTAGAAAGAAGTATTAAAGCAACTTACAGGTTAAAGTGTGAGAGCAAAATCCAGCCAACAAGAGAGCAAGGGAAGCGGAAGGGACTGGAGCACAGGAGGCACAAGAGCAGGTTTCAGAAGTGCAAAGGAGAAGAAGGTGAACAGTGAGGGTTTGGTTCGAGTAATGGGTTTTGTGAAGGCATGAAAACGGCGGGACTTTTCAATTATGTTTTGGTAAGTGTGTGACGGCTGTCACAGAACAGAGACGCAATCGATAGGTGCCACGTGTCACGGATAGAACATGATGTCAGGTACGTGAAACGACAGGCTGTAACAGGCATGGCATTGAGGACTGAGCTAACCCAGCTCGGTGGGATTGAATATTTTTATCTCGGTGTTGTTGCTTATTTTAGTTCGGTTGCATGAGTGTTTTAGCTCAGGTGGAGAAATATAATCCCAAACATGCTTTGTAGATAGAATTAAGGAGCAATTGAGAGGGTAATTTATAAAGAAAAATTTGGCCAAGCTACGATCCTTTAATCTCTGTTTTGGACCGGGGTATGGGCTTTGAGTAGCTCGGTCCCATGTTGTCTTGGTACCAAACTTTTCTGAGGGGTTTGACCGAGCTACCTAAAAACTAGGCCTAGTGGCTAGCCGAGGTGTTTGTAAGAAGGAAGGCCGAGCTAGGCATAGCTCGGTCGAATACCATCTACATCATTGCTTAGTTGAGAGCATGACAGAAATAATCTAGCTCAGTTAGGTTGCACTAGCTTAGACAAAGGAGAAAACCATCTTACTTGGTTGGTAATAAGTAGAGTGTTATCAAGATAGACACTCTTCACTAGGAGTGTGATTCCTAGGAGGGCTCTACTAAAGAGAGTTAAAGTCCTACTAGGATTGTGCAAGGCAGAATCTACAAAAGCTCATGATAAGACCTATGTACAGGTATCACAATTTCTACTCTAAAAAACACAAAGTTTTTTGTCTATTGTCTATTTGTTGGCTTAGGCATCGGAGAGGTATCCGGTACACACCCGCCGGCTAGCTCACGTTTGTGTTTTCAAGAAGTAAAGCGCTGACGTTTGAAGGAGTGCAAACTTGATCAACAAGATTATATGAGAATATTATTTTGTGCTCGTACAAAAAGCATATCCAATAAATGCTCTAAAGTGTTATTAGCTTCAAATGTTAAAAGAGTACATAAGTTTGCATATATAAAAATAGTTATATGTTAATTGTATTGTTAAGGGACTTTGACACTTTTTTCATATTTTTAATACACACTTTTAATATCTATTGCATCACATATTCACTCTCTAAATTAACAAATATTTAATATATAAATTAAATCTCTATTTTACCACTCTTTTTCAATTAACATACCTTTTTTTTTTTTTTTTTGATCAACCAAAAAGCTTTATTGATGAGAAAAACCTTACAACGAAGGAAGAAACACAATAATAAATGAGCGAGAAAGGGGGGGGACGATGAAAAGCCATCATAGTGAAAACAACCTAATCCCAACTAGGTTGGCATTAAGTCGCTCACACAATCATATGACATCACCAAACCACGAATCTGTTGGTGAGGAACCAACAGATACACAACAACACTATAACGCTAACAAGACAACAGTGCTAGCAGATACAACAGCACAGATACAAAAGCATTGCTAGCAGATACAAAAGCAAAAACATCAGCAAAACACAGCAATCACCAGAGCAAATACACCAAGTGAACAGCATAGAGACACCAGATTAGCAAAATGTACCAGACACAAGCAGCTCCAGCACAGATATACCAGGTTAACAGGAACACCAGAACAAGCACTAATACAGCAAAACAATAGCATAACAGAACACATATACAGCAGAAACAGAGCATAGGTACACCAAAGCAGCACACAGATACAAAGGCAAAATACACTTAACAGCAGAACAATAGCTGACTAAGGTTATGAACAATATCATGCCTTGAGTAAGAGAAACCTGGGAGGTTGGACTTGGCCCACAGAGTTACTCTCCATTTCACATTAGCACTCAAATCCTTCAGATGAGGTTGACACCCATTGAAGATACAATCATTCATGATTTTCCAAATATACCATAGCATAGCCAATGGCACTAAATTCCAAAGGTTCATAATAGTCTTTTTGTATTTAAAACCCATCCACCAATGTAACAAAACCACCACTGAAGGAGGTGTTACCCATTTCAAATCCCACCAGAGTAATAGTTTAGTCCAAGACTCCCAAATGCCACTGCACAACAAAAAAAATATGATTCACAAATTTAGGTTCAGCTTTACAAAAGGGGCAGACATTACTTAAGCTCCTGTTAAGTACACCAATACTTTGCAGAAAGTCCATGGTTTTAACTCTACCTTTCCAAATCAACCAGCCCAAGAATTGCACTCTAGGAGGAGCCAGATTACCCCATAATAGTTTAGGGATCAACAGCTTAGGCCCATGATGAGCTTCCAACCAGGATCTCACTGAAGCAACTATGAACTGCCCAGATGAGGACCTCTACCACCTAAGAGAATCTGGGAGTATTACTCTCAAGCATGGTGTCTTTGACAGCAAGATATAAAATCTATTAACCTCATCACCCTTCCAAGGCCTTAATACTCTCCTGAAAGATATGTTCCATCCTCGTGAAATTTCCTTTCTACGCACAAAATATTCCAGAGATTCTTCATTCTCAGTAGACAAACTGAATTGCCTAGGGAATTCATCTTTAAGTTTGGTATTCTGCAGCCATTTATCCAGCCAGAAGTGCACTCTATTTCCATTACCCAAATGAATTTCTATACTAGAAAGGAAAAAAACATGTAAATCTGGATTAACCTCTACTGCGGAGAGAATTTCTTTCCATACATTAGACACTCTCCCAGGAGTCTCAAGATTAGGTAACCAACCCCCTTCTACAACTCTATACCTACTATTTATAACCTGCCTCCATAATGCCTTTTCTTCCACTCCCATATCTCCACCACCATTTCATGAGTAAACTACTATTCATTTCCCTCAAATTCATAATCCCTAATCCTCCTTACTTCTTGCTGGTTGTGACAGACTTCCACTTAACAAGATGCACTTTCCTCTTTTGGTCAGAGCTCCTCCACAAAAAGGCTGCTTGCAGTCTATCAATAGTTTTCGCCACACCCTTAGGCAATTTGAATAAAGATAGGTAATAACATGGGAGATTGGCTAGGACAGATTTTATCAAGGTTACTCTACCAACAAAAGAGAGCAACTTTCTTTTCCAAATGGCCAATTTTGACTTTATTTTATCTACCACAGGTTGCCAAGACTTGCTTCTTTTAGTGTTTGCCCGAAGAGGTAGTCTCAATACATAATTTAAGATAGGAATGGTCTAAAGAAAGAAGAAGAATGAGAGGACTGGCATAAGGATTGCACTGGCTAAAGGTATTAAAATTCTCTGGTAGTTGGAATGAATAGTTTTTTGTTTAATCATTTATTGAGCTAGTAAAATTTGCAATTCAAGGATCCACTCAACAGCAATAGATTGCTAAACCAAATGTTTTATTAGCTGTTTCTCGGGGTGTAAATTTGGCCCACTCAGGCCCAGGCTTAGGCTGGCCCATGTCGGGTCTGCTGGACTTCTGCCAAAATTCGGGTTGGGTTGGCCCATGAGCCAGAAAATTAGGCCCAAGAAGTATTTGGGCCTGAGCAAGCCTGAACAAATTTTTTATTTTTTTAATCAAAATTTTATTCTTTTTCACTAAAAATAACACTGGGCCTTTGGCTTGGCTTGGCTTGGAGGGGCGGGGTGGGGCAAGGCGGGCCTTGGGCCAAGCTTTGAGTGGCCCTTGAGCGGGCCGATGGGCTGGGCAATGGGCCAATCTTCAAAATAATGGCCCAGGCCTAGACCCAGTGTCCCAGGTAAAGGTGTAAATTTGGCCCGCGGCCTGAGGTAGGCCAAGCTCAAGCCTAGCCCGGGACCCTAGGCCTGGGTCTAGGCTATCATTTTGAAGCTCGACCCGCTCAAGGCTCAGCCTGAGGCCCGATGTCATTTTTAGTGAAAAAGAATAAAATTTTGATGAAAAAAATAGAAAAAAAATTAAAACAATGTTCGGGCCTGCCCAAGCCCGAGGCCTGACCCACCAGCCCTCCCGTCCAAGGTTCGAATACCTCTTGGGCCTAGGCTTAGGCCTAATTTTCTGTCCTGTGGGCCTGCTTGAATTTCGGTGGGAGCTTAGGTGGCCCGACATGGGCCAGCTCGAGCCTAGGCCTAGATGGGCCGAGCCGAGCCAAATTTACACCCCTAGTATTGGGTCGGGTCCACCCCAGACCGCAGGCGGGTTTCAAGCCACCCACCGTGGACCAAATTTATACCCCTAACTGGTTTCTCCTGCAAGGTTTAATCATATCAGAAATAAGGGTCCCAAAGAGAAGAAACTAGAACAATAGTAGCTTTTTTTAAAAGTCCACTAATGACAACCCTTTATTCATCCCATCAAGCTGTCAAACCTTATGTTAACTATTCTGTTTAATTTAATTTAATTAGTAGTACCATCAAGCTCACAAGTATATTTAACCAATGTATACGAAGCGTCTTTCTTGTTGTTTGACAGCTTTAATGTGCATGCAAAGAAGTATATAACTGCCTATAATATGCGTCCAGTTTCTATTTAAGTAAAATATTAAGAGGTTGATAACTGAATTTTCTAGACTAAATCCTTTGTTTGGTTGGAAAGAAAAGTTGGGAAAGCACAACAAACTTTTGTATCTCACACATACCATCCAATCCAAATAGTTAGATTGGTTGTGAATAACTATTTAGGCAAAGGTTAAGATTGACAAAACTATATTAACAAAGAAAAAAAAAAGTTTAAAAAAAGAAGAAGAAACTATGGAAGAAGAAATTGTGTCGTGCATCACAATGACACCAACTGTCTTTTTTATTTTTATTTTTTATAATTTAGGCATCGTTTGGCAAGTGGCCATTTTAGCCTAAAAGTTAAAAAGTTACTAAAAAAACTAAAAAGTCAACAACTTATACCAAAAGGTCAAATATTTTCTTTTCTCTCTATTTTTTGCATATCTTTTCGTAAAAAGCCAAAAAGTCATCCTAAACATACTAGTTTTTTTTTACCTTATATTTTAGCCAAAAAGTTACTAAAATAGCTTGTTCCCAAATGAGGCCTCAGTATCTGACCTAATGGACTAACTAATCCAACGGATCTAAAAAAATGACACCAACCTGAGCCTTTGTTTGGTTAATTTAGTTGGGCTAAAAAAGCACAAACAACAAAATCGGCTAACTAAGTCAATAAGACAAAATGCCACATCTAAATCATAATCATTTCATTTTTTTTCTCACAAAAGTAAAAAAAAAAAAAACCAAAAAAATCCAACCAAATGAACTTTTTAATCCCAAACTAGAAAAGTCCCAACTCAAAAAAGCCAAGTAAAAAAATCAATGCCAAACGGCGACTGAGTGTCATACTTGATAAGGGAGTGTCTCATCTAACAGACTTAACCTTCATCTCACCAAATTCACATCTTACCAACTAGCGATCTTTGTTTTCATTTTACTTGCCACCAATTTTTTTTATTTTTTACCTTTTCTATTTTGCATGAAAGATAGTTATCTATACCTTTCTCTTCAAAGCTAAGGTATTTCGTACCTGTGTGCTTCAGTCTTGGATTTCCCTTCCACACTACTCAAAGGGTGTCCAAAACAATTTTCTTTTTGTCGCTTCTTCATGCAATGGCCTTTTTACCTAACAACACTAACCATTAAATCAAGCACCATACCATACAACTCCTCATTATGAAACACAATTACTTAGACAATTACATACCACTCATTTCTCCATTTCTTTCTTTTCTTTTTGTTATTGTTATTTTTTTTTAAATTTGTTTCTTATTCAAACATAAATAATGGAGCAAAGCATTTAATTGCGCCTTACATGACATGAATGACTGTCACATTTGCACAATTATCTTATGACTTGTCAGTGATAATGGACAGATAGGTTAATGAAACTCAATAACGTTTGGTAATTAATTTTTTGCTTCCTGATGGATGAATTCTATAGGCTAAGATCCCAACAAAGAGTGGTCAATTTATAAGTACTTTTACTATTAATTATGTGTTTTGTGGTCCCTAACTCTATACAATGGCATTGTGCCAATTCAATCATGCTATAGGATAATAGGAGGGAGAACCATTGTTGGATGCAACAAATATCGTTCTGATTCAATTGTTCAGCTTGCAAGCTTACCTCAAAATGGAAAGTTTAAAAGAAAAGACAACAAAAAAGAATGAAGGACGAGGCCGACGCCCCACTTGACAAACTTTTTAACAACATAAATTCAATAATTACTTTAGGATTAGTATAATTAGGTCCATGTCATCCTTAACACTTTGTATAAAGCACACTCATTGCTACAAGATTACATAAAATAACGATCCGTGACCAACAGAATAATGGGTATTTTGTTATGTAGTAATATAGTATAATTATTATCACATTAGGCACCTATGCATATCATGGGTCAATTAATTTTGATATCCTTCTTGTCATCTTCTAGTCCCATACTTCACTTTTTCACTTTGATGGGTGGTCATTGACCTTTCAGCATTGTTTAGCCCATGTCACTATCTCTCCAACACAAAAAAAAATTAAGAAAGAAGCAACTTTCTCTCAATGAAGTTTCACCTCCACTTCCTATTCAAAAGATGACTTTCTTAGTCTCGACTTGTAGTTGAGTTCGTTAAAATATATGTATCTCGTTAGGATGTCAAGTGTTGGAGTCCTTACGTTTGCCAGACTCTCCATCCTCGGCCTACGCTTTCCAATGTACCAAAAAAAGAAAAGATAACCTTCAACTAAAGGCATCCAAGTGAGGGGTTCACATGGTGGGGGTGGGGTTGGAACTGACATTTCCATGCTTAGGGGGCATTGAAAGCTAGTTATCCTTTTTGTTGCTTTTTACCTAATTCCAGAATTGTGGGTGGTGGTCCATATGAAACTTTGTTTTTATCTCTAGATGATAATTTCTCAGCTTTGTCCCTTCCTTTGCTCTCTCTATCCCATTGTTTACTTATGAAGGACACTATGTGGTTTTATCTGCATTTATCAAGTGGGCGATAATAAATCACTCAAAACTTTGCTGCAATATATTGTGATGTGTGAATATATATATATATATATATATGTGTGTGGGTGAATTACACTGTCTTATAATTTGGGACTTGTATATTTTGTTTTTTGATTTTTTAATTGTGATACATTTGATTTTAAATTTTAAATTTTGTTTCAAATAAGAAAAATTGAAGATACTATTACTCAATTTTAAGGGCAAAGTCATCAATTTAATAAAATATAAATTAATTTGACAAAAATAAATGTCAAAAAATATTTTTGAACTTTTAAAAATAATTTTTACTCACTAAAGATAAAATTATGTAAAATTGATAAATCTTTTAGATATTTATTTATTTTACCAAATTAATATTTATTATGTGTTTGAATAATGATCATGTAATAGATGGTTGTTAGGTTTTCAATTTGTAATCGATATATTTAATATATGAAATGTTTTTAGTTTTGGATTTTTTGATTTAATGGATTAGTTTACTAATGATATCAAAGTTGTCGCTATATTTGACTTTTGAAAAAATAGAAACTAATTTAATGAAAATAAAAACAACTACCCGTTACATGTTCATCATCCAAACACATAATAAAAATTAATTTGGTAAAATAAATAAATAAATGTCTAAAAGATTTATCAATTTTACATAATTTTATCTTTAGTGGGTAGAAATAATTTTTTAAAATTCAAAAATATTTTTTTAACATTTATTTTTGTTAAATCAGTTTATATTTTATCAAATTGATGAATTTACTCTTGAAATTGAGCAATGACATCTTTGATTGTCTTTATTTGGAATAAGATTTAAAATTCAGGATTAAATATGTCATAATTGAAAAGTTAATGCCCAAAGTAACACAAGACCCAAACTATATAGACCGTTAGTGTAATTCACCCTATAGATCCAAAGTTCTATAACAGAAAATGTACTCGTACTGTTTAGTGTGAACCGAATGCCAAAAAAATAAAAAATAAAATAAAGTAAAATAAAGAAAAAAAGAAGTAGTCTTCTTGCTTATTTTTGCAAATAAAAATGGCCAGGAATACTAATTCAAACACAAAAAATTATTAATACTATTTACCTGGTTCCCCACAAAAGAGAAATTGTAGAACTTACCAGGTGAGTCATTCATTATATTCCAACAATAATAATCAAGATTTGTTCTTCTTTCTGGCACATAACGTATATCTCAGAGAGAGGTTGTAGTTCTTTGGATTGATAGTAATGGAATGCTTTCATTATCTAAAATGAAGAACAATCTCCACCAAAAGATCAGTCCAATAATACCACTCACTAGTAAGCAGTGCAATACTTCTTCATGAATCTCCACTATCTAAATGTAGAATATCATAACAACGAATAGGAATGAAACGATTATATCAACTTCTGGGTATATCATAGTGAAAAAGTTCAGACCTAACAAACGTAGTAATCTAAAGATTCTGTTACTCACACTCCGTTTGTTTCAATGAAAAATATTGTTTGTATTTTTTGGTATTTGGTATAATAAAAAATGAAAATCAACAGAAAACATTTTTCATGATTAACAGAAAATAAGCCTATATGGCCCTGCTTGTTTTGGGTGATAGTGGATGAGATTGGATTAGAATAAATGTCAGATTCTCTAAAATGGTGTTTGTTTAAAAATTTGGAAAAGGGATTCGTAATCTTTTCAGGAAGGCATTAACAACGGCAGAAAAGGATTGAATTTTAAAACTGGGGGGATTAATTTAGAAAAAGATTGTTTTGAATATAGAATATAATTTTAGAATTAAAATCTTAGGGTCTGTTTGGTAACGTTTACGTTTTCAGTTTATATTTACAAAAATTTTATAAACTGATTTTTGTTTATTTTTAGAAAAATATAAATTACAAACGCGTTTGGTAATTGACAAAATGTTTAAAAAAAATTTAAAAATATAAAAAAGAGTGAGAAATGGCAAGTGGTGGCAAGTGACGGCAGAAGATGATGGTAGAAAGTGGTGACAGTGGGTGGTGGGTAGCGGGTGGTGGTGGGTGGTGGCGGTGGGTGGTGGCGGGTAGGTGGTGGTGGTGGGTGGGTGGGTGGGTGGGTGGGTGACGGTGGCGGGTGGTGGGTGGTAGCGAGTGGGTGGTGGTGGTGGCGATGGCAGGTGGTGGGTGGTGGCGGCAAGTGGGTGGCAGATGGCGGGTGGTGGTGGTGGGTGGGTGGGTGGTGGTGGCTGGTGGATAGGTGGCGGATGGCGGGTGGTGGTGGCTGGTGGCGGGTGGGTCGTGGTGGCGGGTAGGTGGCAGGTGGTGGTAGTGGGTGGTGGGTGGGTGATGGTGGCGGGTGGTGGGTGGTAGCGAGTGGGTAGGGGTGGTGGTGGTGGTGGCGGCGGGTGGTGGGTTGTAGTGACAGGTGGATGGCGGGTGGTGGTGAGTGGTGGTGGTAGTGGGTAGGTGGGTGACGGTGGCGGGTGGTGAGTGGTAGCGAGTGGTTGGTGGTGGTGGCAGGTGGGTGGCGGGTAGGTGGCGGGTGGTGGTGGTGGTAGGTGGCGGGTGGGTGGCTGGTGGCTGGTGGTGGTGGGTGGCTGGTGGTGGCGGGTGGTATATGGTGGTGGCAGGTGGGTGGTGAGTGGTGAGGGCGGGTGATAGTGGTGGGCGGTGGATGGTAGTGGCGGGTGGTGGGCGTGGGTGGTGGCCGGTGGTGGGTGGTAGGTGGTAGGTGGGAGGTGGTGGCGGGTGGTGAGTGGTGGTGGCAGGTGATGGTGGCAGGTGGGTGGTGGGTGGTGGTGGCGAAAGACATTGGTGGCGGAAGACGGTGGTGGAAAATGGGTGGCGGGTGGTGGCTAGTGTTGGGTGGTAAAAAAAAAAAAAAATTGAAAACTCAAAACATAAACACATTTTTTGAGTTTACATTTTTTGGCCAAATTTATAAACTGAGACCACTGATTTATAAATCAAAAATTTACGAAACAAGTTTTTATTTGAATTTTTAAAATTTTTGTAAATATAAATAAAAAACTAAAAACGTAAGTGTTACCAAACGACACCTTATTAATATCATCACATTACTATCCATTTTTATCTTCACCACGACACCACTATTACTATGATGATTGCAATCATCACCATCGCTATCACAATCGTTTTCGCTGCTGCCTAACCACCTCCATTTTCGTTTCCTACCACCACCACGAGAACTTTTATAAAAAATATTTTTATTTGGGAATACTTTTCGCGAAACAAATGGCTTGCCATTTAGAACCCTACATGAACAATACTCCTAGACATTTCGAGGCTGCCTAATAATTAGGTTTCAAAGACAAGCAAAAGGACCAATACCTAGAAACAAACAAGACACTGACTAACTCGTGCAATTCCATGTATTTGGGTGAATTAGCTGTATTCTTTTAAAGTAGGTGACACATGTGGCCTCAAAGAAAACAGAGCTGTCCATATGACACATGTTTTGGAAGTAAAATATGTAACAAAAATGTTTTAGAGCTCTAATATGGGAGCTCTAATAGCTCTAATGGAAAGGTGGAACCCACTCTGATGTGATGTTTGTGCCTTGTTTTGTTTTTTTTTTTTTTTTTTTTTTTGCTTGAACACATCACTAGAGCTCAAATTAGAGCTCTAGATTTAGAGCTCTCTAGCATTTCCCAATATGTAATAACTTCCAATTTCACAATTTCACTATAAAAAAAATATAAAAATTATAATTATACACACAGTAATTATTTAATGGACAAATTATACTAACAGTCCCTATAGTTTGGGACTCGTATCACTTTAGTACCTGACTTTTCAATTGTGACACATTTAATCCTGAACTTTGAATTTTGTTCCAAATAAGGACAATTAAAAATACCATTGTTTAATTTCAAGAGCAAAATCGTCAATTTAATAAAATATAAACTAATTTGACAAAAATAAATGTTAAAAAAATATTTTTAATTTTTTAAAAATTATTTTTATCCACCAATGATAAAATTATGTAAAATTGATAAAAATTAATAAAAATTACATGATTAATTTTTAAAAATTAATTTTACATGATTATCATCCAAATACATAATAAAAATTAATTTGGTAAAAAAATAAATAAATATCTAAAAGATTTATTAATTTTACATAATTTTATTTTTAATGGGTAGAAATAATTTTTAAAAATTCAAAAATATTTGTTTGACATTTATTTTTGTCAAAATAGTTTATATTTTATCGAATTGACGATTTTACCCTTGAAAAATCTAATAATATCTTCAATTGTCTTTATTTAGAACAAGATTCAAAATTCAGGATTAATGTGTCGCAATTAAAAAGTCAGGGACCAAAGTGACATAAATTCCAAACTATAGGGACTATCAGTGTAATTCTCCATTATTTAATGTAAGAATAATGTTATATAAATAAATTCATTTTATTCAAGATTTGTTGAATCTTTAATTTCAAGATATTAGTTTATATGCACGTAAATTAGTTTAGACATCTAATTATTAAAAAAAGTTATAATTTTGTATTAATTAATGTAATACCTATCAAATTATTATAATACTATTTGAAATTCTAAAATTTTATTATTACATAATATGTCACTGATAAAAATTATTATTTTAAATAATATTTTTCTTAATATAAGACACTTGTCAAAAGATCTGAACAGTCACCTGCTTTTGTCCCATGTGAGTAAGCTTCAATATCAGATAATCAATAAATATAATTTTTCAATTGCAATATATTCAAAGTTTATTATTAAAATTTATACGTAATTAGTTATAGTTTTTAGATTAAAAAATTAAAATCACAATGATTAAGAGCAACTGCAACAAGTTTTTCATATTGTACGTATTAAAGTAATTTCAATACTAATAATCATGTTGCTTAACAAAAATACATTAAAAAAAAAAATACATGACGTATTTCATCTAACCACTCTACTTAGCGTACACTGCGACAACATTAAGAAATTGGTTTGCCTCCCTCCAAGGCTCCCCAAATGGAAACTACCCAAGATAAAATGAAGCAAAATGTCTGCTGCATTTTCAATCTCATTGAAACTCTATTTTGTAATGGATTAAGTAAAATGTCTAAAATACTCTAATATTGTGTTTGGTTGAGGGATTTAGGAAGAGATTTGGAAAGAGAAATGAAAAAGGTAGGTGAAATGTGAATAAATCATGCCTATATTTCACATAGTTTAACATACCTTTTCTCTTTCCCTTTCCAAATCTCACCCCAAATCCCCCAACTAAACACACCATAAATGAAACTCTTGTATTTTACCTAATTAAATTGCAAATACAATTGCATATCTAGAATTTTACATAGAAATATCAATATGTGGTCAACTCTCTCACATAGGTGTGGAGTTTATGTGAGGAGGTTATGTCTAATTTAGATTTATTCTATAGATGAACCTTACAAGACATCAATTCAATCTCAACCACACATTCACATTTAAGTAGAATTCTTGACATATTTTTTGGATTACTACCTTGATTGTTTGAATAAAATAACAAACATACCATTTTTTATTGTATTTTTTACTCCCTACGTACTAGGGGTGGGAATCGTGCTGTATCGTGTTGTTTTCATGTCGTGTCATATTAGGTTTGTGTTCAAAACAATCCAACACTAACACAATCCATTTAATTAAATATGTCAATTATCTTGACATTGATCTGACCTAGTTATAATCGTGTTACAGTAACACGACATGCTTAATACGATTAACAAAAGTTCATATTTCAGATTATAAGCAAATTGTACCTCCTATTTAAAAATAAAAATTAAAAAAATTTATTTTTTGTCACACAGTAATTTATATGCCAATATCTATAAAAATAATTTAAAATATTCATCACTAATCCATTACACATCCAATATAAATTATTGCCACTCATTAATATTTAAATATCCAATAAAATTTTTAAAAGCAAAACAAGTTTTCATTCAATACCAAAATAATAATAATAATAATGTTGTAACTATGCCACATCCAAAATAACATTGTATTGATTCTTTCACATTGACTTCTGCTACAAAAACGCTGTTTCCACACATTCAAAAAATTTCTTATCTACCAATATTGACTTTTGTCAACTAATCATTAACTTAGAGTTGCACTTCATTATGTATATATATTATATAGGGATTTAAGTTTTAATATAATGGATGTGAATGAATTATTCAAGATCTTATGGTTACTAAATTCAGGTTTTATTCGGGTTACATGCGAGTTACTAGTAGGTCGTGTCAACGTGTTCATACAAATTTTTATGCAGGTTAAACGTGTCCATTTTGGATTTCGCATTTTTAACCCAAACACGATTCATTTAATATTCGTATTTTCAAGTTGTGTCATATTCGGATTCGAGTCAGATAATAATTAATCCTAACCCTTTAATTATGTGTATAATTTGAGTCATTTAACCGATTACATGCTACATTCTCACTCTTACTACTTAGAATCTGAGTGAGACCCACCATATAATGTGTGAGACCCACTCATATAGAAAATGATAGGTTTGTAACACACTCTTAAGTTGTGTTTAGATTAAATATAAACGGTAACAAAATCCTAAATAAAATATATTTTTTTTCATTTTCATTGCCTTTTTCTTTCTTTTATAAAACGTTATTCAAATTTGTAATCCAAACATATAATTTTAATTGTTTTGGCTTTAGCATGGATCTTCTGAATTGATATATTGAATAGCTGAGATTTAAGGTCGAATATTTTAAAATAAGTTGTTGTATCTTAAGATCAAATTTCAATTATACAATAGCTATGTTTGGTATAATTTATTGTAAATTAAAATCAATAATTAAAAAATAGAATTTAAAAACACCATTCACTCAACTTGTAGATAATTAGTTTTTTCATTTATTTTTACCTAATAAACTATAAAAGAAGACGTGAAGAAATTATTTACCAAAATATGAAGAATGCAACTTTTATTGTGACTTTTTGCTCACAAAAAACTACATCTCATGTGTTTATAATTATTTTTGGGTAAATTTATTCCGTTTATGTTTTGGTCATTTTCTTATTTTGACTTTTAAATTTTTTTTTCCTTATTTTGGTCTTTCATATTTTAATTTTTTTTCTAATTTACTCTTAAAGTTAAATTTATGTTTAAAATTAGATAAAAAATATCACATTAACAATCACATAGTATAAAAAAAATTTATTATATTTTAATTTATATTTAATATTTTATTTTATTATATTATATAATAATATATTTTTTATGTTATGTAACAGTTAAAGTAGCATTTTTTTGTTATTGGCCTTCGAAATTTGTTTTTTTCCTACTTTAGCTCTTTATATCTAATTTTGAACAAAAATTAAGAGTAGAAGGAAACTCGAAAAAACTTGAAACATAATGAACTAAAATAGGAAAAAATAAATTTTAAAGATCAAAGTATAAAAATGACCAAACATAAACAAGACAAAGTGTAAAAGAAACTTTAGGTCCTGTTTGGTAGAGCTGTGGGAAAGTGCTTATAACTTATGTCTAAACAGCTTATAGTTTATAACTATAAACATAAGCTGATTTCTGACTTAGAAATTAAGCATCTCCTGCCCTACTCAAAGAATAAGCTGATTTCTGACTTCCAAAAAGTTATAAGCTATAAGCTATAAGCTAAACCAAACACATCAAAATAGTTTAAATTAAGCTGAAAGCTGAAATAAGCAGCTTTTAAACTGCACCAAACAGGTACTTAACCACATAGGGATAACTTCTAGGGACTAGACACTAAAAAATTGAGAATCCAAAGATCACCCTTAGGTAGTGTTATACAATAAAACAACTTAACATGCAGCAGCAGTAGATAAATTATGGATTTGCACACAAAACATCGAATCCCTATATTTTTAATAATCCCTCCGTTCCAAAATAATGGTTATTTTTGGAGAATTTAATTTTTTTTAGTAGTACAATTATTGTATTTAAAAAAATTTGATTTTTCAAAATTATCCTTTTGATAGTATATTTTTTGAGAATATCAATGTCATAATTGTACTTTTTATATTATTTATTAATTTAAAAGAATGACAAAATAGAAAATTTATATTATTTTTATACTTAATTTTTAAAAAGAGACTAATATTTTGAGACAATAAAAAATAAAATAAGAGATTAATATTTTAAGACGGATGAAATATTAAATACGATTCGCTCAAAACTCAAAAATTCATTTTATCAATCATTTATACAATTCGCCCAAACATAAAAAGCCCATCTTACTAACAACATGTACTATCACCCAAATGATTAATCCCAAAAAGAATCGAAGTTGGAATCTCAAGATTTATACTTCTGTCTTATCAAGTTACCACACCTCTCGACTTGAGGACAGTATTATTTTGCCCATTATTTCACTCCTACTCATGCAACTATGCAAGCGAATCAAGATATTATCCTCCATCTCTCCTTTAACTTCTTACTTGTTAGGTTAAACTTATTTTTAAATCAAATTTCAATAAATTAAACTGTTTACATTTTAAAATTTATCGAATATATTATACTTATAAAAAATTAAAATTAATCGGATATTAAAAACTACATATTCAGATCATCGAACTACAAATTATTTTTTAAAAAATTTTTAATAAACAATTTTTCAAACATATAGTTTTTGATATCCGATCAACTTGATTTTTTACAAGTATAATATACTCAACAAATCATAAAATATAAACTGTTCAGATTATCGAAATTGAACTAAAAAATAAGTTCAATAACATAACAAGTAAAAAATTAAAGAAAAAAATAAAGGAGAAAATTTTGATTCCCACGCAAGAAATGTAGTGAAAAATTGGGAGGTTCTATTTACACACACACATTCCTTTTTTTACACATCTTTCTTAATTCACACACCAAAAAAAAAAAAAAAAACAATTTACTCAACACACACAATTTTATTCCAGGTATACCCCATACACACACTTCCAATTCACACACCTTCTTCCACACCAGCCAACAACGATCAAACCCTAACCCTAACCCTAGGCAGCAACCACCTTGCCGGCGGCGACGCAGCACCGGCGACCCCCCTCTCTCTCTCTCTCTCCTCTCAGTCGCGAAAAGGAAGGCGACGACGACTCGCAGACGAACGGCGACGGCGGCTCGCAGACGAAAGGGGGTTCGGATGTTGATGGTCGAACCAGTGTGCTTTGTTCGGATGGTGATAGTCGAACCAAATTCATTGGTTCGATGGTTGATTTCCGAACGGAGACGATTCGTTCGACACTGGTAGTCCGAATGGAGGCGATTCCACAATGCCCGACGTGGTGGGGAAGAGAAGCGGGAAGGCAATGGGTTCGCAGATGAAAGGGAGTTGCAGTGGTAAAGGAAGAGGTAACGGCGGTGATGGAGGAAAAGAGAGGCAGCGGCCATGGAGGATGGTGGTGCCTGATGGTTAGGGTTAGGGTTAGGTTTAGAGTTAGGTTTTTGGACTGAAAGAGACGGGGGTTGGGGGAGAAGAGGAAGGTTATTTTGGTTGTTTCATTTTGGGACTGAAATGTAATAAAAAAAAATTCATTAAATGTATATAAAGAGGATAAATGGTGTGTGCAAATAGAAGTTCCCTGAAAAAATTGACAAATTATTTGCCGTGATATCATTTTCCTTAACTATCCCCACTTGTGTGAGTGGCCAGACATTAAAGCTGTCAGTGACGCAGCCCCAAAAGGGTATTCCCGTTAATTCAACCGAAACCCGCCAAATAAGTACTGACCATGATGATAGCATCACAAGACTCCCAACAAACTCAACTCCTCTCCTCTCCTCTTCTCCTCAAAACTCCGACCACTCTCCACCGGAATCTACAAACCCACCTCCCCGGAACATGCTTTTGCTTCAATCTAATCAAATTCAACATGTACATGGTTGAACAAGACAAAACTCACAACCAATCAAACCAAAATCAAAATCAAAATCAAAACTCTCCCGAATCATCATCCTCCGCAAAACCCACTCTCTTACAAGCCATTCAACTCATAGCTTCTCTAATCTCTCTCTCTCACTCAATCAGAGTCTTCTCTGTCAAATGGCAATCGATTCGGAACAAGCTCGAAGACCTCCTCTCCGGCCTCACCTCCCTCGAAACCTGCGATTCCGGCCAAAACCCATCTCTCTCCGCCGCAATTCCGGCTATACTAGACACTATCAATGAATGCTATGACCTTTCTCGTCGATGTCTCGACTTTTCGTATAGTGGGAAGCTCTTAATGCAGAGTGATTTGGATATAATTTGTACCAAATTCGATTCTCATACCAAGAATCTAATAGAGATTTACAATTCCGGTTTGGTCAAAGATAGCTATGCGATTGTTGTTTCCAGACCTGGCCTCGGAGCCTCTCGCGACGATATGAAGTTCTATGTGAAGGATTTGTTGTCGAGGATGAAGATTGGAGGCACAGAGTTGAAGAAACAAGCTCTAATTGGGTTCAATGAAGTTATTTATGAAGATGAGAAATATATCAAGATTTCTGTGGAGATTGGTAGCTTAATTGGGTTGTTGGTGAATTTTCTTGATTCTCAAGAAATTGAGCTTCAAGAAGAGGCTGCCAAGGCAGTGTCAGTGATTGCAGGTTTTGATTCATACAAGAGTATTTTAATCGGTGCCGGTGTTATCGCACCGTTGATTCGGGTATTAGAGGGTGGAAGTGAAATGGGTAAAGAAAGGTCTGCAAGGTGTCTGATGAAATTTACTGAGAATTCGGACAATGCTTGGTCTGTTTCAGCTCATGGTGGAGTGACTGCTCTGCTGAAGATATGTAGTAATGGTGATTGTGGTGGTGAATTGGTTGGTTTGGCATGTGGGGTTTTGAAGAATCTTGTTGGGGTTGAAGAGATCAAGAGGTTTATGGTTGAAGAAGGCACGATTTCGGCTTTCATTAAGCTTTTGAAGTCTAGAGATGAAGTTTCACAGATAAATTCAATTGAATTTCTTCAAACTATGGCGTTTGGGGATGATAAAATTAAGCAAATGATTGTTCAAGAAGGAGGGATTTGTGTGCTAGTGCGCGTTTTAGATCCCAAATCATCATTTTCGTTGAAATCTCGAGAAATGGCCATAAGGGCAATTGTGAATTTGTGTCTCTCATCAATAAGTACCTTGAATATCTTGATGAATTATGGGTTTTTGGATCATATACTGTACTTTCTTAGAAATGGTGAGGCTTCAATTCAAGAATTGGCATTGAAGGCAACCTTCACCCTATGTGGGGTGTCAGAGGAGGCCAAGAAAGCAATGGGTGATGCAGGGTTTATGCCAGAACTTGCTAAATTGCTTGATGCAAAGTCATTTGAAGTTCGCGAAATGGCGGCTGAGGCACTCTCTAGCATGGTTTCAGTCCCCAGAAATCGAAAACGTTTTGTGCAGAATGAACAAAATCTTGGCTTTCTTCTTCAATTGCTTGACTCGGAAGAGGGAAATTCGGGTACTAGAAAGCTCTTGTTATCTATATTGATGTCACTAACAAGTTGTCACAGTGCAAGAAAGAAAATTGTACATTCTGGGTATCTGAAAAACATAGAAAAACTTGCAAATGCCGAGGTTTCAGATGCTAAAAAGATTGTTAGAAGGTTGTCGTCAAATAGATTCAGCAGTATGTTAAGTGGAATCTGGCATTCTTGAATCATTCTTCAATGTGGTTCTGTTTTTGTTCTTTGTAAATCTACATGAGAGTTTTCCATGGTTCTCAAAACCTCGTTTATCAATCTTATATATGTTACTTCTTTTTCCATGAGATTTTGAGAACAACTTTATGCTTAGCTTGTAACCATCAATGTAGATCCAAATAAAACACTTTTGCTATGAGTTTCTGATATTGAGGCTCAGCAAATATCTTGTACAATAATGTAAATTTAATTATTTGAAATCAGATGCAAATGAATAGAGCATAAAGAAGATATTTTCTGTGGAAGTGTGAGAGGCTGCACATGGGATGGTAACTACAGAAGGGCATGTGACTAGTAGTAGTATCCATCAATCTATTGTCTCCCTGCATTGTTTACAATGAAGATGTTGACAGATGAAGAGACCTTCTGCATTTTTACTTGTCTTCTAGCCACCTTGGTCCCCTTGTTATCCAATTACACAATTGATAATATAAATTTATGTATTTTTTGTTAAGATAAAAACACATATGAACGCTAAATTATTGCTATTGGTTTGCCCTTTGATCATGCATCTAGCGAAATTGTGTCTTTTTCTGCATAGGACAGGATTAGGCACTTGTATTGTCAATTAGGACTCGGAAATCAATACAGACCCACTGTTTAACTTACTTGAGCATAGCCCTTTATAAAGCCGAATGATGAAAAAAAATTAATGTAGTTGATCCCCCATGATTGGAACACGAGTCTCAAGCCTCGTTTGGTAAGTGTCTGTTTTAGTCTAAAAGTCAAAAAATTATTAAAAAAGTCAAAAAGCCAAAAACTCATATCAAAAAGTCAAAGATTCCCGTTTCTCCTTACTTTTTGCACATCTTTTCATAAAAAGTCAAAAAGTCATCCCAAACATACTAGTTTTTCTTACCTCATATTTTAGTCAAAAAGTTACTAAAATAGCCTGTTTCCAAACGAGGCCTCAGTTTGGCTTAGTTTGATACAACTATACAAATAGATAAATTTTTTTGGAAGTGTCCAAAATGTTGTGCTAGCAACAGTGCATTCATTTTGAATGAATTCATGTTCCATTAAGATGAATGCAATGTTGTCTACATTCTAAACATGGCATTTTTTGTAAAACTTCTTTGTGTTTATGACTTACAGGTAGGATTTAGGCACTTGTTACTGGCAAATTATGACTCTTTATCATCTTGCTTATATAGCATGTGTTTGTATGGGAAAAAGAGAGTGGGGGTTGGTTCTCTTGAGCCATGGCAGTGACTATTACCTAACTGTTGTTGGGTATGTCAACCAAGTCCTTGTGGGATTTTTGAAGATAAGGAGAACATGGGTCCATGGCTTCCAATATTGATTATTGATAGGATGATGTTGGTGCTGTGAATGAGACGTGGAACCCCCATCACATTCACATGTGTTCCACACACCTTCCCTTATTAAATTACATGCATTGGATTGCATTGAGGGGACTTGGTCCTCTTGGACTAGGGAGACTTTCTTTGTTGATAATATAGAAAGACTAAAATAGTGGTTTAGGCTGTTAAAGTTGTTGCAGCATAATGCCCCAGGATTGAAGTGGCATCTAATGGACTAAGGCAGGTCATGGTGCTGCTTCTTTTTCACAGTACTGCCCTTTTTTTCTTTTTTTCTCCTGGGTCACTTCAGCATTAAAATATTTAAAAATAAATAAATTTTGCAGGTTAGCGTAATAGTTAATATAATTGTTTGGGATAATTAGATTTTCCAGTGTTTTATTGTCTTTCAAATTCTATTTTTAATTTCAATCGCCAATATAATTGTGCAATTGGGGTGGCTATTTTATGTGAAGCACGTCAATCACTGTGGTGTGCTCAATGGATCCACTTTGGGTTCCAATCCAAACAACTTATTTTTTAGGTTATATTACGTCACTACAAAAAATTAAAATTTTAGAGACTAAAATTTAGAGATAAAATTATTTTTTAAGGACTAAATATTTTTGTTACGAAAAGTGTTGTTATTATATTTTTAGAAAAAAATTAGACATTAATAATGAATTATTATCCTTTTGAGACTAAATTTTTTGTCTCAAAAAATAAATCATTTTGAAACTAAATTATTTTGTCTCTAAAAGTCTATTTATTAGTGACATTTTCAAAATTTTGTCGCTCAAAGCTTGTTTTAGACCTTTTACTGAATGTCCTTGTGACGATAGAAATTGGTCCTTTAATGTCTTTTGTGACAAAATTTTCACTTTTAGAGAGCAAAACATTTGGTCTGTAAAACTCTTATTTGTTGTAGTGTGTAGAATATACTTGTAAAAAATCAAGTAATATTTTTAATGAATTACATTTGTATTCAGTTTTATATTTAATTAATAATTATCATTTTTTTTTAAAATAAAAAACGTAAATAATTCAAATTATCAAAGTGTGACCTAAAGTGAGCCTCACCGGGCTGTGCTTCGTGCACAACAGCAACAACCATCCCAATTCCTATAATTGCTCACAACTTAATAAGTTCATAACGCTAGACTTCAATATGGGATTAAATAAGAATTTTTCATTGTAAAAATTATAATTTGAAACACAGATATGTATATTTTTTCTTAGCACCCTTTTAATAAATTTTTTTAATACTATTGATCAATATTATTACACATAGCTAGAGATCAAAGGTTGAATCTCACAACGGTCAAACATTCCAAATCTTGGGGCCATTTAAGGTTTGCATGGTCGTTAACTTTAGGATTTCGAGATTAGTCAAGGTGTGCGTAAATTAGTCTAGACACCCAATCATTAAACATATATATATATATATATAGCTAGATTTTATTGTGAGAATTATAATGAGCAATTTTAACTTGAAAATCATGATTAAAGTGAGTACCGACATGTGTTTAACAAAAAAATATCTCTAACTTTTAATGCCATCGACAATTATAATTGCACAAAAAGGTCATCAAAGTGATCAATTAAACGAACAGTTAAATCTAACTATGTACCTACTACGATCTAATATTTATTTAACAGAATGTTCTATGCCTTTTAAAGTCATCACAATAATTGAACATAGGGTATATTTGGTTTGAGTTTGGGAGATGAGTTTTAGAGATAAAAAGTACGAAAAGTTGTTTAGTTTGGTTTTTTTCAAAAGATGTTTTGAAAAATTATTTTGAGAGAGTTTTGGAAAAAATGATTGATTTGATGTGTATGAGAGAGAAATTTGTTTGGAAAACTTGTAAACCAAACAAGTTTTGAGAAATTTTTTTGGAAAAATTTGTTTGGTTTGATTACTTTTGAAAACTTATTTGTAGAGAATTTTTTCCAAAAATTTTTGAGAAACACAAACCAAACATAAATGCCACAACCCTCTTCAAACAATACTAAAATATAGGTTTATGAGTTACAGAACATTGAATATAATTAATAGATTAGTAATTATGAAATATAGAATAAAGAAAAGTGGTGACTCAGTTTGATCATTATCGTTCCAATTGGTGTTGTTGGTGTGTCTCTTTTTTCGCCATAGTCATCTTTCCATTGTCAAATTCTAGGCATCATGAAATCACCTCATTGAAGTCTCACCATTGTCAGCGTTGTATCATGAATTTTCGGAGTGGAGTTTACACTTGCATTCACGTTAATGCTAGGGGGAAAATGTTAAGGAAAATATGTGATTTTTCACAAATAAATTAATTAGTGGGGATAAAAATTAATGCAGAAAAATTAAATTAAAAGTAACACAAGAATTTTTACGTGGTTCTCTTAATGTGAGGTACATCCACGGGATCGAAATTCGATTCCACTATCAACCAAATAAGTTTCCAAACGATTACAAACGAGACACGAATGGTCTCACAAACCACCATTAGGTGAATTCCAAATAATCACAAATAAATAAGAGGAAAGACCTCACCAAATAGATGAACAAAAATCTTCTGAAATAGAGTTGTAGAAGATCCAAAATAACAACCCAAATCAACTTCGCCAAAGCAATCAAGATGCACACGTACACTACTTCAAAAAAGCAATAAACCGCAGGATAGAGAACTTCAAATTCAGCAGCCGAAAAGTAACACTTTTCACTCACCCAAAATTTGATTCCACCAAATTAATTTTCAATTGCTCTATAGCAGCGGCACTCTCTACTTCGGGAACAGCAAAATATAGATATATATCTGTGTGAGTGATTTTCTGACCACACTGCCAACTCAGTAATAAGCTAGAGAGTACTAGCAGAATAGATGACACCTGGCTGACCTGCAACAGAAAGAGAAGATTCCGGCAGTGATTCGTCCACCCAGGGGCACTCCGACGATCAAGTCAGTATATCTCTCAAAGATAATCAATAGTGTTAAACTCACTGTTCAGAATATAAATTGCGTACCTTAGACCCATCGGGGGTGCCTTTCTTTTACAGTTAACTCAATCCTTGTCTCAACAGAAGCCTAGCTTTAATGGACTTTAACTCAGTGCTTTTCCAGGACTCTTCAATAGATAGAGACAAACTCCCTAAGAGCTTTATCTTTATCCAGGCTGAGTCCCCTCATCATCTAGGACTCTTGTGCCTTATCCGCTTATCTCGGATTCCGATATCTTTGGAAATGACCTCGGCCTTGCCGAGATCACCTCGACGTCATGACCAAGGCACGTGGCACCTCGGCTGACACGTCGGTGTCACCTTGGCCACGTGTTAGAGTACTTTAGGCGAGAGTTTGATATCCCGGCCGACGTCCATCTGAGGCTGGCTGGGGATGATGACTCCATCATGCCTACAACTGATTCTATGTCCTTCCCTGTGGTAGCCTTCATTGAGTACGGACTTCGGCTCCCACTAAGTATCCTTTTCCGTGAGATACTTCATTACTATAAGTTAAACCCTATGCAACTTGCCATCAATTCCTACTGAGTCATAAACGGTATAATAGCCTTAGCCAAACAAGAAAACGCTAGGGTTACCTTAGCCGACATCCAATATTGCTACACCATGTGTGCCCTCAAAAAAGATACAGGCTATGTTTACTACCTTAAGCCGAGGTCCACAGAGTATAAAATCGTAGCCGACCTCCCAGACTCCAACAAGGGAGCTGGAGATGATTACTTCATTTCCTTGGGGAACTGGGAGTTTGCTTCAGACGAGGACCTCCACCTCTATCCTCTTCCTCGAACAGTTTTTGTAGAGGGCAATGGTAAGAGCCCTGTGTCCATACTTATTTGTTTTTAAAGTCTTCAATACTTTATTTGTTTCTAACGTCTGTTTTTCTTGCAGCTCTCCTTCAGCCACCAAAGGGCTTCCGTCAGTCTTTCTTTCTCAGCAAAGACTTGAGGAAACTTTTAGATCTACCAGTCCACAAACGGAAGGCCCCTCTACTACTTAATTTTATTCCTACGTACAAGTCAGCTCTTCCCGACGTCCCCAAGAAAAAGAAGAAGAGGAGTCTGTCTCTTCCTTCCGCCACAACTCCTCAAGCTGCCTCCACATCTCGGCAAGATCAAGGATCGACTTCTGATCCAGCCGAGCAGCCGTCAACCTCGGCTCCTTATTTGATCCCAATATCCCAGCGCCAACGTCGATGACGAACTGTTTTTCTACCGAGATGGGTCGCCAAAAAGCAGTTGCAAAAGATCTCCCGGCCAGCATCCCATCAACTATTGACGCTCCACCAGCGCAATCCCAGCCCCCTTCGAAGTCAAAAAGAATAAAGAAGGCTCAGCCAAAAGTAAAGGTGACTCAGGTTGACACTGAGGATACTTTGCCAATTTCGAAATTGGCTTCAAGTGAGAAAACCACCTCCATCCCCGAGAAGAGGTCTGCTGAAACACAACCATCCGAATCCACCAGATCAAAAAGGCCGAGGTCATCCTCTGCAACCACCTCGGGGTCCCTAAAACACGATGCCCCCTGGGCCCCCAAAATCACTTTGGAAGATAAGCCAGTTATGGCCAGCGATAGCGCCGATGACATTAATGCCGGCGTTGCCCTTAGTACCGCTCTGCTTCTTCCCGACGATCTCGAACGAAACGCCGAGTTGAGTGAATATGAGAACTATACTCTGATGCTTCAGCACTCCGTTCAAGTAAGTGTCTTTGTTTGGTCGTTTTTCTTTCTTCCTTTTTTATAATTTAGAAAATTTTGTAATAACTTCTGCTCTGTTTTATTTTTTCTCAGGCGATCCAACATGCCTATTCTTTTTCAGTACAATCTTTCGAGAACCGGGAGAAGCTGGCCGAAAAGAAGAGGGAGGTCGCCAGTCTTCAAAAGGCCAACAAAAGCTTACAATCAAAAATGAAAAAGTTGGAAGACCAGGCCGAGGCTGCTATCAAAGCTAAGGACGATGCCGATGAAAAAACAGGTGCTGCTGAGGCCATTAACAAGGTTCTTGAGGCCCAGAGGAAAGAGTCTGAGGAAAATATGGCCCAAGCCCAAAAAGAACTTCAGGATGCCTTGGCCATGAAGGACGCCGAGCTCAAGGCAGCCGATGAGAAGGGCTACAATGAGGGGGTGGCCGATGTCACGGCGGACTATGAAAAGCAAGTGAAGCAGGCATGCAACAAGGGTTTCACCATTGGTTGGATGTCTCTTCTAAAAAAGCTTGAAGTCCCCGAGGACTCGCCCCTCAGGAACGCCGACGTCATTCCTCTTCCATTCCCTCCAACTCCAAGTCAATCTGACGATGAATCTGAGTCTGAGGAAGAGACCTTGGTGAGGAAATCAAAGGAGGCTGCTGGGACCAAGTCCCCTTCTCTGAATGAGCAAGTCCTGGACTTGACTCAAGATGAGGAGGGTGAGGAAGTCCCCAAGGATGCCACTCTAGAGAAGGCGTCATCGGACGTGCCCCCTGCCGACAAGAGCCTTGATCTAACTCTTCAAGAAATCGATGCCGAGCTTTCGGCCGAGAAGGCTGCCGAGATGTCTTCCCAGCAGTCGTCTGAACTTCAAACCCAACCATCTGCTGTTGCTGAGGAATCTTAATTTTGATGTTTTTTTTTCTTCGTTTTGTGCCTTGTACTTTGTTTTTCTCCTTGAAGTAATGTAAACTCTTTATATCGTCGATGTGCCTTTAATTCAACTCTTTTGTTTTGAATGCTTGCATGTTTGCCTTGTATACTTAGAATATTTTGTATATCTTTAATATACACTTCAATCCTTGTGCAACCTTCTCGGGGTGACATACCTCGGTTATACAAACTGATGATTTACCTCGGCAAGTACCCAAGTACCTTTCTAGGCATAACCTTGGTTTCACCTTGTAAACTTTTCTCAAGTTTCAACAAGTGTTAAACATCATCTCGGTTTAACTTCAACTTGTAAACTTTTCTCAAGTTTCAATAAGTGTTAAACATAATCTCGGTTTAACTTCAACTTGTAAACTTTTCTCAAGTTTCAACAAGTGTTAAACATCATCTCGGTTTAACTTTAAGTTGTAAACTTTTCTCAAGTTTCAACAAGTGTTAAAACCATTTTTCTTCTCTCTGCCCCCTAATGTGAACCTAAGTTCCACTGGGGTTCTCATTATACATGTATTCCAGAAACAACGTTATGTATCTTTATCAGTCACAAGTGTATAAACATATAAACAAGCGAAAACTTTATTTATTTACTTCGGCAAATGACAAAGGAACAAAAAATTCTAATGATAGAAAAATTTGAGATTGCAAGTATTCCAGGGCCTGGGCAACTTTTTGCCCTTATCTTCGGCTAAGCCCGAGCCGAGAAGAAAGAAACGTTCTTCATCCCCTTCCCGGATGGGGATTTTTTTTTTCAGTGCTTCTTCGCTCTTTTCGGCTAGCTCTTTGCTGACGTCCTGTAGGACTTCCACGTCCTCGTTTTTCAATTTCTGCCTTTTCTGGTTCTCGTATGTTGTAAGTGGATTTCATTGCTGCCATGGAGCAATTCTTTGCCTGCAGCTGATCTCCTCTGACCTCCTCAATCCCATGCTCTGTTGGGAACCGCAATAGTTGATGTAATGTTGAGGGAACAGCCCCTATTGCATGCAACCATGGCCTTTCCAAAATGATGATGTAAGGGAAGGGTGTGTCAATTACGGTGAACTCTGTTGTTATCTTCCTGGTGCCTGCCTGCACCTCCAAGCTGGTTGTTCCCAGTGGCCATGTCGACGTTCCATTAAACCCGACCATTGGGCTATTGGATTACTCCATATCGTCTGGGTGAAAGTCGAGCTCCTTGTAACATCGGACGTACATGATGTCACAAGAGCTGCCTTGGTCAATCAAGATGCGCTTTACTTGGCATTTCCCAACCTGGAGGGATACTACCAAGGCATCATTATGCGAATGATGCACCATCTCAAGGTCAGCTTCAGAAAAGGACACTACTGGTCCTTGGCACTCCTCTGCCCGATGTCTCTTCTCCTCGACTTGGTAGACATGCTGCAAGTGCTTCACCTTCTGGGTCTCCCCCCTAATCTCGTTCTCATTGACCTTCGAGTGAATTACATTAATTACCCGAGGTCCTCCTGCCTGAGGTTGCTGTGCTGGGGGAGGCGGAACTGCTAGTGTCTGAGGCAGTCTTGCCTGTTCTTCCCTTGTTCTGGCCTCATCGACAAGGTCTCTCAGATGGCCTTGCCTCACCAGGTCTTCCAAGTGTGTTTTCAGGGCTCTACAGCCCTGAGTCATATGCCCGTCTTCATTATGGTAAGCACAATGCCTGCCAAGGTTTCTTCTCATAAATTCTCCTGGTGCCCTTGCTGGTGTTCTGAAATAAGGTTGATTCCAAATTTGATCCAGAACTTTGTGAATTGGGATTCGGAACACAGTTGTCACTACCTGTGTAGCCCTCAGTTTTGTCTCTTGCGTGCTCGATCCATTGTTACCTCGGCCTTGCTTCGGCGAGCCGTTTTCTTTCTCTTGCTTTGTCTCCTTAGTTCCCGACGTGTCTTCCTCGGCTCTGGCTGTGACAACCCTCACTACTGTTTACTGATAAGACCATTGCTAAATTGTGACTGAACTGGATAAGTAACTAATTAGACTGAAATCCTGAATTAATTGCATGAACATGTTGTGTTAATTGCATATCTATTTGTTTGTCGTTTAAATGATCTATTTGTGTTTTATGCTTTAAACTGCAAATTGAAGGCCTTATTGGCAGCCGAATCTGAAATTGATTAGTATTTTATGCTAATGAGAATTAATGTGATTTTATGATATGTATAGTTGAAATTTAATTTGGCATGTTTAAATTAGATTAAATATCGATAAATTACGAGAGTTTGACTTATTTACCTTAATGCCATGTTAGTGGGCCACTTACCAATCCATGTTTGAAGCCTATTACACTTTTGTTACAACATTTCCTCAGCCATTTCCTTGAGCTTAACCGACTAGAGAGAGTAAGAGAGAGGAAAAAGCTTGATTTCATCTCATTTTGGCTTGGAAACTTGGTAGAATTAAAGATAATTGCAAAATTGTGCTTCTACACTTGAATACAAGACCTAAGGTAGAGAATTCAACCTCTCATTGATGTATTTGTGTATTGTCTTGCATGATCCATGAGAAATTAGAGATTCTAGCCAAGAGTTAGTTCAAAATGTTGAATTGTAGCATAAATCATGCATGCATGTTGCCATTCTTGAGTTTTGAAGTTATTGTTCATGAAATTCCACATGCATGTTCACATTGTTGCATTGGACCATGGATTCCTCATGTTTTTGAAAGGATTGGTTCATTTGAGCAAGTGATTGAAGCTTTGAATTAGTTTAAACTCATGCATGTCACATTTGAAGTATGTTCTTGAATTTTGGTTTGAAATTGGATTTAATTGACTCACTTTTGGGCTTTGATTTTACAAATTGAGCTTTGAATCATGTAATACTATGAGTTTACAAGTGTTTTCCAGAAAATTAGCCCAAGAGGATCGAATTTGATGCATTAAAACTTGGTTTTGAGCTTGAGGTTCAAATCTGGAATTTCTAGATTTTGGACCCACGCTCGAGCGAGGAACTCCACGCTCGAGCGTTCACTCTGTGATCATGCCGTCCGCTCGAGTGAGGAAAGTGACGCTCGAGCGTGAAATGCATGTATCCAATACTTTGCATGAGCTTACAGTACGCTCAAGCGAGATAGTTCACGCTCGAGCGAGGACTTGTGCCTCACGCTCGAGCGGGGGTCGAGCGCCCGTCGAGCGTGAATTTTGAGCATCCAGTATTTTCACTGTAACTTACAGTCCGCTCGAGCGACGGAAGTCACGCTCGAGCGGAGCTCTTTTGTCTGTCCGCTCGAGCGTGGAGCGAGACCCCTGTTTTCTAAAAATTTTGAAAAGTGTTTATAAGTACATCCTTGCATCCTCTTTCCATCCTAGGCATTCCTAGGGCATATTTAAGGCATCTTAAGAAGGACATTGATGTAGAACCACACCGAGGCATATTAGGGATTAAGTTATTGTTTCCCAAACGTGCAACTTAGTGTGTGTTCATCCTGTAACTGTGTAGGGTTGGCATCTGAGGACGCGCTCTAGCTTAACTGTAGCCCTGAACTCTGTGAGTAGCAACTGTGTAAAGATATGTTCAAATATGAATATCTTCCGAATGGTTAAACTGTACTGTTTCTAAATTGATACTGTTAACTGAATGAATGTATGTCCTCTATTCTGAACTGTATTGTGGCATCCATAGCAACTACTGTTACTGTTACTGCTACTGTTACAGAGATCTCTGTTAGTTCCTATCTTGGAACTTCTGTTTACTGTTATGATGGCCATCATTGACTGCTCGGTCTTTCAAGACCTACTGTTTACTGTACTGTTATGCTAATGGATGTACCACATATGACTGTTATGACTGAATGACTGATGTACTGAATCAATTGACTGTTTTCAATACTGAAAGGACATTCATTCTTAACCTCTTTACGCATTATGTTATTCACTGGGCTTTAGCTCACTGTTTATATATATATGTAGGTGTTCACTCACCAGACTGGAGCTAGGAGCTAGGAGCGTGGGTTAGACTCCCTTTTGTCGAAGCTAACCACTGTGCCTCACTGCGAGGTTCTGAGCCTGTCAAGCTAGGGCTTTTTGGGGTGTTTTAGTTTTCCCTTTTTGTTTCTAAACTGTATAGACTGAACGTTTTTGTACTGTACTGTCTTAATAGGGACTGGGTCCCTGTCCTGGATGATTGTACATGTATGTATAGACTGTTCTGTTATGAAGGTGCATATGAATGAAAAGTCTTTTTGCATACAAACTGTCACAGCTCATTGGACATATTTTAATTACTGTTTTGGCTTCCGCCAGCCCCTGTACTCTGTATTACTAGATTACTGTTAAACAGGCCATCGGTGATCTCGAATTACTGGCCGGTTACGGTGCTAAACCCATAGGGGCGGGTTTGGGTAGTGACAAAGTGGTATCAGAGCGATATTAAACCACGAGTTATACCGCACACACGTGTCCAAATGAGCTATACGATGTCCTAGAAAAGTAATAGGGCATTACATGAGCATGAAAAGTGTGTGTGGCCATGACATGAATATATGTGCTAATATGTTAATTGTTTAAAGTATGCAACCTCCTATGTTTATTATTGCTATGTTGCATATAGTGAAATGGATAATGCAAGGACTACTGATGAAACTGAATCATCTGACGCCAGAATGGTGAGATTAGAAAGAACTGTTGAACTACTGACTGAAGCCTTAAGGCAACAGCAACAACAGAACCAACAGCTCCCACCTCCTCCGGTACAGCCGGAACAGAATGTGAATGATGACATCATTGCTCTAACACAAAAATTTAGCAAGATGAAACCGCCATCCTTTCAGGGAGGCCTCGAACCCTTAAAGGCTGAAGCATGGGTTCTTGAAACAGAAAAGTTATTTGAAGTGTTTCCGTGCTCGGAGGCACACAAAGTACTGTTAGCTACCTTCACCTTACAAGAGGAGGCTAGAAGGTGGTGGATGCTAGTCCGTGACACCAACACAGTTGTGACTTGGGCTCAGTTTAAGGAGTCCTTCTTTGAGAAATATTTTCCACAGTGTGTCAGGGATCGAAAGGTAACTGAGTTTGAACAGCTGAGACAAGGCACCATGTCTATCGCTGAATATGAGTCTAAGTTCACCGAGCTTGCCAGATATGCACCACATATGGTGGACACTGACTATAAGAAGGCCAGGAAATTCGAAGGCAGCCTTAATGTCGAAGTACTTGACAGAATTAACGTGTTGAAATTGCACAAGTATGTGGATGTTCTTGACCGGGCCATTATAGCTGAATCAAATATTGAAGCACTGAAACAAACTAAAACACCAGCGTCTGAATGGCGTGGTAAGAAACGGGGTTTTAAATTCAAGAAAGGCAAAAACAACCCACTGAACAAAAAGCAAAACTCAGGGTCAACCACCAGCTCTAGTCAGGGAAGTGGTTCCATACCGCCCTGTTCCGAATGTGGTAAGAAACACAAAGGGGTTTGTTATAAACTTTCAGGTACTTGTTAAAGGTGTGGCAAGGTGGGCCACATGGTCAAAGATTGCCCTTCCACTCCTCAGGGCAATAGTAAAGCTGTACCAAGCGCAGCAGCATCAACTGCCCCCACCAAAACCTAACCCTAAAGCGACTGGAAAAGAGCCTATGAGGCAGGGCCGAGTGTTCGCACTGGTACCGAGAGATGTGCAGAATACCGAGACCATTGTGTCAGGTATTCTCTCAATTTGTACTCAAAATGCGTATGTTTTGATTGATTCGGGGTCTACACATTCATATGTATCGCATGCTTTTTCGCGAAAATTGAATAGACCACTAGAACCTATGAACTATCTGTTAGCTGTATCTTCACCTGTTGGAGGATCTATGACTTGTGCTTATGTGTACCCTGCATGTGAGATTATTGTTGCGGATGTTCATCTGTATATTGATTTACTGCCATTGAACATTGATCATTTTGATATGATATTGGGAATGGACTGGTTAACAAAATATCATGCCACCATAGACTGTGTAACAAAACAAGTTGTTTTCCGTCCACCTAGATTGACTGAATTTGTATTTAATGGAGTTGGAGTGGTACCTCCCCCATATTTGATTTCATCTATGAAAGCATACAAACTGATTAGAAAGGGGTGTAAAGGGTATTTCTGTTCTGTATTGACTGTATCTACTGATGTTAATGCTAATGTGAACAGTATTCCTATAGTCAGAGAATTCCCAGATGTTTTTCCAGATGATCTGCCAGGGGATTTGATTGATAGGGAGATTGAGTTCACCGTTGATGTGATTCCGGGTACACAGCCAGTATCTAAAGCTCCTTACCGAATGGCTCCGACTGAACTGAAAGAATTGAAAGTGCAACTGCAAGAACTGTTAGATAAGAAGTTCATCAGACCCAGTACTTCGCCATGGGGCGCACCTATCTTGTTTGTAAAAAACAAAGACGGCTCACTGAGACTCTGTATCGACTACCGTGAACTGAACAAGGTAACTGTGAAAAATAAATATCCATTACCGCGTATTGATGACTTATTTGATCAGTTACAGGGTGCTCAAGTGTTCTCTAAGATTGATCTCAGATCCGGATATCATCAGCTGAAAGTTAAACCAGAGGACATTGACAAAACTACTTTTCGAACGAGGTATGGACATTACGAATTCCTAGTTATACCTTTCGAAGTTACCAATGCACCTGCTGCATTTATGGACCTTATGAATAGAATTTTTAAACCGTACCTTGATGACTTTATAGTTGTATTTATAGATGACATTTTAATTTATTCCAAAAGCACTGAGGAACATGAACATCATTTGAGAATTGCCCTACAGACCCTAAGAGAACAGAAACTGTATGCTAAACTGACTAAATGTGAATTTTGGTTAGACAGTGTGATGTTTTTGGGATATGTGATCAGTAAGGATGGTATTACAGTTGACCCACAGAAAATTGAAGCAGTAGTAAACTGGCCCAGACCGACAAATGTTACCGAAGTCCGAAGTTTCCTAGGCTTAGCTGGGTATTACAGAAGATTTGTCAAAGACTTCTCCAAAATTGCCCTACCACTGACACAGTTAACTCAGAAGGGGATATCATTTGACTGGACCGACTAAAGAGAATCAGCATTCCAAGAGTTGAAAACTCGACTTGTGACTGCACCGGTTCTTACTCTACCTTCAGGTACGTATGGTTTTACCATTTTTAGTGATGCTTCTCATAAGGGTTTGGGATGTGTTTTAATGCAGAATGGGAGAGTTATTGCCTATGCTTCCCGACAACTGAGACCACATGAAAAGAACTACCCGACCCATGATTTAGAACTTGCCGCAGTAGTGTTTGTACTGAAAATTTGGCGTCACTACTTTTATGGGGCAACATGTGAGGTGTATACAGATCACAAGAGTTTGAAATACTTCTTCACACAGAAAGAACTGAACATGAGACAGCGGAGATGGTTAGAACTGATAAAAGACTATAACTTACAGATTTTGTACCACCTAGGGAAAGCTAACACCGTTACCGATGCACTGAGTCGGAAATCGATTGAAAATTTAGCCTGTTTACTCACCGGACAGAAAGAGTTGCTTTGTGACCTTAAGAAATCTGAAATTGAGATTGTTTTGCGAGAACAAGGTGGAACAATAGCTGCTATTTCTGCTCAACCGGCACTGATTGAAGAAATTAAAGAAAAACAGCAACATGATGACTTCTTGAAGAAGATCATCGAAGAACGAGAATCCAAACCGAGGCCGGATTTCAAATTTGAGAATAATGTGTTGAAATTTCAGGGAAGATTGTGTGTACCGAATGATTCTGAACTGAAAAGAAGAGTTCTGCAAGAGGGCCACAATTCGAAACTGTCCATCCATCCAGGAAATACGAAAATGTATCAAGACTTGAAATTGAATTTCTGGTGGCCGGGAATGAAGAAAGAAATTGTTGATTTTGTATCAAAATGTCTTCATTGCCAACAAGTTAAAACCGAACATCAACGACCCGCAGGCTTACTGCAACCCTTACCGATACCGGAGTGGAAATGGGAACATATTACCATGGATTTTATTGTTGGTTTACCTCGCTCCAATAAAGGTATGGATTCAATTTGGGTTATTGTTGATAGACTGACCAAATTTGCTCATTTCTTACCTGTCAAAACAATTTATAATGCGGACAAATTGGCTGTAATCTATATTGATGAGATTGTTAGATTGCATGAAGTGCCTGTGTCCATTGTTTCTGATACGGACTCGAAGTTTACATCGAGATTTTGGCAAAGCCTACAGACAGCATTGGGTACCGAACTGCGACTGAGTAATGTTTTCCATCCTCAGACAGATGGCCAGTCAAAAAGAACCATCCAGACTCTGGAGGATTTACTGAGAATGCGTGTCCTTAATTTTCAGGGAAATTGGGAAAGTCACTTACCTTTAGCCGAATTTGCCTACAACAATAGCTTTCATTCGAGCATTGGTATGGCGCCTTTCGAGGCTTTGTATGGCAGAAAATGTAGATCTCTGATTTGCTGGGCAGAAGTTGGAGATGGGCCTTTGCTTGGGCCCGAGATTGTGTATGAAACTACAAAAAAAGTGAAATTGATTCAACAGAGACTGAAAACCATACAAAGCTGATAGAAAAGTTATGCGGACGTCAGAAGGCGAGACAGAGAATATGAAGTAGATGATCACATTTTTGTGAAAGTGACACCGATGAAAGGCCAGACTCGTTTTGGAGTCAAGGGTAAGCTAGCGCCGAGATATGTCGGACTGTATGAGATTATTGAGAAAATCAATCTGGTGGCGTATCAAGTAGCGTTTCCTCCTGAAATAGAGCATATGTATAATGTTTTTCATATTTCAATGTAGAGAGATTATCTTCGGGATCCGTTCCATGTGATTGAGCCTACCCGTGTAGTGCTAAGTGATGACTACACTTATAAAGAACGGCCTATTCAGGTAGTGAACAGACGGATCAAGAAGTTAAGGAATAAAGAGATTCCGTTAGTGAAAGTTGACTGGCAAAACCATGGTGGCGTCTATGCCACTTGGGAAAGGGAAGAGGATATGCTGAAGAGATATCCTGAACTGTTTCCACTAAATCCTGTTTTCTTCCAGAATTAAGGTAATTCGAGTTTGGAGGACCAAACTCTTTATAAGGAGGGGAGAGACTATGACAACCCTCACTACTGTTTACTGATAAGACCACTGCTAAATTATGACTGAACTGGATAAGTAACTGATTAGACTGAAATCCCGAATTAATTGCATGAACATGTTGTGTTAATTGCATATCTATCTGTTTGTCGTTTAAATGATCTGTTCGTGTTTTATGCTTTAAACTGCAAATTGAAGGCCTTATCGGCGGCCGCATCTGAAATTGATTAGTATTTTATACTAATGAGAATTAATGTGATTTTATGATATGTATAGTTGAAATTTGATTTGGCATGTTTAAATTAGATTAAATATCGATAAATTACGAGAGTTTGACTTATTTACCTTAATGCCATGTTAGTGGGCCACTTACCAATCCATGTTTGAAGCCTATTACACTTTTGTTACAACATTTCCTCAGCCATTTCCTTGAGCTTAACCGACTAGAGAGAGTAAGAGAGAGGAAAAAGCTTGATTTCATCTCATGTTGGCTTGGAAACTTGGTAGAATTAAAGATAATTGCAAAATTGTGCTTCTACACTTGAATACAAGACCTAAGGTAGAGAATTCAACCTCTCATTGATGTATTTGTGTATTGTCTTGCATGATCCATGAGAAATTAGAGATTCTAGCCAAGAGTTAGTTCAAAATGTTGAATTGTAGCATAAATCATGCATGCATGTTGCCATTCTTGAGTTTTGAAGTTATTGTTCATGAAATTCCACATGCATGTTCACATTGTTGCATTGGACCATGGATTCCTCATGTTTTTGAAAGGATTGGCTCATTTGAGCAAGTGATTGAAGCTTTGAATTGGTTTAAACTCATGCACGTCACATTTGAAGTATGTTCTTGAATTTTGGTTTGAAATTGGATTTAATTGATTCACCTTTGGGCTTTGATTTTACAAATTGAGCCTTGAATCATGTAATACTATGAGTTTACAAGTGTTTTCCAGAAAATTAGCCCAAAAGGATCGAATTTGATGCATTAAAACTTGGTTTTGAGCTTGAGGTTCAAATCTGGAATTTCCAGATTTTGGACCCACGCTCGAGCGAGGAACTCCACGCTTGAGCGTACACTCTGTGATCATGCCGTCCGCTCGAGCAAGGAAAGTGACGCTCGAGCGTGAAATGCGTATATCCAATACTTTGCATGAGCTTACAGTACGCTCGAGCGAGATAGTTCACGCTCGAGCGAGGACTTGTGTCTCACGCTCAAGCGGGGGTCGAGCGCCCGTCGAGCGTGAATTTTGAGCATCCAGTATTTTCACTGTAGCTTACAGTCCGCTCGAGCGACGGAAGTCACACTCGAGTGAAGCTCCTTTGTCTGTATGTCCGCTCGAGCGTAGAAAGCCACACTCGAGCGAGACTCCTGTTTTCTGAAAATTTTAAAAAGTGTTTATAAGTACATCCTTGCATCCTCTTTACATCCTAGGCATTCCTACGGCATGTTTAAGGCATCTTAAGAAGGACATTGATGTAGAACCACACCGAGGCATATTAGGGATTAAGTTATTGTTTCCCAAACGTGCAACTTAGTGTGTGTTCATCCTGTAACTGTGTAGGGTTGGCATCTGAGGACCCGCTCTTGCTTAACTGTAGCCCTGAACTCTATGAGTAGTAACTGTGTAAAGATATGTTCAAATATGAATATCTTCCGAATGGTTAAACTGTACTGTTTCTAAATTGATACTGTTAACTAAATGAATGTATGTCCTCTATTCTGAACTGTATTGTGGCATCTATAGCAACTACTGTTACTGTTACTGCTACTGTTACAGAGATCTCTGTTAGTTCCTATCTTGGAACTTCTGTTTACTGTTATGATGGCCATCATTGACTGCTCGGTCTTTCAAGACCTACTGTTTATTGTACTGTTCTACTAATGGATGTACCACATATGACTGTTATGACTGAATGACTGATATACTGAATCCATTGACTATTTTCAATACTGAAAGGACATTCATTCTTAACCTCTTTACGCATTATGTTTTTCACTGGGCTTTAGCTCACTGTTTATATATATATGTAGGTGTTCAGGCACCAGACCGGAGCTAGGAGCGTGGGTTAGACTCCCTTTTGTCGAAGCCAACCACTGTGCCTCACTGCGAGGTTCTGAGCCTATCAAGCCAGGGCTTTTTGGGGTGTTTTAGTTTTCCCCTTTTGTGTTCTGAACTGTATAGACTAAACGTTTTTGTACTGTACTGTCTTAATAGGGACTGGGTCCCTGTCCTGGATGATTGTACATGTATGTATAGACTGTTCTGTTATGAATGTGCATATGAATGAAAAGTTTTTTTGCATACAGACTGTCACAGTTCATTGGACATATTTTAATTACTGTTTTGGCTTCCGCCAGCCTCTGTACTCTATATTACTGGATTACTGTTAAGCAGGCCTTCGGTGATCTCGGATTACTGGCCGGTTACGGTGCTAAACCCATAGGGGCGGGTTTGGGTCATGACAGAGGCATACTTCTCGATTCTCGCCATGAGCTCTTCCATGCTTTTTGGCAATGTCTTTGCCAAAGACTTTCGTAGTGGACAGTCGTCTTTTAGGCCATTTTTGAAAGATACGACTGCCACCTCTTGATTACACTCTAGTATTCGGTTGAACACCTCATAGTATCTTTGTGCATAGGCTCTAAGGCCTTCATCCTTACTGATCTTCAGAGCCATCAATGCGTCCACCCTCAATGGCTACAGCTTGTTTGTCACGAACCTGGCCACAAACATCTCGGCTGGGCCTTCCCAAGTCTTTACGCTTCCCTTTGGTAGTTTATGGTACTAATCTGATGCAATCTTCCCGAAAGATGAGGGGAACACTTTGCAGAGTAACGGTTTGTTCCCACTATACAATACCATTGAGTTCAAGTATAATCCAACGTGGAAGTTGGGGTCTGACTTACCATCGTATATTTGGAACCTCGGCATACTGAATCTCTTCAGTGCCTCAAACTTGTCCAACTCCACCGAGAATGATGTCCTCGGCGTCGGCATTCTGTTGCTTGCTCTTGAGGTAATCTCTTAAGTCCTCCTTTGTTCGCCCAGGAGCTCGGCTATCTCCCACTTTCAATCTTTTTGGTGCACTACTTTCAGCTTCGTGGTGAGTTCTCTTCGACTTTTCTCCATTAGTTGTGTCGAAGCACAGCGCCTGCCCCTGAACAGGCCGATGTTCCTTGGGGTCTGCCTCTTTTGTGCGATGCGTCCTTCGCGATTCTTTCCTTCTTGACTCTCCTCATCCGACCTCCCTAGAAGGTCAGTGAGAGTGTCTCTCGCTCCTGGTGTGTTGAGGGCCTACAGGGATTGTTTTCTGCCCTCCCTTCTGGGCATTGGCCGCTGGAATCGGCGTGTCCTGCAGCAGGAATGGTGGCTGCATGACGTTATTTTGCATCATAAAATTTACGACCGATTGCAGGTCTGCCAATTTGTTTGCCACCTCTTTCACTTCTTCGTCCCTCCACAGGCACCTATCCTTCCATACCTGGAGGTCATCCTCGTTGTAGTACCCACTTATATCTGGTTTCTTTGGTACGTCGCCAGTCTGGCCGACGTCTTTCACTCCGTGATTCTGGTCACGAGTTTCTGTGTTGCACTCATCTCCTTCGATATCAAGGTCAATAGGTCTCTCACTCCCAACAGGAGTGTCGTCCCCAATCTTTTCCTTCTGTCCGTTACTGGCCATCTATTCTTCTTTCTTTTCCACAGACGGCGCCAAATTGTGTGAGTGATTTTCTGACCACACTGCCAACTCAGTAATCAGCTAGAGAGTACTGGCAGAATAGATGACACCTAGCTGACCTGCAACAGAAAGAGAAGATTCTGGCAGTGGTTCGTCCACCCGGGGGCACTCCGACGATCAAGTCAGTATATCTCTCAAAGATAATCAATAATGCTAAACTCACTGTTCAGAATATAAATTGCGTACCTTAGACCCATCGAGGGTGCCTTTCTTTTATAGTTAACTCAATCCTTGTCCTAATAGAAGCCTAACTTCAATGGACTTTAGCTCAGTGCTTAGCCAGGACTCTTCAATAGATAGAGACAAATTCCCTAAGAGCTTTATCTTTATCCAGGTTGAGTCCCCTCATCATCTAGGACTCTTGTGCCTTATCCGCTTATCTCGGATTCCGATATCTTCGGAGATAACCTCGGCCTTGCCGAGATCACCTTGGCGTCATGACCAAGACACGTGGCACCTCGGCTGACACGTCGGCGTCACCTTGGCCACATGTTGGTACTCAGAAAATATATCCCCACAATATCATTATTAAATCTTGGACTTGTTTTTATCAAAACCTTAATTGTATCCGAATTGAATTAGGTCTCCACAAATTAGATATAATATATAAAAATATATTATAACTAATATCAAACCAAATTAAACTCTTTTAATAAACTAATTGGGTCTCAAACTCCAATAAGGAGATATACCCCAACAATTCTCCCCCTATCGACTTAGGTGGAGACATCAACCATACTCGCCAAAGTTCGACACTTCAAATGTTTATCCCTCGACAAAGTCTTAGTCAACATATCCGAAATATTATCATCCGTATGAACCTTTTCGAGTTGTAACAGTTTCGAATCTAACACATCACGAATCCAATGGTATCTCACATCAATGTGTTTCGATCTCGAATGAAAAGTAGAATTTTTACTCAAATGAATAGCACTTTGACTATCACAATAAAGCACATACTTTTCTTGCTTCAAACCCAATTCTTGCAAAAATTTCTTCAACCATAACTCTTCTTTGCAAGCTTCCGTAATGGCAATAAATTCAACTTCGGTAGTTGAGAGAGCAACACATTTTTGTAATTTAGATTGCCATGCCACAGCTCCTCCTACAAAAGTCATCAAATACCCCAAGTAGATTTTCTAGAATCAACATCACCGGCCATGTTAGAATCTGTGAACCCATCAAGTATCGGCTTACCATCCCCAAAACACAAACATACCTTCGAAGTCCCTCGAAAATACCTCAGAATCCATTTTACTGCTGCCCAATGTTCTTTACTCGGATTAGAGAAAAACCGACTCACCACACCAACGGCGTGAGCAATATTCGGCCTTGTACAAACCATGGTGTACATCAAAGAACCAACTGCTGAAGTATGAGGAATTTTCTGCATCTCTTCCTTGTCTTTCTCACTTGTAGGACATTGATTCGAACTAAGCTTGAAGTGACCCGCAAGTGGACAACCAACTAGCTTTGCTTTATCCATGATGAATCTCTCAAGAACCTTCTCAATGTAGCTTTCTTGAGACAACAAAATTAATCCTTCTTTGCGATCACGAACAATTTACATTCCAAGTATTTGCTTTGCCGATCCCAAATCTTTCATAGCAAAAGATTTACTCAACTCTAACTTCAACTTGTTAATCATGGTAGAATCTTGATCCACAATTAACATGTCATCAACATAAAGCAAAAGAATAATAAATTTACCATCCAGGAAATTTTTCACAAACACACAATGGTCCGAAGTGGTTTTAGAAAAACCATTATTCATCATGAAAGAGTCAAATTTTTTGTACTATTGCCGCGGAGCTTGCTTGAGACCATACAAACTTTTCTTCAATTTGCAAATAAATTTCTCTTTTCCTTTCTCTACAAAACCTTCCGATTGCTCCATGTAAATTTCTTCTTCAAGGTCACCATGAAGAAATGCGGTATTCACATCAAGTTGTTCAACTTCAAGATTCATACTTGCAGCCATGCCAAGTACAACCCGAATAGAAGACATCTTCACAACCGGCGAGAAAATCTCATCAAAGTCAATACATTTCTTTTGCCCAAAGCCTTTCACAACAAGACGTGCTTTGTACCTCAGATTCTTGCTATCATTCTTCAATTTGAAAACCCACTTATTTTTCAGAATTTTCCTCTCCTTAGGCAACTTCACTAAATCACAAGTCTGGTTTTCAAGTAAGGAATTCATCTCCTCGTCCATGGCCTTTTTCCAATCACCTTTCTTTGCATGCTCAATTGCTTCTTGGTAGCTCTCGGGCTCCCCTTGATCAGAAATCAACACAAACTCATTGGGATGATACTTTCTTGAAGGTTGCCGGTTCCTTGTAGATTTCCTCAACTCAAGTTGTGGTGGCGGTTCTTGAGTTAGATGCTCTTCCTTAATTTATGTCTCAACTTTATTAGGATTAGTATCATCCTCTACATCTTCAATGGGTGGCTGCACATCTCCCCCATTTTCATCATCAACTGAAGATGAAGGAGATGGATCCATGTCAATGAGATCACTAGACTTTGACGTATCGTTAGTTTGGAATGAGTTTAACTCTTTTTAAGAAAAAGATAAATTAGGAGACAAGTATTTAATGCTTTATAAAGGTGGAGAAATTAACTCTCATAAATGCTAATATAAAAATCTAACAATTGCCTCTTGCCGATTAAAAAAAAAATATTTGAATGTTTTTGACATAAGGTTGTCCTTCTAGACAGTGGCGGAGCCAAGAAACTAAATCAAAAAGGACACTTATTAATTATAACTTTAATTTTTTTTCCACAACTAACAATAAGAAAATAATAATAATTTTTGAATTAACAATAAGTACAATAACTTAAATAAATTATTACAAAAGTATTTCACATAAAATTCTACAATTAACTTAGAGTAAAATTCAAAAGAAAGTATTGCGTGTAATTAATGTATCATGGACAATGTAAAAAAATCATATATTTAAGTCGTAAAATAAATTATATAAGGGTAAGATAAATCAAATTTTTACAAAATTTGAGTAAAAATTTCATATGATAATGATATCACGTCATTATTGACATATGATATTACCAACCAATAGTAACCAATAGTAAAGCAACATATGAAGAGTAAACTCTACATGCAAATATAACTAACACTCAAGTAATTTATTTATATATATATATATATATAGTGAGATTAATTATATTTGCATATCAATAATGATGGACATTACCTTTATATTGAGATTTTTTTACAAAATTTTCATATATAAAAATATAATTTATTGTAGTCACTTCATTTTCAATAAAACAATCACTATTGTTTTTATAAATTTAAAAATGCCATTGACATTTTATTTTAAATATTATTTTTGTTTTTATATACATATGTAAAAATAAAAAATAAAAAAAATAAAAAAAAAAATCTAAAGAGGGCACGTGACCCCCTAGTCACCATGTGGCTCCGCCACTGCTTCTAGACCCAATTAATAAGGTCTTGGTTATAAGCCCAAATGCTAAAGTATATGTTTTTCTTTATTTTCTTTTTGGAGCATAGTTTGGTACAATGATAAGTTATTGATTTCACTTTTGGGAGTGAAATGTTGAGTGTGTTTTTCTCAATACACAAGGATTGTGTGTAATTTAATTTCATATTTAGTCCATCTTAAAAAAATTCCACGTAACCCAAAAACAAAAAGTTGTTGAGATTGTTAAGTGTAAAAATGCCATTTGAGTTTAGAGCAATCACCTTATAACCCTTCGGCCAAGTATATAGTCTAAACGGACCAAGGTCCTACTAATGGCTCGTTGATAATGTGGTTAGGGAACTTAATAGACATTCTGTACTCTGCTGACCATTGCTCGTCTTTGAGGACCTAGGAGACCCTTTAGATCGGCTCAGTTAGTTCTTTTGCATCAATTATTCTCTATGACTCACAATTCCACTTGACTAGGACATTTAAAACAAACAAAGGCATCAAACGCGAAATCCACTTTACATGTGACAAACCTCTACAGATCAATGCTCAACAAAATGTCTTTTACCCATAATAGAAATCTTCTAGAGAGAAAATAAATATAAATATCTCTATTATGCCAGATACACAAGTAGAGTAAATTCACTGCAAAACCTTAATATCAATATTCATCTTCCTCAAGATGCAAACTAACTTACCCTCTAAAAAAAAAACAAAAGCTCCAAACTAACTTGAGCGTTGGAGAATCTTTGGGGAACGCCACCTCTGGTGCACCCAAAACTTGTGACCGACCCATGAAATCGAACCACTCCGAAATCCACGATTGGAAAGGGATAGTGATCTGCTTGTATTGCCAACCACTAACACCAGAGCCAAACAAAAACACAATGGGCTTTGACAATTAAGTGGGCCTGACCTATTTATTATACAAACATTCACAGACTTTGACACTAGAGCTTTTTTAGTACAATTTTCCTTGTTTTTTGTTAAGATAAGTCTCTTGGCAGAGACTGTTTTGGACTCTTTTTGTTTTTCCTCGTGAGTCCAATTGTTTTGGGTCTTTAGTTGATATATGTTTGGAAAGAGCGGTTTGTGGCTAAAAAGTCAACAAAAAAAAATATGTTATAAGTTATCGCATTATTTTTATTATTTTTTAAAAAATTAAAAAGTTAATTTTGAAATAATCAATTTCCAAATGAGCCGTTGACCTCTAATTGTTTTAAAAATTTTGGAGTAATGCCCAAACATTCTCAGCCCAGTATGGCCCAAGCTTGGACCAGAGTTTAAATGCACATTTCAACCCTTGGATTGGGCCAGAACCCTCTCACTTAATAATTCTTATTCGATGTTTATTTAAGCTGATCTACTGGAAACTCACATGTTTGGTATTGTTTTCAAAATTATATTACATTTTCAAAAACATAATAAATGAAAATTATACAAAATAAATAAATAAATAAATAAACTAATTTTTATTTACATTATTCTTGGTGTTGAGTTGTCCTTGCCGCTATCTTGAAGTTTATATATTATATTAATTCTAAAGAAGGGGATAAATTATGATATTTTGTGGTTTTAATAAAACTTCGGTATTATAACTAAAAAGATCATAATGAATCATAACCAAATAACATTTAAGACACAATTAAAGACCTTTCAATCAGAATCAAAATAACAACACAATAGATCATAATTACGTGACAATTAACACTACAATAAGTTATGTATAATGTTATTATATATATTGATAACTCCTCCAACCTACTTATGCCTGTCAGATGCAATGTTGGGATGAAAAGGTTAAGTAGGTCATAGATGTTTCTCTGCAATTTAGTTAAGTGGGTCATAGATTCAGAGTCTTTTAACACTATTAAATTGTTATTACCATAAAGAGTTGAGAGGTGAGAGGTGCTTTCAATTTTTTTCACCATAGTAAGTATGAGCTCCTTCACATTAGGTCTCACCCCTAGGGGGAGCTAGAAGTTGGAAAAGACAATAATAATATCAATTTTTAGGATAGATCTAAGTAGGGCTGCAAACAAACCGAGACGAGCTGAGTTTTGCTGAGTTTGAACTCGGCTCGTTTACTTATTGAGCTCGTTTATTGAGCTCAAGCTCGGCTCGACTCGTTAATATTAATGAAACTTGAACTTGACTTGGCTCGGCTCGATAATTTTTTTTTAATATTATTTATATTATTTAAATAAAAATATTTAAATAAAAAATATTATTTATATTATTTAATATATAAATAATGTACTTATTATATAATTTAAATATAAATAAACGAGCCAAGCCGAGCACTTAACAAGCCGAGCCGAGCTTGTTTATGAACAATTCGGTTCATTTGCAGCCCTAGGTCTAAGTGGTTGAATCTCTAATTTATCAGAGGTTTTGGTTGGTTTTTAACACTATGTTTTGATAAAAACATTTAGGGAAAATTACAATTTATGATGTCTTAAAAAAAAATAAAAAAAAAATTGCAAGTCAATGATAAATCTTACAAATTTTAAAAATTAAAATTATAAAATTTTCCACTATTCTTTAAAAACTTTTTGAAAATGTGATGTGTATATAGATATTTGATATGACAAAAATTAATAATCAATGAAAAACATGTTTTATTTAAACTTTTTCACTTTTAGAAAGTGAAAAATATTTTCCAACTAGAGTTTTACCATTACCATTTCTTCCACCATTGTCGCTACCACCATCTCTACTACCCACCACAACCACTCTTCCGAGATCACCATCACCATCCCATAGTATACTACCACCGCCACCATTACTATCATTGTTGTTGCCTCCACCACCCCATCACTAACACCACTACTAATACAACTTTTAGCACATTAATATCATAATTAGAGCTAGATATATGAAAATATTTTCTATGAAAAATATTTTAAGAAAATACAATATGTTTTCTACAATAAAATACACTTTTCACTTCGGATAGTGTGAGGCCCACTCCCTCGTGAGTATGGATTGAAAAATAGTGCTGTAGGTAGCATTCATTGTTGCACCTAAAAAAAAACATAAAATCATAAACTTTTTTTTTTTTTTATATATTTGTAATTAATATTTAAAAGTTTATTGACAAGTAATTTCCACAAAAAGATTGGTCATAAACCCTTTATCTGAATGGATTTATTTTGGGACTAAAATATCCCCATTGGTCATGGAAATTTAATGAGCATATTGTATAGGGTAAATGCACAGAGATGGGAGAAAAAGGAAAACATCTAGGCTCTCTAGATGATGGAAACTATTCAATATATAATAAGTTGAACCTCCAAGGAAAAAGAAGAGAATAAAATTGTGTACATTGCACCTGAGTAGTGAGTTGTCATTAGCACACTCACCTCTGTCATATGTATAAAAATTGACCCACCAATATATATGCCAAACAATGGAGTTATTGTGATGTGCACATTGGAGTTGTCTATCACCAATCGTTTTCTTTCTATTACCTACATGTATGATAGCAGCCACGCATCGTTTTGTTTTTTTCCTCTTAGTAATACTATAAATTTAAAAAAATTATTTGAAAAAATTATCATAAAAAGAAATAATGGTTTTTTTTTAGTTTTTTTTTTTTTTGAATTTTTGTTTATTTTTAGTGATTTGTTTTAATATTTTAACCAATTTGTCTTACTTTTTAAATGTATTTCAATTAGGTGCATCTAAAATGTTCAAAGAATTGATTAAAATATTTTAAAAATTCACTAAAAGTAAACAAAAACTCATCTAAAAATAATTTTTTAAAAATCAAACCAAACAGATTTTTAAATTTCAGCAGTCTGAACCTTTGTGTCACACACGTCAAACAAAATATATATTTACAGTAACATCCTTCGCAAGTCCATGTTTTAGTGTTTGGTACATTTTATGTGAGTGGTTTATACTTTTTTTTGTTATTATTTTAAAATTTTTTGTCAAACTATTTAGTGTAATGTCTGTTTATTAGGTAAACAAAATTCAAATAAATTAAAAAAAAATTAATTATTTAAAAATTAAGAGAAAGTTGTTTTAAATGTTTACTTTTTTATTAGCAATTTTTAATTTATAATAAATTATACCAAACAAATCTTTGAAAAGCTGTTCAATGTGTTTGGTTGGAGTTTTCTGGATTAAGTTTTTTGAAAACTGAATTTTTTAATTTTTTTATTTTTAGTGAATATTTTTAAAATTTTAAGTATTTTTGTATTTTTTTATATGCACCTTACTTAAATGTATCTAAAAAGTAAAAAAAAAAATACAATTTTTTTACTTTTTAAGTGTATTTATATTAGGTGTGTCCAAAAAGTAAAAAAATTGCTTAAAATATTTAAAAAAATAGTAAAAATAAAAATATATAAAAAATAAGAAAATAAAATTTTTTAAAAAGTACTTTTGAAAAAATGAAACTAAGCCAGCTGAATAGTTTTGCCAATGAAAATTGGGGAAAATATCAACCAAAGTGGCCCTTATTAGTCAGATCGAATAATAATTTGATATTTTTCTTCGAAAAAAAAAAACAAAATAATGATTTGATACTGCCAAACAGGTTGTGGAACTGGGTCAGGGAAGATTCCAACAAATGGGTCAAATTTAAGAGGTGGCCCACACAATAAATGGCCCATATTCACTCCATTGACATGGTGTTTGACAAGTTGCTATTTTAATAGGTTCTTTTAATTTTTAATTATTTTAAGAGGTTAAAATTTTTATATTTAAAAAAATAATTAGATTTTTTTATAGTTAGATGTGATATTTGTGAGAGAAAAAGTGAAATGATTATGAGTTTGATGTGATATTTTGTGGGTGTTTAGGAAGTGACTATTTTAGAGATTTTTTGGCTTTTTTGCTATTTTAATAGGCTATTTTAGTTTTTGTGTTTGAGAAGATAGAATGCATTTTTATTGTATTTGAGAAGATATGATAGATTTTTATTTGAGTTGTTGTATTGAAAAATGTGTTTGAAATGATATTTAAAGTTGAAATGACAAATTTACCCCTAAGCTCACTTTTTCCAAAATTGGTCTACAAGGGCAAAATTGTCATTTTTGCCTATGGGAGTAGGCTGGCAAAACATTGTGCCTACACTGTCATTGACAGTGTAGGCTACCGGCTGCTCTTTTTTTTTTTTTTTCTTTTTTTTTTTTTTTTTTTTTGAATCAATGATGCCTAACTACTGTTGAGGCTTTTTGCTTTTTTTACACTTTGAGGCTAAAATAGCCTGTAGCCTCACTTTTCAAACACCGCCTTTTTTTATTGACTATTTTAATCTATTTTATTTTTTAATGTTATTTTAACCCAAAAAAACTTAAAAAAAGCTCTTCCCAAACACTCCCATGATGTAGGTGTGGTTCTGTTATTCACTTTTTCAAACTAAATTTTTATTATTATTATTTTATCTGTATTAAATTAGTGTTTTGGAGAATTGAAATTTACACCTGCCCTTTATAAGAAAATCTTATCTTCTCATTTTACTCTTAAGGAGTGGCTATTTTAGCCAAAAAGTCAAAAAGGCAACTAAAACTACTCACATCACCTCTCTACTTTCTGCACATCTTTTCATAAAAAGTCAAAAAATTATTAAAATAACCTGTTCCCAAACGAGACCTTAGAAATAGAAATCACGACCTCCGCTTGGTAGCCAAAAGACTAAAGCCATGTTTTCAAACCATTACTTATATAGGTTGATTTCCTCTCGTCCATGATCTGAATTGGAATATGTTATTTGACTTTATAATCTATTCTTTGTTTTATTTTAATAATTTAAATCATTTATTTTATAAGATTTTTTTGTGTATGTCATTCATTAAAAAAATTAAATTAAACCAATAATTATAACATAATCATTTTATTAAAGCCCTGTTTGGGAAGACTAAATAAGTCTACACTTTTTTATCTTTTTTGGGTCACATCAATCAATATCTCCTCTCTACTTTTCTATACATCTTTTTATAAAAAATTAAAAAGTGCATTTATTTAGAACATCACAAACACTTATTTATCTAAAAAAAATAGAATGTCTATTTTTAAAACGCACATATCGTTTATTTTTTCAAATAAACGTGATAAAATATAGAATATTCACGTGTAAGTCCTAATAAGTGGACTTATTATTTAATAGGTCCTATGTAAAAAATATCATAAAAAAAGTCACTAATTGTAAATTTTAGCAACAATTTATAAAAATTATCACAAAAAAGTCACTAATTGTTAATTTTTAACGATAATTTTACCAAGACTTATTTTCACTAGAACTTGATGAGAATTAAGTCCGACTATTAAGACTTATTGGTAGTTTATCCTAAAATTATGAAAGTACAATTATCGGATTAATCAAATTTTTTTTTATAAATAACATTCATGAAGAATCTTATAAGATAAACAGTTGATATTATCAAAACGAGACTGATAATAAACATCACCAACTACAACAACACCCTCCAATCCAGATGAAGACAGGATGTCATATTCTTTCTTGTGATTAGGAATGGATTCCAGAAAGCACGCATATGAAAATGATATGATACAAATACGACTATACAATAAAATTTTTAAAAAAATGAAAGGGCTCATTGGGAGGGAGAGTTTGGGCTTTTTTTATTAAAATAGTCAAAAAAAAACAAAATAGATTTTTTAACTTAATAAGTCAAAACATCACATCCAACCCATAATCATTACATTTTTTCCCTCATAAAAAAGTTAAAAAGTCAAAAATCTTTTCTAAATGAGACTTTTTAGTCTCAAGCTAAAATAGCAAAAAAAAAATTTAAAATTAAAAAACCAACCCACTTTCCAAACCAACCCTTAATAAATTGCTATTATCCTCATTTGAAAGTTTCATACTACTGGACACTGCGAGTCACAATCATATATACTTTAATGCTGTGTTTGGTTGGGGGATTTGAGGAGAGAATTGGAAAGGGAAAGGGAAAAGATGTGTAAAATTAGGTGAAATATAGGTATGTTTTATTCACATTTCACCTACCTTTTCCATTTCCTTTTCCAAATCCCTTCTCAAATTCTCCAACCAAACACAGCATAAGAGATTGCTATTATTAACCTCATTTTGTTTTTTTGTTTTTTTTTTTTTATTAACCTCATTTGAAAGTTACATTTTGGCTCATACAATGGTTCACATGCCTTATGACAATAATCATCTAACAAATTTAACTTACATTTCGTTTGAGGAGTGGCTATTTTAGTCAAAAAGTCAAAAAGCCAACTAAAACTAGTCACATCACCTCTCTACTTTTCTACACATCTTTTCGTAAAAAGACAAAAAGTTACTAAAATAGCCTGTTCCCAAACTAGAAACATATGCATTAGCAGTTTTTAGACGTAAATTTTAATTCGTTTTTTTAGTTTATGTTAATCTTACAGGTTACTGTTTCCCAGAAAAACCCAAATCCTACCAGAACAACTCATCGATATAGATAATATAAATAAGGGAAAATGACACAAAAAAAGTGACAAATATTAATAATTAAAATTATAAAAAAATTATCTTTTTGTAAATTATTTTTCTAATCCCCACTAATCAATAATTCTCCGTATAAATAAATAATTCATTTTCACTTTTACAGCAGAATGCAAAAAAAAAAAAAAAACTCCTGATGTCACAAAAAAGTACAGGTAATAAATCGAAAAGGACCTCTCAGTACAAAACATATAAAAGTAAGAAAATTGTTACGACGCCGCTACGTAGCTCGAAATTCTTTGACACGAATTTGGCTCGACACTAAAACGATATCGTTTTGGTGTCTTTTTTTTTTTTTTTTTTTGCCTTTTTCCTGTGTTGTTGCAGATCGGTAGAAGGAGAACGGAGAAGAAGAAGAAAAAGAAGGGAGAAGAAGAAGAAGAGTGGAGAAGAAGATCGGGAGGAGAAGGAAGGAGGGAGGGGAGGGGGCCATAAAAATCGGGATGGAGGAGGAGGTGGGGTGGCGCGGGGCGAGCTGCTGCGACGAACTGGACAGGAGGGGGCTGCAACTGCGACTGCGACGATCGGCGAGGCAGTGGCGGTGGCGGTGGTGCGACGATCGGCGAGGAGGTGGTGCTGCGACGACGGCGGCGAGGCGACGGCAGTGGTGCTGCCTCCTCCTCTTTCTCTTCTCCTCTCTTTTTCCTCTCTTCTCTCCCTCTTTCTCCTCTCCTCTTCCCTCTGTGCAGAGCTCCTTTGCTTGAAAAGGGAAAAAAAATTTCGAGCCGTTTTGAGCCGTAGAGTTTCGAGCTCTGGATCATTTTCGAAATTGTTAGGCAGCCTCTATTTGCATTCCAAAAATTGAGTTGAGCACCCTAACTTAATGAAATTTTTTTATTACTATTATATCCTCATTTAAAATGACAAAAAAGTCCTTAATATAAAATAAAAAAAAATACAAATCAAAGTATTTTGAACACTCCATTTTTAATCCAACTCAATCTTCCCTTCTCTCTTATATTTTCTTCTTAGTCTTTTGACTTTACATTTTCATACTCAATTATATTTTTCTTGAATCTATCATTCTTGTATTCAGTGACGGAACCAAGAAATTAAGGGAGATGGGACACTTTTTGATTTTTTTTGGTGATCAATAATAAAATAATAATAATTTTATGAGCTAAATTTTAAGTATAAAAATTTTATTATTTATTATTAATAGCAACTAATCAAAATACTATAATAATGTGAAATAACTCGGACACAATAGTAATGTAAGTATGTAATTTTAGCACAAAAAATTACAAATTAAAATTCTTAATTTTAGAAAATAGAAGCAAATAATTTATTGCACAAATCATTATAAAATTTCTATAATTTTTATTTGATAGAAAAATATTAGAGATAGTATTGATTATAAAAATGTGTTTAGAATAGAAATTATTAGATAATCCCAACATATTATGTGGTGTTGATGACGTGGTGCTTTAAATATAAGAAATCGCAACTCCCACTAAGTGATTCACCTATTATCTTCCAATTACCTAATAATAACCACCTAACAATAATGAGTTACTATGTTCCATTCATAAAATTTGACACTATATTATTGATTTAAACTATCACATAAATAACATCACATGGTACTCCAAAAGTACTAAATAAACTACATATTGTGTGTGAACAATGCAACAAAAAAATAATAATAATTCAAAACTGAGGGGGGGCACGTGACCCCTTAGCCCTACTGTGGCTTCGCCTCTGCTTGTATTCTATTTCATATTGAAATTAATAATGAACAATGAAGAAAATATTTCTAAGCACTTTTATTTTTTTATAAAAAAGTTAAGTTTGCTAATCATGTTCATCATTTTCAGCTGTTGGGTTTACGAAATTTGTTCAAAAATTCAGTACCAAACAAATTATATTTATTCGAAAACTTATTTCTAAACAAAATTCATATATTTGACAATGTGTTTTCGAAATAATGATCATTGTTCAGTATTTAATATCCAAACAATTGTCTATGTTTGGCTCAATGTTTTTGAACATTTAAATTTTTTAACTTCTTTATATTTCAATTCCGAACAAAAAAGAACTATCCGATGTTACATATGTTTTAATTTTTTGTTATTCAGACTTGAGTATTCACACATGCTTCATTTGTTTGACACCAATTATTCGAAGTAATTTCATAATTTTGAAATTAAATATTTAGACATATTTAATTTGTTCGACACTGAGAGTATTCGGATAGAATAGTTGGAATTAATTTTTTGTTGTTCAGAATTGAGTTTCTAGATATATTTAATTTGCTCGGCACTGAATATCCGAATGAAAAAATTAGAACCAATTTTTCAGTTGTTTGGAACTGAGTATCCTAATATATTTTATTTATTTGACATTGAGTATCCAAAGAAACTGTAGAATTCACTTTTTAAAAAAAAAATCAAAATCGAAAATTCTCAAATTGATGGAATGCCAAAATATCCTAAAACGATAGGGGTTGGAGACAGAAAGGGATTGGAGATGGTGAGTTGGCAACAAGGGTGTTAGAAACAACGAATTGACTCTGCCATGAAGGATGAGTTCGTGCTTATGTTGTAATTAGGGTAAATTATACAAATTATCGCTATAGCTTACATGATGTGTCAGTTTGGTCCATGTTATTTTAATTTACTCGATTTTATCCCTTAATTTAACGGATTGTGTTATATTAGTCTAATAAATAATGGCCGTTAGGTTTGGTGAACGGAAATTCAAATGATATAGTTTACACGATGTGTCAATTTTGTTCCTGTCAAAATCGAGCAAATTAAAATAACACAGACCAAATTAACATATCGTGTAAACTATATGGACCAAATTGACACATCGTTTGAGCACATGATGACTTTCCGTCCACCAAACCTAACAGTCATTATTTATTGGACCAATATGACACAATCTATTAAATTAATAGGCAAAATCGAGCAAATTAAAATAATAAAGACCAAATTAACATATCGTGTAAATTATAGAGACCATTTGAATAATTTAGCCTTGTAATTAAAGTGCTACTATTAGCACCCCAACAATTATTTTGAATCCCCCACTTTTTAACTTTTTTTTTATTACAATAATAATCTCAAATGAAATTACTAAAAAAGACATCAATAATTTTGAGATGCTCCATCTCATAATTAAGCCTACACACCTACTATATCATGAGTTAGGATTTATGAGAGCACCCACCTCTATCACCACCCATCTATCTTCTCCAAATCCCACCTTAAAAACCTACCCACCCTCAAAATCTTGAAAACCCTTTGATGGCAATATTCTGACAGTAACGGTAGCAACCATTTGATTACCTACACTTCTACGGCAATGGCAATGAGTGAAAGTTTTTCCGGTAATCACAACTCCATGAGACGAGAGGAGTACAACAATAAAAGCTTCACAACTTTAATGGTTTTTTTAGCTTAGAGAATATTGGCCTTGTAAGGGTAAGTTTCTTAAAAAAAAAAATGGCAAAAAAATAATAAAAATTATTCGTCGTTTTTTCAAGACTGAACTCTCGAATATATGACAAAAATTTGATAACACAGGCCCAAACATTAGTTATTTGTTCGGGAACAGATAACCGAACATTATTAATAAACCTTCTTCAAATTTTAAAATCACAAAACCCAAGTAAGATAAAGAACAAGAATTGAAACTATTAGAGAAGTTAAAAAAATCCACCTGAGAGATCACAAATCTAAACTCGCGAATATTGCAAAACCCACAAAAAAAAGAATTTTGAATCAACAACAAAAAAAAAGCCCTACCTTTATTTTCTCAGGTCACCTTTGTAGGTTTTTGTTAGGATTTTTGGTAGAGAGACTTTTTGAAGTGGGGGTGTGTATTCAATTGAATGGGTATAATATTTTCACAAGGATAATTTTGGTATTATTTGGGAGAAGAAATTTTTTTTGAGAGTTTTAGAATTTATAAACGGAAGTACAAAGAAATGGAGTGTCCAAAATAATTGATGGGGTACTAATAGCAACACTCTTGTAATTATTAGACTAATGGGGTGTTCAAAGTAGGTTTCTAGTGTATTTCTAAGGTATTTAAAATTTTTAGGGACATAATAGGTATTATTTGGGGTGTCAAAAAAAAATTAATTTTTTTTAATTGGACATTCAAAATAATAGGGTGTCCAACCTAATTTTTGGAGTGTATTTAGAGCTACCCAAATTGTTATCTCAGCCAAAAAGTTTGCCGCTTGATTTCCTGCCCTGTACACAAAATAAAACCAGAGGCCGCAAAATTCAAAAAATTATTAGTTGGTTTAGGGCACCACGTGACTATATTCCTGACTAATCACAACGCTCCATGCCCCTTCATGTTCTCCCATCACCCAAAACAAAATCGTAAATGTTACTTTTTCCACTAATCAAAACACATAGGTATCATGTGACAATATTCCAAAACTAACCAAAAACTTCTCACAAAATTCAGATAAGAGTCTGATGCAGGGAGAGTGTAGGGTTGCACTTTAAAATATTCCCACTCAATTATAATTTTGCCCCTCATTTCTCATTGATGTGTTGTTCCCTTTCATTTTTTGAAGCCATTACTTAAATCTTCAGAAAAATTTTGAACATTATTATAAGCTCTTTACAATCATACAGAAGGATGGACCGAGAAGAGGGCTAGTGTAGGAGTAATCGTTACCTCAAAGTTTTCAAATAAACACCTAAATATAATAATAGTTTTGAATATTTTAAAATTATATAGTTCACCCCTAAGAATTTTTTTGAGAAATTTGATGCATATTCCCTTAGATTTGCTTATAAAAATTTAAAAGTATTTCACCTCATGCTCTTGTTTAAGATTATAAAAATTTAATACCCATTTTCTAGTTTTGATATTCACTATTCAATTTCAGAAGTGTTTCTTTTATATATATATCTTCTTCTTCTTTTTTTCTTTTTTTCTTTTTTTTTCTCATCAACTCGATATCAATTTTCAATTCTTCTTCCTCTTTTTCATATCTATTTCAAAATATAACCAACTTTGACTTGTTTATATAATTATGCGTCTGTTTTAAATGACATTTTAATAAAATAAACAAGATTTAAAATGGAGTAATTTGATTTATTATAATGCTCTACTTTCTTGTGTACGTAGTAAATCATTTGCGATAATAAGCATGTAGGCTGCAACCACCTTATCAGTGTGAATGGAGGACCTAGAAACTCTCTGCAAAGGAGATCAAAATAAAACTATTTAAATTTTGTAGGTTTAAAGTAAAATTATATAAATTTTGGGGTTTAAAATGCTCATTTTTTTCTATAAATAATCAAATCACATGTAAAACATCAAAAAGTCATTCAAAACATATTAATTTTACCTCATATTTTAGCCAAAAAACAAAAAAAAGTTTCAAAAATTTGAAGGGTTAAGGACCTTGCCTATTTGGAGTCCAGATCCCCTGGAGGATTTTTTCTAGACTGATTTTTTTTATTTTTAAAATGACTATGTATACTATTGTACTCTCAATTTTTATAAAATTAGTTATACAAAAAATATTCTAAGATCAATTAAAAAAAAATCACTTTAGAATATCCGAATTCATCAATCTATCTGCCCATGTTATGAATTTTTTTTCCTTAAATTTTTTATTTTAATAAATTGCTGGAAGTTATAACATTAAACATTCGAGTTTAATAAATTGGTATTATCCTCATTTGGAAGTTTCTTGGTAAAATCATATCTACATTAAGAGATTGCAACTATTATCCTCATTTGAAAGTTATATTTTGGCTCATAGAATGTTTAACAGGACCAGGACAAGAACCATCAAACAAACTAATATTATTAAACATATGCATTAGCAATTTTTAGATGTAGATTTTAGTTAGCTTTTTTCTTTTTTTCTTTTTTTTGTTGTTGTTGATGTTAAATCTTAAGAGCTACTATTTCCCAGAAATCCTACCCAAAGCCTTAACAGAAATAGATAAGATAAATAAATAATTAAAGTTTCACTTTCTATTGTTTTATAATCTTGGCAAATTACACTAACGGTCCCTATAATTTGAAATTTGTGTCACTTTAATTCATGATTTTTCAATTGTGATATATTTGATCATAAATTTTGAATTTTATTCCAAATATGGACAATTGAAGATATCATTACTCAATTTTAAAGGCAAAGTCGTCAATTTGATAAAATATAAATTAATTTGACAAAAATAAATGTCAAAAAAAATATTTTTGAATTTTTAAAAATTATTTCTATCCATCAAAGATAAAATTATGTAAAATTAATAAATCTTTTAAACATTTATTTATTATACCAAATTAATTTTTATTATGTGTTTGGGTTAGGAGTGTGCGCGGTGCGGTTTGGGCGGTTTGAGAAGAAAATTGCAAACCGAATGGCGGGTTAGCAGATTAGCAGATTAACAAATTGCAGTTTGAGCGATTTTTGGCGGATTGAATGATATTTTAACTAATTATCATACATTTGCATAATATATAACACTAATCTGTATAATATTTTTTAGATATATAACACAAAGTAATTTTACATAATATGTTCTATATATATAACCACTAATTTGTAATAAATTTCATATCTTAAATCTCTCTCACAGTCATTTTTACATTGATATTTCATTGGAAGTTAAAAAATATATATGTATTAACAATAGCGGAGCGGAGCGGTTCGGTTGGCAGATTATAAATTTTAAAATTTAAACCACGGTTAGCGGTTAGAGCGGTGGGGATTGATGCGGATCGGTGCGGTTCTAGCGGATTGGGCGGTATTTTGCACAACCCTAGTTTGGGTAATGATCATGTAATGGATGGTTGTTTTGTTTTCATTAAATTAGTTTATATTTTTCCAAAACTCAAATATGGCGACAACTTTGATATCATTATTAAACCAATCCATTAAATCAAAAAATCTAAAACTAAAAACATTTCATATATGAAATATATTGATTACACTTAAAAGCCTAACAACCACACATTATATGATCATCATCCAAACACATAATAAAAATTAATTTGATAAATAAAATAAATAAATAAATGCGTAAAACATTTATCAATTTTACATAATTTTATTTTTGGTGAGTAGAAATAATTTTTAAAATTTCAAAAAAAAAAATTTGACATTTATTTTTGTCAATTTAGTTTATATTTTATCAAATTGACGAATTTGCCCTTGAAATTGAGCAATGGTATCTTCAATTATCCGTATTTGAAACAAGATTCAAAATTCAAAAAATGTGTCACAATTAAAAAGTTAGGAATCAAAATGACACAAGTATTAAACTATAGGAACTGTTAGTATAATTTGTCCTATAATCTTTAATAAATGGGATTAGCTTGATTGATCAAACTCCTATCTTATATGAATCAAATAAGGGTAAATTACACTGACGCCCTTTGAGATTTTTGTTTAACACAGATTCTCTCATCACATTTGAAAAATTACACTTACCCCCAATTTAAATAAAATGACAAATTTGCCCCTTAACTTTTATATATACCAAATAATAAAATAATAAAAATATTTTGTCCATGTCATTTCAAGGGAAATAATAGTCATCTTCTTTGGTTTAACTCACATAAAAAATTGAGTTTTTTTTTTTTTCTCATGTTTTTTTAATTTATTGAATTTTTTTAAATATTTTCAGTAAATTTTTATTTTTTATTTTTTAGATACACTTAATTTCGATATACTTAAGAAGCATAATATTTTGTGATTTTTTTTTTTAAATTCAACAAATACAAAAACATATAAAAATTCAGTACATTATCTTATTTTATTATATTCAATGAATTTTTTAAAAGTTTTTTGTACAAATAAAAATGAAAAATTATATTCATATATAAAAATTTATACAAAAAATATCATTAAGATGTTGTGATATCGATATTGTTGTAAATATAAATCATGTTTATGGGTGTTTTGTTTTAAGTGAATGGCCACCATTAAACTATATCATTGTTTTTGAAAATTCTATATAAAATTTATGTTTATATATTATCACTCAATAAGAATATGTTTAGGTATAATTTAATGATAGAAACTTGTAGAATGTAGTCATGATGATAAGAAAAAAAAATGATAGAAAAAATGGCAAGATGGTCATTTAGAAAATTTTAAGGTATGACATAAACAATCCAAAGGTCAATTTGTAATGATATTATAAATTTTAAGGAGAAAAATATAATCTTTCAAATGTGAGAGAGAAATAGAACTTCAGAGGGTGTCAAATTTACCCATCAAATAAATAGATAGTAAGCAGGCATATAAAGAGAAATGGAGTCATGTCCTAAATTAAAATTTTGAATGGGATTCCTGCCCCAATCTAATACTCGAAGGGAAAAAAAAAAAAATTTGAGAAATAACATAAATTGTGTGGGCTTCAAATTGGAAGTTGTTTGTTGTCTCTCAATTCTAACTTAAAAAAAATTGGCGAGAATGGTAGTGATCAATAACAACAATATGAGAGCAAATCAACACTATCAAATTGGTAATGTGATTGGCAAGTGTAATTTAAGACTTGCACTTTGTCCTCCTTATGTTTGATTTTTTTTTTATTCTGATTCTTAAAATTTATTTTTTTTTACCGTAACTTTTCATATTTTAAAATTTTCTTAATTTACTCATAAACTAATTTTTGTTCAAAATTAGATATAAAATATCACGTTAACTACTACATAACATAAAAAATATTTTATTATATTAAAGTTTAAGTTTGTATTAAAAGTGTGAGTTATATATAATAAAATATTTTTACGTCATGCAGCTGTGAATATGTCAATTTCTTTCTGATTTTAGATGTAAGTTCACTTTTGGAGTAAATTGACACCCAAAAAAAAAAAAAAATGAAAAACTAAAGTGAAAAAAATAAATTTTAAAAGCTAAAATAAAAAAATGACCAAACACATCCACATATTCACTAACTTGAGCCAAACTTAAACAAGGAAAATGGTTGAGGCCTCGAATCTGAGGCCTCGAATTTGCCTCGAATCCCTTTTTTTTTTTTTTTTTTTTCTTTCTTTCTTCTTCTTCGCAGAACCAGAGGGAAGGGGAAGAAGAGAGAGAGAAAGGGGAGGGGAGGGGTCCGGATTCGCCGTCGCAGCTCGTCGAGCTCGCCAGCCGTCCGATCGTCGCCTGATCCAGCTCGTCGCAGCAGCTGCACCGCCGTCGCCTCCGCCTCCGGCCTGCCTCCGCCTCCTCCTCCTCCTCCCCCGGTGATTATGGCCCCCTCCAGTCCGGCCCACCGGCGGCTCTCTCTTCTTCCCCTCCCCTCCCCTCCCCCTCTCTCCCTTCTTCCCCTCCCTCTGGTTCATTCGAGCCAAATTCGAGGCCTCTATCACGACTCCTTAAACAAACAATTCTTAGGGGACCTTTAATTTGAGGTTACGATGATCATGTTACATCATCATCCTACAAAAAGAAATATTGATAAGATAAGAAGTTGAAATTCAACACGTCTGAACTAAGTTGCATAAACAAATTGAAAGACGTTCAAGTACAATAATTTATAGACATTAATGCAATTCTATGTTCTTGATCTAGTTGTGCAACCAGAAACGTTTTGAGCTAAGAAATTAGATGGTCAACTCATTGACAATATGCTACATTATCTATGGGTAAGTGTTGACCTTTTGATTTCAGATTTTCGGTTTCTCAACCTTATCTTGTTGTATCTGTAGACGCGGTGCAGAAGATTGAAGATTGAAGAATAATATGAAGTAATATTTTAACAGAAAATGGGAGAGAAAATTATATAATGGGAGAGAAAATAATATTAGAAAAATAAACAAGAAGAGCACCGCTTTGCATGGTTGACTAATTTATTACTTGAGTCACTCGCAACGGTTTCATGCATGTAATGCCAAGGTAGGGAAAAATGTTAGTGTAGAGCATTGGATGCATTATATAATATACAAATATGCAATCATATACTAGAAAAAGAAAAAAACTTGAATATGTAGTATCACTATCTAATTATTTCTTATTTTTTACCTCCTATGAAGATATACATCTCCTAGGAGAAGAAAATGCAAGGCCCCACCAAGGCAATCAAGGCCGTTAATCATTATAGGTCTCAAATTATAACAAAATTGAGAGGCCCCAACTAAATTTAACTCTTTTAACATCAAATTCAATGTAGATATATATATAGAATGTTTAAAAATTATTTTTCATTAAGTTGAATAATTAAAATAGTCATTTTTACCTAACGAAAATAGACAGTCAGTTAAAATTGAAGACAAATTAAAAGTTTATAATTTAAATTGATAAATTAAAAGCTAAAAGCTTTTAATTAAAGACGAATGAGGATCCCCTTCAGTCCAAAATATGGATTAGAGAGTGTTGTTCATGCCCGTGAGGCTCATCACAGGTCTTATTTTGATAATCTAAATTGTTCATTTTGTGGAGTACTTCGTGTATTTCATCCATAAAAAAAAATAAATTAAGTCAATCCGATTGCTGTAACTACTAGTTCAATTTATCACATTTTTCATAAATAAATTAAAAAATGACAATAAAAATAAATCATACATTTTTTTGATAATAAACGCAATAAGTTAAACTACCTATAGTTATTAGATTGACTTAATTTTTTGTGTATATAAAATTACGTACATGAAATACCCAACAAAATAAATTATTTGGATGGTCAAAATAAGCCGATGGTGGGCCCAGGCCTGGAATATGAAAGTTGGGCTTTGGGTGGTATTCAAAGGTACAAAAGGCAAAGTGCACTGTGTGCAATCCAAATTTTGAAGTGCACAACACAAGCTTCCTTTCGCTATTAGGCCTGGTAGGGTTTATAAGTTGTTTATTTTAGCTTTTAATTTAATTTAAGTTAAAATATTATGTTTGGTATAATTTAAGTTAACCAACTTATAGCTTAAATTAAACTATTTCTCAGCTTATCTCAAAAGCTGGTCAGGGGTGCTTAAATTTTCGACTTAAGCACGAAGTTGGTGTGGGGGGCTAAAATTACTTAAATGCCTTCGTCAATACCCAAATATTAATATTAATTAAAAAAGAAAAAAATCAATATCAATTAAAAAATAAATATTAATTGGTATTAATTATTAATAAATTCATAGTATATATTTTTATATTAATTAAAAATAAAAAAATTGTATATTTATGAAGAAAAAGAAAAAAAAATCAATATTAATTAAAAAACAAATATTAATTGGTCTTAATTATTAATAAATTCATATTGTATATTTTTATATCAATTAAAAAATAAAAAATTGTATATTTCTGAAGAAAAAGAAAAAAAATCAATATTAATTAAAAAATCAATATTAATTGGTATTAATTATTAATAAATTAATATTGTATACTTTTGTAATGAATTAATTATTAATTGATGCTAATTAATAACAATTGTTGATTATTAATATTAATTGATACTAATAAAAATTAATTATTAATATTAATTTATACTAATTAATAATCTTAGTATTAATTGAGACTAATTAAGCCATTAATTGATACTAATTAATTTATAATGGAAATTTTTTTTAACAATAATACTTCCATTACATTTTTATCAAATGTATCAATTTTTATATTAATTGATACTAATTAATACTAATTATATTAACTTTTATTAATGAAATAATTTTTTTAAAATTAAAACTGAAAAAAATGACAAAATAATCATTTTTATATCATATAAGGGCAGAAAGGACAATTATACAGTAAAAAGCTATTTTACAGCTTATTAACCAAACACTACTCTGCTGTTTAAATCCATAATCTCACAACTGCACTAAACATGTTAACAGCTTATATTCACAGCTATAAGCCATAATCTGTTAAGCTATAATCTACAATCAATTTTTCACAGCTTTACCAAACGGGGCCATTGTAAGAACCGAATGAAATTAAAATAAAATAATAAAGGAGGGTTTCCTCCTATCCAAATTAGAGGAGAAAGAAAAAAAATGAGAAAATGGAACAAAATTAATATATATATATATATAAAAGCCCTTGTGGAAGGCCACATCGTCCTCTTTTGTCATAATATATAGATATTTGCAATATTAAATTTTAGATAAATTATTAATAGGTCTTATTTTTTAAATTTATTACTTATTAAGTTTTATTGATAAATTTATCAAGAAATAAATTTACCAATCTTTCTTGTTTTTATGAATAAATTTACTATAATAAATTTATCAATCAGGACCTATAGGTAAATAAGTCTAATTAATAAAATGGATTGGTAAGTGTCCCTTGAATTTTTCATGCAAAATACAATAAGCTACTTTAGAAGTAATTTCGTTCAAAAAAAAAATATAATTAATTTAACTATGATTATATGTATTAAAAAAAATAATATCTCAACATGTTTCAGGACTATTTTAAAAATATGATTATAATCAGTTTTTTGTGAGAGAGAGAGAAGTGGGTTATAATCTGGGAAGTGGATTATAACCCACTTCCCAAAAGATGAATTTAGTCATTGTACAACAGTATGAGCTGTATACAATAATTTAAAAAAAAAATTAAGTACTATGAGATTGCTTGGATTAAAATTGCTATCCAAATTAACTATTTATTTATTAGCTTCGGATGAGGTTATTCTTTAGATTTGTTTACTTTATAAGCTGTGGTTATATATATTAAAAAAATAAATGATATTTCAACATGTTTCAATGAATTTAGTCATTGTACAACAGTATGAGCTGTATACAATAATTTTTTTTTAAAAAAAATTAATTACTATGAGATTGCTTGGATTAAAATTGCTAATCCAAATTAACTATTTATTTATTATCCTCGGATAAGTTTCTTCTTTTGATTTGTTTGGTAGTCCTTCAATTAGAGGTTAATTATAGAAGGCCCACTGCACCTACAAGTCAGCTTGCCAGGTAATATATGTCACGTGATTTTCAACCTTACAGTAAAAAGGCCTTTAAAGTCACGTTTTCATGACCTTTTTCAATTATGGGCCGACCTCTAAAATCAGCGCGCCATAATTGCGGCATTATCCAAATACCGATCAAAATAAATTTTTAGCTATACATACCACACCACATGAGCTCTGACTCAGCATGATTTGTGCTCAACAACAACCCACCCACCTCTAAAAAAAATATAAGTAAATAAATGATGGAAATTCATGAAATAATTTACTTTATCCAAAAAATAAATAAGGGTAATACATCTTTCAGAATTTGTTTAAAATACAAATTATTTTTTGTTATTTTAAAAATTACAATTATCCATTTGTTATTTTTTTATTTAACATAATTAATAAAAATAAAATAAAATTTCTAACTACTCTCCTATATAATACAAATTGTTAACTAAAATATAATTCTGACATCATTAAACACGGTTAATTGACTTGATATTTTGTTAATAAAATAATTCATTTGTATGCAATTAGAAATTTGAGAGATATAATGTAATTTTTAAAATTATAAGAGGTAATCTGTATTTTAATCAAATTTTAGAAGGTGTATTTGAAATTTATCCTAAAAATGAAATCATTTAACAATTGTAATATGCATGGATCAACTCCATCCCCCCTTGAAAATCCTTACACAAAATTGCAAATATACTGTCATTGTTATTTTTTATTATCTCTTAATTTCAGTGGATTTTTTTTTTTTTGGGGGGGGGGGGGGGGGGGGGGGTTTGTAGATGATAACAATGAAGATTTTATTTAATTTAACAGGGAGTTATTTTTTCAATTGAGAACTCCAACAATGTTTTCTATTATAATTTGTAATAGAGTGTGATTTTTTTCACTCCCAACATATGGGTGACCAAAATAGAGACTGTGAGATATGGAACTTGTGGAGTGGATTTTGAAATTTTGACTCACTATTGTAAGTTGTAATTTAAGGACAATAAAGAGGCTATTGTAAATTGTAATACCTAATAGTTAGTTCGTTAGGGTGATTAAAATATGATAAAATTATAATATTTAGGAAAATCTATCTATAAATTTAATTTTGATGAATGGTAATTCATTTAGTTCTAAAAATTTTCTTATAGATCAATTAGTCTCATTAATTTTGGAAAGGTAGATTTAATATATTATTTGAAAATAATTATTTATATCCTTAATTCTATTTTGTTTTCTTCTCCTTTTTTTTTTTTTTTCTTCTTTTTCTTTTGTATTAGAAAGGTAAGGTACACAACCTATGATAATCAAATTTGAGATAAATTTTTGTATGAGAATTTTTTTTATTTGAAAAATATTTCAAAAAGAGTACAAAAATAACTTGAAATATGGAATTCTTCAAACATTCCAAAAGGATGTGGGATTCCTCAAACATATCAAAAGGAGTACAAAAACTTCTTAGCAAACTTTGGACAAATGTATAATTTCAAACTGTAACACTTCAATATAACACTCAAACGTAATACTCCAAAAAAATCTTAGTATATTTTTTCTAAACATAACACTTCAATATAATACTCTAAAAAAACTCCTTAGTGTAACACTCTAACGTAGCACACAAAAAAACTCCTTAGTATATTTTTTCCAAACGTAATATTCTAACATAACATCCAAAAAAATTACTTAGTGTAATATTCTAATGTAACACATAAAAAAACTCCCTAGTGTAACACTATAATGTAACACAGAAAAAAAAAATCCTTAATTAGTGTATTTTTCCCAAACGTAACACTCCAGTATAACACTATAAAAAAACTCCTTAGTATAACACTTTAATGTAATACAAAAAAAAAAAAAAAACTTGTAGTATACTTTTCTCAAATGCAATACTCTAAAAAAACGGATATGGGATTCTTCAAATCATTTCAAAAGGATGAGGAATTTTTTAAACCATTCTAAAAAGAATACAAAAATTCCTTAATAAGTTTTGTACAAATGTATAATTTCAAATTGTTAGTGTTATATATGTTTGGAAAAAGTGCACTAACGAGTTTTTATTATTATTTTTGTGTGTTACATTGGAGTATTACATTTGAGATTACATTGATTGGAGTGTTACATTTGAGAAAAGTACATTAAGAAATTTTTTTGGGTATTATATTAGAGTGTTACGTTTGGAAAAAGTATACTAAGGAGTTTTTTATTTTTTATTTTATTATTTTTTTAGTATTACATTGTTATGTTTAGGAAAAGTACACCATTAATTTTTTTAATATGTCACATTAGAGTATTACGTTATTGAAGTATTACATTAGAGTATCACGTTTTTGTTCATAATATGAGATTTGTTTCAAAAGGAGGGAAAATCTAAAACTTCTATTGTGCAGATTGTCTAAATGTGTAATTTTATATTTAAAGAAATCCATTTTTACCCCTAAAAAATTAAACCCAAACATGTAAATAACTACTTTTTAATAGGATTTTTGAGTTCATAAGAAAAAAATGACGGACTAAATAGTTCACAAGATCACATTTTGAGACTTATTAGTACTTCGCCCTAATATATGACAATTTTTGTTTAAAGAGTCCTTTGAAAATACTTTAAAAAAATCCAACAAGACAAACTGTAAACTCAATACTAACGACCATATCAAAAAAAGTCGGAACTAGAAAGAAATAAACAATTAAATAAAAACTCGCTAATATGCTGTAAAATAAAATTTTTTTTTTACAATAATAATAAGTATTCAAATAACCAAACATAAAATGGGGCACAACATCTATATCCCATTTTATATTGGATCTCTGTATTCCTAACATTGCTTTGTTGGTAATAATTAACTCATACTCTATCGATTGAGCGGATATATAAATGACCAACTAATTTTGTCTAATTGGTTGATTACATAACTACCTAATAGGAATAAGTCTATCAACCCAAACTTTTCTATCCCCAATTTACTCCGAAAAAGGATGTGTAATTGGGATTGAATTTGTGTATTGCAGAGTCCATGTATAGAATAAATCTAAATCACAAAATTATAATTCTAAATCTATACTATTATATAAGCAAAAACATTATTGCCCCTTTGAGATTCAAAGTTCTAATCTAGTTTTTCAAATTCTTAAATATAAAAGAACATTTGTATTCATACTATTAATTCTTTCCATTTTATTGATATTTTTCTTACCATTTCATTAAATACTTTAATAATCAATATGGTAAATTCCCTAGGGTGTGTTTGGTAACGTTTACGTTTTCAGTTTATATTTACAAAAATTTTATAAACTGGTTTTTGTTTATTTTTAAAAAAACATAAACTACAAATACGTTTGGTAATTGACAAAATGTTTCAAAAATTTTAAAAATATAAAAAAGAGTGAGAAATGACAAATGGTGGAAAGTGGCGGCAGAAGACGGTGGTAGAAAGTGGTGACGGTGAGTGGTAAGTAGCTGGTGGTGGTGGTGGGTGGTGACGGGTGGGTGGTGGTGGTGGTGGTGGTGGATGGGTGGATGACGGTGGCGGGTGGTGGATGGTAGCGAGTAGGTGGAGGTGGTGGTGGTAGTGGTGGTGGGTAGTGGGTGGTGGTGGTGGTAGGTGGGTGGCGGTGGTAGGCGGGTGGCGGGTGAGTGGTGGTGACGGGTAGTGGGTGGGTGGGTGGTGGTGGCGGGTGGTGGATGATGGTGGGTGGGTGGGTGACGGTGGCGGGTGGTGGATGGTGGTGGCGGGTGGTGGCGGCGGGTGGGTGGGTGGGTGGGTGGTGGTAGCAAGTGGTGGTGGATGGTGGTGACGAGTAGGTAGTGGTGGTGGGTGGGTGGGTGACGATGGCGAGTAGTGGGTGGTAGCGAGTGGGTGGTGGTGTTGGTGGTGACGGGTGGTAGGTGGTGGTGGCAAGTGGGTAGCGGATGGTGGGTGGTGGTGGGTGGTAGTGGGTGGATGGTGGCGGGTGATGGTAGGCGGGTGGGTGGTGGTGGTAGTGGTAGTGGGTGTGGTGGCAGGTGGGTGGTGGATGGCGGGTGGTGGTGGGTGGTGGTAGTAGTGGGTGATGGTGGCGGGTGGTAGATGGTAGTGAGTGGGTGGTGGTGGTGGTGGTGGTAGTGGTGGGTGGTGGTGGTAGTGATGGGTGGTGGTGGGTGGTGGTGGCGGGTGGGTGGGCGGCAGGTGGCTAGTAGTGGATGGTGGTGGCAGGTGGGTGGTAGTGGTGGTGGCAAGTAGGTGGCGGGTGGTGATGGCGTGGATGGTAGTGGCGGGTGGTAGCGGGTAGATGACAGGTAGGTGGTGGGTGGTGGTGGTAGTGGCGAGGGATGGGTGGTGGTGGCGGGTGGTGATTGGTGAGTGGTGGTGGTAAGGGGTGGGTGGTGGGTGGTGGTGGAAAATGGTGGCGGGTGGTGGTTAGTGTTGGGTGGTAAAAAAAAAAAAAACTCAAAACTCAAAACGGAAACACATTTTTTTGTGTTTTCATTTTTTAGCCAAATTTATAAACTGAGACCACTGATTTATAAATTAAAAATTTTACCAAACAAGTTTTTATTTGAGTTTTTTAAATTTTTATAAATATAAATAGAAAACTAAAAACGTTAGTGTTACCAAACGGCACCCTAATAATCAATATGGTAAGTTTTCAAATTTTCTTTGATTATAAATATATAAAAGAATCTGCAATAATCTGAGTTGGCCCATTTAATCGTATCTATAATTTCAAAATTTCAAAATCTATAAGTAGAAAATAAAAAATAAAAATAAAAATTTATGCATATTTAATCCATATCTAATTTGAAATTTAAATATTTTTAAAAAGAAGTTCCAAATATAACTGTAGTCTTATAAAATTTCAAATTTTAGAAATATTTATTTAAAGTTATTAATTAAATTTTTATTCTTAAAAGCTAAAAAATACATGTGGCGGCCAAAAAATTTAGAATTTGTAGGCATCAAAATATTTACTTGTACATTTATCATTCAAAAAATATTTACCAATTTAAGAATTAAATAAACAAATGAGCCAAATAATTCATTGATTGGATATCAACTAAGACAATTCTCCAATAACAGGACTGTAGCCACGAATTAACTTAAAAATCAATTCAAACTCAGTTTCTGAACTATTTTTAATGTTTAATTCAATATTAGCACCTTCAAAACTAGCGGCGGCAACGTTTGGCAAGAGTTTTTTTTGGCTATTTTAGCCACAAAACACAAAATAGACTATTTTAGTTACAACAAACAAAATATCACATTCAACCTATAATCATTACACTCTTTTCTCACAAAAAAAGTCAAAAAGTCAAAAACTCCTTCCCAAACCAAACTTTTTAGCCCAGACTAAAATAGCCAAAAAGACCAAAAGCCAACCCACTTCCCAAACAAACTATCTATACTATTATGGTGGTGTTTGGCAAGACAAGTTTGGGCTAAATTAGCCACAAACGTCCAAAAGAGGCTAAAGTAGTCACAAACGTCCAAAAAGGAGGCACCTGCCTGTGGTGTGGTTGAGGGTCTGTCTAAATTACCAAACTACCCCCTTCCCAATAGGTAGAGTAGCACGAAACCAAGACAAGTTCTTTTCCTCACCTAGGGCTTTATGTTTCGAAGAAGGAGGGAGAAAAATCAGAGACTACCGTCGGCGAAGAAGAACAGCAAGTGACGCTGTCCATAGCCCAAGCACACCAGACTGCACATCGGCGGCGACACTGCAACCATCGCCTCGTCGGCACCACCAATCCTCAGGGACACAGTTTTTCTTTTTTTGTTTTCGTTTTCGGTTGTTTTTATCTCCTTCAACCCCGATCTGCTGTGTTTGAGTACAAACGAAAATTTCGGACTGTGGATGTTATTTTTTTGTTAGGCATCTGAGATAACCGAACTGGTATTGTTTAGATCTTGCAAAAAAATTTGGTTCAACACACTGTATTGTTTATTTAAATTTTTTGAATATTTAAATTATTTAATTTTTTTTGTTAAAATAATTTTTTGAATATTCAAATTATTTAATTTTTTACGATTTAAATTTTTTGAATATTTATTTTAAATTTTTGCTTATTAAATTATTTAGATTATTTACATTATTTAAATATTTAAAATCAAATTAAAATGAAAATAAAAATAAAAATTAAAATTAAATTATTTAAAATACACAGGACAATAAAATAAAACCTCATTTTTTATCATTTCACAGAAAATGAAAAAAAAATAAAAATAAAAATAAAAAACAAATGAAAAAACCATTTGCAAATAAATAAATAAATTAAAATACATAAATTATTTAAAAAAATACGCCTCATTCAAAAATATTTAAAAATATTTAAAAAATTACAAAAACGTAAATTCAAAAAAAAAAAAAAGAACGACAAAAATACGCCTCATCCAAAAAGATAAAAAAAAAAAAAAAACAGAAATTACCATTTGCCATGTAATTTACAAATAAATAAAACACATGAAAACCTATTTTTGAAATATAAAAACAAATTAATGTGTATGATTTAAAAAATGACAAAAACGTAAATTAGAAAAAAATAACGAGAAAAATAAGCCTCATTAAAAAATATTTTAAAAAAAACATAAAAACATAAATTACCATTCACGACATAGTTTAAAAATAAATAAAACACATAAAAACTCATTTTTGAAAAATAAAAAAAAGTTATTGTATACCAATAAAAATAAAAAAGAAAAAAAAAGTATGCCAAATCCAAACCCAAAATAAAAAAAATAAAAAATTTAAATAAAATACACAAAATCCAAGCCCAAAATAAAAAAAGAAAAAATTTAAAAAAATTAAAAGCAAAATACACCAAATCCAAACCCAAAAAATAAAAATAAAAAAAAAATGTAAGCAAAATACGCCAAATCCAAACCCAAAATAAAAAAAATAAAAAAAATTTAAGCAAAATACGCCAAATCCAAACCGAAAATAAAAAATAAATAAATAAATAAATAACATTTAAGCAAAATTTGCTAAATCCAAACCGAAAATAAAAAATAAATAAATAAAAAAAAAACATTTAAGCAAAATTTGCTAAATCCAAACCCAAAATACAAAAATAAAAAAAAGCCAAAAAGGGCAGATTGGTAATTTAACAGGAAGACACCTCACCAAAAAGTCAAAAAGTCAAAAAAAGCTAAAAAGTCCTTCCAAAACTAGGCTTTTTAGTCCCAGGCTAAAATAGCCAAAAAAGCCAAAAAGCCAACCCACTTTCCAAACGGAGGCTATGTAAGCAAAAACATTATTCAATGTGTTTGGTTTCAGTTTTCTAGAAAATGAATATTTTGTTTTTCGTATCTTTTTGTTTTTAGTGAATATTTTTAAAATTTTAAGCAACATGTTTATTTTTTTAGATGCACCTTACTTAGTTGTATCTAAATAGTAAGATAGTTGTGAAAAAATATTTTAAAAAATTAATAAATACACAAAAATATGAAAAAAAAATATTAAATTTTCATATTTTTTTAATTATATTTTTTGGTAGTTAGTGTATTTTTTAAAATATATTTTTCACAAATATTATATTTTTTAAGTGTATTTATATTAAGTGTGTCTAAAAATTAAAAAAAAATCTTAAAATTTAAAAAAAATTCATTGAAAACATTAAAATACGAAAAATAAAAAGTAGAATTTTTTGAAAACTGTTTTCTGAAAATTAGAATCAAACAAGTTGACTTTTTTGAGATTCATAGCTCTAATCTAAATTTTTAAATGAAAAAAATAAAAAATAAAATGATATATAAGTTTACTTTTTAGACTTGTTTTATAGACCTAATAATGTGTAAGTGATATAATTGGTTGATAATTAGAGAATATATGAGAGAGTATTACCTTTAATATCCTAATTGATTGTCACATCACTATATTTGAAAATTGGGTCAAATTTTTGGTCTTGAATAACAGGATTTGGGATGGCTACTATGCGGAGTGCATAACAGCCATTGTTGTGCAGCCAAATAGGCCTATTTTGGGGCACATTTCGATAATTCGAATCGTTCATATTTTAGAATACATACAAAAATAAATAACAATTGTAATTAAAGTATTAAAATGAATACAAATATGAGTGGATGAATAGGTAAACAATATCTGATTAACTTAATTTTTTGTAGATATGTTTTACTTGATATATTTAAAATTTAAACGGTTCAGATTATCGAAATAGTTCGCGAAATGGAACCATTTGGTTTTACAATAGTGGCTGCTATGCACTCCACACAGCAACCACCCCAAATCCTAAATAACAATGTTCTTAAAAAAACAGTGGTGCTACATGCACCAATTAGTGTACCAACATATGTTATGACATTATTGCTGACTCCACCCATTATACAAATTACAAATATCCAAAACTTCTAAAATTATGTCACATCACATGTTAACACATTAATTAATATACCAATTGGTACATATAATATTATTTAAAAAAAACATTTGTGATTATACTTTTAATTATTTCTATTTTATTAATATTTTTCTTACCATTTCATTAAATACTCTAATAATCAATATGGTAAATTTTTTATTTTTCTTTGATTATAAATATGGTGAGTTGGCCCATTTAATTTTATCTACAAGTTCGATATTTAAAAGTTTTTATATGGAAAGTAAGAAAAAAAATTTAGTTATATTTAATTTGGAATTTAATTTTTTTTAAATTTAAATATAACTGCAATATTATATGTAGGTTTTTAAAAAAAATATATAATTTCAAAAGTTTAAAATATTCATCAAATTTTTTATTTAAAAAAATTAAAAACTACATGTGATATTTAAAAAATTAAGAACATATATATCGTGCAAAACACGGGTATCATACTAATAATTTTTAAGTATTCAAATCTAAGTTTATATTATTTCTGGTTTAAGACTGGTTTGGTAACACCAAAAATAAACAGATTATTTACTTATTTATTACAAGTAGTTACGCTATCTCTTTATTTTGTGAGAAATGCTTTAGACCACTAATTAGTGGTGGTTCTAATGATGTGACCGTAAATCTCACTCACTGTCACAGTGTGTTTGTACCTTGTTTTTTTTTTGTTTTTTTTGTTTTTCAATTGTCACCTTACTAGTGGTGGAATTAGTGATGACAGATTAATAGTCTATAACATTGCTCTTATTCTGTTTACATATATATATATATTATATTTTTAAAAAATATAAATTACAAATACTGCTAAATATTTTTAAAAACTACTAAATGCGCCCTATCCAAACCACCGCTAAACGTGTCAAAAAACTATTATTACATTTCCTTATCCTAGTGGCGCATCGAAACCATGATCAAGATGATGATTAAGGTTAGGTTTGGCAACTTTAAAAAAAAAAAATTAAAAGTCAAAAAGTTATTATTTTATTTAAGTCATATTATCTTATTTAAGTTATATTATCTTTTTAGCGTATTACTTTAAATTCAATCCATATTTCATAAAAAGTCAAAAAGTATACTTATTTAAAACATTCCAAACAACCCCTAACTGGAGCAAGGACATCCTTGTCTTTCCTACTTTATTTCCTCTTTGCAATGACCAAAATTTATTTTAAGAGAATTTAAAGGTGTAGATCATTCCAAAAAAATTATTTTTTAATAAAGTGACCTGAACCGTTAGATTCTCTTAAGATGAATCTTAACCATTACAAGAAGAGAGTAAAGTAGAGAAGGCAATGAGAGAATCCTCTCTTGACTAGCTGACCTTTCTTAAAAAGATTATGACTAATTGCTGACGTGGATTACTCCTAAGAGCATCTCCAATGAAACTCTCAAAACACTTGTCAAAGTTATAATTTAGTAATCGTGATAAAAAGTGGGTCTATAATGGATTGCTATTTTACTTGCCAAAGATGGTATATGTCATATATGTTCTCAAATTTGACAAGTAAAATAGCAATTACCAAACATGCCACATCAGCAAATATGAACATATTTATGGCTCCAAATTTAGTTGAAAAAATAGAATTGAAATAGTAGAAAATCAAGTGATTTTTTAAACTTAATTTTTCAAATTGAATTATATTTAATTTTTTTTTCTAATTTTTCTAATTTTTTTCATTTTTTATATTTATCTAGTCAGAAATAATATAAATATATAATTTTTTTTACAAATAGTTAAAAAAATGTAATAAAAGACAAAAAATAAACAAAAATAAAATTATAAAAAAATTTATATCCAAACAAGACTTATAAATTTGGAGGAAAAATTGGTTAAGAATTGTCAAAATAGTAAGTGACTATTAGAATATCATTACTATAATTTGATAAAATAATATTATTTATTGTTAAATTATAACAATAATAATTCCACAACTTTGATGGCTAGCAGCAATCCTTTTCCGAGTGCTCTTTTCTCAAAATTTTCAGGTGGTGTTTGATTCATTAAATTTAGAGATTTTTATTGATAAGTCCAATTTAGAAGTGTTTTAATCCAAGAAGTCCATGAAGAAATTTTTTAACCCATTTAGTCCCATGTATGTATAGTTTTATTCCATAAAGTCCATTTTCTTGATTTACACTATTTTCTTGGACACTTATGCCCTCATATTTAATTTTGATACCTTTATAAATATTTTTTGAATGATTAGCAATTTAATGATGTGAACATTTATATTTTAAAATTCAAATTGGTAGGAATATAAAATTGGCCCGTGGGCGGCCCGAAACCCGGCCGCGAGCCGGGCCGGGCCGGGCCCGGCCCGGTGACAATGTGAATATTCACATTGACATGTTAATATTCACATTAATAGGAGTGTAAAATTGGTCCGTGTCCCATGGCAGCGCGAAACCCGCTCGCGGCCCATGGACGGCCCGGGACAGACCCGGTCCGGGCCGTTGACAATGTGAATATTCACATTGACATGTTAACATTCACATTGATAAAAGTATAAAATTGGGCTGCGGTCTATGGGCGGCCAAAAGCCCGCCCGCGGCCCGGGACGAGTCCGGCCCGGCCCGTTGACAATGTGAATATTCACATTGACATGTTAACATTCACATTGATAGGAGTGTAAAATTAGCCCGCGCCTCGTGGCTGCCCGAAACCCGCCCACGGCCCGTGGGCGCCCCGGGGCGGGCCCGGCCCGGCCTGTTGACAATGTGAACGTTCACATTGACATGTTAACATTCACATTGATAAGAGTATAAAATTGGCCAACAGCCCAGGACGGGTCCGGCCCGGCCCGGCCCGTTGACAATGTGAATATTCACATTGACATGTTAACATTCAAATTAATAGGAGTGTAAAATTGGTGCCCGTCCCGTGGCGGCGCAAAACCCGCCCGCGATCCATGGGCGGCCCGGGGCCGGCCCGGTTCGGCCCGTTGACAATGTGAATATTCACATTGTCATGTTAACATTTACATTGATAAGAGTATAAAATTGGCCCGTGGCCCATGGACGGCCAAAAGCCCGCCCGTGGCCCGGGGCGGGCCTGGCCCTGCCCGGCCTGTTGACAATGTGAATTTTCACATTGACATGTTAACATTCACATTGATAAGAGTATAATATTAGCCCACAACCCGTGGGCAGCCCGAAGCCCGACCGCAGCCTGAGGCGGGCTTGGCCCGACCCGTGACAATGTGAATATTCACATTGACATATTAACAGTCACATTGATAGGAGTGTAAAATTAACCCGTGCCCCATGGCTGCCCGAAACCCGCCCACGGCCCGTGGGCGGCTCGGGGCAGGCCCGGCCCGGCCTATTGACAATGTGAATATTCACATTGACATGTTAACATTCACATTGATAAGAATGTACAATTGGCCCGTGACCCGTGGGCAGCCCGAAGCCCGACCTCGGGCCAGGGTGGGCTTAGCCCGACCTCGGGCCAGGGCAGGCTTGGCTCGACCCGTGACAATGTGAATATTCACATTGACATGTTAACATTAACATTGATAGAAGTGTAAAATTTGCACGTGGCCCATGGACGGCCAAAAGCCCGCCCGTGGCCCGGGGCGGGCCTGGCCCTGCCCGGCCCGTTGACAATGTGAATATTCACATTGACATGTTAACATTCACATCGATAAGATTGTAATATTGGCCCACAGCCCGTGGGCGGCCCGAAGCCCGACCACAGCCTGAGGCGGGCTTGGCTCGACCCGTGACAATGTGAATATTCACATTGACATGTTAACACTCACATTGATAGGAATGTAAAATTAGTCTGCGCCCCGTGGTTGCCCGAAACCCGTCCACGGCCCGGGGCGGGCCCGGCCCGACCTGTTGACAATGTGAATATTTACATTGACATGTTAACATTCACATTGATAAGAGTGTACAATTGGACCGTGACCCGTGGGCAGCCCGAAGCCCGACCTCGGGCGGGGGGCGGGCTTGGCCCGACCCGTGACAATGTGAATATTCACATTGACATGTTAACATTAACATTGATAGAAGTGTAAAATTTGTCCGCTGCCCGAAGCTCGCCCGCAGCCCGGGGTAGGCCCGGACCCAAACCCGGGCCGCCCATGGGACGCGAGTCAATTTTACACTCTTATCAATGTGAATGTTAACATGTCAATGTGAATATTCACATTGTCAATAGGCCGGGCCGAGCCTGCCTCGGGCCGCCCACGGGCCGTGGGCGGGTTTTGGGCAGCTACGGGGCATGGGCTATTGTTACACTCTTATCAATGTGAATGTTAACATGTCAATGTGAATATTCACGTTGTCAACGGGCCAGGCTCGCCCCAGCCCGGGGCTAGGCTTCGGGCTGCCCACGGGTCACGGGCCAATTTTACACTCTTATCAACGTTAATGTTAATATGTCAATGTGAATATTCACATTGTCAACGGAGTAGGCCGGGCCCGCCCTGGGCAGCGGGCGGGCTTTGGACCGCCCACGGGCCACATGCCAATTTTACACTCTTATCAATGTGAATATTAATATGTCAATGTGAATATTCACATTGTCAACGGGCCGGGCCGGGCCAGGCTCTCCCCGGGCCGGCCACGGGCTTCGGGCCGCCCATAGGACACGAGTCAATTTTACACTGTTATCAATGTGAATGTTAACATGCCAATGTGAATGTTCACATTGTCAACAGGCCGGGCCGGGCCCACCCCAGGCCGCCCACGGGCCGTGGGCTAGTTTCGGGCAGCCACGAGGCGCGGGCTAATTTTATACTCTTATCAATGTGAATGTTAACATGTCAATGTGAATATTCACATTATCAACGGGTCGGGTCGGACCCGCCAAGGGCAGCCTACGAGTCGCGGGTGGGTTTCGGGCCGACCACAGGCCGCGGGCTAATTTTACACTCCTATCAATGTGAATGTTAACATGTCAATGTAAATATTCACATTGTCAACGGGCCGGGCCGGGCCGGGCCCGGGCTACCCACGGGTCACGGGCCAATTTTACAGTCTTGTCAATGTTAATGTTGATGTTAATATGGTAATGTGAATATTCACATTGTGAACGGGCCGACCCGGACCCGTCCCGGGCGGCGGGTTGGTTTCGGGCCGCCCATGGGCCGCAGGCCAATTTTACACTCCTATCAATGTGAATGTTAACTTTGTCAATGTGAATATTCACATTATCAACGGGCCGGGCCGGGCCTATTTTTTTGGCCTGTGGGCCGGCCCGGTCCGACTCGAATTTTTTCGGGCACCCACGAGGATCGACATGGGCCGGACCCCTACACATTGACGATATGAACATTTACATTGACGATGTGAACATTCACATTAGGAGTATTTTGGTAATTATGTCACTCATAGGACTTATTGAAACATAAGAAAATAATGTGAATTAAATGGAACATAAGTAGATGAAAATGGTATTTTGGTATTCTTATCTCAAATTGGACCTAATGGAATAGTCAAAAAGAATATGGATTGAATGGAATAAAGCTCTTAGAAAATAGATTTATCAAAAAAGCTCCCTTAAATTTAAAATAAAAGTATATAAAATATAATTATATTTTTTAAATTTTAAATTTTTTTATTTTATTCCTACTATTATTCAACGACAAATGGCAAGAACAAATTCAACTCGTCTTACAATTTCAAACACTTGAAATCTGATCCACTTTCATTTCCAAAACAAAAAAAAAAACAAAAACAAAATTAAAATGTTGCCTTTAATACCAAATCGAATTTATTTTATTTTTAAATATAATTTTTTGACAGCTAATATTACTTCCCAAATTTTAAGAAAATACATTAAAAAATCCAAAATCTTCCTGTAAATACCTCTCTGGTCTACTCCACCATTCTCTCCCTCTCTGTCTCTCTTTCTCTATCTATCTATATACTAGACTCTCTCTGTTAAACCTCTGTTTTCTTCACCATTGTCATTACTCTTCACAACCCATTTCATTTCTCTCTCTAAACCTCTCTTTTCCGGCAAAAAACAAAGACCCAAACATGCCCGCCGTCGGTTTGGGCCCCGGTACCGGTACCGGAAAGGAATATCCCGGAAACCTCACTCTCTATGTCACCATTACTTGCATGGTCGCAGCTATGGGTGGCTTGATTTTCGGTTACGATATCGGAATCTCCGGTACATATATGTGTTTTTTTTTTTTTTTTAATGTTTTAAATCTACGTATGTCGTTATTTTCAGAGATTTTAGAGAGATTTACACAGATTTGATTAATGGGTTTGTATTGTATTTGGGTTTATATAGGTGGAGTGACATCTATGGATTCGTTTTTGAAGAAATTTTTTCCATCTGTGTATGCGAAACAAAAAGCGGATTCTTCGACGAATCAGTACTGTAAATTTGATAGTTTCACTCTGACAATGTTCACTTCGTCTCTGTATTTGGCTGCTCTGTTATCGTCTCTGGTTGCTTCGACGGTGACGAGGAAATTGGGGAGGAAATTGTCGATGTTGTTCGGAGGTTTGTTGTTCTGTGCTGGAGCTTTTGTTAATGGGTTTGCTCAGGCTGTTTGGATGCTAATTGTGGGTCGTATTTTGCTTGGTTTTGGTATTGGATTTGCCAATCAGGTAATAAATACCCTTCTCTCTCTCTCTCTCTCTCTCTCTGTAATTTCGACTTTCTCTCTCTAGGATATGTATATGTATATGCTTGTTTGGATATTATTTTTGCTTTGTTTTTGGCTCAACGAGAAGAACAAAACTTGTGTTAATGGACTACAAACTCAGGAAATTTTATTCAAAAAGAAATAATAGTTAATAGTTCAAATTTATTTCACCGACAATTTTATCTTTTACCACACAAGTTCTCGGTAAATTCTGGTACTATAAATCTGAGTCACTAGCTTTTTACTTCGTAAAAATTACAACACAACAGAGTTTTGGGTATTTTTGGAATTTTATTTACTTTGCGTTTGTCTCGACTCTTGTAATATATGTTTTTTTTTAATATTTCATTGCTTCTGATTCTTACAATTACGAAAAGTGCCTCCAATGCACTATTTTCTTCAGATCTTTTGCAAAAGATGACAGATATGTGTTTTTTGGTACAGAGCTCAGGTCTGATACTCTGATCCAACTATGTTCTTTTGCAGATCTTGATTCACCTATCCCTCTGTTGCTCTCACTTCTTTTTCTTTTTAATTTTTTTTTTCTGGGTTTTTGAAATGTAGAGTTAAAGAAATGCCTTTAATCAATTCAAATCTTCTATGTTCAATTGGTGGTGGATTAAATTCCATTTTGAGATTACCTTATGAATAAAAAATTAGTCCATGATTAGTTGCTAAGTAAAACTAATTCAATTTTTTTTTGGGGATATAATTATATTTTTGATATTTTGTGTGTTTTGTATCATTTTAGTTTTTGGGCCAAGTTTGGCATCTACTATATAATCTATCTTTTTATCTTTTTATCTTTTTTCCATCACATCACCTCTCTACTTTTCTGCACATCTTTTCGTAAAAAGACAAAAAGTGCATTTTTTTAAGACACCCCGAACAATATTTAAATTTTGTTAAATATGAAATTAGCCATTTTTTATTCTTTATCTTATTTGAAGTCATTGTAACATGACTTGTTTTTCTCTATGTTCCCATTTTTGCGCAATTGTTCAACTCGTGAATGCAACCACATTGAATACAAACAAAAACTGAAAATTGATTTGAAAACGGCTTCACAATATTAAATTAGATATTGAGTGTGCTGTAATGTTCTGTTTTTTAAATTTTTTCTTGGTTTGGTCGAATTAAATATAAAAATCCTATTGACTACTCTCCAAACCTGTCAAAAACACGGGGACCCAAATTCTCTTTTTATTTTCGTCAAAACTTCAATCATAGTGGTCGTACTATTCAATTCTGCAATCATACTAGCACTTGTTGCTTGTCTACAAAAGAAAATGACAGAAAACATCTTCTTCTTTTATTTTATTTTATTTAAAAAAAATGAATGAAATATTGACACATATTGTTTATGATTTGTAATTAATTACAGTCTGTGCCACTGTACCTCTCCGAAATGGCCCCTTACAAGTACAGAGGTGCACTCAACATTGGTTTTCAATTATCAATCACAATTGGCATATTAATAGCCAACATATTGAATTACTTCTTCGCTAAGATCAAAGGCGGTTGGGGATGGCGGTTGAGTTTGGGAGGTGCGGTTGTCCCTGCCCTCATAATCACCGTTGGATCATTAGTCCTTCCCGAGACCCCCAACTCCATGATTGAGCGAGGTAAGCGCGATGAAGCCAAAGATAAGCTCAAAAGAATTCGTGGCATTGATGATGTTGAAGAGGAATTCAATGATCTTGTTGTGGCTAGTGAGGCATCTATGAAAGTGGAGCATCCATGGAGAAACCTTTTGCAAAGGAAATATAGACCTCAACTTACAATGGCTATTCTTATTCCATTTTTCCAACAACTTACTGGGATTAATGTGATTATGTTTTATGCACCGGTTTTGTTCAAAACAATCGGTTTTGGAAGTAATGCTTCGCTCATGTCTTCTGTGATCACCGGTGGTGTGAATGTTTTGGCAACTTTGGTTTCAATTTATGGTGTTGATAAGTGGGGAAGGAGATTTTTGTTCCTTGAAGGAGGTGTTCAGATGCTCATTTGCCAGGTATAGGATTTTCAAATCCAAGCAATTCTGAACTTGTTTTTCAAATTCAGGCTGTTTCATGAAGTTGTGTTTTGAAAACAATACCTTAGGGCTCAAGTCACGTTGCATGTTGTGAAAACTCAACTTCAACTCATCATTTGTTTTTGTATTTCTATTTTAAAATGACTTGTATGTTGAAAAAAAAAAACAAAAACCCATCATTTGTTTTTGTTCATCAATTGTTGTGCTTCACGTACTCCTAACTGCATAATAATGTTTCGAGATTCCCATCACATCATATGGCTAGGAGTGCACTGGGGACTTAAAAGTATCGATTTTAGAGACAGATAATTCTTAACTGTTATGTTAACAAGTTATTTATTGATTTGCTTTTTGTTATGGACAGATTGTAGTTGCAGCTTGCATTGGTGCTAAATTTGGAATAGATGGGAACCCTGGTGAATTGCCCAAATGGTATGCCATAGTTGTGGTACTTTTCATATGTCTCTATGTTGCAGGCTTTGCTTGGTCATGGGGACCTCTTGGTTGGCTAGTGCCTAGTGAAATTTTCCCTCTCGAAATCCGATCAGCCGCACAGAGTATTAATGTTTCAGTCAACATGATCTTCACATTCATCGTTGCTCAAATCTTCTTAACAATGCTATGCCACTTGAAGTTTGGTTTGTTCATCTTCTTTGCGTTCTTCGTGGTGGTGATGACTATCTTTGTGTTCTTTTTCTTGCCTGAGACCAAGAATATTCCAATCGAAGAGATGGTTGTCGTATGGAAGGAACATTGGTTCTGGTCAAGGTTCATGACAGATGTCGATTATCCGAATGGAGGGGTTGAAATGGGCAAGGGAGGACAGCCTACTAAATATGTGTGAACCAGCGTCTGGATTTAAATTGTTGCATAAACATGAAGAATAGCGCTGAAATAACTTGATGATTATTATCTTGTCTATGATCTTTTTTTGTTATTGCCTTTTGTTTTCACTGTTTTTTGGCAGTAGTAAATACTAGTATTGATTTCAGTTGGTTCAAATGAAGTTATGCCTTAATTTTACAAGCTTGTTTTGCTTTGTTCAAATTGGAATTCCAGCATATATATGCTTGCAAATTTGTACATGGACTTGAGTAAATTCAAGTTTGGTTTGGTTTGATTATATGATTGCAAGCATTCTTCGCAGCTATTTTGAATTATACCCAACACAAACAAGTTCTAAATGGATTGAGCAACAAATTATGAGTTGTAAATGGGATTTACGCAAAAATTTGCAGTTTAAACCAGCGTGAAAGAGTTCAAATTCAAAGCGCATTCGAGCACCGAAACTCTATTCAGAGTTGGCAAATATTACAAACAGGATTGGAATAAAAACTCGAAATGCTTATGTGACATGCGCTCAGACAAATTTGGTGTGGTTGAGAGAAATGTCAATTTTGATTCTTTCTATTATTTAATAGTCCAGGTCAAAAAGCAATTCATTCTAATTGGTAAAATAAAAGAATTTGGAATAATAAATTTGACATATTACTATATTAGATAGGAAAAATCATTTTAAAATTGTTTAATTTAAATTTATTAATTTGCTATTTAAAATTTCAAAATAAAAATTAAAATACTAAATTTTGAAGGATTAGATTTACATGTCCCAATTACAAGGATAAGAGATACAACGTCTTGTAAAAGTACACAAAAGTACCCTATTTATTTTATCTAATTAGTTTAGTTAGTGTACTCTCCAACCATACTCAAACTAACTTAACTAATTTTTAAAAGAAAAACATTATAAATATAGATAAATGAATAAATAATATTTTTATGACATGATACATATGTTGACGTGACATTTCAAATATATATTTTTTAAAAATGTTTTCAAATGATTATATTTTCAAATGATATATACAAATACAAAACCAAATCAATTAGATGTAATATTCAAACACAAAACCAACCAAAAGAAAAATACTTGATCAGATGGAGGGAGCAATTTCAGAGAAAAACATATTTTGCCTCTCAATGAAAACTAACTAATTGTGGAGACCCAAAATCAAATGTGCATTTTGCCTCTTCTTATGTAGAACCCTTTGGAGGAGAAGAAAACCAGTTGCAATAACAAATATGCCCGAGGATGCTAGTTTCCCACCTCTGGAGATGCTTAGAACAACTCCAAGGGTAAAAGGCAAAATTGTTAGACTTATTTATTTTGATGATTTATTTAATTATGTTTTAATTTATTTAAAAGAGAAAAATAGAATCCAAAATTTATTTTGATGATTTATTTAATTTTAATATATTTGAAAAAGAAAAAGAGAATCCAAAATTTCTTTTGATTATTTATTTAATTATGTTTTAATAGAATCCAAAATTTATTTTGATGATTTATTTAAATTATGTTTTAATTTATTTAAAAGAGAAAAATAGAATCAAAATTTATTTTGTCCCATTATTTCTCACTTAAACTTTTATTCTAAATATTGTTTGAATGTATTTAATATTTACTTAAATCAGGAGTTCATTTCAACCCAAAAATAATGCCTAAACCAGAGGTTCAAACAGCCCAAAACAAACAAAGGTTCAAACAGCCCACTACAGCAACATGCCAAAAGGTTCAAGTGAAAGATATTCAAATTAATAACAATGGAGTAGAAGATATTTAAATTAGTAATGATGGAGTACAACGGCTATAAACGGCTATAAGTTTCATTATATATACCAAAACCTCTAATGTAAACAAGTTAAAAAAAAAATCAGAAAATATTCTTTGATCTATACTCACTCACATCTATTCTCTGAAAAATTCTCTGAGAAATGTTCTTCAAATTTTGTTTACATCCTCTTTCAGAAATTATACACTGAGACATATAGCTTTAAGCCCATCTTTCCTGTGTGAGGTTTACAGAAAAAGCAGAGCTTCATTTTTATATATCTTTGAGAGATAATTCTTGTAACTTTCCGTGAAAGCAAAAACACATTCTTTTCAACCTTGTAAGAGTGTAGTACACTCAGTGTTCTTGACTTAGAAAGTCTATGTAAAATCTATGGAGGATTGCTCCATCTGTGAAAATGTTGTTAGCACCCTGTGAAGCTAGAGTATAGTGGAAAATTTCAAGTGAAACTTGAGGAGTAGACGTAGGCCGAGTTGAAACCGAAACACTATAAATTTGTTTACTTCTCTTTCCCTTATCTCTTTATTTTATTTAAATTGCCATAACTATATTTTACATTTTCACTGTGCTAAAATTATTAACTGACATAGTTGTTAGAACACTTATTTTAATTATTTTTATTTCATTAACTATATTTATCTATTGTGCTAGTCATAATTTTTACTAGGGTATTATTATTTTTATTTGTAAAAACCTAATTCACCCCCCCTCTTAGGTTGTTTTTTGGGTAACAATTGGTATTAGAGCCTAGACTCTTGTTTTAGATTTAACCATTTGGGAGTTTCGATCCATGGCAACCTCAGCTGAAGGACAAATCACAAATAGGCCACCATTGTTTGACGGAAATATCTATAGTTATTGGAAGGATAATATGACCATATACCTACAAGTCACTAATTATGCCGTGTGGATTATTGTCGCCAAAGGTCCAAAAATTTCTACCAAATTAGCAGACAATATTAGTGTACCTAAAACTGAAGATGAATGTAATGAGAGGGATCATAAATTATTGCAAGCCAATACTAAAGCCAAACTCATCCTTGTTTGTGGATTAGACTCTAAGGAGTATAATAGAATTTCAAATTGTGATTCGGCAAAAGAAATTTGGGACAAACTTGAGGTAACGTATGAAAGTACAAACCAAGTGAAGCAATCTCGTATTGATATGCTTGTTCATAGTTATGAATTGTTTAAAATGAACTTTGATGAATCTATTTCAAGTATGTTTACTAGATTTACTGAAATTGTAAACTCTTTGAAATCTTTTGGCAAAACTTATACTAACAGTGAGTTGGTGAGAAAAATTCTTAGGTGTTTACTAAAAAATTGGGAAGTAAAGGTCACGGCCATTATAGAAGTCAAAAATCTCTCCATACTTGGATTGGATGAGCTTATGGGTTCCCTTATGACTCATGAGATCACCATAAAAGGACATGAGGATGTTGAAAACAAAAAGAAAAGTGGAATTGCATTCAAAGTCTCATCAAATGAAGAAGAACATGAAAACTCCAGTGAGGATGAAAGCTATGCTATGTTTAGTAGAAAACTCAAAAAACACTTCAAGGAAAACAATTATGGAGGAAGAAGACCTTTCAAGAAGGAGTACAACAAAGATAACAAGAAAGAGCCTATTATTTGTTATGAGTGCAAAAATCCTGGACATATGAAGATGGATTGTCCAAAATTGAAGAATCATGGAAAAGACTACAAAAGAAACAAAAGGGCCATAGTAGCAGCTTGGGGAAAAGTGAAGATGGAAGCTCAAGTGATGAAATTGAAAATGAAGTAGCCAACTTATGTCTCATGGCTATTGAAGATGAAGACTCTACTCAAGATGAGGTAACTACTCTTTATAAAGAACTTGAAAGTGCATTCCATGAACTACAAGATGAATTTAGAAAAGTTTGTGCCAAAAATAATGTGTTGAAGAAATCTGTTGCATTTTTATCTATTAATGTAAAGGAATTAAAGAAAGAAAAAATTGTTTTGAAAAATGATTTTGATACTATCTTTAATGAGAAAACTACTTTAAAAAACAATGTTAATGATTTAACAAAAATACTTGAAAATTTTGTAAAAGGTAGAAATAATCTCAACATAACCAAACCAAACCAAACCAAACCAAGCCTTATGTCCCATCAAATGGGGTCGGCTGCATGAATCCTTCTTCTCCACGCGGCCCTATCAAAGGCCATTTCGTTAGTCAAATTAAGTAGATCTATATCTCTATTTACAACGTTAGCCAGTGTTAATCTAGGCCTACCCCGTCCCCTAAGACTCCCCTCTACCGTTACAGTATTGCATCTCTTCACTACTGCCTTTGTTGGTCTCCGTTGAATGTGACCAAACCATCCCAATCAATTCTCTCTCAACTTACCTTCTATCGGTGCTACTCCTACCCATTCCCGAATTCACTCATTCATAATTCTGTCTTGTCTAGTTTTACCACACATCCACCTTAGCATCCTTATCTCAGCTGCACTCATCTTATCTACATGTTGTTTCTTAGTTGCCCAACACTTCGTAATATCGCTGGTCTAATAGTCATTCTATAGAACTTACCTTTTAGTCTAGTGGGTATTCGTTTATCGCACAGTACCCCAGACGCACTTCTCCGCTTATACCATCCCGTCTTAATCCTATGGGCCACATCCGCATCAATCTCCCCTGCGGTTGTGATAATCGACCCTAAATAACGAAAATGTTCACTTTTAGGCAATTCTTGATTCTTAATCTTCACTTCTCCTCTACTTTCATTGTTACTGTTACTAAATTTACACTCTATGTACTCTGTCTTATTTCTGCTTATCCGGAAACCTTTAGATTCAAGAGCTTTTCTTCAAATCTCCAACTCTACGTAATCTCAACATGCTATTGTTGGACAATCTTCACTGTATTTAAATAAATTAAATTCTGTTGTGTACTAAACAACAACCAGAATAAAAAGAAATAAAGGAAATGAGAGAATTTGTTTGATTACAAAAATCAAACTAGAAATAAATAAATAAATAAATAAAAACAGTTTTTATTTTGTTACAAAAACAAAATTAAAATCTGATTTAAATAAACAAATGAAACAGAAAATAAATTAAACAACTTACTTGATTAACTGTTCGAATAATAATTCTGATCAAGTCCAGTGTTTGACACTGTGTCCTTAAGACAGATTCGTTCTCTCCATGGTGCTTTCAGAATTTGGACGTCTATCTCCTAAGATAAAATGATCTACTGCAAACAATAGCAGCACTACAAATTGTTTGCCTAACGAACACACTAAGTGTTTATACTCTCTCTGACAAGAAAATAATACAGCAACATGAAGAGAATGTTTTCAGAATTATGAAGGACGAAAATTAGAGTTCTAAAATCCAAATGAGGGCTGTCCTATTTATAGATGGAATGGTGGCTCTAGGTTTTGAATTGTACATGTATGATACCTGTTGGTTTTGAATTCAAACAGATAACAAAAACGGGAAGGGCTTTGTTTGGGTGTACAGTAAATCCGGATCAGAATATTTCCGGTTTAATACGGGAAGGGCCCTGTTTGGATGTACAGAAACACCAAACCAGTTTAATTTGAATTCTGGATTTTATTTTACCAAAAATAAAATTAAATTCAAATGTTTTCGACCCAAAAAGATGTAGTATTGGGCCGGACAAGCCCAACCACACGCCATGCACCCGCGCCCAAGCCCAGCCCAGCCCGCCCGACCGGCCGGACGGACGGCGGCGGCGCGCGTGTGGTGATTTTTGAGTCCAATGGGTCTAGCCTATTTTGCCCATAACCTCTCCCTCTAAAACACTTGGGTACCCCTTGGGGCACACCCCAAGTGCCAAACTCATGCCTTATAAACCCATTCAAAACTTCCTACCAAATCAATGTGGGACAAGCCTTATTCAAACCTTTAAGGGTTTTCCACCAAAACTCCATTTCCATGGAGCACACTTTGGCTTCAATTTCCCATTCACTCGGTAATGGTTTTTAGCAACCAAATATACCACGTGAATCACAACGCGGCATAGAACGCGTTACCACTTTGACCCGTGAAAATTGACGCACGGGACCCTCCTTAAAAATAGACCAAACTTAGGATAAAATTCTGGTTTTACCCAGAATTTATAACCATTTCCAACAATCCCCCACATGAATGGAATTTGATGACAACGAAAATGCAACAATATGCAGATTTATCGAAAGAGTATAAGTCAAAGATATCTTGCATCAGGATAGGTAGTTTTCGGCTTTGAACCTTCCCTAGTGATAACCTATCGGACTTACTGGCTAACCAATGGACGCGATGCCTTGAATTGTTCAGCCGTTTATGTAAGCCAAGACAATAGATTTCACACAAAATATCTTCTAACACATCGTGGTTCTCACTGTTGTGTTCATTTTGGCCTTGAACGCTCCTGGTTTTCATGAGTGTTTCTAGAGAATGTAGCCTCTTTCATTCTCATAGAACCGGCCCCAGTTCAACACTCATATAGGTGATTCTTATTGTGAGTATCTTCTTATACTCGTCTTGATTTTATGCCTTAATCAAGATATAAGTAATCATTAAAAGTAAAGCTTATCCTTATGCCCCTGCAAACAACATATGCTGCAGATATCACTCTCACCATAGGAATGGGTAGGGAATTTTAATCCCTTGGTGATTTCTGACGAGCCATACATAACTTAGTTATCCCTTTGAACTTAGTTCTTGGGATCTCCAGTCATATAAGTAGGGTTACCATTATGACGACTCTTATGTAATAGGCTTTAATCCCATCCCCTTTGATGAACTATACACTAGCTCTTTTGTCAAACCTTTTGTTAACGGATCCGCAATATTCTCTTTAGATTTTATATAATCTATTGAGATTATTCCATTTGACAACAATTGCCTTACGGTATTATGTCGACGACGAATATGTCGTGACTTATCGTTATATGATTCTGTGCCCTGTCTATTGCAGATTGACTATCACAATGAATGCAAATAGCTGCCACAGGTTTTGGCCACATTGGAATGTCTTTTAAGAAGTGACGAAGCCATTCTGCTTCTTTTCCTGCTTTATCTAAAGCAATGAACTCGGATTCCATTGTAGATCGTGCGATGCATGTTTGTTTCGTGGATTTCCAAGAAACAGCAGCGCCTTCCAGAGTAAAGACATATCCACTTGTGGATTTTGAATCTTTAGTATCCGATATCCAATTTGCATCACAATAACCTTCAAGTACTACTGGATATCGAGTAAAGTTCAAACCATGATCACGGGTGAATCTTAGATATCTAAGAACCCGAATGATCGATTTCCAATGGTCTTCTCCGGGGTTACTAGTGTATCTACTCAATTTACTGATAGCATAAGCTATATCAGGACGAGTACAATTCATTAGGTACATTAGGCTTCCAATGATTTGAGAGTATTTTTAACTGAGACACTGCATCACCTTTATTTTTTGATAAATAAAGACTGATGTCTACAGGTGTTCTAGCTAAATTCAAATCATCCTTGATAAATTTATCAAGAATTTTCTCAATATAATGAGATTGAGATAATGCATATCCGTCAGATGTTTTAGTAATTTTCATTCCTAATATAACATCTGCGACCCCCATATCTTTCATATCAAATCTTTTGTTAAGCATCTGCTTAGTTGATTTGATCATGTTTTGACTGCTTCCAATGATAAGCATGTCATCCACATAAAGACAAACTATGACATATCCTTGGTCAGTGTTTTTAACATAGACGCATTTGTCACATTCGTTTATCTTAAACCCATTAGTAAGCATTGCACGATCAAATTTTTCATGCCATTGCTTAGGTGCTTGTTTTAATCCATAAAGGGATTTTTCAAGTCGACAAACTTTCTTTTCTTACCCTGATACTACAAACCCTTCGGGTTGTTCCATATAGATCTATTCATTTAGATCATCGTTTAAGAAAGCTATCTTAACATCCATTTTATGTATTTCTAATTTAAACAACGCTGCTATAGAAATAAGCATGCAAATGGATGTTATTCTTGTCACAGGGGAATATGGGTCAAAATAGTCCAGACCTTCTTTTTGTCTGTAACCTTTAACTACAAGTCTTGCTTCATACTTGTTAATTGAACCATCTGCTTCATTTTTCTCTTGAATATCCATTTATATCCAAGAGGTTTAGAACCTGGTGGAAGATCCACTAATTCCCAAGTATGATTTTGCATAATGGATTCAATTTCATTATTAACAGCCTCTTTCCACAAAGGTGCTTCAGGACCTGTCATTGCTGCCTTAAAGCTTTGAGGTTTATTTTCTAACAAGTATGTCAGAAAATCTGGACCAAAGGATTTTGATGTTCTCGCTCTCTTACTTCTTAAATCCTGTTGGTTGAGACCATTACTAGTCTCTTGTGTTTGATTGTCATTAGTCTCTTGTCTTTGTGTACAATCATAAGTTCTTTTCTGTGAACTTAATTCCTGTCTTTTCTTGTAAGGAGAGACATGTTCAAAAAACACAGCATTTCTTGACTCTATAATAGTGTTCACATTTATATCAGGTATTTCTGATTTATAAGTCAGAAACCGATATGTACTACTATTCTGAGCATAACCAATAAACACACAATCTACTGTTTTTGGTCCAATCTTAGTTTTTTTAGGAACAGGAACTTCAACTTTTACCAAACACCCCCACACTTTAAAGTATTTGTAGGAAGGTGGTCGACCTTTCCACAATTCATAAGGAATGCTTTTGGTTTTCTTGTGGGGTATTCTGTTAAGAACATAATTAGCAGACAATATTGCTTCCCCTCACAAGTTCTGTGGTAAGCCTGAATTTAGTAACATGCCATTCATCATTTGTTGTCTATGATGTGCTTGATTCACAAATTTAAATCCAAAAATCCAAAATAATTATGACTACACAAATCAGAATTAATGTTTTGACAAAATCATATCCTCATAAAAATTTTGCCTAAGAAACGAACAATTCAAAAACCCAATTGATTGTATACATTCTTGCAACTCATTTATAAATAAATGTCACTGTCATAAAAAATATTTGTGATGGAAGAAAATTAAAATATCTCATCTAATGCAAGAGATACACCCCCATATAAATAAAATGGTTTATATTTTAACAAATTCTACTACGCAAGTAAAATAATAATTGACAACATCTCATGTCACATAATTCAAAATAAACCAACAATCAACATAAAAGATTTCTTAAATTACTTCCCAATTAAACGGAATGATATAATTACATACATCTTCATGTTTAAATTTCTCTGGTGTTTAAACACCCATTCAAAATTGATTGGAAAAACTCAAAATAATCAACATATCAATTTAACATTCCAAATCACATGAAATTGTTGTTAGGAAATAACTTGAGTTGATATCATACATGCATATCAAACGCATCAACTAAAAATAATGAATTAACAAAATAAATTAATCATGCATGATCCCAAAACTTGCATCATGAAATAAAAAGATTCTCAACTCATAAATAAAATTCAATGAGTTTTGAATTTTAAACTCCAAAATGACAAAACATACTTTCATTTAATTAGTTTGATTTGTACATAAATAAACTAATTAAATATGCATTCAAATGTTCTTGTGAATATATATATTTTTTCGACTCATGTGCAGAAACTATTCACGACTACGGATCCATACACAGAAAATAAAGAATGATTCAGAAAATCAATAAGAAAATAATCTTGCCACAAAGGTTTCTTCATAATAAAACTGAAATTTAGTTTGTAAAACTAATATATAACTCCAGAATTAAATACTTCCATGTATACTCATAATGAACTATGAAAAAGTCAAAAGAATTAACACCTTTTCACAAAGGGTTCAAAAATTAAGTGATCTCCCAAATGAAACCATAAGTCACGTACAATATATACAGGTTGTAACCGAAACACAAAGTTACATGATTGATTAACAAAATTAATTTTCTAGTTACTATAACCACAAAATAAATTATAATACAAAATAATTTTATTTTCTATGTTACTAAAACTAGAAAATAAAATACCGAAATAATATCTGATTACAAAAATCAGAAAACACGAAATAATTTTCTAGTTACCAAAACCAGAAAATAAATTCTAGTTACTAAAACCAGAAAATAAATTATAACAAAATAATTTTATTTTCTTTGTTACTAAAACTAGAAAAATAAAATACCAAAATAATTTTCTGTAACACCAAATAATATTCTGCAATTGTTAATGACACCAGTATATTACTACTAGTTCTCAAAGAAAAGAGACAGTATATTACTACTATCTGTCAAATAGCATAAACCACTATTTGTTTTTCCAACCAGAATATTACTTTGGAAACACAGAAAATTAAATACAATGAAGATATCAAAAATAGTCTGTCTTAAGATTGTTGGACAATCTTCACTCTATTTAAATAAATTAAATTCTATTGTGTACTAAACAACAATCAGAATAAAAAGAAATAAAGGAAATGAGATAATTTGTTTGATTACAAAAATCAAACTAGAAATAAATAAATAAATAAATAAAAACAGATTTTATTTTGTTACAAAAACAAAATTAAAATCTGATTTAAATAAACAAATGAAACAGAAAATAAATTAAACAACTTACTTGATTAATTGTTCGAATAATAATTCTGATTAAGTCCAGTGTTTGACACTGTGTCCTTAAGATAGATTCGTCCTCTCCATGGTGCTTTCAGAATTTGGACGTCTATCTCCCAGGATAAAATGATCTACTGCAAACAATAGCAGCACTACAAATTGTTTGCCTAACGAACACACTAAGTGTTTATACTCTCTCTGACAAGAAAATAATGCAGCAACATGAAGAGAATGTTTTCAGAATTATGAAGGACGAAAATTAGAGTTCTAAAATCCAAATGAGGGCTGTCCTATTTATAGATGGAATGGTGGCTCTAGGTTTTGAATTGAACAGGTATGATACCTGTTGGTTTTGAATTCAAACAGATAACAAAAACGGGAAGGGCCTTGTTTGGGTGTACAGTAAATCCGGATCAGATTATTTCCGGTTTAATACAGGAAGGGCCCTATTTGGATGTACAGAAAAACCAAACCAGTTTAATTTGAATTCTGGATTTTATTTTACCAAAAATAAAATTAAATTCAAATGTTTTTGACCCAAAAAGATGTAGTATTGGGCTGGACAAGCCCAACCCAACCACACGCCACGCACCCGCGCCCAAGCCCAGCCCAGCCCGATCGGACAAACGGCGGTGGCGGCGCGCGTGTGTGGTGATTTTTGAGTCCAATGGGTCTAGCCCATTTTGCCTATAACCTCTCCCTCTAAAACACTTGGGTACCCCTTGGGGCACACCCCAAGTGCCAAATTCATGCCTTATAAACCCATTCAAAACTTCTTACCAAATCAATGTGGGACAAGCCTTATTCAAACTTTTAAGGGTTTTCCACCAAAACTCCATTTCCATGGAGCACACTTTGGCTTCAATTTCCCATTCACTCGGTAATGGTTTTGAGCAACCAAATATACCACGTGAATCACAACGCGGCATAGAACGCGTTACCACTTTGACCCGTGAAAATCGACGCACGGGACCCACCTTGAAAATAGACCAAATTTAGGATAAAATTTTGGTTTTACTCAGAATTTATAACCATTTCCAACAGCTTCTTGGAAATCAAAGATGTGTTTTCGATAAAGCGGGCATTGCATATGACCCTATTAAAAAACAAAAGAATTTCAATACAAATTTTGAAAAGGCACCTCTCATGACTCATCCTCATATTACTTGTTATTATTGTAGAAAGAAAGACCATTATATATCTTCTTGTCCATTCAAAAATAATATAAACATGAGAATTAAAAAGATTTGGATTGTTAAGGTGTCACGACCCCAAGCCGCCCCTAGTAGTTTGGTGCCATGATGGCCAGTAATCCGAGATTACCGAAGGCCAACTTACAAAGGTCACACACAATCAGAGTATACATATGGGGCTAACAAGAGCGGAAGTAATAACTTAACATACAAGTGGTCCATAAGAGCTGTGCATAAGTCAAATGAAATGGCATACATCATAATTAAAGTCTTACAATTTGAAAACAACATAAACAAATACATATTACATCTTGAAAAGGCTTCTCGAGCCGACATGTCCAAAATACAAAATCTTCAAGTTTGCCGACGTCCTTAACGCCGACCTAACATGCATACAAAACATCGGCCACAAACCACACATCTCGGCGAAGCCGACTTCTTACTTGAAACCTACATATATATAGAGAGGGTGAGTATTGGATACTCAGTGAATGGTACGATTAATAAAGGGTTTAATGAATGATTCCCGGGGTTCTTGCAAAACATACATACATGTCATATCTTGTTCAAAACATGTACTTGGCGAAGCTTATACAAAACATATACTTGGCAAAGCTTATACAAAACATATACTTGGCATAACTTGTATCAAAACATGTGCTTGGGGTCATCACATTCCAACAGAACATATCTATCCGTTCATAGACCGTCGATGGCAAATCATACTTATCCACTCGTTTCATAGACCGTTAGTGGGAGTTAGACTTATCCACTCGTTCATAGACCGTCAGTGGTGGCTATCCGTTCATAGACCGTCGATAGCAAATCTACCCGTTCAAAGACCATCAGTAGTAAATACATTCGAACATGGGTGCTACATGGGCTTAACGTCCCCTGACACGAAAGGACGATGCTACTTAGGCTTAGAGTCCCCTAGCATGCGAGGACTTCCAAAACAAAGCTAACTACTTGATACACGAACTTATACTTGATACACAAAATAGGGGTAATCATTCATGCTTGACAAATACTTTTCAAAACAAAGCAAAGCAAAGTTTATCAAAACATTTACAATATAGCTTTATTAAAAATACCACTCACCTAGTTCTTGGGACGTCGGGATCAAGGCAAAGAATCAAGTCCTACAAACACATGGCAAACTCTACTAAACATACTTCTCAAAACACGTCTTACATTCATGCAAATGACCTCGGAAAAACATGCTGGGAGTCAAAACACTGTTTTACATGTCAGGGGACATGCTGGGCACCAACCAGGTCTATGCCGAGGTCCCACACCTCCTGGCCGAGGTGTGATCACCTAGGCTTCGGCGTACGGCTGCATGCCGAGGTTCATGCAAGACAAACCAAAGGTGCAAGTGATCATGCAAAGTAGGCCAAGGTGAGATACGATGCTTGGCCTAAGTGTAAAGTCTAAGCAAGGATGATCTCGGCGACCACACTTCGGGAAGTGAAGTCTGGAGATCTGGGTTTCCACCCGTGAAGAACATGAAGAACATGAATGAGATGTATGCCAAAATCATAACTTGCTTATACAAAACCTGGGTTTTCATGCTATGAGCTCGAAAACATGGACCTGGGTACCCACACTTAAAGATCATATGAAAACAAACACAAAAACATGAATCTTGGCATGAGCTTTCGGATCAAAACATGGCTTTTCTTGAAGAACACTTGAATACCATTTTTTCTTTCTAAAACCGAACTTCAAAACGATGCATGGCTTTCAAAACATATTCAATCATGCAATGCGATAACATAAACATAAAGAACATCATGAGCAAACCAAGAATCTGACCTTAGAACACGGATCTAACGGTTCGATCTCTAGAAATCAAGCTTGGGAGTCAATCTCTCTCTAGAACTCTTCTCCTTCTTCTAGAGCTTCTCTCTCCTCTCCCTCAAAACAAGATATAACAAATGGTGCGTTTCTCTCTCTGCCGGCTGATTTAACACTCAGCTCGGCCACGTGGCGTTACCGGGTTGGTCCTCCTAAAAAAGGTGACTGATTGACAAGACAAGGTTCTGACAAAGCGTATCTAACAAGCTTCACAGCAAACACTCCGGCAAGTGATGACATCGGCAAAAGACAAGACATCGGCAAACAAAGGACGATGACCTCGGCTAAGGACAACACTTCGGCAAGTGGGGCGACAAAGACATCGGCTTGGAAGAACAAAGCTTCAGTAACTAATGGTGACAATGATCTCGGCTAGGAAGGACAACACTTGGCTAAGCTGTGCCACACCTCGGCCTAGATGTGCCACACCTCGGTCTAGGTCATACCACTTCCAGGACAAGATCACTTGGGTTCAAGATAACATCTCGGCCCAGATAATACACATCTCGGCCTCGGCGATACACACCTCGGCCCAGATGATAATCATCTCGGCCAATATGCCTGGACGAAGATGAGGTCAAACAAAGGGATTCCGGAATAGTTACAGGCTTGGGATGACCTCGGCTTAACATATCCTAGGCTCATCATGACTTAGGCTTGACACAGCAAGGGAGGAACAAAGCATACATATAACACTTAGGCAAATCAAAACAAGATCCATGAATGCAACTTAACATGGCAAATCATATAAATGCATGCAAGCATGACTAAGACATGAAATGTGGGTCGTTACATAAGGGATCTAACAAAACTAACCAAGAAGGACTCAAGAAACAATGGGTATCAAAAAACCAACACTTGATTGTCATCTTGTAGGTTTTCTTTAAGTCCAAAGCTAAAGAAGGGAAGTGGTACCTTGATAGTGAATGTTCTAGACACATGACCGGAGATAAATCCTTCTTTACTACACTGTCATCCAAAGATAGAGGCTTTGTTACTTTTGGAGACAACAAGAAAGGAAATATTATCGGTATTGGTAGCATCAGTATTTCTCCTAACCCTTCTATTGAAAATGTTTTACTTGTTGATGGGCTTAAGCATAATCTACCTAGTATTAGTCAATTATGTGATAAAGGTAATAGAGTTATTTTTGATAAATCATATTGCACAATTGAAAGCACAAATGATCAAAAAGCTTTATTCATTGGTAATCGTCACTATAATGTTTATGTTTTTCATCTCAATGATCTCTATGCTAGTGATGTTAAATGTCTATATGTTAATAATGAAAATAGTTGGTTATGGCATAGAAGACTTGGTCATGCTCATATGGATTTAATTGGTAAACTTTTGAGAAAGGATTTGGTCATTGGACTTTCAAAAATTAAATTTGAAAAAGATCATCTTTGTAGTGCTTGTCAATAAGGAAAACAAACTAAAACATCGTTTAAATCAAAAGCTCACATTTCCATAACTAGACCTTTACAACTACTGCATATGGATTTATTTAGTCCCTCAAGGATATCTAGTCTATGTGGTAAACATTATTGTCTTGTTATTATTGATGATTATTCAAGATTTACATGAGTTATGTTTTTAGCACACAAAGATGAAACATTTTCTTCTTTCACAAAACTCAGTCGTAGAATTCAAAATGAAAAATGCTTTCTTATTACTAATATTCGAATTGACCATGGTAAAGAACTTGAATATGAGAAATTTGAATTGTTTTGTGATGAGCATGGTATTGGACATAATTTTTCAGCACCTAGAACCCCTCAACAAAATGGTGTAGTAGAAAGGAAGAGTAGAACTTTAGAAGAGATGAGTAGAATAATGCTTTGCGAAAATAATCTTCCTAAATATTTTTGGGCCGAAGTCGTTCACACCGCATGCTATATTTTAAATCGTGCATTAATTAGACCTATTCTCAAAAAGACTCCTTATGAACTTTGGCATGATAGAAAGCCCAACATTAGTCACTTGTATGTTTTTTGTTGTAAATGTTTTGTGCATAATAATGGTAAGGATAACTTAGACAAATTTGATTCAAAAACCTGATGAAGCAATTTTTTTTGGCTAATCCTTAACTAGCAAAGCTTATCGTGTTTTTAATAAAAGAACTCTTGTTGTAGAGAATCGATACATGTGGCATTTGATGAAACTAACATCTCTACTCAAAAGTAAATTGTTAGTAATAATATAGATTTGGAACCAAATATGAAAGATTCAAGTATCTACAAAGAAGAGAACCAACCATGTAAGTTGAACAAAGAGATTGAACAACCTATTCTCCCACCTCAAGAAGGAGGAAACAATGATGATTTGCCAAAAGAATGGAAGTTTGTTCATAATCACCCTAAGGATTTAATCTTAGGTGACCCTATAAAAGGTATTGAAACTCGCTTTTCACTTAGAAACATTTGTAGTAACTTGGTTTTTCTCTCATAGATTGAGCCTAAAAACTTTCAAGAAGCCGAATTCGATGAACATTGGATAATAGCTATGCATGAAGAGCTTAACCAATTTGAGAGAAACAAAGTGTGGGAACTTATGCCAAAACCTAAAGATCATATCATTATCGGTACCAAATGGATCTTTCGAAACAAACTTGATGAATCCGACACAATTATAAGAAACAAGGCTAGACTTGTTGCACAAGGATACAATCAAGAAGAATGTATTGATTTCGATGAAACCTTTGCTCCGGTTGCTAGATTAAAAGTCATTCGCATGTTACTTGTATTTGCATGTTTTAGAGATTTCAAACTTTATCAAATGAATGTAAAAAGTGCATTTCTTAATGGTTTTATAAATGAGAAAGTTTATGTAAAATAACCCCCAGGTTTTGAAGATCACGTTTTTCCAAATCATGTTTTTAAACTATCAAAAGTTTTATATGGTTTGAAATAAACACCTCGTGCATGGTATGAACGATTAAGAAAATTTTTGATTGAAAATAATTTTTCTAGAGGAACGATTGACAAAACACTTTTTGTTAAAACTAAAAATGATGATTTACTTATTGTGCAAATATATGTGGATGATATTATATTTGGTGCTACTAATGAAACCTTGTGTAAGGAATTTGTTAAGTGTATGTAAGGTAAGTTTGAGATGAGTATGATGGGGGAGCTAAATTATTTGCTTAGGCTTCAAATCAAACAATGTAAGGAATGAATTTTTATTAACCAAGTTAAGTACACAAAAGAACTACTCAAAAAATTTAGCATGTTTGACTCAAAAATAGCTAGAACTCCTATGAGCACATCCATTAAGCTAGACAAGGATGAAAAGGGTAAGTTCATTGATGAAACAAAATATCGAGGTATGATCGGCTCAATTCTTTATTTAACCGCAAGTAGACCCGATATTATGTTTAGTGTTTGTATGTGTGCTAGATATCAATCAAATCCTAAGGAATCACATCTTAGTACTGTTAAAAGAATTTTTAGATATCTTGTTGGCACTCAAAATTTGGGATTGTTTTATCCTAGAGGTGTTGCATTTGATTTAATTAGTTACTTGGATGCCGACTTTGCCGAATGCAAACTTGATAGAAAAAGCACCAGTGACACTTGTCACTTTCTTGGTAACTCATTAGTATCTTGGTTTAGCAAAAAGTAAAATTCTGTTATTTTATCAACGGTCGAAGCTGAATATATAGCTTCCGGAAGTTGTTGTGCCCAAATACTTTGGATGAAACAACAATTGGAGGACTTTGATTTGCATTATGATCATATCCCTATTAAATGTGATAATACTAGTGCCATCAATTTAAGCAAAAATCCAGTTCAACACTCACAAACAAAACATATTAAAATTCGACATCATTTTTTAAGAGATCATGTTCAAAAAGGGGATATTGTACTTGAATTTGTAAACACCGACAAGCAATTGGCGGATATTTTCACAAAACCTCTAAGCGAGGATCGCTTTAATTTTATTCGTGGCGAGCTTGGAATGTCGATTTCTACTTAAAAAGTTTTGTTATGACTGTGAAACTTGAATTTTTGTTAAAATGATATATGTGTATTGCTACATTGATATAGAAACATTTATATCAGTTGAATACTCTCAAGTCCTTCATACATTTATTCTCCTTAATAGTTTGCTATTCTCAACCGTGTAATTTTTTTTTTTGGGTTCTGCATCTTGAAGTAAAATAAACTTTGCATACATTGATTTTTTTTAAATCCTCATGGTATTTTTTTTGCATTACCATTCCAGCAACACCAACGTCCCATCAAGTTTAATTTCTGCTTGTATTATTTTATTTCAATTTACTTTATTTTGCTATTAGGCTTAATTTCTTTTATTTTTTTTTCATTATTATTTTTTGTTTGGGTTTAATTTTCTTTTTTTTTTATTTTCTGCTTTTTAATTTCATTTTTCAGTACTTAAACATAAAAACAAAAACAAATCAAAATATAAATATTTACATAAAAAAAAACACCCTTCATTTTTTTTTATGGCCCTACGCCAATTACAATAAACATATTTACATAAATAAATAAAAAAAACCCTTCATTTTTTTTTTACGACCATACGCTGATTTTACTTACTTGCCTCTTCCATCATTTTCTTCCTCTTTTTATCACCTTGGGCGGCCCTTGAGGGCCCTGTCCTCGTGCTTTTGTCGAGAGCGACGACTTCCCGCTGACTATCAAATGCCAAGAACGACGTTGCTCCAAATCAGGCCATGGAGGTGGTCTCCCGTTTAAGCTCTTTATTTTCGGCCTTCAGTGCGCAAATCTCTGCTCACGCATCATTGTACATGCACTGGAGCAGTAAGAGTTGGGCGTTGACCTGTTGGAGTTCACTCGTCCTGTTCTACAGACGGTGAGCCAATTTTGTGACTGCAGTCACCGTCTCCATACAAGACGTCAGTGTGAAATGATTGGCTTCAATGTCTGATTGAGCTGCCATTATTTGTTCAATCGACATCATAGGAAGGTTGGAAGAATAGGAGCCGGGGCACTCGGCCCAGCAACGCTTACGGGATCATTCAGGTCCGGAAAGAGAGTAAGGGGATGGGACGAGGCCATGAAGTAGAAGAAAGAGATGTAATCGAAAGGAGGGTCATTTTTGGCAGCCTTTCTGCTCTGCTTAATCTCTCTATTCTATCTCTCTCACGTAGAAGAAAAAAGGGATAGAAGTGAATGAGAAAGCAAAATGAGAAGAGAGTGATTAAGAAGAAGACGGAGGAGAAGAAGACAAGAGGGAGAAAGAGCCGAGGCCGTTGATTGACCCGTCTCGCTTTTGTCGGTCGGCTGACGCAAAAGCGAGGACGCGTGTCCGACGCGATTTTTTACGAAAAAGAGAGAGGCGCGCGAATTGTATTTATATGTATATATATGTTTTGAATTGTATAAATGCCATTTATTTTCCTCCTCCTCCTCCAGTTTCTGACCCATGATTTTCTTTTGATAATGTCACAGGGGGAGAAAATTATATGATGTTATGTATTATGGTATTATTTTGTTATGATGCTATGTATTTATAGTTTGATATCTTAGTCTCATATCATGTCACTAATTAAAGCTTATTTATTACACATGTGCTAACCTATGTATTTAGAAATGAATTCAGGGAGCATAATTTGAGGGGGAGCTTTTCTTACTTCCAAATCAAATAAAAACATCATTATGTGCCATCATCAAAAAGGGGGAGATTGTTAGACTTATTTATTTTGATGATTTATTTAATTATGTTTTAATTTATTTGAAAGAGAAAAATAGAATCCAAAATTTATTTTGATGATTTATTTAATTTTAATTTATTTGAAAAATAAAAATAGAATCCAAAATTTCTTTTGATGATTTATTTAATTATGTTTTAATCGAATCCAAAATTTATTTTGATGATTTATTTATGACATGGGTAAGCCCATAAAGGATATGGCCCACCACCTAAGGTCCAGTCCATGATTCAAATACTAAAACCCAATACTCGTGAAACCCAGCGTTACACCAAACACCAATGACATCTAAACACTTGGCAAGCAGAGAACCACCCACATCAGCAGACAAAGATCATGCAAAGTTATTGCATCACACATCAGCCATTAATGAGTTTTCCTGCAGCATTTATTGCGATAACCCTTCCCCGTCGGGACAGAACGGCTTCACCATGAACAAGGTAAGCTAGAGCATAGACTTTCGGCCAAGGTGACAGGTCGGAAGGGACAACGAAATGATTAGCAGAGGATATAAGTAGGCATCGAAGACAAGGAAATGTTTAAGCTTTTCTATCACTAATCTATTTCTACATTCCATCTCTCTTTCTAACTTGCTCGTCGGATTCGCTGGGGGACTCCCTGTTCCCCGTTGAACTCTTGTGCAGGTCTCTCTAAGGGCTTGGTACCTCGGGCACCGGTTTGGGAAGCGTGGATCAATCCGACCCATTCCATCTGGAACACGCTGTATCATCAGTTGGCGTCGTCTGTGGGAATCCTTTTGCTCTGGGAGCCAGTTGTGCTCATGGTCGCTGGAAACCCCTTCCTAATAACCCTTTCCTGCCACCCACCAAGGTGGATGGTCACAACTAGATCCATGGCTTCTCACCACAATGTTGCCAACCACCAAGCCGACCCTCCCAATCCAAACAACCCGCCGCAATACTTCACAGAACTTACCAACAGCATCAACCGCTTAGCAGAGCAAAACCAAGCTCTGATCAATGCTTTGCTTTAAAGAGACCTTCCTGTCCCTCCTCCTCCACCTTAAGATATCCCACCCAACCAAGAACGAGCCCCGAGCCATCCTATCCAACAGCCCTACCCACCAAACTTGGAAGGCTTGCGACCCCCTCCCCAGATATAAACCTGTCACCCCGGGCCCCACAGCCATCGGTCCAGGCACCCACCCCCGAGGGAGAGGCTAGTAGTGTCCAGCCTCCGCTGCATTCCGGTGGCGACAATGTTCCTCTCTGGGACGCAGAACTTTGAGCCATGAAGCTCCAGCTCCAAGGAGTCATACAGAACATACAGAATAAACCATCTACCACAGCCAACTCATCGTTCATTGCCTCCATCAGGGACAAACCCTTACCTCCTAAGTTCAAAATGCCCTCGCTCAACTTTTTCGACGGCACAACGGACCTGGTCGACCATTTGGAAACTTACAGGACCCTCATGATCCTCCATGCATTCCCTGACGAGATCATGTGTCAGGCTTTCCCCGTAACACTTAAGGGGTCGGCTCGACTCTGGTTCAGTCAACTGCCAACAGACTCTGTCTCTACTTTCCAACACCTAAGTGACTCATTTCTCAACCATTTCATTGGTGCCCAGCGCCAGCGGCGTCCGGCAACCCAACTCCTCAACATCCGTCAGACTGAAGGGGAGTCTCTCCGTAGCTTCGTCACTCGTTTCAACACCGAAGCCCTGCAGGTAGTAGAGAACAATGACAAGGTCATTCTCACGGCTTTCATGGCCGGTCTACGGTCATTTGATTTCCTTTTTTCTCTCTCCAAAAACCCTCTGAACTCCATGGCAAACCTAATTTCCAAAGTCCAAAAATACATGAACGCCGAAGATTTCTTAGCCGCCCGACAAGATCTTACAGCCAAAAGCCCGACCCCCAGAGAGAAGAGAAAGGACTCTAAAATCAGAAACACCCAGTACACTCACCAAACACCTCAGTATACCGACCGACCAGCCCGAGCCGACCAGTCGGCGCCAACCCGACCGCCCGGCCGGTTTGAGCGATACACACCCCTCAACTCCCCCATGGAACAAGTCCTGAACCAGATTCAACGAGATTATCCGCTAAAATAGACCCAACCGTCACGATCTCCATCCAACCGGCGAGACCAGTCCAAATACTGCCAGGCGCGCGCGGAGGAGTGTGTTAACCTCAAAGAAGAGTGTGTCATTAGGACCATGGCCATAATACAGAGGAGTGTGTTAACCTCAAAGACCAGGTTGAGGGCTTGATACGTCAGGGATGTCTCAGTCGGTTTACGGCAGCTCGCCCCCAGCAAAGGCAAATGACTGAACCTATCAGAAACAACCACCGGCGCACCCCTCCTTGACAACTCGCACAACCTAACCAAGGTCATGATAGGCCTCCACAACAACCCCGGGCACAAGGCAACCCTACCCCCCCCTGTTGGAGAAATCAGAGTTATTGCTGCCAAGCTTGCTTGTGGAGGAGCATCCCGCTTGGCTCAGCGGGCAGAACTCAAAAAAATAAGGCAAGGTTCAGATAAAGAAGTTGCCACATTGGACCGCCCTTCCAAATAGCCCAAACAGTGGATGGAGCCCATCACCTTTACGGAGGCCGATTGCACAGGCATCCGTTACCCCCATGAGGACCCCCTCGTCATCTCTGCCCTCCTCTCCAATTACAAAGTCAGACGGGTTCTCGTCGACAACGGTAGTTCTTCAGACATCATCTTCCTAAACGCCTTTCGTTAGCTCAAGGTCGGGGAAGAAAGTCTGTCCCCTTTCCAAACCCCATTGGTCGGTTTTACTGGAGATCGGGTGACCTCCATAGGCTCCATCGATCTTCCCATCACAATCGGAGAATACCCGTGGCAGACCACAAAGTTGCTCACTTTCCTCGTCGTCGACTCTCTTTCTGCTTACAACATTATCCTCGGCCGCATTGCCCTAAATGCTTTCCAAGCTATCACATCCACTTTCCATCTTGCCGTCAAATTCCCCATCGACCTTGGGGTTGGCACTGTGAGGGGAGAGCAGACCGTGGCCAGGGAATGTTACGTCGCTTCACTTAAAGAGGTCAAGCTGAAAGAGGCTATGATCATTGAAGGACTCGATGTCAGAGACGAAGACGAGTTGGTCAGAGGGGAACTAGTGAAAGAGCTTGTCGAGGTCCTCATCGATCCCACTAACCCGACAAAAACAGCCAAGATCGGCAGCCAACTATCCCCTCAAGCTAGGGCCGATCTTATAACCCTCCTGACTGAACACAATGATGCGTTTTCCTGGACCCATTCCGACATGCCGGGTATCGATCATTCCTTCATCACTCATCGTTTGAGTATCGAACCCCATTTCCGACCCTTCCGCCAGAAACAGCGTATCTTCCACCCGGAACACAATGCTCTTATTGCCTCTGAGGTAGATAAGCTACTGGAGGCACAGTTTGTCAAGAACGTGGACTACCCCAGGTGGCTGTCGAATGTGGTCTTGGTCCGAAAAAAAAACGGTAAATGGCGACTCTACGTCGATTACTCCGACCTCAATCAAGCTTGCCCCAAAGACAGTTATCCCTTTCATCGCATAGATCTACTTGTTGACGCCACGGCCGGTCATCAAATGCTCAGCTTCATGGACGCCTTCTCTGGGTACAACCAAATTCTGATGCACCCGTCTGACCAGGAACACACCTCCTTTATCACCGACCGGGGAACCTACCATTATCGTTTCATGCCATTTGGGTTGAAAAATGCCGGAGCAACTTACCAACGGTTGGTCAACGCCGTCTTTCATCATCAGATAGGCTGGAACATGGAAGTATACGTCGATGACATGCTAGTCAAGAGAAAACTCTCCTCTGATCATCTGGCCGACCTGCGAGAGACCTTCGACACCCTACGAAAGTATCAAATGAAGCTCAATTCGGAGAAGTGCGCCTTCAGCGTAGGATCTGGGAAGTTCTTGGGTTTCATGGTCAGTCAGCGGGGCATCGAGGCTAACCCCGAAAAGATCAAGGCCTTGATAGAAATGCAGTCACCCAGAATGGTTAAGGAGGTTTAGAGGCTTACTGGCAGAGTCGCCGCCCTCAACCGCTTCATTTCCTGCGCAACGGACAAGTGCCTCCCCTTCTTCAAAGTTCTTCGGCAGGCTTTCGAGTGGACGACTGAATCCGAAGAGGCTTTCTAACAATTGAAGCAGTGCATGGCCAACCCCCCTTTACTCTTCCAGGCGCTCACGGGTGAGCCTCTTTTTCTCTATTTAGCCGTATCGAGCACCGCAGTCAGTGCGGTCCTCATCAGGGAGGACGGTTCAGTACAGCGCCCAGTTTATTACATTAGCCAGGCTCTCAGGGGCACAGAACAGAACTACCCATTGCTAGAAAAAATGTCCTTGGCCTTGGTCACCGCCTCAAGATGACTTCGTCCTTACTTCCAAGCCCACTCCATAGTGGTCCTCACTGACCAACCTTTGAAGAAGATAATGCAACAACCAGAGCTGTCTGGCGACTTATGCAATGGTCAGTCGAGCTTAGCCAATTTGACATCTCCTACCGACCTCGAACGGCGATCAAAGGGCAGGCTGTTGCCGATTTTATCTTGGAATTCACTAATCCCACCCCAACCACGGTCCCCCCGGCCCCCACAATCCCACACTGAGGCAGAAGACCCCCACTCTTGGACTTTCAACGTCGACGGATCATCCCGCAAAGAAGGCAGTGGGGCTGGTCTCATCCTCACCGCCCCCGAGGGTGGTTATTTCAAGTGTGCTCTCTGTTTCTTATTCGACGCAAGCAATAATGAGGCTGAATATGAGGCATTGATAGTAGGTCTCTGCCTAGCCAGAGACATTGGTGTCAGCCATATCCAGGTGTTCAGCGATTCCCAACTAATTGTCGAACAAATTACGAGAGAATTCGATGCCAAGGAAGACACAATGCGGGCTTACAGGGATATTGCACTCCCCCTTGCTCGCCTCTTCAACACTTTCCACATCAAGCACATCCCTCGGACGGAAAACTCCAAGGCAGATGAAATGGCTCAATTAGCTTCTGCCAACCAGTCAGACCGCAGCCATGGCGTCTGCCTTGAATACCTGGTCCACCCTGCCATTTCCCTACAACAGCAGCAAGTCCACTTCCTTCAAAATGAACCTATTCCATGGGCGGCAGACATCCTGCTATTTTTGACAAATGGGGAATTTCCTGCCGACCAACACCAGGCCGCCAAAGTCAAGGCCTGGTCGTCCAACTATATTCTTATCAGCGGCCTTTTATACAAACGTGGCTTTTCACGCCCATACCTAAGATGCCTCAATCCTGCTCAAGTGACCTACGTGATGAGGGAAGTCCACGAGGGTTTATGTGATAATTATTCAGGTGCCAGGTCACTAGCCCACAAAATACTTCGCACCGGTTACTTCTGGCCCACTCTCAATCAAGATGCCACTGAATTTGTGCTTAAATGTGATAAGTGCTAACGCTTTGCCAACATCCCGCATGCTCCTCCTACAAAACTGATCACACTTTGCAGTCTTTTTCCATTCGCCAAATGGGGGATCGACTTAGTTGGCCCATTGCCCCCTAGCTGATACCAAACCAAATTCGCAATCGTCGCCATTGATTACTTCACTAAATGGGTGGAGGCGAAACCCCTCGCCACAATTATCGAGCGGAACACAACCAGATTCATCTGGCAGTCGATCGTATGCCGATTTGGCATCCCTCAAGCCATTGTCTTTGACAACAGCAAACAATTCGACAATTCCAAGTTTAGGAAATTCTGTGCAGAATTTCAAATCCAGCCATGTTTCTTTTCCCCAGGTCATCCCCAAGCCAATGGCCAAGTTGAGGTTACCAACCATTCTCTTCTGAAGATCATCAAAACTAAGTTGGAAGCTACTAAGGAACTCTGGGCTGAGGAATTACCAAACGTGCTCTGGGCCTACCGCACTACCGTCCGAACCCCCACTAGGGAGACCCCATTTCGCTTAACATACGGCATTGAGGCAGTCATCCCAATGGAAATCGGTCTGCCTACCCCGAGGGTTCTGCACCCGAATCCAGAACTAACTGAAGAACTGCGTCGGACAGACTTAGACATGATTGAAGAGCTCCAAGAGACCACTACTATCAGGCGGGCCTCATATCAACAGAAAATGAGAACACACTACAACTGCAAAGTCTGATCGAGGGAGTTCGCCGTGGGGGACCTTGTTTTGCGTGAAGCAACTCTTGCTACCAAAAATCTGGCTGAGGGCAAGCTGGCAGCCAAGTGGGAGGGACCTTACATTGTTAAGGCCAGACCTCGTCCGGGCACTTACCGACTTCAAGACATGGAAGGTCGAGATCTCCCCCATCCATGGAACGCCGAGCACTTGAAGCGTTATTTTCAATAAAGCCCTATTTTTGTATTGATCAATTGCTGTATGTTCTTTTTGACAATTTACACACTTGGATGTTTTTTTCCTTTCTCACAGGGTGTACATTTGTGATAAGTGGGCTACGCTTTAAATGACAACGATCTTATATCTCAGTTATCTGCGTGGTATTTCAATAACACCCTGCTTGCAGCCTCAGCTAGATTGAGTTACTTAAAGCCTCAGCTAGACTGAGCACGAAGGATTCAGCCAGACTGAGTTACTTAAAGCCTCAGCCAAACTGAGCACGAAGAGCTCAGCTAGATTGAGTTACTTAAAGCCCCAGCCAGACTAAGCACGAAGAGCTCAGCCAGACTGAGTTACTTAAAGTCTCAGCCCGACCAAACCTGACGAGCTCAGCCAGACTGAGTGGCGGTCGACCGAACTGAGCACAAAGAGCTCAACCAGATAAAGGACTTTCCTAGCAAGTGGCGTGGTTATAATTCGGCAACGGTCGATTTTAATGATTTAATGTTACAGCATGGTGGCCATACTTAGTCAAAATCCAACCCATTTTTGCAGTGTCTATATTTTTAATCTCACATTTTCCACATCGTTAAAATTCAGGTTCATAATCGTCCAAGTCAATCTTTCATCTTTCATTTTTTAACATTTTCATGTATGCCCATTTTTAATGATTTTTGCATCATGGCTCTATCACAAGTTAGGCTAATCTACGCACAAGTCTTAATTTCATACCCACTTTTCTTTGAATTATTTCCAAATTTACAACTCAGAAGAAATAAGGGCAACAATGATACAAAAGACAACTTGTTTTATTCCTAAAACTTACGGTTACATACAACTTTCTACAGAAATTACACATAACCAAAAAAAAAACAACAACAACAACAACAAAATTTTTACGTGCATCAGTCTTCTTCACTAGAGACCAAGTCTTCCTCCTCAACCACCTCATCCAGGGGGGTCTAGGCAACGTCGTCTTCATCTATTTTCACACTGCTGAAGTCTAAGTCTGGGAACATCTCTTTCGCTTTACGTTTGAAGGTCTTCCAGCTGCTGTCCCAGAACTCAGCCATCTCGTGCTTATAAAAATCCGACCGCTGGAAGCTTTGGATCACTTCTTCTTCACTCCTACTTCCAGCGGCCGCCCTCGACGGCCCAGCCCCCCCATCACCCTCTCTCTCCAAGCTCCTAGCAACTGCGGCATCGATGGCTATCTGAAAGTCAGTAGACTTCTTGAATTGTTCCATTGCCGCCTTGTAGAGGTCGAGATACCCTGCCCTCTCAGCCGCCAATTTAGCCTGCTTGTTCGCCATTGCTTTTTCCAACGCAGCGATTTTCTGATCTGCTTCTTCATTTTTCTTGATCAATTGAGCGCGTAGATCTTCATTGCAGACCATAGCCTCATCCCACCTTTCGATGGCGATGGTACAGGCTTTCTGGGCCTCCTCAAGCTTTTTCTGCTCACCACCCAACTGGAACTCGAGTGACACCACCTTGCGGCGTTCCGTTTCCAGCTCTAACTTGGTCGCGAGCAGCTCAGCATTAGCACGGTTTGCTGAATAGCCCTGCACCATCGCCAACACCTCCATCTTCTTGGTGTTCTTAGCATACTCCAGCCTCCTAACACACGCACTCCGCGCGGCTTTCCTCCAGCCCCTGGTCTCCCTCCTTAAACTTTCAAGCTGGGCTTTCGCCTCTTCCAGCTTTGCCTCCAATGGCTTAACTTCGCCTTTCGCGCATGCTGCTTTGTTTAGTAAGGCCCCTGCTAAGGCCGTCACCTTCATCTGGGCCGAGCACAGCTCCCTTAGCAGTTCGGCCTCTGTGAAACTTGCCATCGAGCGCACGGCCGCGTCCTCCATTACTCCCAAGAGCCGATCTGCAGCAGTCCTGGCTTCACCTCCTTCTCCCTCTAGTCGCCCGGAAACTGCTGGAGCGTGGTAAATGGTGGTCTTCAACCTGGCCCTCTCTCCTTCTCTTTGGGGCACAGGACCCCCCTCGGGCTGTTGCTCTGGCCCCTGCTCAAGGCCAGTCGCCCCCACCTTCCACTTGTGTTTCGAGGCCCAGGGCACTCTCTATCCCCTTCGCTGTTCCCTCCAACTCCACTTCAGAGGTCCCCTCTGCCATTCCCTCCATCTTTTTCAATGCTGGCCCCTCTTCACCCTTGTCCACCTTCTTCTTCTTCTTCCTCTTCAACACAGCCTCCACCCCCTCGTTGCCTCTTTCCTTCAATGGATCCACTGGGGGTGGTCGTGGCTCAAAACCGCCTAAGTCCTTTTCCTCCAGCGGCTTGGGGCGCGGTCGGATTCTTTCCCTCGTGATCGGTTTCGGCGGATGGCCTCACTGTGACTCTTTGTATTTATCAACCTTGGCAAAAATCGTCATATCCTTTGCCTCTTGCGCCCTTCTCCTCGCCTCCAATTCTGCTGGCGCGAGGTCCCCACCGGTCGGCTGTGGTCCCAGCCTCGAGGCAAATAAGACTGAGGGTTGAATGAGGTTGTCCCACTTGGCGCCCTCCTTCTCCTTCCATGCCTTCACCTTCTTCACTCTCTCCTCTGCCTCCGCCTCCAACCTTGGCTCTACTGACTTGGTTGGCACCCTCCATACTATACGCACTCCCACTTCTCCGTTGGTTGACACGTAAAACCACTGTGGCCTCCACCCCTTCACCGACGATGGCAACCCCGCCACCAGACCTTTCCCGGCCGCCGCCTGGAGAGTGACCCAAGTCTCTTGTTGGCCCGACGCCTTGTAGCATGCAAAAAACTCATCCACCGTCATTGTAGCTCCGTCGTTTGCCCGCGGCCACGCACTTGCGCAGGCCAATAAAATCTTCCACGCGTTGGGCATCAATTGACCCGGGGCCATCTCCAACCGACCCAGCACGTCCACTACTATCCGGGGGAGTGGTAACCTCAACCCCCCCTTTAACGCCTCTTTGTAGAGGGCAAACTCCCCCAATCGAGCATCGGATGGCCTCTCATTTGATGTCGGCAATTTTAACTTTATTTTCGCGGGAATCTAATACTTCTCGCGCATGTCCTCCAACTCCTCCGCGGTAAAGGTCGATTTGTCGGCCTTCGTGTGCCAGTGATCTGGCTCTACCTGAATAATCGGCTTCGCAGCCGCTATCAGCATGGATGAGCGGGGTCGCCCTGTCGGCTTCCCCCTACTCTCTGTTCGCTTCTCCGTCCTGTATTGCTCCGCCAGGTCCACCGCGTCGTCGTCCCCCAACGCATCTAGTCTCATGGTGGGCACATCCTCTCGAGCCATCTCTCTGGTATGCCTGCGTATGGCTTTAGACGCTGGTACAAGGTAGTTTGCAAAATATTGCAAAGGTGTATCACTCGATACAAAAGAGTTTACTTTTGGAACGCTTTGGTTTTTTGAAAAAAGATAGGTAAAGCGGATAACACCAAAAGCCCAAGGCTTGCCTGTATTTCAAGAGTCACGATTAAATTTTGCCAGTTTGAAAATTTTCAAAAATTTGCCAAAACTGCCTTTTCAATGCCCTATGTTAACCTATCCCTTCGTTTCTTGCCCAACGCCTAACCTCCCCCATTTCCGCCACATGTACGACCATGATCCACTGCCCCCTTCCCCTACTCTGTCTTTTCCACTTTAAATCACCACGTGCCCTGCCACTCCTCGAGCCCCGTGCACCACCACTTCTCCCTCCACTCGGTCACCCTTCGTGGTCGGTCCCTCCACTCGGTCACCCTGGGCGGTCGGCCCTCCTCACGGTCGGTCCCTCTACTCGGTCACCCTTCGCGGTCGGCCCTCCTCACGGTCGGTTCCCCCGCTCGGTCACCCCTCGTCATCGGCCCACCTCTCGGTCGGTCTTCGCCCCGCCGGTTTCTCACAACCCTCGTTTTCTTCATTATTCCCTTCGTTGGACTAAATCTGCACTTGGGAATGGGGGACTACTGACATGGGTAAGCCCATAAAGGATATGTCCTACCTACTTAAGGTCCAGTCCATGATTCAAATACTAAAGCCCAATACTCGTGAAACCCAGCGTTACACCAAACACCAATGACATCTAAACACTTGGCAAGCAGAGAACCACCCACATCAGCAGACAAAGATCATGCAAAGTTATTGCATCACACATCAGCCATTAATGAGTTTTCCTGCAGCATTTATTGCGATAACCCTTCTCCCTCGGGACAGAACGGCTTCACCATGAACAAGGTAAGCTAGAGCATAGACTTTCGGCCAAGGTGACAGGTTGGAAGGGACAACGAAATGATTAGCAGAGGATATAAGTAGGCATCGAAGACAAGGAAATGTTTAAGCTTTTCTATCACTAATCTATCTCTACATTCCATCTCTCTTTCTAACTTGCTCGTTAGAGGGTTCGCTGGGGGACTCCCCGTTCCCCGTTGAACTCTTGTGCAGGTCTCTCTAAGGGCTTGGTACCTCGGCCATCGGTTTGGGAAGCGTGGATCAATCCGACCCGTTCCATCTGGAACATGCTGTATCATCAATTTAAATTATGTTTTAATTTATTTGAAAGAGAAAAATAGAATCAAAATTTATTTTGTCCCATTATTTCTCACCTAAATTTTTATCCTAAATATTGTTTGAATGTATTTAATATTTGCTTAAATCAGGAGTTCATTTCAACCAAAAAATAATGCCCAAACTAGAGGTTCAAACAGCCCAAAACAAACAAAGGTTCAAACAGCCCAGCACAGCAGCAGGCCAAACTGTTCAAGTGGAAGATATTCAAATTAGTAATGATGGAGTAGATATTCAAATTAGTAATGATAGAGTGAAAAATATTCAAATTAGTAATGATGGAGTACAACGGCTATAAATGGTTATAAGTTTCATTATATATACCAAAGTCGCTAATGTAAACAAGTTACAAAAAAAACCAAAAAATATTTTTTTTCTCTGAAAAATTCTCTGAGAACTGTTTTTCAAATTTTATTTATATCCTCTTTCAGAAATTATACACTGAGACGTATAGCTTTAATCCCATCTTTCCTATGTGAGGTTTATAGAAAAACCAGAGTTTCATTTTTATATCTATCTTTGAGAGATAATTCTTGTAACTTTCTGTGAAAGCAAAAATACCTTCTTTTCAACCTTGTAAGACTGTAGTATACTCAGTATTCTTGACTTAGAAAGTCTGTATAAAATCTATAAAGGATTGCTCCATCTGTGAAAAGGTTGCTAACACCCTGTGAAGTTAGAGTATAGTGGAAAATCTCAAGTGAACCTTGAGAAGTGGACGTAGGTCGAGTTAAAGCCGAACCACTATAAATTTGTTTGCCTCTCTCTCCCTTATCTCTTTATTTTATTTAAATTGCATAACTATATTTCACATTTTCATTGTGCTAAAATCATTAACTGACATAATTGTTAGAACATTTGTTTTAATTATTTTTATTTCATTAACTATATTTATCTATTGTGCTAGTCATATTTTTATTAGGGTATTATTATTTTTATTTGTAAAAACCCAATTCACCCCCCCTCTTAGGTTATCTTTTGGGTAACACAAATGCCTTGCAAAAGTACACAGAAAAATATCTTCTTTATTTTTCCTAAGTAGTTTAGCTAATATACAATCCAATCATACTCTTTATTTTAGCTAATCAATTAAACTAACTTAATTGATTTTTAAGAAAAATATTATAAACACAGATAAATGAATAAATAATCTTTTTATGACATGCTGCATATGTTGACATGGCATTTGTAAATATATATATATTTAAAATATATAATTAATTTTTTAAAATAATATATTTATTAAATTATTTTTTTAAAAAAATATTTTCAAATAATCAAAATTTCAAATAGTAATATATAAACACAAAACCAAATCAATTAGATACAATATACAAACGCAAATCAACCAAAAGAAGAGTACTTGATCAAATAAAGAGGGGCAATTTCAATAAGAAATCCTTTTACCTCTCAATGAAGACTAACTAATTGTGGAGAGCCAAACAAAATTGGCATTTTGCCTCTTCTAATGCGGAGCCACTTAGAGGAGAAGAAAATTAGTTGTATTAGCAAAAATGACTTAATATGATCCTTTTGTCTCCACCTTAGAGATGATGTTATACCCTATATAGGTATAGAGGAAATCAAGAAGTTATTTAACAGTTATGGGGAGTATTGTAATTGTAGGAGTGTAAAAATGGCCTGTAGTCCTTGGGTGGCTTGAAACCCGCCCCGTGGCTCGGGGTGGGCCAGGCTTAATTAGGCTTGAGCACAGCTCGGGATCTTGGGCCTAGGCCTAGGCCATCATTTTGAAGCCCCGCTCGTGGGCCCTGTCCATCGGCTAACTCAAGGCCTACTCAAAGTCTAGCTTGAGGCTTGGCCCGTCTGAGGCCTAGTGTCATTTTTCTTGAAAAAAATAAAATTTTGGTGAAAAAAATAGAAAAAAATATTCAAGCCTAAGCCCAGGCCCAGGCCCATCACCTGACTCGAATTTTGGCAGGAGCTCGCGAGGCCTGACATGGTCCGGCCTGAGCCCGAGCTCAGGTGGATCTGGCCAAATTTACACCTCTATGTAATTGGTAGAGGAAGTGAGACTCTCGATTTGGTATTGGGTGATTGGAAAATAGTAGGGAGCTATGTCAATTTGGTGTTGGGTGATTGTGATTGGTAAAGGGTGTAAGGTCAACTATTTTGTATCAAGAAGTTATTTAGTGGTTATGGAGAGTATTGTGATTGATAAAAAATTATACAGTAATTCTGGAATACCACGTGGTCATACTCCCCCACTAATCATTATTCATTATGTCTTCTCATATTTCTCAATCACCTAACACAAATAATTAATATTCTATTTTTTTTACCAATCATATTATCATGAAACACTATGTGACCGTACTCCCAAACTACCGAATATCACGACTTGGTATAGAGGTATAGAGGATATCGAGAAGTTATTTAATGGTTCTGAGGAGTATTGTAATTGGTAGAGAAAGTGAGACTTCTAATTTGGTATTGGGTGATCGGAAAACATTAGGGAGCTATGTCAATTTGGTGTTGGGTGATTATGATTAGTGGAGGGAGTGAAGTCAACTATTTCATCTCAAGAAGTTATTTAGGTTGTTTGGGGTGTCCTAAATAAGTGTACTTTTTGAATTTTTGGACTAAAAAGTTGAGAAAAAAAAATATGATTGTTTGGGTTAACTTTTTAACTTTTTATGAAAAAATGTGTATTAAAATATTGTATTAATTAGTGTGTAGTTAGAGTGTAGGAGAAGATTAGTTTTTGACTTATACGGCTGTCATGTCTGCAAAGGGGGAATAGATGGTAAGAAGTAATTGTCTACTTTTTGGGCATTACATTGGACGGTGCTATTCGGCTCGTGGGGGCCATCATGGGTCCCGTTTTGATAATCTGAACCGTTGAAGGTGTAGAACTCGTAGAGTACTATATACTTGTAAAAAATTACGTTAATCGGATATCGATAGCTATCTGATAAGATTTGTTTTTTTTCCAACCGTTAATTATAACATCTTTATTTTTTTATACAAAACTGATTTGATCATGTAGTTATCGATATCCGATCAATGTGATTTTTTACAGGCATATAGTACTCGACGAGTTTTACACATTCAGCGGTTCGGATTATTAAAACGGGACCCATGATGGATCCCCACGGGCCGAACAACAGTGTGGTAAAATTGCACCCAATTGTGCAACTTTTTGTCACACAACCGCAGCACAGATCTGATTTCGTCAGATTGATGTGTTGGTGAATAGTGATAAAATTAATTTTTTAATATTTTTTTGATAAATAGTAATAACTTTTTAATTTTTTGACTTTTGTATGACATGCCAAACTTGGACAGTGATTGATGAAAAATTATACAATAATTTTGGAGTAATATGTGGTCACTCTCTCACTAATCATTATTTATTATGTCTTATCATGTTTCTTAATTATTCAACACAAATAATTAATATTTTATTTTTTTTATACTAATTATCCTATCATAAAATATTATATAATTGTACTTCCAAGCTACCGAATATCACAATTTGGTACAACCATCATTTTTGTGATGTGAGAATAGTAGGGAGCCATGCTATTTGTGATTAGTCTTGAGGGTAAGATTATGGAAAATGAGTCGGAGTTCTAATTAGAGTTACTACTAATGATGTGACAGTAAATTTTATCCACTGTCACAGTATGTATTGTGTCTGTTTTTTTTTTTTTTTTGCTTATTTTTTCACCTCATTAGTGGTGGATTTAGAGCCACTAAATTAGTGGTTCCTATCATGATTGGTAAGATTAAAGAAAATAATCACAGTACATATGTACAATCATCACAGCGCAACAGTTTTTTTTTTTTGTTTTTTGGGTAAAGAATTCTTGAATTATTTGTAATGTTTTAGGAAGTTAATAAAAAATTAATTTTTTGACTTTTTTAATCTATTTTATTTTTTTGTGAATAAAAAATATAAGAGATAATGTAATCCAAAATGAATAAAAAATTAAAAATTGATTTTTTTTTACTTCCCAAAAGACCCTTTATTTATTTATATTTTTTAGAGCAAAACAATTCTTGAATTTTGAACTGTAACTTGACACAGAGAAATGACTATCACTGTCTCCAAATATTAATTCGTTTTAGAAAATTTATTTATTTTTAGTAGTACAATTAATATAATTCAAAAATATCTTTCCAAGACTATTTTTTGAGATTAATGCTTCGGACCCCCACTGGGGGTCGATCCCCAGTGAGGTGGCGCGCTGGGATTGGTTAAAAAAAAAACTGTTTTTCTTTTTTTTTTTTTTTTTTTTTTTTAAGTTTCGGCTAGTGGGGGCTCGCCACCTCACTGGGGGTGCGACCCCCACTGGGGGTCTGCAGCGGGCTGATTTTTTGATAGTATAATTATTACACTTAAAAAAAATATTAATGTTAATAAATTTTTAAAAAGAACAAAATAAAAATTTTATGTTATTTTAGTTATTGATTTTTTAAAATGAACTAATATTTTGAAATAATAAAAAATAAAATAAGAGATTAATATTTTGAAACGAAAGAAATATAGAAAGCGTTTTAACTTAATCAAACAGAAGAAGAAGCTTCCCCCCCCCCCCCCCCCCCTCCAAAAAGACAACTAAAGAAAGCATGAAAATCTAAACTTCAAAAAAAGTTAACCATGTTAAGCATATTTTAATCTTTTTAAATTGTCGTTTGGTAATTGGTTTCTTTTAGTTAATTTTTTTTAAAATTTTTTAATTATTTTAGCTTGAGACTAAAAGTTTATTTGGTTTGATTTTTTAACTTTTTTGACTTTTGTGAGAGAAAAAATAAAATAATTATGATTTGGATGTGATATTTTTTCTATTGACTTATTTAACTTATTTTGTATTTTGTATTTTTTTTTAAGCAAAAAGTTGATTATCAAACAAAGCCTAAGTTGAAAGAGTAATAACTTGAGGCCATGTTTGTTTGGGTGGACATGAGTTTGGGATTAGACTAATAGTCCAATAAAATTATTAATCCGATGTTTGGTTAAACAATTGAAGTACGGACTAATTATTTTAAACTTGACTATTAGTTAAGATAGGATACATAATCCAACGGATTCGTAGTTCTAGGACTATTAGTCATGGAAATACTAATCCAGTCCGCCCAAACAAACATGACTTGAGTGTAGTACCTTTAAGTTTGTAGAGTGAAGTTTGGAATTTGAACTTATAGAGAAGAATCGAGTACTTAACTATGCTAACCTAACAACTTATTAAATGTCTCATTAAGCGTGAGCTTAAAAAAATAAATAAATAAAAAAATTAAATTAAATTAAATTGAAATCTGAGAGCTAAATAAGTGGAAACAAGTACCTAATTTTTTTTAAATACATATATTTTCAAAATTAAAGTTAAAAGTTACAAATAACTGTAACAACCAACGAGATTAGTTTATTGGCTAAAACCCTTCCTCATTATAATTATAATTAATTAAATTTTATTATAATAACATATCTCAAAAGAAAGAAGAAGAAAAAGAAGAAATTTACCATTTATGCTGTGTTTGGTCGGGGGATTTGGAGAGGAATTTGAAAATGAAAAGGGAAAAAGTGTGTGAAATTAAGTAAAATGTACGTATATTTTATTCTCATTTCACCTACATTTTCTCTTTCCTTTTTCAAATATTTTTCCAAATCATTCAACCAAACACAACGTGAGTGTACGTTTAGAAAAATAATTACAAATTTATTAAAAAAAACTTATGATTTTAATAATTAATATTAATATAGTTTATCATTTATGATGAATTTTTTTTAAGATCCCTGATATTAAAATTTTAAAGAATAAATGACATGTAATATTTTCATAGTGATTGGAGTCTCTCAACTCAACATTTTTTCAGAGAAACTTTAATCTAAAGAAATTTTAGACAAATTTCTTTGTTTTTTAAAATTTCTTTGGTTTGCTCAATTTCTCTGATTTTCACCGTGTTTTCAAATTTTCTGTGTTTTCAAATTTTTTTAGTTTGAATTTTTTCTGATTTGCTCACAATTTTCTCTGGTTTGTTTCTCGGTGTTTTGACCAAATCAAAGAAAATTGAGTTTTGACTCAACCAGAGAATGGAACATACAGATAAGAAAAAAAAAAAAACCAAATGATGACATTGATAAACCCTAGATTGATCAATCTCCTTCCAATTCAAACTAAGAATTAAGATAGAAAAACAAAAACCCATTAAAATCCTAACCCAAACTTCTATTCTCTCCGCTCAACACATCGAATTGAAGGGAGAGATCATGTTGTTGGAGTTGGAGTCTTCGTCCGCAGCATTGTTCGAAGCTTCATTGTCATTGACTACGACGAAGGAGGAATTCGAAGTTCCCGAATTATCATCTTCCAGAAGCTTCCTTGTCGCGATCTTCTTCTTCTCTTGCTCATCGCAAGTTGAATATATTGTAACTGTGTGTGTCAATTTCCGACCACACTGCCAATCAAGCACTTAGCTAGAGAACATTGGTAGAATAGATTAAGCCCGAACGACTTGTCACAAAAAGAAGAGATTTCGGCGGTGGTTCGTCCACCCGGAGGCACTTCGACGATCAAGTCAGTTATCTCTCAAAGATAGCAAAAGTACTTAACTCACTATTCAGAACATAAAAAGCATACCTTAGACCCATAAGGATGCCTATCTTTTATAGCCAACACAAACCTAGTCCCAATAGAAGCCTAACTTCAATGGACTTAGGATTACTGCTAATCTTGGACTCCCAGTAAGATTGGGATAAACTCTATAAGAGTCTTATCTTTATCCAAACTGAAGTCCTCTCCCATTCTAGGACTCTTGTCCCTTATCCTCTTATCTCGGATTCTGATTTCTTCGCAGATAACCTCGGCCTAGTCGAGATCATCTCTGTGTCATGACCAAGACACGTGGCACCTCGGCTGGCACTTCGGTGACACCTTGGCCATGTGTTGTCATTCAAAAATTATGTCCACACAGTAACTATATCAACGTTGAGATCTAACATCTCTCTCTAGGTTTAGAATTAGCTTGCAAATATTACTAATATTCCATCGCAGTGATTTTCAAAAAGCATTGAAATTGGAGTTGAGATTTAAAAATTAGAGTTAGAAGAATGAAAAGAGATTACAGAGACAGAAGGTAGAGAGAGATATAGAGACTTGAGTGGGTTTGTAGTACAAAAACGGGTGATGGACCTTAAGTTAAAATAAAATATATATTGTGAATCACTTTTATTATTAAAATTAGAGAGGAATATTAGGTTAAATATCCCATCATTTATATATAACTAATTTTTTAGATTTCCACTTGTGAGTAATTTTTCCACCAAAAGAAAAGGACTAACCCACTTCAAGAAAGATTCTATCCATCCATTATTTACTCTAATTTGTTTGAGAGAAGCTAAGGGTTTGTTTGGGATGTGAGTTGGCTTTTTATTTTTTGATTTTTTTAATTTGGAGTTAAAAAGTTTAGATATGACATTTTGTCTTATTGAGTTAAAAAATTTATTTTGTCTTTTTATAACTATTTTAGTCAAAAATCTCTATTTTAACTTATGCCAAATGAAGGTTAAATCCTTAAGGGTTGTTTGGGGTGTCCTAAATAAGTACACTTTTTTGTTTTTTTAGACTAAAAAGTTGAGGAAAAAAATATGGTTGTTTGGGTTAACTTTTTAATTTTTTATGAAAAAATGTATATTAAAAAATTATATAAATTAGTGTGTAGGGGAAAATAGGATTGTGAGTTGTGCAGCCGTAATTTTTGAATTTTAATGAATAATGATAACTTTTTAACTTTTTGAGTAACTTTTTAATTTTTTGACTTTTTGACAACTTCCCAAACTTGACCTTAAACAATTACCCCATGTGCCATGCGAGCCTAATCATTTGGGGATTCTTCTTTTAAACAATGTCCATAATCTTCTTTATCACATCATTACTATCATTATTTGCTTTTGTAAAAAAAATAGGGGTTCTAAAGGGCACATTTGGACCCAAGTGGAACAATCTTGGTCAATAAGCCAATTCTTTACTACTATATTCTTTTCAACTTTATTTTTAAGCAATTAATTTTGTCTTCATTTATGTTTTTAGTTATTAAAAAATGTAAGCATTAGATAAGTTGATCAAATGGGCACAAAATGCAAAATTTTGACCCAATTGAGGTGAGCCTCTTCTAGTATTATTAATTAACCAAATAATCTTGCTGATAAACATGCAAATAATTTCCCTCAAGGAACTATTTAGTCAATCCAGAGTTTTGAAATTCAAGTGATTAACCATTTCTACCCATGTGGTTATAATTAATAAGTACGTGCAAATAGTTAAAACTTTATGAAAATGTTACAAAAAATACTTTAAAATACTAGAAGAGGGAGTGAAAGATTTGGAAGGAGAGAGAGATAAAAAAAGACAACTAATCTACATATACAAGACACTAATGACAACTAGTCTACATATATACAAGACACTAATGTGTCTCTATCCTTTCAAGTTACAATTTGTCACATCTGTTAACCTTTTTTTTAAAAAATTTAAATTTCAAAACTTCATTTAGATAACTCCTAGTTTTTAATATCAAATGGATAAACATTGAAAAGCACTTTGTCTCACGAAGGACTCATCAATTCAATGAACAAAGCAAATCCATAACTTTAATTCAAGTGGGAATCGAATTCACATGCTTTTCAATTTAGAATCCACTTTTTTCCTGTCTGAAATAATGAGATCAAAGACCTTTCGAGTGACCAAATACAAACAATGAGTTAAAGCTTTTGAAACTTTCAAGGAAGAAAAATTTACATGCTCTGTTTGGCAAGAGTTTTTTTTGACTATTTTAGTCATAAAAGATAAAATAAGTTATTTTAGTCACAACAAACAAAATATCACATCTAATCCATAATCATTACACTCTTTTCTCACAAAAAAATTCAAAAAAGCCAAAAAGTTTTTGCCAAACCAAGCTTTTTAGCCCAAGCTAAAATAGCCAAAAAAGTCAAAAAGCCAAAAAACCGACCCACTTCCCAAACGGAGGCTAAATTACAAAAAAATATTAAAAATATAGCATGATCAAAAGTATTTTTTATTTATTGGTTTCCACATTATTCTTACCAAAAGTGGTACTCATTGATTATGTTGATATGTATATTCTTAATATTTTTTTATAATTTAATTCTGTATATATAAATTTCCTTTTCATAAAAAAATATTACTAATCAATTTGGTCACAGTCTTGCAAATAAAGCAAAGAAAACCCGACCGTAACACAACCACAAATATAATTCAAGTGGATAACTCTTATTATTATTATTATTATTAGTTAATAATTAGACACTTGGGTCAATTTGTGTGTATCTCAACTGATTTCGAGATTATGAAATTAACGACCGGATAAACTTCCAATAACATCTTGAAATGACTCAAACTCAAAATCTTAAATCTCATTTTCAACTCTTTATCATGCTCAACCAAAAGTTGTGGATAACTTTTTGTTTTTGTTTTTGTTTTTGTTTTTTTGCCTCTATTAGGGTAGGAAATGGGATAAGTCATTTCGGTCACGGTAATGCAAATCATGAAATAAAAGAGGGTATATATCACATGACTCACCCAACCCAACTTCAATTTAATTCGGAAACACCTTTGCATCTCTCATAACATCCCCCCCTGGATATTTTTTTGGATAGAAAGTGGATAAGTGGTATTTGTTTACTTATTCCTCTCTCTCTGATCTTCATGGGGCAACTAGCAAAATTATACATCTGGCTAATACTTACCCAAAAAAAAAAATACATCTGGCTAAGAGTCATCTACATGTTTATTGGGTTGAAGAAGAGTCTAGGAAAAGTTCATTATTTAATGCTTTATGAGATGAACTTTGGTTCCTCTCTTTTGTGCCCAACACGTTCTTCCTATGTACTACCAACACGGGGACCACATGGTTAGTTTTTTTTCTCTTCCTGGATAATTCTCCACAATTTCTCGAAGACTATTGATTTCAGTTTTTTAAATTTAATTTTTTAAAAATTAAATTTTTTTATTTTTCGTGTTTTTTTTTGTTTTTTGTTTTTAGTGAATATTTTTAAAATTTTAACCTTTTTAAAATTTTTTTTAGATGTACCTTACTTTAGATGTATCTAAAAAGTAAAATATTTGTGAAAAAATAATAAATACATAAAAATACGAAAAATATACTGAATTTTTATATATTTTTTATATTTTTGGTATTTAGTGAATTTTTTAAAGATTTTTTTCACAAATACTTTTTAAGTGTATTTATGTTAAGTGTGTCTAAAAGTTAATTTTTTTTTAAATATTAAAAAAAATCAGTAAAAACAAAAAATGCGAAAAATAAGAAAGTAAAATTTTTTGAAAAGTGTTTTCTAAAAACTAAAAACAAACATGCTGATTATTACCATCTATTTGGTTGTGAGTTTTCAAAAATTATTTTCAGGTATAATTATCATGTGACATTAGCTATGCTTACGTGCAGTGACAGGGTTAGAAATTCAACGTAGAGGGGGCACATGTTAATCATAATGTTAATTTTTTCTTCATAACAAGCGGTAACTATATATTATTAAACTTATACATTTATTTTATTTTACTTTTTGTCAACCAGTGAAATATAATATTACAATTATCATGAGATTTATATCAATGTGATTTATATATTCACAATCAACAACTAAATTTTATTAACTCAACAATAGGGACAAACAAATAACTGAATTTACAATCATTAAGGCCAACACAATCAACTTAACAAAGAGTCTCACAATGAAAAGAAATAAATACCTAAACAAACTTCACAACGAGAAATAAATTATCAATTGATTTAATTCTTGCCTTGACATGTCAATTAAGAGTGTACAAGAATGGCTAAAAGAATAGAATAAACAATTTTTAAATTTAAAAAATACAAAAAAATTTACATGATTTAAGGAGGGGACACTACTACAATTTCGTTAGGCATAAATAATATATAATCTTTATAAATAGAAATAGTAGTATAATTATTAAAACTTTAGGATGGGCACTGGACCCGTCTTAAGGTGGCTCCATCTTTGCTTATGTTATGTGGTGCTACAATGAGGTAACGAAATTTTTTATGCATGTGACATGTTGATTCATTTTTGTTAAATTGTTTGAAAGATAAAAAATAATTCAACTTAATTTGTGTTACAATTTCTTATTTTTTTTTATCAAAATATCGTAGAAAATGTCATATCTACACTATATATTAAGTAAAAGGGAGTTTTTAACCCCAAGTCTTGTGGGAGCTCCAATCTCCCAATCTAAATTTCTTGATTTTTTGATTTTAAAAAAAAAAAAACTTAGCATTTATTAACTTCTCCCAACCCCAAGTCTTACCCTCACATAATAACACTTTAATGCATTAAGAACAAGCATAAAAAAAAAATTCTTTGAAATCCAACACACATGAATTCCTTGAAAAGTCTCAACACGTATGATTATTATCCCTCATAATAACACTTTAATGCATTAAGAAGAAGCATAAAAAAATTTTCTTGAAAAGTCCAACACATAAATATTAAACTTTAATATAATATGAAAAAGGAAAAAAAAAGAAGACATTTAAAAAAAAAAAAAAGACATTTAAAAATCACAATTCACATATATAGATCATTGTAAATATATTAAGAAAAAAGGGGTTTCTAAACCCCAAGCCTTGTGGGAGTTCCAATCTCTCAATCTTAATTTTCTAAATTTTTGATTTAAAAAAAAAAAAAACTCAGCATTTATTAACTTTTTCCAATCTACATGCCTGCATTTATTGATTTGGTCAAAATCCCTAATTAGCATTTAAAATCCTCTCATACAAATAATTATAGATATAGCCCGTACATAGTTATTGCAGTAGCCTTTTTAATTTATCATGTACACTATGGTTAGTCTAAATTTTTGATTTAAAAAAAAAAAAAAAAAACTCAGCATTTATTGATTTGGTCAAAATCTCCTGATCAACATTTATTAACTTTTTCCAATTCACATGCCTGTATTTATTGATTTGGTCAAAATCCCTGATTAGCATTTAAAATCCCTTCATACAAATAATTATAGATACAGTCCGTGTATAGTTACTGCAGTAGCCTTTTTAATTTCTTCTGTACACTATGGTTAGTGATAAGATTGTTAAATTATTTCTATAAAAAATCTTTAAAAACATAATTTATATATTAAAAAAATTAAAATAAATATAAATATTTATAATTATCTAGTACATAGCACGGGTGATAGGCTAGTTACATGTTAATCCGAAAACACCTAATAATTTTTGATTTTGAGAGTGCAAACGAGAGAGAGATTGAGTTTACATGTAAAACAACTATAACCACACCAAGATGATGCCGATTCAGCCCAATGAAACTGACAGAGCAAAGGTCCTCCACTAAAAGGGCCGCCCAATAGAGATTAACTAGTTTGGCCCAAATAAATAAAGGAAAAGTCTGGGATCCTTGATTTATCTACCTAGAATTTTTTGGGTGGGTAGTTGTGCAGTGGAATGGAGTATAAAGTCACTCTAAAAAATAAATTTGACCCATAAGATAATAATTTTAAATAATTTTTGAGTAATTAAATATGAATTTGTAATATTACTCATAAATAAATGGACTTGTGCATAGATTTAATTTTTTTTCTTTATATTTAATTTAGAACGATTACACTAATAATCTTTATAGTTTGGAAGTTGTATCACTTTAATTCTTGACTTTTTAATTATGATACATTTGACTTTGAATTTTGAATCTTGTTCCAAATAAAGATAATCAAAGATATTTTATTTACAAACGGTCTACTTCAAGGGCAAAATCATCATACAACTTATCTTGTGTTGATTAATTTATATGTTGTTTTAAATGTAATGACCTTTTTATTATTTAATGAATAATACTAGAACTTTCTTGGTTATAAAGTTCTGTTTAGTTTGATTTTTAGAATTTTCAAAATTTTTTTCTAAAAAACTAAAACTTAAATTGGTGAAAGAAAAAAAAATTAAATACGCATCATTTTTATAATTTTATTTTTTGGGAGGGTTGAAATATATTTTTTTTATATTTCTTTTTTGTTAAATTAATTTTTATTTTTTCAAAAATCAAACATGACGACAACTTCGATGTCATTATTAAACCAATCCAATAAATTAAAAAATCCAAAACTAAAAATATTATATATATTAAATATATCAATTACACATTAAAAATTTAATAACCATCCATTACATGATAACAAAAAAAAAAAAAAAAAAATCTCTTACCAACAAATACAATCATTTATTGTATGATAGCCATCCAAAAAATCAACAAAACAACCACCCATTATATGATCATCATCTAAACACATATTAGAAATTAATTTAGTAAAAAAATTAAAATGTAAAAGATTTATCATTTTTATATAATTTTATCTTTGATGGGTATAAATAATTTTTAAAAATTTAAAAATAATTTTTTGACATTTATTTTTATCAAAGTATTTTATATTTTATCAAATTGACGACTTTGGAGCAATGGTGTCTTCAATTGTCTTTATTTGAAACGAGATTCAAAAATTCAGGGTCAAATGTATTATAGTTGAAAAATCAGTGACTAAAGTGACATAAGTCCCAAATTACAGAGACCATTAGTGTAATTAGTCCTTTAATTTATCTTATTTATTTATGTCAAATCAATTTTATTTGTCTTCACATGACTTAGTTATACTCAAAAATAAATTAAATGACAAATTACATTGATAGTCCATACATTTTGTCTATTATGTCATTTTGGTCCTTACACTTTTAACTGATTCAATTTTAATCTTTAATTTTAGATTTGGTGTCAATTTAGTCAAATTGATAATGCATTAGTATTTTTGATAGAAAATTATTACTGAATTAGTTAAGAGTTAACTCATTGAGTTGTTTAAATTTATAATTTTATCTTTAAAAATGTAATACATGCCCATATTTTTCATATAAAAAAAATGATTAATTAGACTAAATTGAGATAAAGTTATAAATTCAGGATTAAAATCGAGTCAATTAGAATTAGAATAACTAAAATGATACAAGGACCAAAGTATAGGGATTGTGTCGGAATTTATTCTAAATTAAATTTCAATTATAATGGTATTGATGTAATTTTCATAGAAGTCAATTGGTCAAATGTGTAGGCATAAATTAGCAAGGGTAAATTACACTGACTCCCCTTGATTTCTGTTTAATACAAATCTCCTTTCAAGTTTGAAAAATTATATTCTCCTTCATGAGATTTTTAAATCACTATTTTGCCAGGGTAAATGACTAAATTAGCAAGGGTAAATTGTCCCATGGATTGTTGATGTCATGTCTTAAAATTTTTTAAATGACTTTTTTGCTATTTTTTTTTACCATTTCTTCTTCATATCATCATGACTACATTCTATAATTTTTCATTATTAAATTCTACCAAAACATATTCTTATTGAGTAATGATATAAAAATATAAATTTTATATAAAATTTTCAAACACAATGATATAACTTAACGGTGAACTTTCACTTTAAAACAAAACACATATAAACGTTATTTATATTTACAATATCATCACTATCATAACATTTTTATGATATTTTTTGTATAAATTTTTATATATGAATAGAAATTTTCATTTTTATTTCCACCATCATTTTTCTTTCTCATCTATTCACTCACATTTATTACAGTATTACCAAACACCGTCATTCACATTTATTACAGTATTAATGAATTTTTGTATTTGGTGAATTTAAAAAAAAATCACAAAATATTATACTTCTGAAGTATATTTAGATTAAGTGTATCTAAAAAATAAAAATTATTTAAAATATTAAAAAAAATTCAGTAAAAAAAACTAGAAAAATAAAAAAAAATTAATTTTTTGTGTGAGTTAAATAAAAAAGATGATTGTTATTTCTCTTGAAATGATATGAACAAGTATCAATAGCATTTTATTATTTCATTTGTATAAAGATTAAGGGATAGATACGTCATTTTCATCTGACAGGAGATAAGTGTAATTTTTTAAATATGAAGAGGAATTTGTATTAAGCAAAAATTTCAGAGGTGCAAGTGTAATTTACGCAATCAGCAATGTTATTACTATATTGTTGGAGGGCACAATATCTTTTGTCTGAAATTCTTTATTTTTTTATTCCAAATTACTCATCTCGGTTAAATAATGTCTTGATATTCTTGTCCTTCAAACTTATGATATGATCCAATCATATAACTATTTTATCACATGATCCACCCAGATGTGTTTTGGGACTAGCCAAAAAAAAAAAAAAAATGGAATTTCTGTTACACCTAAGCGGTTGAGATGCTCATAATGTTGCAAAATAATTTTTCATGTACTTGAAACCCACTCTGCTTTTACTATCTTTGATCTCAAAGATTACATTTTGAATGACTAATCACCCCTAGGATTTAGTCCATGATGCAAATTATATATATATATATATTAATAAAGTCACTTCTATTGCAAATTGATCAATTAGCTTGTTTATGAAATGCTTTAACTTTGCAGAGACAAAAACCAAAACATGGAGTGCACAATTGGAGAAACTCACAAAGAAAGAGATAGAGAGGTAAACTGTCATATTCAAATTCAAAAGAACAACAACAAAGAGAAATGGCTATGGTGGTGTGGATACATCAAACCAAAAGCCAGACAATTAACAGAACAAAAACCCTAACATGGAGAGGAAATCAATATCCATCTCCATCTTATTAATCATGCATAAGTATTTGGTAAAGTTGCCATATGAAAAAGCTGCTTTTTTTTTAAGCAATTTTAATTAGGGGAACCAGCAACACAAACCCATTGACCCACAAAGAGGTCTTTGCAGTTGACATTGGGATTGATGGAAAGGAAGAAATCAGTAGCCAATTGGGAAGCCTCAGCAATGGATATGCATGTATCTCCGCTCTCCACTCCTACTACTGTTTCACAACTTGCTGCACACTCTGCCTTTTTTACCACAATTGTTGCATTTCAATGCCCAAAAAATAAAATATAAAATAAAAAAAATTGTTAATAGAGGATTAAACTTGTAAATCTAATGGCTCAGTCAGTTTTTAATCAATTTAACCACAGAAAAAAAGAAGAAGGGTGAACTACATTGTTGAACTCTCTAGTTTTGGTCTTTGTTTTTTTAGTTTGAATAATTTGAAATTTACACTTTCAGTGTGATTGTAATGTGGTTCTTTTGTTTACCATAAAAATTTTGAATAGGAAAAGACTATGTGCAACTCAGGTGAGATTTTTTAGCAATTTTTATACAAGAAAAATAAATAAATTATATGAATGGTCCCTATAGCTTTTTTGTCTAATTCCACTTTGGTCCTAAATTTGCACGTGTTGCTTTTCAATCCAAAATGTTAACAACACATAATGGAGCGGTAACATTGCAATAAAATTAAAAGTGTGATATTCAAATTGTTCAAATTAAAACTATAAGGACTAAAATAATATTTCAATTAAACTATGAAGACTAATGATGTAATTTATCCTAAAAAATAATAAGGACAATTTCAAAAATAAATATTATTGTCAAGAGAAAAAAAGAAAAGTAACTTGAAAACAATAGACGAAGCAGTAAACACTCAAAAATTTATTTTGAGTGTGATGTTACTCATTTAAAACAAATCCCAACCATCCAATATGTTTTTTGTGCATATTTTATGTTTTAATTCCATGCACACAACACTGTTGATAGCTCCGCCCTTGCATTTAGTAACTTGTAAGTGTGTGTTAGAAGATAGAGAACTTACCACCAAGAAGAAGAGAGAGTATCAAAACCATGTTTAGAAACATAATGGTTGTTTTGTTGCTTGTCTTTGCCATGTTTCTTTTTCTGTATATATGTTCTTCTTCTTACTCACAAAATTGAAATAAGCCTTTTCTCTCTTCTGGGTTGTGGCTTTCTCAGATCCCTTCTATTTATAGTAAATGTTGTATGAGTGAGTTCAACACTAAAGCCGAATAGCATTGTTGCCGAAGATTTTGATACAGGCCGGCTTCTAAAAATAATAAAATTTAGGGGGGGGGGGGGGTGGGAATGAGAAATAAAGTCCAAAGCCAAGCATTAGCCTGAGATGGGTATCAAATCTTCCTAATTTATCCTCGTAGTTTGATTGAATTTGGTGGTAGGTCCTTGAGTTCAATTGTCTATGCTAATTTGCATCATAAGAAGTTCTGGTTGATATTGGTGAAGCTCTGGTCCATGTCTGTGTTTTGCTTTGGTCTTGGTTCAGTTCTGATCTGCACAGACCTTGACTCAGTTCTGTTTTGTAGAGACCTTGGCTCAGTTCTGATCTGCACAAGTTCTGTTCTGCATAAACTAAATTCTAGCTCTGTTCAATTGGGCTGCATTGTGCTGCAGGGTTGGAAGGCTTCAGTTGGCCTGCATTGTACTGCTGATCTGTTTTGAGCCGTTTTGCTTTGAATTTAGTTTGGGCTGAATCTGTTTGAGATAGCCTTGGAAGGATTCAGTGGGTTCTGCCTCAGTTGGATCTGTTTTGAGCTGCAATTCTGCAATTCTGTTTTGGCTTCAGTTGGTGTTTGGGCTGAATCTGTTTTGAGGTAGCCTTGGAAGGCTTCAGTGGGTTTCTGTGGATGCAGGGTTCAGATCTGATGAGTGTCTCTTGTTCTGCAATTCTGCTTCAGTTGGTATTGTTCTATTTTGAGCTGCAATTCTGCAATTCTGCTTTGAGCTGGTTCAGTTGGTTCTGCTTCAGTTGGTATTGTTTTGAGCTGCAATTCTGCAATTCTCTTGTTCTGCAATTCTGTTTTGAGCTGTTCTGCTTTTCTGGTTTTTATTGGTTTTTATTTTTTCTATTGGTTTCTCACCAACTAGGAGGTTGGAGCTTCGCTTAGCTCCAAGCTCCTCTTTATTGATGTATCCTCCCTCTTGATTGGTTTTCATCAATAAAGTTTTTCCTCTCGCCGTTCAAAAAAAAATCTTCCTAATTTATCCAAGGAGAAAGATTGTTTCCGAATGAATTTATGGATTGAGCAATCCACTTAAATTCTTGGGGTCTATCACAGGTCCTTATTTTAATGATCTAATTTGTTCATTTTATAAATTTGGAGTACTTACATACCGATCCTATTGACCAGATTTATTTACTTATAAATCTTGTTCTTTTTTTTCACTTATCAATATCTCTAAAATACCCTTCATTTACCTTTTTTTGTCCCCATTAGAAACACTATTCAGTGTGTTTGGTTTTGGTTTTTTAAATTCAGTTTCTTAAAAACTGAGTTTTTTTGTTTTTCGTATTTTTTTGTTTTTGTTTTTAGTGAATGTTTTTAAAATTTTAAGTATTTTTTTAAAAACTTTTTTAGATGCACATTACTTAGATGTATCTAAAAAGTAAAATACTTGTGAAAAAATATTTAAAAAACCTAATAAATATACAAAAATACGAAAAAATATACTGAATTTGCATATATATATTTTGTATTTTTGGTATTTAGTGAATTTTTTAAAGATTTTTTCACGAAAATTATACTTTTTAAGTATCTTTATATTAGGTGTGTCTAAAAATTAAAAAAATTGCTTAAAATATTAAAAAAAATCAGTAAAAACAAAAAAATACGAAAAACAAGAAAGTAGAATTTTTTGAAAAGTATTTTAAAAAAAATGGAAATAAACATAGTGATTATGACTCCCTCCTCCCCAGCCAATGAACACCTTTGGATACTGCCGACGAACATCTCCAATTGTCAGTGACCATCCGACTCAAATTTTTGGCGACATGTCTTTGGCCATTTTTCAACAAAAATAACGTTTATCACCACCACGTCACTATTGTCACCACCTCCACTACTCAATCACTCATTCTTACACACTCACTTTCTCACATTTACATAAAAACACTTACTCATTGACTGAGCGGCTCCGTTTGGGAAGAGCTAGATTGGGCTTTTTTGGCTATTTTAGCCACAAAAGACAAAATAAGTTATTTTAGCCACAAAAAACAAAACATCACATCCAACCCATAATTAATACACTATTCTCTCACAAAAAAAGTCAAAAAAACCCAAAAAGCCAAAAAGCTCTTCCCAAACCAAAAAGCTCTTCCCAAACCAAGCTTTTTAGCCCAGGCTAAAATAGCCAAAAAAGCCAAAAAGCTAACCCATTTTCCAAACCAATTTATTTATCCACTCACAGAAACACAACCACACACAGACAAACATAAAAGAAGTAACAGAGACTAGTATAACAAATTTATCTAAAACACATTCAGTGATAAATTTATCACTGAAAAAATTATTAATAAAATCACTGATAATTTATCAATAATAAACTTATCATCAACTGATTAGTAAGAAAATTCAAACGACAAATTTGATTCATTCACTCTTGGTTAGTCATTTACAAGAATTTACTCTCCTCTTTCACACACACAAAGAATAATTTATCATTGAAAAAAAAAATTCTGAATCTGAATCTAGTTGCAACAGATATGGTTTAAGAAAGAGATTTGAAAAATCATAATTGTTTCGAGTTGTTTAGTGTCAATTTCACCGTTAGAATAACTAAATCGGTGTAGATCTAGATATGGTAGTCGGAAAATGGTGACTAACGAGGATAATGATGATAGAGAATGGTGGCTGTAATAAAAGATACAGTGGTGATGTAGTTGTTGCATAGATCGGTGACGGTAAAGTGTAGATCGGCAATAGGAGAGTGTAGTTCTGCAACAGTAGTGGTAGATTGATGATGGTGGAGGTGGTTAGTGAACAATGGTAGTGGTGTGCAGATCGGCGATAGGGGAGATAGCTGGCGAACGGTGGTGGCTTCCAAACAGCGATGATGGTGTGTAGATCGGCGATAGTGGAGATAGTTGGCGAACAGTGGTGGCTTCCAAACAACAATGACGGTGGTGGTAAGTAGACAACGACAACGACAGTGGTAGCGGATGAATGACAGTAGTGGCGATGGTAGTGAGTGAACAGCAACGGGGGCAATGGACAGTGGTGGTGTGAAACTTTTGAAAAAATGATGGAGAGAGAAAGAGAAAGAGAAAGAGAGAAGAGAAGATGAAAGTACTTGATAGATAATAATTAAACAACCGTGCTGGGGACCCCCAGTGGGGGGTGACCCCCAGCACCTCAAGCTCCACATGTCTTGCTGTGAGAGCAAGACTTGAAAAAAAAAAAAAAAAAAATTGAGCCAATTAGAAAATAGTGGGGGTGGTGGGGGTCACCCCCACTGGGGTCTGGGGCATTTTCCATAATTAAATGAAAAATTCATAAGGACTTAATGGTATTTAAAGTCTACTTAATCAGACTAGTTGATAATTAAAACTATAAATTTTTGTGTAAATCATATATATAAAAAAAAAAATCAAATTAATATGTTACTTAAATAGACATTATTTCGTTATATTCGTTTTACAAAAATAGATGGTCTATTTTTAAATTATATTTACAGTTTGTTTTTTTGAAGAAAAATATAATAATAATAATGTGGATATAATTGTTGGATAAATTATTATTTTTAGATGGGACCTGTGTTGAGTCGCATGGGTCCAAATGAATTGTTTAGTCTACAAAAATAATTTATCTCCCTTATCTAAAACTTTCAAAATACTTTTGAACGAACAAAATATATAGGGATTATAATACAAATTTTTCAGTGGAACTCACCCTTAAAGATTGATGTACAAGCATTGATCAGTCTACTATTTTTTTTTTTTTTTTTTTGAAACAGATCAATCTACTATTAGACCAAGTTAAATTGTCACTTATAATTAGTATTTGATACCTCATGAGCAGGTATCTTACTCAAGTATATAAGTTGTTATCTTCGGGGCTAGAACTATAAAATTACTAACTTCTCAAAATTATACTCAGCCTAATAGTTGATTCTTGATACAAACTTTTAGTTAACACTAATTTTAGAAAATTAGATTGTTAGGAGAGGTTGTTCAAAAAAATCTATATTCACATGATTAAATATATTATTAAAGGATGTGGAATGTACCAAATTACGAAAAGTGTAACATTCACAAAATCTCATTAATTCATAGTTTATTTGGCTTTGTACATCAAGTCACATCATGCAATAGAGTTATTGGTAAAAAAACAAAAGAATTAAAGGAGGATAAAAACGAGGAATAATGAAAATAAAAGAGTCATTATATATAATTTCAGAGTGAGGGCGTGACCCCCATAGATAGTCCCCACCACACTGTAACCCCATTTCACCATATAATTGGTTAGCATTAATCTGCAATTTAATTCATATTGATTAACGAATAAAAAAATATTATGAATCCGAAATGATTTATTAAATTTTTTATCAAATTTCTTACATGAGTATGGGACCCACACAAATGTGAGTCTCATATTTACGTGAGAGGTTTGATAAAAAATTTAAAAAATTATTTGAGATCTCTAGCATAACCCTTACGAATGTCTGTTGTGTCTCGGAGACAGCAGGGACGGTAGAAGCACTAGGCAAGTGAGATATGCTTGCCTAGAGCCAAGAAGACGGAGGAAGGGCTTCGTGTCTTGAAAAGATGGTTGAAAATTAATTTTTTAATTTTTTTTTAAATATATAAAAAAATATGAGAGGTTAAGTGACTTAAAATAACTTAAAAGTTAACTTTTGGCTTTTTATTGTGTTCTCAAATTGGCCACATTCTTATTGGTTTGGGTAATCTCTCTAAACTGGAGGAGGTTGTTCGAGTCTGTGAAGCTCATAACGGGTTTTGTTTTAATAATTTAAATTATTTATTTTGCAAAATTTTGTGTGTATATTATGTTGGAACAATTTTCTGTGTACAATAAATAAATTGAAACTAAATCAAACAAATAAAATAAATAATGTATCGAAATTATTTTACTGAACCGAATGAATAATAAAAAGATCAAGTTGTGTGTGTGACACTCTGTCCTTAAAACAGATTCGCCTCGCTACGGTGCTTACGGTTAAGTGATGTCTATCTCCCAGGATACATTGATTTTCACAAGTTGTAGTAGCATTCCAAACAATTTGTACGGCGAACTAGAACCTGTGTTCTATACTCTCTAAATTTTTTCCTATAATGATATAAAGAATATATGTAACAGAGCAAAAATTGGATAGCAAAAAGGAATTTTTTCAGACTGTTTTTGAATCTCCAAAACTGCTGGAAAATGCTGGAATTTATAGGCCAAATGATCTGTCCGAACAGGTGCTGTATTTGAACTGAACAGGTATGAAAAACCCTGAACAGGTACAGTTTGAATCTTTAGACAGATCTGCAACTGCTACAGTTATAAAATTGTCCAGATTTGGAAATTGTCTGGATAGTTATGAATCTGTCCGGATTTGAACAGATTGAAAAAACTGTTTGGACTGAAAAATCTTTTCGGGTTCCAACAGATCTGAAAACTATTTGGACTGGTTAACCTGTTTGGAAAAATTGGACTGGAAGAGGAAACATTGCAAAAAAAATTAAATTCAAGTTTGAATTAATTTCATTAAGAATTTTTGGAAAAAATTCAAATAAATTTCCTCTAAAAAATTAATATAAGAACCGACCTGACCTACAACCCACACTCGTGCCCGGCACGGCACGGCCGGACAGACAGACGGCGCGCGCGCGCGTGTGTGGTGGTGGTTTGGGCTAAAGTTCACTTTGTCCGTAACTCCTCCCTTGTACAAACTTGGGGTGCCCCTTGGGGCCCAATCCAAGTGTCGTAATCTAGAACTTATATACATACAAAAGCTCTTTTAAAGTTTCAATGTGGGACAACCCATTTCAAGGAAACCCACATTTACTTCTTTAATTGTCCATTCCACGAATCCGAAAATGACATCAAGTTTCTATTCACCCATAAATGGTTTTGACGTATGGTCTTCACCGTGTGACTTGCCGTACGGCAAAAAACACGCACCTCTTCGGACCCACCCCAAAAGATGTTTGGGGCCTACTTAATTTTGGGGTCAAAGATGACCCAAAATAAGCCTATATAAAACCAATTTTCCAAAAATCCCCCACACGAATGGAATTTGACATAGAGAAAATGCAACTACATGATTTAATTACAGAGAGTACATAAATTGGAAATATTCTGCAAAGGATAGGTAGCTTTTGGCTTTGAACCTTCCCTTATGAGACCCTATCAGATTTACTAGCTAATCAGTGAACATGATGTTTTAAACTGTTCAGCCGTTTGTGTAAATCAAGACAATATAACTCACACAGTATATCCCCAGACAGAGTTTAGTTCTCACTATTGTGTTCATTTTGGCCCTGAACAACCTGGTCTTTTATGAGTGCTCTAGAGAATTGTAGCCCTTCACAAATCTCATAGAACCAGCCCAGTTCACACTCACATAGGTGATTCTTATGAAGAGTATCCTGCCATACTCCACTAGGTTTATCTAGATATAAGAATCATTAAAAGTATTACTTAACCTAAAACGCTGCAGTCATCACTATTTCATCATAGAAATGGGTAGGAGTTTGACTCCCCAGTGATCCTTTTGAGTCATTCACAACTCGATTGTCCCTTTGAACCTAGATCTTGAGATCTCCAGTCAACTAGGTTGGGTTGCCATTGTGGTAACTCTTATTTAATAGGCTTTAGTCCCATCCCACTCGATGAATTCTCAACTAGCTCTCTTGCTAACCCTTTGGTTAGTGGATCCGCTATGTTGTCTTTAGACTTCACATATTCAATGGAAATAATTCCATTAGAGAGTAGTTATCTTACGGTATTTTGTCGACGACGAATGTGTTGTGACTTACCGTTATACATATGACTTTGTGCTCTACTTATTGTTGATTGACTATCACAATGTATGCATATAGTAGGCACCGGTTTTGGCCACATTGGAATATCTTCAAGGAAGTGGCGAAGCCATTCTGTTTCTTCCCCAGCTTTATCTAAAGCTATGAATTCTGATTCCATAGTAGACCTAGCAATGTAAGTCTGTTTGGAAGATTTCCAAGATACAGCCACACCACCAAGAGTAAAGACATACCCACTGGTGGATTTTGAGTCTCTAGTATCCGATATCCAATTTGCATCACAGTATCCTTCAAGTACTGCTGGATATCTAGTATAATTAAGCCCAATGTTACGAGTAAATCGGAGATATCTTAGAATCCTTATAATTGCTTTCCAGTGTTTTACTCTTGAATTACTCGTATATCTATTTAATTTACTTATTGCATAAGCTATATCTGGGCGAGTGCAGTTCATCAAGTACATTAAGCTTCTAATAATTTGGGCATACTCTAATTGAGAAATACTTTCTTGTACATTCTTAGAAAGAAACAAATTAACATCCACAGGTGGTCTAGCAAGATGATCATCATCTTTGCTAAATTTGTCAAGTATTTTCTCAATGTAATGAGATTGTGACAAAGCATAACCTTCTGATGTTTTGGTAATTTTCATACCAAGAATTACATCAGCAATCCCCATGTCTTTTGTGACACCCGAATGTTTTAAACTTAACATTTCAATAAATAGAACTCAGAAATTAAAAATAATAAATAATAATAATAATAATAATAATAAGTATATATATACATGTAGTGACAATGATAACAATAAATAAAGGCATAATTTAGGAGATTGAGAATTTTATGATTAAAGAAATACGTCGTGAAACATTGCACATTAAATATTTTAGTAAGTGGTAAGTGGTGATTTATAGTTGAGTAGTGTGGTTTTAGACGTGAACCTAACGTACAGTCATATATAATTTTAGGAGTCATCTTGAATTACCAAAGAAGGTAATAACTTTTAAATTAAAAAAAACAAATGGTCAAAACATGTCTAAGTTCTAAGAAGCTGGGTTAGTCAATGGTCATAGAATTCAAACAAGTTAATAAATAAAATGGATAAGGGTGGACTCAGTTTTACACGCGTCAATTTCGGAAATTTTTGAGACTTGCTACCCACGGTTCACCTTCCTATAAATAGGAAAGAGTGGCGAGTTAAGGCAACAGAAAGAAAAAAGGTATAAGAGAGGATGCACGGGTGAGCATCTTGAGTGTTGGTGGAAAGAAAGGATAAAGGAATTAATTTAAGGTGAGTTATATTATACCTTGAGTCTCCAAAATGTATTTTATGTATGTTTTGACTTACCAAAATCAATTTTATAAAAGTTATATTTTATTAGTATATTAATAAAAGTTATGTTTTATAAAAGTTTCAGTTACGTGGTTTATTTTCTGAACCCTATTTGTTTAAAAGGAAACCCATGGATATGTTTGTTTTACTTTTAAAGAATATTTGGCTAAGACCTTATATGAAAATATGTTTTGTGAGTACCACCACGGGAGTCCCATGCCTTGGGGGACTTAAATAACCATTGGCTAGTGTTTGACCACTTTGTGGTCCAGTGTTTGTCGTGGATCCATTGACCAGTGTAGTGCTTGTCACTAAGTGATGTACCGTGGTTATAGTGATTATTTCAGTTTCTGACACTTAATTAATTTGTGTATTTAACTCAACTCAATTTATAATGTTTTAGCTTAAATAAATATCCATGGCCATTTTGTGCCCCTCATAGTATAATATTTCTCACTCTGCTATGTGCTTATAGTTGTTACCCCTTTTAGGTGACGAGGTTTAGCGGGATCAAGATGGAAAATGAATCGCTATGTTATTTTGTTTTCTATCTTTTCTTATTAAACTCTTGTAATACAGTGAAGCTCAAATGACTATGTTTTCTTACCTTTTAAATAAACAGTTGGTATCCAGTTATTTATTTTAATTTATTTAATTTATCCGCTTGCGCTGTGACTACAGAATTATCCGAATTATTTTATTTTTTATCTTGTTACGACGCTAAGCCTTTGGGTACCGGGTTTGGGTCGTGACAAAAGTGGTATCAGAGCAATGGTTTTAAAATAATAATAATAATAATAATACATAATTAAATGAATAAATAAATATATATATAGTATAAGTTTTTAAAATTTTTATATAATTTCCACACCGAAAAAAAAAAATGTATTAAACTTGCATTATTATGTGATATGTCTAACGCATATAAGTCATGTTATATATATGTCTAGGCTAAGTTTTCTTGTGTTGTAGGATATGGCGAACCTATTGGAGCTATTCTGGTACGAGCCCCCAGAAGCTCATCTCCTCCCGAACCAATTAGAGGGCTGGGGTGACTCAGAGAGTCTTGTCAGGCAAGCCCATCCAACACTTGACCGTCTCATGGAAAGATCCATTTACTTACAGGCTGACCCCGATGAGGATTTATTATTCTGGAGACTTAGCCGAGGTAGCACTCGTGAAAGGTACATAGGACCGACCCACGTTGTTGGTCTTGCTCCGGACATAGAACCACCACATTTTCTGGTCGCACCTCTACCCGTAGGCTTTGCAGAGAGGAGGGGACCCGCATATCCTAGTAGCCACATTCGCACCACGACACCACCTCCCCAGCACTTTGTCTATACCCCAGCTGTGGACTTTACTGACGGTGCATCATACCTGGAGACACCGATACGGATTACCGGACGGGAATTCTGGGGTTATGATCACGGTACTCCTGTTTACATGGTTCAGGTAGTATGGAGCTGCTTCGGAGTTGAGCTTAGTGGGTGGGAGTTTGAGTCCATCATGCAAAGTGAGTTTCCGGGGTTGTTTTATGGACCAGCTTTCCGAGGCCAGTTCTCCTGGTGGCCTAATGGACCATTTTAGATGTCTGACCAGAAGACCCTTTTTGTGAGCTGACTATGAGTCGTCTAATCTTTTTGTATTAGTAGGATTAGACATTGATTTGTGACCGCCAGACTAACACCCTATATATGGTAACAATGATGTATCTGGTATTAATGTGATGTATATGTGGTAATATTAACATGATGGTAAAACTATTATATTATATATGAAAGTGGTGATATTAATAGCAAAACTAATACGATATATACGAATATGGTGATAATAGAACTAATATGTTACATATGACGTTGTATCAAAATTGTTTCAATATGATGTCACGCTTATATCATTTTGCCTTGTAGTGATGGCCAATGAAGGAAATGAAAACGGATCATCAGTCAGCGGTAACATCCCAATGGAACAGATCATGGAAAGGGCAGTCACCAACTTTTTACAGGCCTTGCAAAGCAGCATAACCAATGGGACATTAGAAAGACGAGAAGAATTGACTACGATTAAACAATTTCAAGATCTGAAACCTACTATGTTTGTTGGCAGCCCAAACCCACTAGTAGCAGAGGCTTGGGTTAGGGACATGGAGAAAATCTTCCGCGCACTACCTTGCACAGAAAGACAGAAGGTGACTTTTGCCACCTTCACCTTCAAGGACGATGCACAAGAATGGTGGCTCCTTACCCTAGAAAAGGAAGATATTGTGACTTGGGCGAGATTTTTAGAAGTATTCTATGAAAAGTACTTTCCAGATTCACTACAGAAACAAAAAGCGTCAGAATTCATACATCTAAGGCAAGGAACCATGACAGTGGCCGAATATGAAAGTAAGTTCACACAGCTGGCCTGGTTTGAGACATATGTCATTCCCACTGAAACTCGAAAAGTCAGGAAATTTGAAGCAGGGTTGGATCCTGAAATTAAGGACAGGCTGGAGGTTCTGAAACTACCAACCTATGCAGCAGTGGTAGATCGAGCATACATTGCGGAAAAAGGAATTAAAGCCTTGCGATCTGGGGAGCCAAGTCAGAGGAAGCAATTTTGGGAAAAAGATAACAGAAGGCCCGGTGTCGCACCTCCCAAGAGAATAAATACGAGCACAACCAGTTCAACCGGTCCAAGCAATCAAAGTCCTGCAAACCCTAAAGGAGGCACCACTCCAGCTTGCTCTACCTGTGGACGGATTCATTGGGGACCATGCCGTCAAGATATGAGAACATGCTTTAGATGTGGCCAAGTTGGCCATTGGCTGAGGAATTGTCCAACGCTCGTTCGCCCCTTTGAATCAGTCCGAAAACCCGCAGTACCTGAAGGAGTGAGAAAGGACCAAAAATGCCAAGGAAGAGCTTTTGCCCTGGTGCCTGGAAACCCAGAAGTTACTGAAAATGTTGTGTTAGTTACACTTTTTGTTTGTGGTCACTTAGCCCATGTTCTCTTTGACTCTGGTTCAACTCATTCTTTTGTTACACCACACTTTGCTACCAAGTTAGCGCCAACACCCGAACCCTTAGGATACATACTATCTGTGTCTTTTCCCTCTGGAAATTCCGCCCTTAGTACTGATGTATACAAATCTTGCATTGTATCCTTAAAAGGTGAAACCTTACACGTAGACTTGATACCCCTTGGCATTAGTACCTTTGATGTAATCATAGGAATGGATTGGTTAGCTGCTAATCGTGCCTCTATTGATTGTAAAGCCAAAAAGGTATTCCTCAGGTCGCCAAACCAACTCGAGCTTGTCTTCGAAGGAACTGGAGCCTCTCCCCCTCCCTGTATTATATCCTTCATAACAGCCCAACGACTGCTAAGAAAGGGTTGTTGTGGTTGTATCTGTTATGTGATTGATACTCAACAAGAGACCCCCACACTTGATGTGATCCCCGTAGTTCGAGAATTTCCGGACGTGTTTCCTGAAGACCTGCCTGGCACCCTAGTTGATCGAGAAATCGAGTTCACCATTGAAACCCAACCTGGTACACAACCAATCTCAAAGACCCCTTACCGCATGTCCATGGCAGAATTGAAAGAACTAAAAACTCAACTCCAAGAACTGCTGAATAAAGGCTTCATCCGACCAAGTACCTCACCATGGGGAGCTCCGGTGCTGTTTGTAAAGAAAAAGGATGGTACAATGAGGTTATGTATCGACTATCGAGAACTAAATAAAGTCACCATAAAAAATCGGTACCCCCTGCCACGAATCGACGACTTGTTTGATCAACTGCAAGGCGCCCAAGTGTTCTCAAAAATTGACTTGCGTTCTGGTTACCATCAACTAAAAGTCAAAACAGAAAGCATCGAAATGACTGCCTTCAGAACCCGTTATGGGCACTACGAGTTCCTTGTCATGCCATTTGGCATCACCAATGCTCCAGCGGCCTTTATGGACCTTATGAATCGAGTGTTCAAGCCCTATCTTGACGAGTTCGTCATTGTCTTCATTGACGACATTCTCATATACTCCAAATCGCCAGAAGATCATGAATACCACTTGTGAAAAGTTCTACAGACATTACGTAATCACAAACTTTATGCCAAGTTGAAGAAATGCGAATTCTGGATCACTAGTGTACATTTCCTCGGTCACGTCATTAACAAAGATGGCATTTCAGTTGATCCCCAAAAGGTTGCAGCAATCGTGGGTTGGCCACGACCTACTAACGTATCAGAAATTTGAAGCTTCTTGGGCCTAGCCGGCTACTACCGGTGCTTTGTGCAAGACTTCTCAAAGATAGCTTCACCATTGACCCAGCTAACTCAAAAGAACACACCCTTTGAATGGACGGACAAGCAGGAACGTTGCTTCCAAGAATTGATGGACAGACTCGTGACGGCTCCAATACTAGCGCTCCCCGCGGAAGTAGAAGGGTTTATAATTTACAGCGATGCCTCATACAATGGTTTGGGTTGCGTTCTTATGCAAAATGGGATGGTCATTGCTTATGCCTCTCGCCAACTAAAGACTCACGAAAGGAACTATCCAACTCATGATCCAGAATTGGCTGCGGTGATCTTCGTCCTCAAAATTTGGCGTCATTATCTCTACGGAGTAGCCTGCGAAATCTACACCGATCACAAAAGTCTCAAATATCTGTTTACACAGAAGGAATTGAATATGAGGCAACGACGATGGCTAGAATTTATGAAGGACTATGATATAGAGATCCATCATCATCCCGACAAAGCTAATGTAGTAGCAGACGCACTAAGTCGAAAAATGACCAAAAGTTTGGTATGTACCCTCGTTCCTCGCAAGATCCATGGATTGCTCGCCAACATAATTGTGGAACCCGAGTTGATGGGAGAAATCAGAGCCCGCTAATGTGAAGATAAACTTTTGAAGAAAAAGTACGAGGAGCAAGGAAACATGCCTGATCCTGACTTTACAATAAGCAATGGGATGCTAAAATTTTGAAATCGAATTTGCGTACCCGACCTTCTAGAACTCAAGAAAAGGATATTGGTAGAAGCTCATAGCTCGAGGTTTACGATCCATCCTGGCAATATGAAGATGTATCACGATCTGAAGGAATACTTCTGGTGGACAGGAATGAAGAAAGACATAGCAAGCCATGTCTCCAAATGCCTGCGTTGTCAACAAGTTAAAGCGGAACATCAGAGACTTGCAGGAATGTTGCAACCACTCCCTATTCCTGAATGGAAGTGGGAACACATTACTATGGACTTCGTGGTCGGGCTACTGTAATCAGTCTCGAAGAATGATGTAATATGGGTTATCGTAGATTGATTGACGAAGTCGGCGCATTTTCTACCAATCAGAATCATTTACTCCCTCTTTAAGTTCGCTACTTTCTACATTAAGGAAATCGTTCGCTTGCACGGCACCCCAGTTTCAATCGTATCCGATAGAGACCCCCGTTTCGTGTCTTACTTCTGGAACAAATTACAGGAAGCTTTGGGAACCACTCTAAGGTTTAGCACGGCTTACCACCCTCAAACTGATGGGCAATCTGAAAGGACGATCCAGACTTTGGAAGATATGTTACGTTTGTGCGTACTAGACCTCAAAGGTAACTGGGATGACCACCTACCTTTAGTGGAGTTCGCGTATAATAATAGCTACCATGCAAGTATTGGAATGGCACCGTACGAAGCATTGTATAGAAGAAGATGTCGATCACCTCTGTGTTGGACGGAAGTCGGAGACAGAAAATTATTAGACCCCGAGATCATGCAAGTAACGAGTGATAAAATTCAACTTATCCAACAACGAATTCGCACTGCCCAGAGCTGCCAGAAAAGCTATGCAGATACATGAAGACGAGATTTAGAATTTCAAATAGGAGATCATGTGTTCCTTAAAATCTCACCGACAAAAGGGGTAATCCGATTTGGAAAACGAGGAAAGTTGAGACCACGATACATCGGCCCATTCGAGATACTCGAAAGGATTGGTCCTGTAGTATATCGTCTTGCGCTTCCACCCGAACTATCCAATATCCATAATGTGTTTCATGTTTCGATGCTTCGTCGATATCTTCGCGATCCAGAGCATGTTGTTGATCATGAGAATCTAGAAGTTCAAGAAGATCTCTCCTACGAAGAGCAACTTGTACAGATTCTCGATCGTCGTGATCAGATCCTTCGAAATAAAACTATACCCCTCGTAAAGGTCTTATGGAGAAATTATCGTGTCAAAGAAGCAACGTGAGAAACTGAAAGCCAAATGCGAGCCAAATACCCACACCTCTTTGAAAACCAAGGTACGTCAAGTTTGGGGACAAACTTCTTTTAAGGAGAGGAGAAATGTGACACCCGAATGTTTTAAACTTAACATTTCAATAAATAGAACTCATAAATTAAAAATAATAAATAAATAATAATAATAATAATAAGTATATATATATACATGTAGTGACAATGATAATAATAAATAAATGCATAATTTAGGAGATTGAGAATTTTATGGTTAAAGAAATACGTCGTGAAACATTGCACATTAAATATTTTAGTAAGTGGTAAGTGGTGATTTATAGTTGAGTAGTGAGGTTTTAGACGTGAACCTAACGTACAGTCATATATAATTTTAGGAGTCATCTTGAATTACCAAAGAAGATAATAACTTTTAAATTAAAAAAAACAAATGGTCAAAACATGTCTAAGTTCTAAGAAGCTGGGTTAGTCAACGGTCATAGAATTCAAACAAGTTAATAAATAAAATGGATAAGGGTGGACTCAGTTTTACACGCGTCAATTTCGGAAATTTCTGAGACTTGCTACCCACGGTTCACCTTCCTATAAATAGGAAAGAGTGGCGAGTTAAGGCCACAGAAAGAAAACAGGTACAAGAGAGGACGCACGGGTGAGCATCTTGAGTGTTGGTGGAAAGAAAGGATAAAGGAATTAATTTAAGGTGAGTTATATTATACCTTGAGTCTCCAAAATGTATTTTATGTATGTTTTGACTTACAAAAATCGATTTTATAAAAGTTATATTTTATTAGTATATTAATAAAAGTTATGTTTTATAAAAGTTTCAGTTACGTGGTTTATTTTCTGAACCCTATTTGTTTAAAAGGAAACCCATGGATATATTTGTTTTACTTTTAAAGAATATTTGGCTATGACCTTATATGAAAATATGTTTTGTGAGTACCACCACGGGAGTCCCATGCCTTGGGGGACTTAAATAACCATTGGCTAGTGTTTGACCACTTTGTGGTCCAGTGTTTGTCGTGGATCCATTGACCAGTGTAGTGCTTGTCACTTAGTGATGTACCGTGGTTATAGTGATTATTTCAGTTTCTGGCACTTAATTAATTTGTGTATTCAACTCAACTCAATTTATAATATTTTAGCTTAAATAAATATCCATGGCCATTTTGTGCCCCTCATAGTATAATATTTCTCACTCTGCTATGTGCTTATAGCTGTTACCCCTTTCAGGTGACGAGGTTTAGTGGGATCGAGATGGAAAATGAATCGCTATGTTATTTTGTTTTCTATCTTTTCTTATTAAACTCTTGTAATACAGTGAAGCTCAAATGACTATGTTTTATTACCTTTTAAATAAACAGTTGGTATCCAGTTATTTATTTTAATTTATTTAATTTATCCGCTTGCGCTGTGACTACAGAATTATCCGAATTATTTTATTTTTTATCTTGTTATGACGCTGAGCCTTTGGGTACCGGGTTTGGGTCGTGACATCTTTCATGTCAAAATGTTTATTCACCATTTTCTTGGTAGTTTTAATCATATCGTTATTACTACCTATGATGAGCATATCATCCACATAAAGACATACAATGACATAACCTTTGTCTGTGTTTTTAATATAAACACATTTGTCACACTCATTAATTTTAAATCCATTTAACATCATTGCCTTGTCAAATTTCTCATGTCATTGCTTTGGCGTCTGTTTTAAACCATATAATGATTTAACAAATTTACACACTTTCTTTTCTTTTCCTAGAACTGAAAATCCTTCTGATTGTTTCATGTAAATTTCTTCATCTAACTCACCAATTAAGAAAGCGATTTTCACATCCATTTGATGAATTTCTAGATTGTACAAAAAAACAATAGCAATTAGTATTCTAATGGATGTTATTCTAGTAACCGGTGAGTATGTGTCAAAGTAATCAAGATCTTCTTTTTGTCTAAAATCTTTGACCACAAGTCTTGCCTTGTATTTGTCAATTGATCCATCCGCTTTCATTTTTCTCTTGAAAATCCACTTGTACCCAAGAGGTTTACAACCTGGTGGCAAATCCACCAATTCCCAAGTGTAATTTTGCAAGATGGATTCAACTTCACTATTGACAGTCTCTTTCCATAAAGGAGCTTCAGGACTGGATATAGCTTCTTTAAAAGTTAAAGGCTCATTTTCTAACAAAAATATTAGAAAATTTGGACCAAAAGATTTTGAGGTTCTAGCATGTTTATTATGCCTAGGTTCCTCTTCCTCTTCTTGATCTATCTCTTGCTCTTGATTATTACTAGTAATAACATGAAAAGATCTTTTCTTATTACTAGTCTCTTGTCCAATCTTATTCGGAAATACATGTTCAAAGAAAGATGCATTCCGAGATTCAATAATAGTATTTACATGCATTTCGGAATGTTCTGATTTATGAATCAAAAACCGATATGCACTACTATTTTTGGCATAACCAATGAAAATGCAATCAATAATTTTAGGACCTATCTTAGTTTTTTTAGGACTAGGAATAGACACTTTAGCCAAGCACCCCCATACTTTTAAGTATTTGTAGGATGGTACTTTCCCATGCCACAATTCATAAAGTGTTTGATTCACTTTCTTTCGGGGTATTTTATTAAGCATATAATTAGCAGAAAGTATTGCTTCCCCTCACAAGTTCTGAGGTAATCCAAAACTTATTAACATAGCATTCATCATTTTTTTAAAGTCCTATTTTTCCTTTCAGCAATTCCATTTTGCTGAGGTGAGTAAGGAGCAGTGGTTTAATGAATTATTCCATGTTCTTTACAAAATTCACCAAAAAGGTGATTCATATTCACCACCTCTATCACTACTAAGTTTCTTTTTGATTTTCTTACTAAGTTGATTTTCGACTTCATTCTTATATTGAATGAAAGTTTTCAAAGTTTCATCCTTGGTTCAAATTAAATAAACATAACTATATCTAGTATAGTCATCTATAAAAGTGATAAAATACTTTTTCCCACATCTAGTTTGAATTGATTTAAAATTACAAATGTCACTATGAATTAATTCAAGTGGTTCTGTACTTCTTTTAATTGAATGAAAAATGAGTTGTTGATAATTTTGCCTCAACGCAAATTTCACATTTATAATTTGAATCAATGTCAAATTTAGGTAAACATTCCATATTAATTAATCTACGCAAAGATCCATAATTGACATGTCCAAGTCTACCATGCCATAAATTTGAAGACTCAAGCAAGTAAGAAGAAAATGTATTTTTATTAATAACCGAAGGTATAACAGTCATTACATTACATTCATTTTGAAAAGGTTATCAGACATGTAACATTTTCCTACATACATCCCGTTTTTGGGAAGTACAAACTTGTCACTTTCAAAAACTAGCCTAAACCCATTTTTACTCAACAAAGATCCGGAAACAAGATTCTTGCGAATGTCCGGTATATACAACACATTGTTGAGAGTGAGTTCCTTTCCAGATGTCATCTTCAAAATAATCTTTTCTTGTCCTTTAACTTTAGAAGTCGAAGAGTTACTCATAAAAAGTTGTTCACCATTATTCACTGTAGAATAAGATGTGAACATCTTTTTGTCGGTACAGATGTGGCAAGTAGCACCAGTGTCCACCCTCCATTCCTTAGGATTTTCGACAAGGTTTGCCTCGAAAAACAACTGCAGAAAGATTTATGACATCTATACCATTGGAAATTTTACCCACTTTGGTCATATTGGCTTGAGCAACCTTCTTGCTTGATCTTCCTTTTCCTCTGCAAAAATCAGTTCCTAAGAACTTCTCTGGCATTTTACCATAATTCACTAGCACAATACCAACAAAAGGAGGGGTTGGCGCAATTGCAGCCACTACACTAGTACTTGTTTGGGCATTAGTTTGACCAGTTTCAGTAGTCATGAATTATAAGTTATAATACAAAATTATAATTAGAATTTTATACTACACCGAAAATTTAAACCAAAACCACAGAATTAAATTCTGTAAAGAATAAAATAAACAAGAAATGTAACTTTTATTTTTTCAATTAATTTGAAAATAAAATAAAATTTTATTTAACCAAATTAATTCCACATAGGAAATTAAATTTCCGTAACACTTCAATAATTAAAATACTGAAATAGAATTTTAATTATTGAACACTCAGAAATAATTTTTGAAAACCAAAATTAATTTGTGACAAAATTCCACAAATAAATACTCTGAATTGTTAATGACACCAGTATATTACTACTAGTTGTCAAAGAAAATAGACAATATGTTACTACTATCTATCAAACAGTATATTACTCCTATTTGTTTTCCAACCAGAATATTATTTTGTAAAATCACAGAAAATAATTTCTGTAAGAAGAAGAAAGAAGAAAGAAGAAAAGAAACAAACGAATAATTCTATATACACAGAATAATTCAAATCTATCTTAAGATTGTTGGAACAATCTTTTGTGTATAATAAATAAATTGAAACTAAATCAAACAAATAAAATAAATAATGTACCGAAATGATTTTGTCGAACTGAATGAATAATAAAAAGATCAAGTCGAGTGTGTGACACTCTGTCCTTAAGATAGATTCGCCTCGCTACGGTACTTACAGTTAAGTGGCGTCTATCTCCCAAGATACAATGATCTTCACAAATTGTAGTAGTACTCCAAACAATTTGTACGGCGAACTAGAACCTGTGTTCTATACTCTCTAAATTTTTTCCTAAAATGATATAAAGCATATATGTAACAAAGCAAAGATTGGACAGCAAAAAGGAATTTTTTCAGACTGTTGTTGGATCCCCAAAACTGCTGGAAAATGCTGGAATTTATAAACCAAATGATCTATCTGAACAGGTGCTGTATTTGAACTGAACAGGTATGAAAAACCCTGAACATGTATAGTTTGAATCCTTGGATAGATTTGCAACTACTACAGTTATAAAACTGTCCAGATTTTGAATATGTTTGGACAGTTATGAATCTGTCCGGATTTGAATAGATTGAAAAAACTGTTTGGACTGAAAAATCTGTTCAGGTTCCAACAGATCTAAAAATTGTTTGGACTGTTTAACCTGTTTGGAAAAATTGGACTGGAAGTGGAAACATTGGACAGAAAATTAAATTCAAGTTTGAATTAATTTCGTTAAGAATTTTTGGAAAAAAATTCAAATAAATTTCCTCCAAAAAATTAATATAAGAACCGCCCCGACCCCAGCACGGCTCGGCTGGACGGACGGTGGCGCACGTGTGTGTGGTGATTTCGGCTAAGGTTCACTTTGTCCATAACTCCTTCCTTATACAAACTTGGGGTGCCCCTTGGGGCCCAACCCAAAAGTTGTAATCTAGAGCTTATATACCTACAAAAGCTCTCTTAAAGTTTCAATATGAGACAATCTATTTTAAGGAAACCCACATTTGCTTCTTTAATTGTCCATTCCAAGAACCCGAAAACGACGTCAATTTCCCATTCACCCATAAATGGTTTTGACGTACCGTTTTCACTGTGTGGCTTGTCATATGACAAAGAACATGTCACCTCTTCGGACCCACCCCAAAACACGTTTAGGGCCCACTCAATTTTGGGCTCAAAGATGGCACAAATAAGCCTATATAAAACCAATTTTCCAACATATTACTCATACATAAAATAAAAAAATAGATCGATCCGATAATTAGAACATGTTCAATTTATCGTGTTTGTCATAAAAAAATATGGTCTATTTTTGAAAATACACTTGCTATCTATTTATTTTTTAGAGACAAATGTTATAAATTGAATAGGATAAAATTATTATATTGACTTAATTTTTTTTTATAAAAATAATATACACAAGTAATTTTACAAAATAAATTATTCGAATTATAAAAATGGAATCCCAAGGAACCCTACGTGCTCACACTCCTCCCATTTATTATATTAAAGGGAACCCAGCTCCTCTATCTATATATTATTATATTATATAAGAAAAATAGAGTTTTTAACCCACAAGTCTTGTGGGATTTCTAATATTCCAAACTTAATTTTTTAATTTTTTGATTTAAAAAAAAGAAATCTTAGCATTTATTGACTTTTTTGAACCTACAAGCCTTTTTGACTTCTTTCATACTTAGGAGTGGTTTGGGATGTTCTAAATAAGAGTACTTTTTGACTTTTTATAAATAAAAAAAAAAAAGTGTAAAAAAGTAGGGAAAGTGGTTAGAAAAGTAAAGAGGAGATGTTAATTGATGTAACCCAAATAAGTGTATATATGCAAAAAAAAAAAAAAAAGAAAAGAAAAGAAAAAAAAGGTGCACTTTTTTAGGTTAACCTAAACAAGCACTTACTACCGCACCATTTTCAATTTCTCCTATACACTATAGTTAATGATGGGATAGTTAAATTATTTTTATAAAAAATCTAAAAAAAATAATTTGTATATTACAAAAATATCTAAAACAAATATAAATTCTTATTAAAAAATAACATGTTACAATTGCTAAAAAAAAAGAGAAAAAAATTACCCTGCAAAAAAATAATTTGTATATTAAAAAAAATCTAAAACAAATTTAAATTTTTATTAAAAAATAACAAGTTACAATTGTGAAAAAAAAAGAGAAAAAAAATTACATTGCGCATTTCATTAAAATCTAAAAAAAAAATTATATACTAAAAAAATATCTAAAACAAATATAAATTCTTATTAAAAAATTAAATGTTGCAATTGCGAAAAAAAGAGAAAAAAATTACACTGTAAAAAATAATTTGTGTATTAAAAAAATATTTAAAACAAATATAAATTCTTATTAAAAAATAACATGTTGCAATTGCAACAAAAAAAAAAAAAGTGAAAAAAAAAATTACACTGTGCATTTCATTAATAATGCTCAGAAAATGTGCCAAATATTTGTGTAAAGTCTTGCCACAAGTTCACTCTCAAATTATCAAGTAAATATAGATGAAACCAAAGAATTTAGCTTTAATGGCTAACAAATTTTAGAAACCCGACCATTGAAACCTAATAACTATTAATTAATAGAATTCAACAATTGAAAGGTCTTAAACCACATCTCTTTGTCTTCTTAAATGTTCCATTTTTTTGGTTTATGCATTCATTCTAATATTGATAGAGAATTGGACGTGTGAAAGAGTGAGAGACATTAAAATTATATATTGAATTATGTAATTGTTGTGATGAAAAATAAAGGTTGTCGTCCTCTTCTATAGCGATTTATTTGGTTATACCTCTAATTAAAATGTTAGGTGTGTTTTTACATCATCATTGAATGTTACTTTCATTTATTTTAGATACTTGTCTCACAATTGTTTGTGTTTTGTGTTATGAGATTTATTACATCTGTGTTTGCTAAAACTATTAGATAGACCTAATGCAAGAAGTGCAAATTATTTCAATGTTATTCTAGAAGTACATAAAATATACACAAAAAGTATATGAATAGATAAGATTTTATAACATTTGTTTGTGAGTCTCACTTCTTGAAAATCCTATAATTCATTTATTTTTTGTATTATATTTTTATGTTTAGTTTATGTACTCTTTATATATATATTGTTTTCTTTAAAATTTTATTTTTAAAAATTAATTAATAAATAAATAAATCATTTTCTATTTCAAACAATTTCATTTTTGTTTTTATTTTTTCTTAAAGTAATTTTAGTTTTGGGCAACTACTTTCCTTTTTTTTCTTTTCCCCCCTATAGATTATGATTTTGTACATTTTAAGTGTATGATATTTTCACTAATACAATTGGAGATGTACTATAAAAAAAGTATTATGCGAAAATCAAGCAAGAAGAAGAAAAATAAATAAAACAATATAATGAATGTAAATCAAAGATCAAAACTCCCAAAGCATCACACAAACAAACAAGTAAATAGAATAGAATATTTAACAATAGACATTTAAAAATTTGCAACAAAATTTTATAACTTAGAAAATTCTATTTGATACTAACTAAATAAAATGCTATTAAATAGTTTTTTTTTTTTTTTAAACTTGAAATTAAAACTATAGTAAATTTATGTAAGCATAATTGCTAAACACATTTTTTTACTTAATGTATAATATTATATTGACTACCTTTTTTCAAGTTTATTTTTTTAAGTATTTATATAGAAGTAACAAAATATCGTTAGGAATAAATTTTTCCTTAATTTAGTTATAAATTTTGTCCATACATTATTTTTAAATTTTGAATAAAAACAAATATAAAATAATTGATTAAAGATATACTGTATTTGTTATATTCATTTTTCTGTGTGCCAAAAAAAAATAAAAATCACAATTCACATATATACAAATAATTATAAACACACTAGTGAAACACTAGTTCTTATTATATGATGATGTGTTTGTATATATACATAAAAAATAAAATGTTATGTAAATAAATACCAAATTTTATGTCACGCAATAGAGAAAATTTTTGAAAAACAAAACCCATTTCAAAGATATAATAAGTGCAACATCAATAAATCCGAAAAGTTTGTAATATTTATTAGTTTATATTAAATTATTCACAGAAAAAAAAAATTTAATTCAATAGACGAAAAAGTAGCAAAAAGAAACTCCTTGATTTTTTTTTTTGTATAACTTTAAAAATTGAAAGATGTTTGGGTAAATTACAAATACACCTTTTGAGGTTTGCTTAAAATACAGATTGTCCTTTGTGGTTTGAAAAATTATAAATACCCCCATATTACAACTTTTTTATTTAACAGAATTAACTAAAAAATAAAATTCATAATTGTTGTCCTATACAATAATAAAATTACTTAAATTATTAATTGAAACATATTTTTAACATTATTAAAAACTGTTAATTGATTTGATGATTTATTAATAAAATGGGCGATTTGTTATGAAATTAGAAACCTTAGGGGGTGGAATGTAATATTCAAAACCACAGGAGACAATTCGTATTTTAATCAAATCTCAGGGGGTATATATGTAATTTATCCTTTGAAATTTTTTTATCTTAATTTCGAATATCATCTAAAACACAATACTTTTTTTTAGACTTACTTTTAAAATTAAAATATTTAAAAGAGATTTTGAAAATAAAAAAAAATATAACACCTCAATTGATATATAAAAATAAAAATAAAAATATTGGATTTTTTTCAAGTTCACATCTCAATTTGAAAGAACATTAGGGGCTCATAGAGCCCACTACCGATTCTGTTTCAATGATCTAAAACATTTATTTTGTAAGGCACTCAATATATATCATCCATGAAAAAAACTAATTCGATTCAATAATCAAAATCTTTTTATTTTATTACATTTATCTTTAAAAAATAGACCATCATTTTGTTTTGAGACAAACAAGATATTCTTTTTAGAAACCTCCTCACCATTATCAATTGGCTTTGGTTGAATGTTTCTAATACTTCAACATGGTATTAAAAGTAGCTCTCGGTCACCTTGCAAGTCAAGTCTCCATTCTTAGTGACAGAGTTAGAATTTTGATTCATGAGAGGCACTATTAAAATTGAATCCTTAGTGTTAAGAAAAATAGATGATTTTTCACAAGTAAATCAATCAATGAGAATAAAAATTAATGTAAAAAGGGCAAATTACACTAACAGTCCCTATAGTTTGAGACTTGTGTCACTTTGGTCTTTAACTTTTTAATTGTGACACATTTGACTCTGAATTTTGAATCTTGTTCCAAATAAGGACAGTTGAAGATATAATTACTCAATTTCAAGGGCAAAGTCGTCAATTTGATAAAACATGAACTAATTTGACAAAAATAAATGTCAAAAAAATATTTTTAGATTTTTAAAAATTATTTTTATCTATCAAAGGTAAAATTATGTGAAATTGATAAATCTTTTACACATTTATTTATTTTATTTCTTACCAAATTAACTTTTATTATATGTTTGGATTACGATAATGTAATGGGTGGTTGTTTTTATTTTTATTAAATTAGTTTTTATTTTTTTAAAAGTCAAATATAGCGACAACTTTGATATCATTATTAAACCAATCCATTAAATCAAAATATCCAAAACTAAAAACATTTCATATATTAAATATATCGATTACACATTAAAAGTCTCACAACCACTCATTACATGATTATCATCCAATCACAAAATAAAAATTAATTTGGTAAAATAAATAAATAAATAAATGCGTAAAAGATTTATTAATTTTACATAATTTTTATCTTTGCTAGGTAGAAATAAATTTTTTAAATTGAAAAATATTTTTTTGACATTTATTTTTGTCAAATTAGTTTATATTTTATCAAATTGACGACTTTGCCCTTGAAATTGAGTAATGATGTCTTCAACCATCCTTATTTGGAACAAGATTCAAAATTCAGGGTCAAATGTGTTACAATTGAAAAATTAGGGATCAAAATGACACGAGCCCCAAATTATAGGGACTGTTAGTGTAATTTGCCCATGTGAAAAAATTAAATTAATAATGACACAAGAATTTTTACGTGGTTTCCTCAATACGAGATACGTCAACGAGATCGAAATCCGATTCCACTATCAACCAAAAAGTTTCCAAACGATTACAAACGAGACACGAATGGTTTCATAAACCATCCTTAGGTGAATTTCAAATAATCACAAATACTTAAGAGGAAAGACCTTACTAAATAGACGAACAAAAGTCTTCGAAACAGAGTTGTAGTAGAAGACCCAAAAAATAACCCAAAATTAGCTCTGAACCAAAGATAATAGTAGCTCTAATAAGGAAAATAGATGATTTTTCACAAGTAAATCAATCAATGGGAATAAAAACTAATGTAGAAAAATTAAATCAATAATGTCACAAGAATTTTACGTGATTTCCTCAATGTGAGGTACATTTACGGAATCGAAATCCTATTCCATCATCAACCAAAAAGTTTTCAAACGATTACAAACAAGACATGAATGGTCTCACAAACCACCCTTAGATGAATTTCAAATAATCACAAATAATCAATAGCAAAAACATCACCAAATAGATGAACAAAAGTCTTCAAAACAGAGTTGTAGAAGACCTAAAATGAAAAACCTTATAGCCATCGTTGCACCTTCGAAAGAAATAATATATATATATAAATATATTATTGATTCTTGGGCTTTTTATATAACCCTAGCTGCTACCAAACTAAATATTAAATACCCATTGGACCTTCATAAGTTATGTATTGTAACACCCGCATCCTTTAATCCATTGGAGCGTGTATTTAGTTCCCTTATTTTCATTTTTGATAGTCCTTGGGGTTGTTGAATGTTGGTTTTGAAGGAGTATAATCCAATTTAAACTTGTTGGGTTTGTTTGTTCGCATTTGTTTTTATCAAAAAGTTTCTTGGAAACTTAGAAATTCTATTATGGGGTCAACACCAGCCTTCTTAAGGGTCAACCCTTACCTGTTAGTGAAGTTTCTAAAAGTGTTGTTGGAATTTAGGGTCGACACCAGCCTTGGTGGTGTCGACACTTGCCTCTTGTTGCTTTCCACAAGGGTCGACACCAATCTGGGAAGGGTTGACCCTTGTATATTGCTGAATCTGGGTATTAGTTGCTGGAATTTAGGGTCGACCCTTCCTGTCCAAGGGTCGACACCTTGCTTGTTGCCAGCATTGTCTTTTCTTGCTGAAGGGTCGACACCACCACACCAGGGGTTGACCCTTGCATGTTTATTTTCAGATTTGTGGGTCCGAATGGGCCCTACCTTTAGGAGGTTTTGGACTTATTATTTTATTGATCTTATTTTCTACTACTATAAATAGACCCTAACCACTTGTCTTTCATTATTTTTCCTCTCCTTTCTCCTTAAGGCTGTGAGTTCTCTTCTCTTTCTCTAAAACTCTAACTTTTTCACTTAGATCTTTAGATCTACTCACCTAGAGCGATCTTTTCACATTGGTCCTTTGAGAAAGATTGTAGATCTCGTCAAGGGCTACCTTTTGGTCCGATTAGTTCGTGGTTTCGTCGCCATTGATTTTTGGGTCGTCATCTCTTGGCTTCAAGAGGTAGGGGTTTCTAGTTCTCTTTCAATACCCTCATTTATAGATAGATTTGTGGTATTTTCTTTATATAAATACAAAAGTTTACATTTTTATGCATATTGTGATGAATCATGAGATTGGGGGTTAGAGTTTGAAGAGAGTTGGGTTTATTTGTTGGGTTATGATCTTGGGTCATGAGTTTGGGTGTAAAAGTAATAGAAGGGTTGGAATAAAATGTGTTTTTGTGAAAAGTTTTAATTTCTCTTAAAAACCTTAGTTTGGCTCATGAAGATGGTTAATGGTTTTGCTTCAATTGATAGTAGAATCATAAAATTGAGGTGTTAAATTACACATATACAAATTTAATTCAAATGTTAAATAGTTTGAAAATTTAGGTAAAAGTTGCGATTAAACTCTTAATGTTGATATTTTAAATTATATTTTAATATGAAATCAAACTTGGGGAAATAAATTACTAATGGTATGGATAATATGAGCTTTGTGTTGAAATGGTTGTGTTGAATCTTGTTGTGTGTTATGTGAATTGTATTGGGTTATGTTGTGTTGAGTTGAGTTAGGTTAGGTTATGTTGTGTTGAGTTGGTTGAGTTGTGTTGTGTGGAGTTGAGTTGTGTTGGGTTGTGTTGTGGTTGGCACCCGCGCTGGGAGTCAAAAAATGATTTTTCGGTGCCCGCGACCGTCCATATAATAGCTGGTAAATGTGACGGATGGTTTTAGAAATTGAAAAAACAAAAATGGTTTTTTGGTGCCCACGATCGTCCGTATAATAGTCGGTAAATGTAGGGGTGGTTTGAATTCAAGGTGCCCAATTGCCCTGTCTAGGCTTATCGCTGGACGAATGTAGGAAAAGTGTTTTTGGATGTCCACACAGTCCTGTCGTATTATAGCCAGCAAAAGTGAAAAAATGATTTTTGGGTGTCCACACAGTCCTGCTGTATTGTAGCTGGCAAAAGTGGAAAAACGGATGGTTTTCGAAAATGTTTTGGGTGGCCACGTCTTGCCGTATAATAGCTGGCAAATGTAAGGGACAGTTTTAAAAAAATTGAACAATGGTTTTTGGAAAAATGTGGTTTTTGGAAGAAGATGGCTTTTGAGAAAATGGTTTTGGGAGTTCACTTCCCGCCATATAATAGTCAGCAAAAGGTTGAAAGTGTTATGGATTGGGTGCCTGCTGTCCCGCCGTATCAAGTCAGCAAAAGGTGGAATGTGTTGAGAAATGGGTTGAGTTGATGATAATCTGTGTGAATTGAGATGAACTAGTGAAATTACAATTGATGTGTAATTTGGCTTAGGAATGGAATGCATATAGAAATTATCTGAAGAAATTGAATTAAAAGGGTTTATTATCCTTGTGATATGTTGAATTATGAGTGATAACACACATGTGAATATGCCGTAGTTGTGATATATTGAATTATAGTTGATAATGCAAGTGTGAATATGATGTAGTTGTGATATATTGAATTATAGTTGATAATGCAAGTGTGGATGTAATGTAGTTATTGGATAAGTAGGAGTTGAGTGTGAGATAACAATTATTGAATATAAAGGAGATTTGGATTTCTACACTGAGGAGTTACAACAAATATGAATAGATTGGTGGAAATAACATGTATGTGGGATGTTTTGGAGTGTTAAGGGAACTTGAACTTGAGGTTATGATGTTATAATAAATGTAACTAGTAAAAGGGGAGAATGGAAATAAAAAGAGAAATGTTAAGATGGAAATTAAATGAGGAATGTTTTGGAATGGGTTAATAAATTTAAAATGATGTTGTTCCTTAAACATATTTGTTTTCAAAAAGGATTTATGGCTTTCTAATAATAAGGGATAATTTTTATGGTGAAGGTTTTCCCTAAATGTTCAAATTACTTTTTTAAAAAAAAAAAAAATACTCTACGTATGATATTTTGAAAATTACAAAACATCACCTCACTATATGATATCACTCTGCGTGCATGATCATTTTTATATATGTGTTGGTTATTGTTTTAGAACTATGAGATTCCTACTGGGCAATTGTGCTCACCCCTTGTTGTCTCATTTTTTTTTTTTAGGAGGAGAATTCGAATTGATTGGTTGAAGGATTAGGAAGTTCATATATATGTTGTGTGTAATCTCATTGTACTTTGATGTTTGTAATTATTTATTTATAACTCCGTAACAGGAGCTTGGCATGTATTATTATTATTGTTGTATTCATCATGAGAGAGAACATGTATTATTATGTTTCTGTTACTCAAGGGTAATAGACATTTGTAAATAATTAAAAAAAAAATTGATCTAATTTACAAGCTTTTGGTAATATTTTCGAGTAATTAAAATTGGGGCGTGACAACTTGATATCAGAGCTAACCGGGTTTGAAAACCTAGAGCTCGTGAGAAGTAGTTTTTACCACAATGGGTTGGCTTCGCTTGGTGAGGACGTTTGCATATAGGAAATAGGAGGTGTAAGACATTATATGTTGCATTGTATGAGCATGGATTGAGCTTCCTGGATAGTGCTTGTAGCCGGCTAACTTGCTTTGAGATCTCATTGGAAATGCGTCTGATTAATGTAGTTTCCAGTGGGAGTTCCTTGGAAGTTCCGGGACTAGTGGTTATCCTTGTAGACTTGACTCTATTATATAGGGGTGAGCATGGTCCGGATTGGACCGAATTTGGGTAAAACCATGACCAATCCATTATCTATGGTTCCTAGAAAATTGGAACCAATCAAATCCATTTAAGTCATGGAACCAATCTGAACCAATCCATTTAAACACGGATTGGATCGGTTTATGATCACGGATTCACATAATTAAATAACAAAAAAAAAATATATATAACACTTTAATTTCATAAAAACATAAACATAACGCTATATTAGTTCCACAATAGTAACATGTCTTTCTATAATAGCGACATACTGTTCTAGAATTTAAACAGCCATAAGAAAACTGGTTTCACCATAAGTATTTAAACCATTACAAATTAAAACTAAAAACTAACAAATGAAAGCAATAAAAGAAGATATTATGCGGGTATAGGTTTGAGTTTAGGTTTTATATGGAATAAGAGAAAATACTGTGGGGGAGGATGTATAATAAAAATATAGATTATTTGTATACGGTCCGGATCGGTTCCAATTCAGAACCATGGGGTTCAATCCAGAACCAATCCGTGGATTATGGATTTTTAATTCTTCAATCCGAAACTGAACCACGGATTAAAAAAACCAATCCAAACCTATCGGATTGGACTGGACTGGACTGGATCGGATTACGGATTTCACAGATTCCTTGCTCAGCCCTACTATTATGTGGTTTGTTGCTTAAAAATTGTTTATGTGTTGTGTGATTATATGTTAGGTTGCTTTCTTGTTTTGGCAGGAAGAGTAAGTGTCCTAGAGAAGGGTTAGAATTTGGTCAATTGATGTTGGATGTTATTGAGATAATAAAAGATGTAAGGGAGTATAGTTGAGATGAGCTGAAATCTTAGGATGGTATGAGGTTAGTTTGAGTTATGTAGAATATTGTGAAAGGTTTGGAAAGGGAGTGTGAGAATTGGATTTCATGATGATGAGGGTGAGAAAAGGGGTTTGTGGTATTTAAGTATTGAGTGACATGATTAAGGCTTGTATAGAGTTCATGGGTATGAAGGAAACTTGATAGTTAAATGCTAGAAGTGGTTCTCGAGAAGGAATGTGGATTGTAATCTTTGTATTGGGTGTTGTACGGGTAATGATTGTTTAGTGTGATTTGGAATTGGTGTTGCCATATCGGCAAAAGAGTGATGGGATTGTAGGGAATAGTGCCAGTACAACGTGTATTTGAGAAGTATGGTGAAATTCTAGAAGTATGGGGAATGGTGTGGGGAGCTCCATCTCGGAGTAATTGATTTAGGACAGCCTGTGGATGTTTGAGTGTCAAAATTTAAGTTTTATTGAATGGTTAACTGAATTGGTTGATATGGGAGTTTGGGTGACAAATAGTCACTTTAGAATGCTTAGGTATGAGTAGAGTAACAAGTTTGAAAAGTGTCTTGAAAGGGTTTCGTGAGTGTGGAGTATCCCATATGTAATGGCAAGGCTTGGATGAGGCTTGTTTCAAGTGGATAGAAATTCCTCGGGTCGAGGGTAAAACATCGAAAATTTCTTGGTCTAGTCCGCATGTGAATGAAAAGTAGTAACGATGGGTATGAATTGTGAGATGTGAAAGGGTGCGTGCTGAATCCCAGATAGGGACAATTGGTATTTGTCACGACCCCAACCCGCCCCTAGAAGGTCGGCGCCGAGATGGCCAGTAATCCGAGATTACCAAAGGCCTCTTACAAGAAATCACACACAAACAGAGTATACGTATGGGGCTTACAAATGCGGAAGAAATAAATTAACATACAAGCAGTCCATAAGAGCAGTGCTTAAGTTGAATGAAATGACATACATCTATTAATAGCTTCAATAGATCAAAGTAGAGTACAAAAATTACATCTTGACAAAAAGGCTTCTCGGCCTTCAAATACAAAATACAATGAAAGGACTAAGAAGCATGATCTTCAAGATGTTCACAAAATGCGAATCAAAAACACGTCGGCAAAACACCTCGGCAAACATGTTAGGACCTTTTGTTGTCAAATTCCATGGATCAAAACCAAGGTTGTAACAAGAGTTCTTTAAGAAGTTGGTTTCCTTCAAAAACAGGTTACTTGGGAGTTCTGAAAGAAGTTGGTTTTCTACAAGAAGTTGATTACAAGAAGTTGGAACTCTGCAAGAAGTTGGTTTTCTGCAAGAAGTTGATTTTCTTTCCCAACTAGGATTGCTTTGATTTTCTATAAATAGTTGGGTTTCTCCCAAATCTAGGCTATTCATTGATTCATTCATTGAATCCTCCAGATCTTTCTTTTTGGTTCTTAAAGGTTTATATCTGGGGATGTTTTATTTTTTTCTTTGATGTCTTATTGAGTATTCAACTCATGATCTAAAAAGACTACATCAAAGGTTTGTGTTTGTTTCACAAAAGAGAGAGGAAGTTCTTCAGTTGTGGATTCTGAAGAATTCGGTCTGAAGCTTCGGTGGTGGAATCCGGAGTGGCTCATCAGAAAGACAATTCCGTGGTGAAGATGGGGTTGGAAGAGGCACATAGAGGTTGGTTCAATTAGGCGTTGTGGATTCGCTAGATAATTGAGAGTGATACCTGTGTAATTCATTTATATCTTCTTAGTGGATTGTTCTGGTGGCTGTGGCCCGTGGTTTTTTGATCACAATTGGAAGGTGTCCAATTGTGATTTTTCCACGTAAAATCTTTGTGTCTCTTTCTCTTGATTGTTTGATTGGGATTGTTATATTTTGCTTAAAATTGGTACATAATCACAAATCAATATCTAGGAGGTTTCTAGATTTTTCAATTGGTATCAGAGCGGGTCGTTCTATTTTTTTTATAAAAAAAAAAATTTTCTTTTAGAAAGCTCTATTTTTTTAAAAAAAAATATTTTAGAACGAGATCTTATTTGATTTGTGTGCATATTTTTTTCTTACTTTATTGTTGAAAAAAAAAAATCAAAAAGATTTTCTTAGTATGGTTTTGCAAGTTTGAATTTTTTTTGAGATGTCCTTGGTGCATATCGGAATTGATAAGAATAACTATTACATGTTAATATGTGTGTGCTTTCTATGGTCATTACTCATTTTAGAGTGTGTGTTCTTTGATTAGTATGTCTCATTCTGTACACACTCTTGGATTAGCAAATATCAGAGTCTTCCGACTTAGTGATTATTTTTTCTCTATGGACTACTGGCATTGTATCTTTTGCTTTTCTAGAGGAATTGACCTATACTAGCATATCATGGGTGATGTTGAGTCTCTTAACCACCTTCCATCTTTTTGCATCTCCATGGCTTTCCCCTCTATTCTTTGTAGTCCAGCCATGAGGAAAAGGCTACCTCAGAGTCACCAACCAGGCCATCCTTAATATATCCATGCTTCTCTGGTTCGGTTTCCATACTCTTGAGCGTGTCAGCCGCCGATGAGTGTGCAAAAGAAAAGAAAAGAAAAAAAAAAATGTGCACAAGTAAGAAAAGAAAGGAAAAAAAATATGTGCAAAAGAAAGAAAAAAAAAATGTGAAAAAAAAGGATTCATTGATTGAGGGGGAGCCTCCGCCTTTACTCACCAAATACCCCTTGATTCCTAGTGGTTTGACTTTCCTTAGTTATGCTTAGATTCTCGTTGGAGGTCCAGCTTTCATATCACTACTAGGATTTGAATCTTGTGTTTGTCGAACTCCAAGAGTCACACACACACTTTTATCATGAGATCTATGCTTTTCACATAACGCATCGCTTTTTTTCATGAGGAATCTTCTATAAACTGTGCACATTGTATTTTCAAGTAATTGTGCTTCTGGGATAATCTTGTGTGTTTTAAGGTACAAATCTGAAATTCCTTACTTGCTCAACCATATTATATTTTGTTTTACTTGTTTAGTGAGGGGGAGTGTGGTTTATCATTCAAGAGTTTGTTAACATGAACACTTTGTTTTGTTTGGTAAGGGAGATTGGCTTTAGTTGGTTTGCTTGATGCCTTGTATTGCTTATTTATTATTTTGTGTCAGGTGCATGTGTCTTAGTTTTCATCTATTCATACTACATGTTCTTAAAATCTCCAAGTTGCATCTATTTATGTTTTCCATCTCATACTTCAAGATAATCGTGTCATATGTTTATTGCTTTTTCATATATTCTTGTGGGACTAATAGTTGTTTTGGAGATGGTGGCACTAATAGTTGTTTTGCAGATCATGACCTTGAAAAATAAGTTTGGAAAGAGATTTGGTTATAAGTGCTGGTTCCTAGTTGGTGATGTTGTTCTTGTTTTGATTGGAAATTTGTTTTAGTGTTTTTGTTAGGAAATTTGTTTTAGATTAGTTTTATCCAGGATTTGACAAAGGGGGAGATTGTTAGGACCTTTTGTTGTCAAATTCCATGGATCAAAACCAAGGTTGTAACAAGAGTTCTTTAAGAAGTTGGTTTCCTTCAAAAACAGGTTACTTGGGAGTTCTGAAAGAAGTTGGTTTTCTACAAGAAGTTGATTACAAGAAGTTGGAACTCTGAAGAAGTTGGAACTCTGCAAGAAGTTGGTTTTCTGCAAGAAGTTGATTTTCTTTCCCAACTAGGATTGCTTTGATTTTCTATAAATAGTTGGGTTTCTCCCAAATCTAGGCTATTCATTGATTCATTCATTGAATCCTCCAGATCTTTCTTTTTGGTTCTTAAAGGTTTATATCTGGGGATGTTTTATTTTTTTCTTTGATGTCTTATTGAGTATTCAACTCATGATCTAAAAAGACTACATCAAAGGTTTGTGTTTGTTTCACAAAAGAGAGAGGAAGTTCTTCAGTTGTGGATTCTGAAGAATTCGGTCTGAAGCTTCGGTGGTGGAATCCGGAGTGGCTCATCAGAAAGACAATTCCGTGGTGAAGATGGGGTTGGAAGAGGCACATAGAGGTTGGTTCAATTAGGCGTTGTGGATTCGCTAGATAATTGAGAGTGATACCTGTGTAATTCATTTATATCTTCTTAGTGGATTGTTCTGGTGGCTGTGGCCCGTGGTTTTTTGATCACAATTGGAAGGTGTCCAATTGTGATTTTTCCACGTAAAATCTTTGTGTCTCTTTCTCTTGATTGTTTGATTGGGATTGTTATATTTTGCTTAAAATTGGTACATAATCACAAATCAATATCTAGGAGGTTTCTAGATTTTTCAAAACACATCTAGGCGTCGCCGCCCTGCTCATCACCTACATATATATATAGAGAGGGTGAGCTTGGATACTCAGTGAATGGCATAAACAATAAAGGGTTTACATGAATGACATCCGAGGTCTTTTAACAAATCAATACAAGGAGTACAACGAGTCCATTTATCAAATCTTTCAAGTTTCAAGGGATGCTTACTAGCACCAATATAATACAAGAGATAACAATTCGGACGAACAAACCCACGCGGTAAAACCGTCAGTGGCAAGACAAGAGATCTGTAAACAAGAGTGTCGTTGCATTATAGTCCTCGACACTAAGGACTTGTGCTACAAATGCTTATAGTCCCCTAGCACGTACGGACTTCCAAACTTGTGCTACAAATGCTTATAGTCCCCTAGCACGTACGGACTGGTGCCACAAATGCTTAAAGTCCCCTGGCACATACGGACTATCAAGAGTGTGCTGCAAATGCTTAGAGTCCCCCAGCACGCAAGGACTTTCCAAGATTTGTCATCGAACAAACATAATACTTAGCATACAAAATAGGGTTAATCATTCATGCTTACAAATACTTTTCAAACAAGGCAAAACAGGACTTTTATCAAGACATTGCAACATAGCTTTATTAAGAATGCCACTCACATAGTTCTTCGGACGTCGGGGTCAAGGCAAGTCCAAGTCCTACAATCACATGGCAAGTCTATTGAATACACTTTTAAACAAGGTTCTTATGCATGCAAATGATCTCGGCTAACGCCCAAAACTTAGTCAAGTCATATCAAACACTGTTTCTTACTTTGGAAATCATGCTGGGCACCTGACCAGGTCTGGCCGAGGTCCCACACTCTCTCGCCGAGGTGTGGTCCCGAGGGCCACATTCAAGAACAAATGAGGTCGGGGAAAATCTGGGTTTCCCTCTGCTCAAGAACATCAAGAACATAAACATGAAGATTATGAAGGAATGAATGCAAGGATCATAACTTACGTTTATAAAATCTGAGATTTCATGCCATGAGTTTAAAAACATGGACCTGGGTACCCATACAAGAAGATCTTGATGAAACAAACACAAAACATAGATTTCAATGCAAGCTTCCGGATCAAATCAAGGCTTTTCCTCAAGTACACATGAATATCTTATTTTCTTTCTAAAACCAACTTTAAACCCATGCATGGCATACAAACCAAACTCAATCATGCAATGTAACCAGATGATCAATGAGAATAACAAGAGCAAATCAAGATTCTAACCTCAAATCAAGAATCTAACGGTTGGAACTCTAAGAATCAAGCTTGCTAATCCACTTCTCACTCTAGAACTCCTCCTTCTTCTCCTAGAGCTTCTCTCTCTAAAACAAGGGCTTTGAGACAAAATGATTTGGTTCTAAGTCTGTCGGCTGACTTAACCTTCAGCTCGGACACGTGGCAATGGTTGGTTGGCTCTGCTCAAAAAGGTGACTGACTGACAAGACAAGTCTATGACAAAGTGTATCTAACAAGCTACCCAGTGAAACACTCCGGCGAGTAATGACATCGGCTAACAACAAAACCTCGGCAAGGGGTAACATCGGCCAAAGACAGGACTTCGGCACACAGGATAACAAGGACATCGGCTAGGGAGGACGACAATTGACTAAGCTGTGCCACACCTTGGCCAGGGTGTGCCACATCTCGGCCTATGTCATACCATCCCGGAAACAAAGGTCACTAGTATAAAATACCTCGGCTAGGTGGTGACATCTCGGCTAAACACACACACCAAGAAATACAGTATCAATCAACACCTATGCCAGACAAGTCAAGAATGCAAGGCAAGTCAAGATTGAACACGCAAGTTTAACAAAGCAAAATCATATAAATGCATGAGTATGGCTAAGACAGTGTGAGGGTTATTACAGTATTGGTTAGTCTGTTAATGTTTGAATGGTGAGACTAGAAAATTGGTGAATTGGATTAAGTTGCGTAGAGAAGATGAACCCTTGTAGTTGCTTCCTTTGATGGGACATAAGGATTGATTTGGGTTAGTTTGGTCTATTTTGGTTCGATTTGCAACCAGTTTTAAATGAATGCTATTTGAAGTGAATTGGTATTTAGTCAATTTGGGAATTGTTATGGCTCGAATAAATAGTGGTACGGTTGAATAGTACTTTAAATGGTATTAGCAAACATGGAGTTTGTTTGTGCATGTATGTTGTTGATGTGAATTTGTGAAATTACCTTAATGGAATTAAAGTGTTTGAATGTAGAACATTGTGAGCGTACTTGTGTTAAGGTGCTGGAGTCTTAGAATGGGAGAGGACTTCAGTTTGGATAAAAATAAGACTCTTAGAGAGTTTATCCCAGTCCTACTGGGAGTCCAAGATTAGCAGTAATCCTACGTCCATTGAAGCTAGGCTTCTATTCGGGTTAGGTAAGTGTTGGCTATAAAAGAGAGGCACCCCCATGGGTTTAAGGTATGCTTTTTGTATTCTGAATAGTGAGTTAAGCACTTTTGCTATCTTTAAGAGATAACTGACTTGATCGTCGGAGTGCTCCCGAGTGGACGAGTCATCACTAGAATCTCTTCTTTCTGTGACAGGTTGTTCGGGCTTAATCTATTCTGCCAGTGTTCTCCAGCTGAGTGCTTGATTGGTAGTGTGGTCGGAAATTGACACACACAATTTGGCGCTGTCTGTGGGAAAGAAAGGAGAATAGATGGCCAACGACTGACAGAAAGAGAAGGTTGGGGATGACACCCCTACTGAGAGTGGGAAACATATTGACCTTGACGTTGAAGAAGACAACTGCAACGAAGAGACTCGTGATAAGAATCACGAAAGGAAAGAACGTCGGCCAAGAGGGCGGCATACCGAAGAAATCGGACCGGAGTGGGTATTATAACGAGGATGACCTCCAGGTATGGAAAGATAGATGTTTACGGAGGGACGACGAGATGAAGGGAATGGCGAACGAATTGGCGGACCTGCAAACGGCCTTCGCGAGATGTCGGGCATGGAGAATCCCAGAAGACACGATCTCGGCCTAGATGATTAGGTCTGAGAAGAGAAGAGAAGAGCATAGCCTAAAGTGAGCAGATCCCAGATTCCAGAAGACAAGATCTCGGCCTAGATGATTAAGTCCGAGAAGAGAAAAGCTCAGCCTAAGTTAAAGACTTTTTATATAAGGTCCACAAAGGAATAGATGGAAGCCATGCAGAGGGCTAAAGAATGATGCTTGGGAGTTGGAATTTTCAAGCCAAGATCGGTTTAACACTTGTTGAAATTTTTAAGAAAAATTTATAAGTTGAAGTTAAACTGAGGTCATGTTTAACACTTGTTGAAATTTAAGAAAAATTTACAAGTTAAAGTTAAACTAAGGTCATGTTTAACACTTGTTGAAATTTTAAGAAAAATTTACAAACTGAAGTTAAACTGGGGTCGTGATTAAGGAAGGAATGATATAGGTTCCATCACCTCAGGATGTCGAGGTAATAGAACCTAGGGGGCAGTTGTGGGGACATAATTTTTGAATGACAACACGTGGCTGAGGTGTCACCGAAGTGCCAGCCGAGGGGCAGTTGTGGGGACATAATTTTTGAATGACAACACGTGGCTGATCTGTCACCGAAGTGCCAGCCGAGGTGTCGCGTGTCCTGGTCATGACGCCGAAATGATCTCGGCTAGGCTGAGGTTATCTGCGAAGAAACTGGAATCCGGGATAAGCGGATAAGGGACAAAAATCCTAGAATGGGAAAGGACTTCAGTTTGGGTAAAGATAAGACTCTTACAGAGTTTATTCCAATCCTACTAGGAATCCAAGATTAGCAGTAATCCTAAATCCATTGAAGCTAGGCTTCTATTGGGATTAGGTAAGTGTTGGCTATAAAAGAGAGGCACCCTCATGAGTCTAAGGTATGTTTTTTATGCTCTGAATAGTGAGTTAAACACTTTTTCTATCTTTAAGAGATAACTGGCTTGATCGTCGGAGTGCCTCTGGGTGGATGAACCACCGCCGGAATCTCTTCTTTCTGTTGCAGGTTGTTCGGGCTTAATCTATTCTGTCAGTGTTCTCCAACTGAGTGCTTTGTTGGCAGTGTGGTCAGAAATTGACACACACAATGTGTATTAATGATTATTTGTGTTGATGTTTGTAATGGGTGAGAACTCCCAAATTTTGGGGAGTCGTATATGTTTTATTACTCCTCGGATGTACCGGATTGTTTTTTGCTTGTTGTTATTACAAATGTGTATGGTAAAGGTGCTGTGATGTCACCGGATGGGTGACGGAAATAATTGGGTGACGGTTGAAATTCACTGGGCAAATGTTGAGAATAATTTGAGAAATGAATTTTTTGTTTCTTTGTGTTGTGACCTGGGATGGCACGGTCAAGCTAATGCTAAGAATTTAATCAAAGTTGTGTTAATGAATAGCTTGTTGATTGAATGGAAACTAAATGTTGATTGAGGGTAAATGTAATTGTTATGAAAATTTTAGATTTGCAAATGTACTTTGATGGTAAATGATGTAAGATGGGACACTGTTTGAGAAAGAAAATTATATATGTACATATAAATGTGAACGATTTTTATTGTCTTACCTTTGAATGACGGGTTGTATAAATAATTGGAAATGTTGCTAAGCTTGGTGCGAATTAGGATTGTTGTGATGGACCATACATTGTAGTGTGCCATTGGCTTCTGTTAGTGTCGGCCGAGTTTTTGGTTTAATGGGGGGTTTTCCTTTTCTTCCAAGTTGGGTATTGGTTGTCCGGTGGTAGTGGTGCGTGTTGTTGCTGGTTGAGGAGTTGTTGATTTTCCTTGGACATACTAGTAATTGACGTTGTTCATTGTCTCTTGGACTCCGATGAGTATGTTGGTCGAAAGAGTGATCATGATCTCTTCCTTATAATTCTTCTTGTTTGGGTGTCCTCAGGGTGTTGCGATATTGAATCCAAATCTGGGAATCTATCCCGAGTGTAGAACTAGTTGTAGGTTAGAGGTTGCATTTCCTATTGGGTTTATACTACATTTTGTTTGGCCTTCTTCTATTTCGGGGACGAAATTTCCTAAGGTGGAGAGTTTGTAACACCCACATCCTTTAATCCATTGGAGCGTGTATTTAGTTCCCTTATTTTCATTTTTGGGAGTCTTTGGGGTTATTGAATCTTGGTTTTGGAGGAGTATAATCCGATTTAAACTTGTTGGATTTGTTTGTTCGCATTTGTTCTTGTCAAAAAGTTCCTTGGAAACTTAGAAATTCTATTATGGAGTCGACACTAGCCTTCCTAAGGGTCGACCCTTACCTATTGGTAAAGTTTCTGAAAGTGTTGCTGGAATTTAGGGTCGACACCAGCCTTGGTGGTGTCAACACCTGCCTCTTGTTGCTTTCCACAAGGGTCGACACCAGTCTGGGAAGGGTCGACCCTTGTATATTGCTGAATCTGGGTATTAGTTGCTGGAATTTAGGGTCGACCTTTCCTGTCCAAGGGTTGACACCTTGCTTGTTACCAGCATTGTCTTTTCTTGCTGAAGGGTCAACACCACCACACCAGGGGTTGTCCCTTGCATGTTTATTTTCAGATTTGTGGATCCGAATGGGCCCTACCTTTGGGGGGTTTTTGGACTTATTATTTTATTGATCTTAGGGCTACTTTTCTACTACTATAAATAGACCATAACCACTTCTCTCTCATTATTTTTCCTCTCCTTTCTCCTCAAGGTCGTGAGTTCTCTTCTCTCTTTCTAAAACTCAAACTTTTTTACTTAGATCTTTAGATCTACTCACCTAGAGTGATATTTTCATCTTGATCCTTTGAGAAAGATTGTAGATCTCGTCAAGGGCTGCCTTTTGGTCCGATTAGTTCGTGGTTTTGTCGCCATTGATTTTTGGGTCGTCATCTCTTGGCTTCAAGAGGTAGGGGTTTCTAATTCTCTTTCAATACCCTCTTTTATTGATAGATTTATGGTATTTTCTTTATATAAATACAAAACTTACATTTTTATGCATATTGTGATGAATCATGAGATTAGGGGTTAGGGTTTGAAGAGAGTTGGGTTTATTTGTTGGGTTATGATCATGGGTCATGAGTTTGGGTGTAAAAGTAATAGAAGGGTTGGAATAAAATGTGTTTTTGTGAAAAGCTTTAATTTCTCTTAAAAACCTTAGTTTGGCTCATGAAGATGGTTAATGGTTTTGCTTCAATTGATAGTAGAATCATAAAATTGAGGTTTTAAATTACACATGTAAAAATTTAATTGAAATGTTAAGTAGTTTAAAAATTTTAGATAAAAGTTGCGATTAAACTCTTGATGTTCATTTTTTAAATTATGTTATAATATGAAATCAAACTTGGGGAAAGAAATTACTAATGGTATGGATAATATGAGCTTTGTGTTGAAATGGTTGTGTTGAATCTTGTTATGTGTTATGTAAATTGTATTAGGTTATGTTGTGTTGAGTTGGTTAAGTTGTGTTGTGTGGAGTTGGGTTGTGTTGTGGTTGGTACTCGTGCGGGGTGTCGAAAAATAGTTTTTCAGTGCCCACGATTGTCCGTATAATAGCCGGTAAATGTAGGGGTGGTTTGAATTCAAGGTGTCTAATTGCCCTGCCTAGGCTTATCGCTAGACAAATATGGGAAAAGTATTTTTGGATGTCCACACAGTCCTGCCGTATTGTAGCTGGCAAAAGTGAAAAAATGATTTTTGGGTGTCCACATAGTCCTGCCGTATTGTAGTCCGCAAAAGTGGAAAAACAGATGGTTTTCGAAAATGTTTTGGGTGCCCACGTCCTGCCGTATAATAGCCGGCAAATGTGGGGGATGATTTTAAAAAAATTGAACAATGGTTTTTGGAAAAATGTGGTTTTTGGAAGAAGATGGCTTTTGAGAAAATGGTTTTAGGAGTTCACTTCCCGCCGTATAATAGCCAGCAAAAGGTGAAAAGTGTTATGGATTGGGTGCCCGCTGTTCCGCCGTATCAAGTCGGCAAAAGATGGAATATGTTGAGAAATGGGTTAAGTTGATGATAATATGTATGAATTGAGATGAACTTATGAAATTACAATTGGTGTGTAATTTGGCTTGGAAATGGAATGCATATAGAAATTATCTGAAGAAATTGAATTAAAAGGATTTATTATCCTTGTAATATGTTGAATTATGATTGATATCACACATGTGGATATGATGTAGTTGTGATATATTGAATTATAGTTGATAATGCAAGTGTGAATATGATGTAGTTGTGATATATTGAATTATAGTTGATAATGCAAGTGTGGATGTGATGTAGTTGTCAGATAAGTAGGAGTTGAGTGTAGGATAACAATTATTAAATATAAAGGAGATTTAGATTTCTACACTGAGGAGTTACAGCAAATATGAATAGATTGGTGGGAATAGCATGTATGTGGGATGTTTTGGAGTGTTAAGAGAACTTGAACTTGAGGTTATGATGTTATAATAATGTAACTAGTAAAAAGGGAGAACGAAAATAAAAAGAGAAATGTTAAGATGGAAATTAAATGAGGAATATTTTGGAATGGGTTAATAAATTTAAAATGATGTTGTTTCGTAAACATATTTGTTTTCAAAAAAGATTTATGGCTTTCTGATAATAAGGGATAATTTTTATGGCTGAAGGTTTTTCCTAAATGTTCAAATAACATTTGGAAAAAAAAAAAAAATACTCTACGTATAATATTTTGAAAATTACAAAACATCACCTTACTATGTGGTATCACCCTGCATGCATGATCATTTTTACTTATGTGTTGGTTATTGTTTTAGAACTATGAGATTCCTACTGGGCAATTGTGCTCACCCCTTGTTATCTCATCTTTTTTGTTTTTTTTTTCATGGTGAGAATTCAGATTGATTGATTGAAATATTAAGAAATTCATGTATATCTTGTGTGTAATCTTATTGTACTTTGATGTTTGTAATTATTTATTTGTAACTCCGTAGCGGGAGTGTGGCATGTATTATTATTATTGTTGTATTCATCATAAGAGAGAACATGTACTATTATGTTACTATTACTCAAGGGTAATAGATATTTGTAAGTAATAAAAAATTAAAAAAAAAAAATTGACCTAATTTATAGGCTTTTGGTAATGTTTCCAAGTAATTAAAATTGGGGCGTGATAGGTATAATTTATTAAAAATATATTATAACCAATACCAAAACCAAGTTAAATATTTTAATAAACTAATTGGGTCTCATACTCTAATAAGAAAGTATATCCAACAATTCTCCCCCTACCAACTTAGGTGGAGACATCAACCATACCCATTAAGCTTCGACACTTCAAATGTTTGTCCCTTGACAAAGTCTTAGTCAACATATCCGAAATATTATCATCCTTGTGAACCTTTTCGAGTTGCAACAATTTCGAATCTAACGCATCACGAATCCAATGGTATCTCACATCAATGTGTTTCGATCTCGAATGAAAAGTAAAATTTTTACTCAACTAAATAGCACTTTGACTATCACAATAAAGCATATACCTTTCTTACTTCAAACCCAATTCTTGTAAAAATTTCTTCAACCATAACTCTTCTTTGCAAGCTTCCGTAATTACAATAAATTCAGCTTCGGTCATTGAGAGAGCAACACATTTTTGTAATTTGGATTGTTATGCCACAGCTCCCCCTGCAAATGTCATCACATACCCCGACGTAGATTTTTTAGAGTCAACATCACCGGCTATGTCAGAATCCGTGAACCCATCAAGCATCGGCTTACCAGCCCCAAAACACAAACACACCTTCAAAGTCCCTTGAAGATATCTTAGAATCCACTTCACCGCTGCCCAATGTTATTTACCCCAGATTAGAGAGAAACCGACTTACCACAACAACGGCATGAGCAATATTCGGCCTTGTACAAACCATGGCGTACATTAAAGAACCAACTCCTAAAGCATAAGAATTTTCAGCATCTCTTCTTTGTCTTTCTCACTTGTAGGACATTGATTCGAACTAAGCTTGAAAAGACCCGCAAGTGGACGACCAACCGACTTTACTTTATCCATGTTGAATCTCTCAAGAACCTTCTCAATGTAGCTTTCTTGAGACAATCAAATTAGTCACTTTTTGCGATCACGAACAATTTTCATACCAAGTATTTGCTTTGCCGACCCCAAATCTTTCATAGCAAAAGACTTGCTCAACTCCAATTTCAACCTATTAATCATAGTATAATCTTGACCCATAATTAACATGTCATCAACATAAAGCAAAAGAATAATAAATTTGTCATCCGATTTTTTTTTCACAAACACACAATGATCCGAAGTGGTTTTGGAAAAACCATTATTCATCTTGAAAGAGTCAAATTTTTTGTACCATTGCCGCATGGCTTGCTTGAGACCATACAAACTTTTTTTTAATTTACAAACAAATTCCTTTTTCCCTTTTCTCAACAAAATATTCTGGTTGCTCGATATAAATTTCTTCTTTAAGGTCACCATGAAGAAATGCAGTCTTCATATCAAGTTGCTCAATTTTAAGGTTCATACTTGCGACTATGCCAAATACAACCCGAATAGAAGACGTTTTTACAACTGGCAAAAAAATCTTATCAAAGTCAATACCTTTCTTTTGCCCAAAGCCTTTCACAACAACACGTATTTTGTACCTCAGATTCTTGCCATCGTTCTTTAATTTGAAAACCCACTTACTTTTTAAAATTTTCCCTCCCTTAGGCAACTTCACTAAATCATAAGTGTGATTTTCAAGCAAGAAATTCATTTCCACTTTTATGGCCTTTTTCCAATCACCTTTCTTTGCATGCTCAATTGCTTTTTGGTAGCTCTCGGGCTCCCTTTGATCGGATATCAACACGAATTCATTAGAAGGATATTTTTTTCGGAGGTTACTGGTCCCTTGTAAATTTCCTCAACTCAATTTGTGGTGGCGGTTCTTGAATTGGATGCTCTTCCTCAATTTAAGGCTCAACTTCATAGGATTAGAATCATCCCCCACATTTTCAATAGGTGGCTGCACATCTCCCCCATTTTCATCATCCACCGAAGATGAAGGAGGTCCATGTTAATGAGATCGCTAGTTTTTGGCTCCGGTTGATCACCTTTGCCAAAGTCTTCAATTGTTTGGTCTTCAAGAAACACAACATCACAGTTTCAACTAACTTTTTTGTCGACCGGATCCCACAATCTATAACCAAATTCATTACATATTAAGATTAGACCTCTCATCCTTTAGAATGTGAAGAAAAGCTTGGCAACCAAACACTCTCAAGTGCTCATAAGACACATCTTTGCCGATCCAAACTCTTTCAGGAACATTACCGTTCAAAGGATAGGAATGGGACAAATTGATCACGTCAACTGCTATCATTATTGCCTCACCCTAAAAAGATCTTGGCAATTTAGCATGTGAAAGTAGACACCTTGTTCTTTCCACAATGGTGTGATTCATCCTCTCGACAACGCCATTTTGTTGAGGAGTCTTCTTAACTGTCTTTTGGTGTCGAATACCTTGGCTGTGACAATACTCATCAAATGGCCCAATGTATTCACCACCATTTTATAATCTGATGCACTTCAATTTTTGCCCTGTTTCTCTTTCAACCATGGCTTGAATATGCTTAAACACATCTACAACTTGATATTGAGTTTTTAGTGCAAAAGCCCAAACTTTTTTTGAATAATCATTAATGAAAGTAACAAAATAAAATGCACCACTATATGTTCTAACTTTTAAAGGACCACAAACATCTGAATGAATCAACTTTAAAACATTTTCTTTTCTAGAAGCAACATTTTTATGAAAAGAAACTCTATGTTGTTTACCCGCCAAGCAATGAATACAAGTTTTAAGACGTGTACCTTTTAAACCGGGTAGAAGCTCTTTCTTGAACAAAACTTGTAGTCCTTTTTCACTCATGTGCCTAAGTCGCTTATGCCACAATTCGGTAGAAGCATCATCCTCAAGTGCATTAACAACACCTTTACAAATTTTTCCTTGCGTCGAATAAAGTGTATGAGTCATTTAGCCACCACCAAAGAACCCTTTGTGAGCTTTAATATTCCATCACCAAATTTGTTATTGTAGCCTTCATCATCTAGCTTCTCGGTAGAGATCAAATTGAGGTGAATGTCGGGAACATGCCTTACATCTTTAAGCAGCACCTTGCAGCCCAAATTTTTTTCCAAGCAAATATCATCCATGCCAACAATCTTGGACAAACTTTCATTACCCATTCGAACACACCTATAATCTCCTTTGGTGTAGGTAGTGAATAAATCAACTCGAGAAGTCACATGAAAAGAAGCACCGGAATCAATCATCCAATTGCTCTCTTGGCCCACAAAATTGATACAATCATCTTCACAAATAACCATGATATCACCATCGGTAGTAACTGCCGTTGTGTCTTCTTACTTCTTATCCACACTTTTGTCACGCATTTTCTCCTTATTCTTGAGCTTTCGGCATTCCCGCCTCATGTGCACTTTCTTATGGTAATAATAGCACTCAATGTCTTTCTTTGAATAAGAATCATCTCTTGATTTGTTACGGCTTTGATCATGACCATGAGGAGTCTTACTCTTCCCCCTTGTTTAGCTTCGGCCTCTCATAACAAATGCCTCTAAATGAGAAGAACCCGCTGATTTTCTTCTAGTTTCTTCATTCAACAAACTAATAGTGACTTAGCTTATTGTAACAACTCCATCAGGAGTCGAATTATTAACTATCATAACCAAAGTCTCCTAACTTTTAGGCAAAGAACTAAGTAGCATCAAAGTCTGCAACTCATCATTAAAAATAATTTTCATAGAAGTAAGTTGGTTAACAATACTCTTTATTTCATTCAAATATCCTGGAATACGGCTGCCATATTTATATTTTAAATTAACCAACTTTTGAAACATAAAGGTTTTATTTGTGGCTGATTTTCTGTCATAAAGGCCTTCTAATTTTTTCCATAAATCATGTACTGAAGTTTCAATAGCAACATGATGAAACACACTGTCATCAATCCATTAACGGATAACACCAACAGCTTTTCAATTAAGCCTCTTCCATTCGTTATCTTGCATACCCTCAGGTTTGCCACTATCACCCTTTATGGGTCCATACACATCTTTACAAAATAATAGGTCATCCATTTTAGTTTTCCAAGTTACTCAATTGCTTCCATTGAAGCTAGACATATGACCCACATTCCCCTCCATTGATTTACACAAATAAATAAATGAAAATAAACCGTAAATTCTGATACCAGTTGTTAGGGAAAATAGATGATTTCCCACAAGTAAATCAATCAATGGAAATAAAAACTAATGCGAAAAAATTAAATCAATAATGACACAAGAATTTTTATGTGGTTCCCTCAATATGAGGTATGTCCATGAGGTCAAAATCCGATTTTACTATTAACCAAAAATTTTCTAAACGATTACAAACGAGACACGAATGGTCTCACAAACCACCCTTGGGTGAATTTCAAATAATAAAAAATAATCAAGAGGAAATATATCACTAAATAGATGAACAAAAGTTTTCGAAACAGAATTATAGAAGACCTAAAATAATAACTCAAAATTAACTTCGAATAAAAAAATAGTAGCAGCATCAACAAATCAAGCCAGCATTGACCAAACACTAAATTGCAAAACACACTGCATCGTCACTGAGGATGAATGAAAAACCTTATAGCCACCGTTGCACCTTCGGAATATTATTGATTCTTAGGCTTTTTATATAACCCAAAAGTCTTCAAAATAAAGTTATAAAAGACTGAAAATAATAACCCAAATCAATCTCCACAGCAAAACTTTTTTCGGATGAAAATAACAAAGTGAAGCTCCAATAAAAATACACACAGCCACCTAACAACCAAGATTGAACCCACCAATTGACCTTACACCAGGGCACTCATACAGCACGCTTATGTATCACAAGCACACCCACCGAATTGCTTTATGACGGCTGCTGACTGCTCAATCCTTTGAATCTTGAGTTTTTTTTATCAAAGCCTGAACTACAATCAAACTGAATATTAAGGGTGTGTTTGGTAACGTTTACGTTTTCAGTTTATATTTACAAAAATTTTATAAACTGGTTTTTGTTTATTTTTTATTTATTTTTAGAAAAACATAAACTACAAACGCGTTTGGTAATTGACAAAATGTTTAAAAAATTTTAAAAATATAAAAAAGAGTGAGAAATGGCAAGTGGTGGCAAGTGGCGGCGGAAGACAGTGGTGGAAAGTGGTGACGGTAGGTGGTGGGTGGTGGCGGATGGGTGGTGGTGGTAGGTGGGTGGGTGACGGTGGCGGGTGGTGGGTGGTAGCGAGTGGGTGGTGGTGGCGGGTGGTGGTGGGTGGTGGATGGCGGGTGGTGGCGGGTAGGTGGTGGTGGGTGGTAGCGGGTAGGTGGGTAACGGTGGCGGGTGGTGGGTAGTAGCGAGTTGGTGGTGGTGGTGGTGGCAGGTGGGTGGTGGATGGCGGGTAGTAGTGGGTGGTGGCGGGTAGGTAGCGGGTGGTGGTGGTGGTGGTGGTGGGTGGGTGGGTGACGGTGGTGGGTGATAGCGAGTGGGTGGTGGTGGTAGAGGTGGCGGGTGGTGGGTGGTGGTGGCAGGTGGGTGGCGGATGGCGGGTGGTGATGGGTGGTGGCGGGTGGGTGGTGGTGGCGGGTAGGTAGCGGGTAGGTAGCGGGTGGTGGTGGTGGTGGTGGGTGAGTGGGTGACGGTGGCGGGTGGTGGGTGGTAGCGAGTGGGTGGTGGTGGTGGTGGTGGTGGTGGCGGGTGATGGATGATGGTGGCAGGTGGGTGGCGGATGGCAAGTGGTGGTGGTGGGTGGTGGCGGGTGGGTGGTGGCGGGTGGGTGATGGTGGGTGGGTGGGTGACGGTGGCGGGTGGTGGGTGGTAGCGAGTAGGTGGTGGTGGTGGTGGTGGTGGTGGCGGGTGGTGGATGGTGGTGGCAGGTGGGTGGCGAATGGCAGGTGGTGGCGGGTGATGGTAGTGGTGGTGGTGGTGACGGTGGTGGGCGGTAAGTGGTAGGTGGTAGCGAGTGGGTGGTGGTGGTGGTGGGTGGTGGGTGGTAGTGGCGGGTGGATGGCAGGTGGCCGGTGATGGTAGGTGGTGGATGGTGGTGGCAGGTGGGTGTTGAGTGGTGAGTGGTGATGGCAAGTAGGTGGCGGATGGTCGTGGCGGGCGGTCAATAGTAGTGGCGGGTGGTGGGTGGTGGCGAGTGGATGGCAGGTGGGTGGTGGGTGGTGGCGGCGAGGGGTGGGTGGTGGTGGCGAGTGGGTGGCAGGTGGGTGGTGGCAGGTGGGTGGTCAGTGGTGGTGGCAGGTGGTGGTGTGGGGTGGGTGGTGATGGCGGAAGACGGTGGTGGAAAATGATGGCGGGTGGTGGCAAGTGTTGGGTGGTAAAAAAAAAAAAAAAAAACTGAAAACTTAAAACGGAGACACATTTTTTGTATTTTCATTTTTTGGCCAAATTTATAAACTGAGACCACTGATTTATAAATCAAAAATTTTACCAAACAAGTTTTTATTTGAGTTTTTTAAATTTTTGTAAATATAAACTGAAAACTGAAAACGTAAGTATTACCAAACGGTACCTAAATATTCATTGGGTCTTCAAAAATTAGATATAATATATTAAAAATATATTATAATCAACACCAAACTAATTAAATATTTTAATAAACTAATTAGGTCCCATACTCCACTAAGGAGGTATACCCAACACTTAACAATATCAATCACGACATAACCAAATTCAATTTCATTTGGTAATGAAATGACCAAAAATTAAATGTCAAAGTAATATGCTTAGAGTTATTTTTAATTAATCATTTTTTTTTTTGATTTGCTATTTTAGTTCATGAAGATGATAATCACAATTTAAAATGTAATTATATGTATAAATATATATATACATAGATGTAAAGAAAAACACCAGAGAGAAAAGAAAGAAATGAGAGGGGGAAAAATAATTATGAGAACTTTTTGACAAAATTAAACAATATAGTGGCAAATTGTAAAGAATTTGCTAAAAAGAATGAGAAAGAAAGATGAGATATAAAGATTTAGAAATATATTTGAAAATAAAAAAGAGTTCAATGAATTTTTTTTTCTTTTCTAATTTAAGTGTTATTTTTCAAAAAAAAAAAAAAAAAAAAAAAAAAAACGATAGGGAACCTGTGCCCTTAATCCTCACGTGGCTTCGTTACTATCTATTTCTATAACTCCATCTATCTCCGTCTCTATTTATTTATTTATTTATTTTTTTTGATCAGAGTATGTGACTTGGCCACTTATATGCTAAAATCACATTTTAGATACAAAACATTTTTATTGTCAAAAGTTGTTATTATATTTTTAATAAATAAATTGAATATTTAATGATGAATTATTATGCTTTTAAGATCAAATTTTTGTCTAAAAAATAGACATTTTTATACCAAATTATTTTGTTGTACATTTATTAGCGACGTTTTTATAATTTTGTTGCTAAAAGCCAATTTTTACTTTTTGGAATCATTTTTTAGCCATTATCCTCACGATTATAAAATTAGCCCCCAAATATTTTTTTTTTATAACAAATTGCTTTTAAGGACAAAAAAATTAGTTACTAAAACTCTTATAAGAACATTTCCAATGGTGCATCAATTTTTTCACCAAATTAGATTAATAATTTGAGTAAAAGTTTTATTTGATATCACCTGCTTCAACGGAGGATTTGGTTGTTTCATCAAATCACCGGTCGATCGGCCAGTGTAATATTTTCACAAATTTATGTCTTGATGTGGTCATCTGAGGGACATCTGGTAGTGAAAATCTAATGGCAATGAACAGTGATTTGATGGAAGGCACAATGATCCTCAATTTGATGAAAGAAAAGTGAAATTTTGGATTTGATATCAAATTTGATGAACCGTTGGAGAAGAAAAATAAGCTTCTTTTTTTTATCAAATTTAAAATTGATGACAGGTTTAATGAATCATTGAAGATAGTCTAAGTTATATGTTCAAGTGCATGAGCATGATCACCAATTGTAATTGTTTTTAATTGGGCTTTATTCAATATATCAAATGCATAAATATATGGAATTGATAGAATAATGGCCTCAAATTCAACTTTTTTTTTCTTTTTTTTATATCTCTTTTTTCTTAAAGTATTTTTCCAAGAAAGATTAATCAGTGTTGTTGAGTGAAATTTGGCCATGAAGAAGTTTCTCCCAGTGGTTGCTCACTTCACTACTACTATTTCCCATTTTGATTTATTTTCTTGTTTATGCTATGCTCTAAATTTGCAGATAATAAAACACAAATGAGGTTGTTCAAATAAAAAAAAAAAAAAGAGGATTCACAAATAAACACATGCTTGCACAAAGAGAGAGAGAGAGGGAAAGAGGTAAACTATCATATTCAAATTCAAAAGAACAACAACAAAGAGCAATGGCTATGGCTATGGATACATGAAACCAATAGCCAGACAATCAACAGAAACAAAACCCTAACATGGATAGGAAATCACATTGCATCTCCTTCTTATTCATTATGCATTTTTTTAAGTATTCGGGAAAGCTGCCATATGAAAAAGTTGCTCTTTTTATCCAAGTTTAATTTTGGGACCCAAAAACACAAATCCATTAACCAACAAAGAGAGCTTTGCAGTTGACATTCGGATTGATCGAAAGGAAGAATTCAGTACTCAAACTGAATGCCTTTGCAATGGAAAAGCATGTCTCTCCGCTCTGCACTCCCACAACTGCAATTTACTGCAGACTCTGCTCTCTTTACTACAACTGTTGCAGATCGAGGTAAGAAAACAAAAACAAGAAAATATGTGATGGTTAAACTTGTAAATTTAAGGGGTACTTACCAATCAGTCTTATTAACTAGACTTATTTACCTACAGGTCCTAACTAATAAATTTAACACTATAAAAATAAGAAATTGATAAATTTATCACTATAAATTTATTCATAAAAACAAAGAGACTGATAAATTTATCACTATAAATTTATTCATAAAAATAAAAGACTGATAAATTTATCTTTATCACTTAATGAATTTATCAATAGGACTTAATGGGTAATAAGTCTCAAAAGTAGGACCTATTGGTAGTTTACCCTAAATTTAATGACACCTTCTACCTTTGCATACTTAATGGCTCAATCTAATTTCATCAGATCAGATTTCTATCAATTATTTATTTTTTTACCGTCTATTTTCGTTTATACAAAACTGATTTGATTACGTAATTATAAATATCCGATAAATGTGATTTTTTATAAGCTTATAGTACTTAACGAGTTCTACACATTACGGTTCGAATTATCGAAACGAGACTCGTAATCTATCTTTATGAGCTTAATAATATGCTCCAATCCCATCTAAGACTAGTTAGAAGACAGACCCAATTAAAAAACGTTTTAAACTGGATGCCATTGTTTGTTTAGCTTTGTACATCAAGTCACATCATGCAATAGATTTATTGGTAAAACAAATCCATTGGAGGAAAAAACGAGGAATAACGAAACTAAAAGAGTCATTAATTAATTAATAAATTTAGACTGAGGGCGTGACCCCCATAGTCCCCCCAGCCCCACATCAGAAACCTTGTTTCACCGTCTGCCCATAATACCGTAATAATAGGTATGAAGCCAATGCTTTTCTCATTTTTCCATTTTAATAAGAGAGAATTTGAGATGCTCACGTGGTAAATTACAAGTTTTGTTTTGATAATTTAAATCGTTTATTTTATAAAGTTATTAATATATGTCATTTATAAAAAAATTAATTAGATTTGATGATGATAACTTTTTTCATTTTATCATATTTCTTTTCAAAAAAATAGACGGTAAATATATTTTAAAAATATATCATTAATTTTTTTAGAGATAAATACGATAAAATAAAAATATTACGATTATCAAATTGAATTTAATTTTTTTTATGAATAGTATACATTAAGACTGTGTTTGGTTTAAGAATTTTAAAAGGAATTTAAAAAAGAAAAGTAAAAATATGTATGAAAGGGAAAAGAAAAGGGATTAAAGGATAGGGCTTTGATTTGTGGCACTAATTTGTTGAACACTAATGGCACTAATTTCTATATCAGGTAAAGAAAAAAAAAAGAAAAACAAAGTTACCAAAACAGGAAATTAGTGCCATTAGTGCCAACAGTTTTAGTGCCACAAATCATTTTTCTAAAGGATATTCATATTTATCCTCCTTTTTCTTTTCTTTTTTCAACTCTCTCCTCAAATCTTTAAACCAAACATAATTTAATAATCTTACAAAATAAATAGTTTAAATCATTAAACAACACTAGTGATGAGCCCAACAGATCATTCAAGTATCCTCATATAAAAATTTTAACACGAGAATAATTAAACCCTTAATTTAATATTATTTCATAATTAATTTGGCTTACTTAAACTTCATCTACTGAAGCATATAATAATGATTTCGGGATGCCTATGGCACGTCAGTTATGTCCTTTGTTGGGATTATTTTGCAAACAAATCCAATCCAATTGAGTCTTAATATGTTTAGATTTATTTATTAAAATTTTAATTAGTTCAAGTTTGAGGTCAAGTTAGTAAAATTTCTCTGACTCGACTTAGTGAAATTTCTCTGGCTTCACTAATTTTGTCTTAGTAAAATTTCCCTAGGTGCTTTTGTTCTAGTAAAATTTCACTAAGTGTTAATGTTAGTAAAATATCTCTGATTCAACTCAGTGAAATTTTCCTAACTTTACTAATTTTGCCTTAGTAAAATTTCACTGAGTGTTGAAGTCAGTAAAATTAAAGCAAATCAGTGAAGAGAGAGAGAGAGAGAGAGAGAGAGAGAGAGAGAGAGAGAGGCCGGAACTATTTAGTTAACAAGCCTTTACAACAGTAACTATTTAATTAAACTAGTCAGGAACAATAGCAGCAGCAGCAACAACAACAACAACAACAACAAAAACAACTATAACAGCACCAGCACTGGCTTCATAGAAGCCAAACTTGCAGCCACCCTGAGCACTATAACCAAGCAGAGTAGGCACCCATCCCCTGAAGAAGCCCCTGACCCCCTACTCCTGCATCAATACTCCAAAACTAGATGAGATGCTATTGTACTTTGAAGGGTCAATCTGTATATTATATTTGACAAGATCGAGAGGAGTGACGACCATGTAAGTGAGGCCACAATTGAGGATTCCACTGGCGGTTTACAGCAGGTCGTCCCATGATTTATAAGTTTTAAATACAAATTTAAAATTATTATAATTAGCTCATAATTTTTGCATTTAGGAGCAATAAGAGTGACGTTTAGATTATTTATATATTTTACAAAAAAATACGTTTAAGAAGAGATATTATGAGAGTTTCAAAATCGCATACAAAATCTATATGCTATTATAATTGAAAAGCGTTGTCATCTTATTAAAGTTTAAAGTTGCAATTCTTTTTTTATTTTTTATTTTGTTTAATTTTTGTTAATATGTGCCACAATATGATTGGTTTATAAATTAATTTTATATGCTTAAAATGAAATTTTAAATTTAGATTCTTTCTTAAATTATGTTACCAGAATAAGATCAATATTCATTCTTTAATTTATGTATATTTTATTAAATTATAAAATAAAATTTTAACTTTAAATTCTTTTTTAAATTATGTTATTACAATTAGAATGAGATGAATATTCACGTGTCATAATGATATGTTGTAATATTATTAGTCTAAACATAATATGTTATTAAATACACATATTAAAATTATTAATCACTATTATAGAAAGGGTAAATTACAAATATACCCCCTGAGGTTTGCTTAAAGAACAAATTGTCCCCTGTGATTTGAAAAATTATAAATACCTCATTGTTAGTATTTTTTATTTAACAGAATTAACTAAAAAAATGAGATTCATAATTGCTCTCCTATACAATAATAAAATTACCTAAATTATTAATTGAAACATATTTCTAACATCATTAAAAACTGTTAATTGACTTGATGATTTATTAATAAAATGGGCGATTTGTTATGAAATTAGAAACTTCAGGGGGTGAAATGTAATTTCTAAAATCATAGGAGGCGATTTATATTTTAATCAAATCTTAGGGGGTGTATTTGTAATTTATCCTAAAAGTTTATACTTTTATTTTTTGTCATTTTTGGTTTGAAATTTTATATATATAAAAAAAAAATTATGCCCTTCTAAATTACAAGGACTTAAATAATAATTTTTTTTTGTACAAATATTTTTTTTAACAAAATACAAAAACATTAAGAAAATGAATGATTTTTTTAACAATTGCCAAACATCATGGATTCTATTAAAATTTTTTTTTATCTCAATTGTCAATTAAACAAATTAAAATAAAATTTTTTTTTTGGGCTCAAATAGTTAAGAAGTGACTTTTGCAAAAATCAAATAGAAATAACCATTTTTTTCTATAAAAAGTGATAGTTGATTAAACTTTTTTTTTATATATAATAAAAAAATGAGAGTTACATGTGATAATTTATTATTTCAACAATGATATAGACCGACACTTTCACCCACAATGATTTGAAAATGAGTTGGATCCCATGTCATTGAGTGTATAACAAATCAAGAGTTGGCATATACGATATCACATCATTGTGGATATAATTGTTGGTGTTTTTTTGTGGGTTTCAAACAATTTTATTATTGTTCATCCAGAATTTTTTAGCACTAGTGAAACAAGGTGGATCCTGTTAATTGTTTTTAATGTCAGTTGTCAATTAAACAAACTAAAATAAAAAATGAAAATTTTTTGGCTCAAATTGCTAAAAAGTGAGTTTTGCTAAACAAATAGAAATAAATGTTATTTTCTAATAAAAGTAATGGTTTGTGAAATATCTTTTTTTATTTTAAAAAATGAGGGTTAGAGGTGATAATTTATTGGTCATCTATAATTATTTTTAGATCAAATGAGAATATCATTCTAAATTTTTTTTCTTACCTTTTTTTTATACAGATACTTTTATTTTGTGGAAATTTAATTTTATTGTATTTAAATATTTTATTGTAATTTTTAAATTAAATATATTTTCTGAAAAATCATGTTTAAGTTATTTATGCCATTATGAAGTATAATTTTTTTAATATCAACTTATTCGATGATTCTTCTCTAAAAGGTGCATTTGCTTTTGTTCATTAATATTAAAATTTTAATTAATCTTATTTATTATTAAAAAATAAATTAGCAAATAATTTTATTTTTTTATATATACAATTTTGTTTCGATTGCTCAGGTTATTTGATGTCTCTATCCAAGTTCATTCAAATTTATTCGAATTTTTGAATTTTACATAGGTTCTCACCGAAGTAAAAATTATGTTGCACAATTTTAAAAAATTTATAGGCTTGACTCAAATTGCTTTGGTTCAACTTGCCCAAATTTATAACTTTAACAAGAGGGTTGAAAGTTATATTATTGAAGTTGTGACAAATTAAAAATTGATAAATAAATTGTGATAAAATTGTAAAACTTAAATTGTAAGTTTCAATATATATATATATTTTTTAATTTTCATAATTTACATACAAAAATCTAATTATTTATATTATTTCATATAAACATATTTTATTAATTTTTTCACATCCCGTGCATAGCATCGATTTTCACTAGTTTTTTTTTTTTTAAAAAAAGAGAGTAAAAGTCACCATTAAGCTATTATTGTGTTTGAAAGTTATATATAAAATTTATATTTGTATATTATCACTTAATAAGACTATGGTAAGGAAGAATTTAATAATGAAAAGTTGTAAAACGTAGTTATGATGATAAGAAGAAGAAATAATATAAAAAATGGCAAAATGGTCATTTATAAAATTTTAAGGCATGACATCAGCAATTCAAGGGCAATTTGTAATGAGATTACAAACCTCAGGGAAGGGATTATAATTTTTGAAACGTGAGAGAGGAATTTGTGTTAAACAGAAATCTGAGAGGGTGTCAATGTAATTTACCCTATTATTAAATTCTACCTGAATATATTTGTAACGCCCTCAAAATAACAACATTAAATCCATCAATATAGCATGCATTGATATACAAAAGACCAACATTCATCTATTCATCATAGTTTCATTACAAAAGGTATTACATGTTAACAATAAAAGCAAATGCCCTAAGGGCTTACAGCTTTCCAAGTTAACACTTGGTTACAAAAAGCGAGTGCTAACTCATTTACACATTAAGCCCTTGGCTTGAATTTACATGTAATACATCAAAAGAAAGACAACAAAAGATCTGCCCGTCTCTAGCCTCCCAAGCTATGTCCTTGGAGGTGGCATGCTACCTGTACCTGAAAATGATGTTCCCATATAGGGTGAGCCACAGCCTAGTAGAGATACACTAAACCAGCTATGAACAATGACTAAAAGATTAACAGTTGATAGATGGCCAACACTTTACACTTTCATTTTCCATTTCCTTACAAATTCTCAATTCACAACCATGGCTCAGAACCTGGCCAACAACTCATATGAGACAGTAACTCATATTAAATATTTCCTCATTTAAATAAAAGCTAAGCATATTAGCTATATCAACACGTTAACAGATAAGCATATAAGCTATATCAACACTTCCATAGATATGCCTAAGAGCAATATCACCCTTCCGAAGACAAGTGTATGAGCTGTGTCAACACATTACTAGACAAGCATATGAGCTATGTCTATGGAGTCCATCCCCAATCTTCTCCCAAACAACATCCGGTTTAGAGATACATCCCCTATCATCCCCTAAACCGTGGAGTACATCCCTATCTCCTCCAACACAACACAATGCACATCAACCATTATACACATCACCAATCAATACATAATATTAATGTATTCTGACAATCATCATACTCTTATGACACATTCCGTTGATTAGTTTTCGTTTGCCTAATCATCATGCATTGTCTACAACAGTCACGACTATCCTCCTCCGATAGCCCAAAGCAGTTATTTCTAAACAGAAAATAAATGCGCAAATGGATATTAAATCAACATTTCAATTCGGTGAGTGATAAGTAATTCAACTACACCCCTTATTCCCATATACTCCCAATCTCAACATTTCCACTTCATTTCTTCATTTCTCACAATTAATTATACCAATTAATTAATCAATGTAATTAGGGCATTTTCCATAATTAACATTTCAACCCTTAAGGTTCCATTTCCATCAATGTTTCCACATTAATCCCACTTTTCTATGCTAAACATGCAAATGGGTTTATTATAAACAAAACCCCAACCTTTGTTAAAATTACACAAAAGCCCCAAAGTTCTCAAAATTACCCAACATCCCCCAACATATCAAAATGCTAAAAATTTAAAGACAAGATCCATAGAGAGGAGTAGGATATCCCTACCTCAAAAGATGAGCTCCAACGGAGATGAAGACCAAAATCAAAATGCTCCAAATCCCGAAATTTTCAGATTAAAAGATAGCTCTCGACGATCAACAACCTTTTTGTAAAGGCCAAAGGTGAGCAAACCACTCCTACTAGATCAATACCTAGAGAGAAGGTAGAGTTCTAGAGTAAGAAGCTCAATAATGGTGTTTTTGGGAAAGTACGAGAGAGAAGAGAAAGTGAAAAAGTGATTTAAAATGCCCAGCCACTCTCAGTTATGCGACAGGTCCGCTCGAGCGGAGAACACACTGCTCGAGCGTAAAGACACAGAAGACATGGTCCGCTCGAGCGCAATAAGTCCCGCTCGAGCGCTAAGACACAAAAATAAAGTTCACCCGCTCGAGCGTGAAATCCAGTCCGCTCGAGCGTGAATCTCCCCCTCCCAAAACTTTTACCAGAAATGTACTGTCCGCTCGAGCGCTAACAATCCCGCTCGAGCGCTACCCGCTCGAGCGTAGAAAACTCGCTCGAGCGCAGAAATCACAACTGCAGAAGTTTTGCAGGGGCACGAGATACTGGAAGTATGCAATCTCCGCTCGAGCGCTCAAAGGCCCGCTCGAGCGGAAAGACCAAAACACCAAAAAAGAAGAATTTAAACCAAGACTCAATCCACCCACTCGAGACAAGTCCAACACATCCTAAAATTCAAAGAAATGACATTAAAGGACGACAACAAGGTAGACACAACTACCAACCCCACGGAACCGAGTCCGGAATACAACTGTACAGTAAAGGGAATACCGGGATCGCTATAACCTCCCCCCCTTAAAGAATTTCGTCCCCGAAATTAAGAACAAGTTTTTGAAAAGCAAGTTTTTCTCCATTTTAAACAATGTCATATCACAACATTCAACAACTCGACCCATTACCGGTCATCCCATCCCTTATCAAGAGGCATTTCACAATACATACGTTTCAACATGCATTTTCTTTCCATTTCAACCATTTCCAACACACATGGTTCACAATTCATATCATAAGCAATAATCATGATACATTTCCATTTCTATAATACCGGGATCGCTATTATTGTGTTTGAAAATTATATATAAAATTTATATTTGTATATTATCACTTAATAAGACTATGGTAAGGAAGAATTTAATAATGAAAAGTTGTAAAATGTAGTTATGATGATAAGAAGAAGAAATAATATAAAAAATGGCAAAATGGTCATTTATAAAATTTTAAGGCATGACATCAGCAATTCAAGGGCAATTTGTAATGAGATTACAAACCTCAGGGAATGGATTATAATTTTTGAAATGTGAGAGAGGAATTTGTGTTAAACAGAAATCTGAGAGGGTGTCAATGTAATTTACCCTATTATTAAATTCTACCTGAATATATTGTTATAGGTAAATTACAATACATCCCTGAGGTTTGATTCAAATATAAATCGCCCCCTATGGTTCTGAAAATTATATTTGACCCCTAAGGTTTCTAATTTCATAATAAATCTATCATTTTATTAATAAATTATCGAGTCAATTAATAGTTTTTAATAATGTTAGAAATGTATTTCAATTAATAATTTAAGTAATTTTATTATTGTATAGGAGAATAATTATGAATTTCATTTTTTTAGTTAATTCTGTTAAATAAAATTTTTTGACAATAGGGTATTTGTAATTTTTCAAATCACAAGAGGCAATCTATACTTTAAACAAACCTTAGGGAGTGTATTTGTAATTTACCCTATTCTTATTGAGTGATAATATACAAATATCAATTTTATATAGAATTTTCAAATACAATAATATAACTTAATAGTGACCTTTTACTTTAAAACAAAATACCTATAAATATGACTTATATTTACAACAACATCACTATCACGACATTTTTGTGGTATTTTTTTATATAAATTTTTATATACGAATAAATTTTTTATTTTTATTTCCACCATTATAACTAGATTAGATCAAATTTTTTTTTTTGATCAGCAAAAAAGCTTTATTAATATAATAACACAAAACATGCATAATTACATCAATAAAGCGGGGGAGTGCACAAAGCATCATAGCTAACCTTCACGATCCCAACTAGGTTGGCACCGCACAGGAAGCACATTCATTTGCTAGCACTATCCCCAGATTGGTGAGAAACCAATCAGAAGCAACCAAATCAGATAAAGAAAGAAAAAGCAACCAACATCCAACAAAGCAAACACCCCAACCAAGACACTAACAGCCAGCAATCAACACCCTGGAGCAGCACCCTTCTATCTGCACCCTTCTAGATTAGATCAATTTAATCAAGATATATTCAAAAAACATAAAATTAGCACACAAATTTTTTTTAAAAAAAAATTCATTAAATACAATAAAATAAGAAAATGTATTGAATTTTTATATTTTTGTATGAGATAATTACCTAAAAGTCCTATCAACATGTTTGGTTGTAGCTTAGGTCCTATCAAATTTTTTTTGAACCAATAAGTCCCATTTTTAGGTAAATAGACGTGTTTGCCCTTTAACATAAACAACTGTATATAAAATTCCATTCATGTTATTTACTAGAAAGAAAAAAGAAATCAGCTAACAGATCAATTATGGAAGTAGCTGAAGATTCGAATCGTGAACGATCTTGAAGGATTTATTGCTTTGGTTCGCTATTATACGTAATTGATTTCTCGATTTTGATTCGAATAGGAAAGGATCTTGAAGGATTTCTTATTTTGGTTCGCATTTTGAGTTGAAATCTGTTGGAGTTTGTTATGTGTGATTTTGATTTAAAAATTGAAGAATTGATTTGCTGGATATTTGATCTTCGATCTGATTTATAGGTATGTATTGTTTCGATTTTGTATATTATGTTTTTTTAGAATTTTCTTTAATTTTGATTGAATTTATTTATAAGAATATGTTGAATAATTTTGTTTTTACGAATTGAAGACGCGATTTACTAGATGATTTCTCGGTTTGGTTATTTATTTTATGAATTGAAAACGTGATTTGTGAAGTATTTGTATTGTTGTGAAGTTTTTTGTTCTGGTGTTTATTGTAATGAAGTATTTGTGAAAACTAAGAAAGTTCTTAGTATTGTTCTGGTTTTTATTGATGCGAAGGTTGTACAAGTGTGCCTATTTTTTTGTTTAAATTGAAAGATGAGTGAAGGTTGTACAAGTGCGCCTATTTTTTTTGTTGTGCAAGTATAATTGTTGTACATTTGCAATTAAGATTGATCAAAATGTTACATATGATCAGTTGGTTGAGAAGCTATGTTTGAAATGGGATAATTTGCAATCTGATAATATTTGTCTATCTTACTCATTGCCTAGACATCCTAATTGTACGTTGGATAACAATGAGGAGTTAGGTTTGTTGTTGGCATTAGTTGTGCATTTTGATTCAAAGTGTATTGATGTTGTTGTGAGAGTAAAAGACTCAACCATTGACTGTGGTTATCTCAACAAAAGATTGGATTATGGAGAAAGAGAGTCAATGTTGGATCTTGAAGTTTGTGATATTGCATTGTCTCATGACAACAGTAATGCTGTGAACTTGTCAAACAGAGCATTTACATCCTCCAAAAGGAATTCGAGGTTGGAGGTTGAAGAAGAGGTTGATATGTTATCATCATTTTGTCGACACAAGGAAAAAGTACTGTTGTTTGCTGGTTGGGCAGTTAGTATTACACATGTAGGACAGACATTTGATGGTGGAATTGTTGAATTTTGTAATGTATTGTCGAAGTTTTCTATTAAGTGTGGATTTGAGTTCATATTTGTTAAGAATGATAAAGTTCGTGTTACCGCACAATGTTTGTTTAGAGAGACAAAAGGTTGTATGTGGAATGTTCATGGTAGAGTGGAGAATGCTAATGGGTTCTTTTATATAAGGAAGTTGAACAATGTCCACACATGTGGTGCTGAAGTACGTACGATAAATCATTCTTGTATGAGTTCTGATTTAGTTGCTGATTTGATTGTTGAAGGTGTTCGTAATAATCTATTGACACGTCCAGTTCATGTTGTTCGGGATTTTAAGTTGGGGTATGGGTTGAGAGTTAGTTATCATCAAGCTTGGTTAGGGGTAGAGAAAGCAAAAGGTGAGATTTTTGGAGACTGCTTAATGTCATTTGACCAGTTAAGATGGTATGTGGATGTTGCAAAGAGTTGCAATCCAGGGAGTTACATTGAGCTTGAGTGTGACGATGATACTAAACGGTTTAAGAGATTATTTGTTTCTTTTCATGGTTCCATTAGTGGATTTGATTATTGTCGACCTCTCTTATTCCTTGATGGCACATTTTTGAAGGGAAGATTTAGAGGAAATTTACTTGCTGTTATAGGAAAAGATAGAAATCAAAGTACATAAGAAATATGTTTTCTCTATTCTGAAATTGATAAAGTTCTCAGTTTAGAAATATGATTGAATGTTTTAAATTTTATATAATATTGTTGTTGTATATGCCTTTTTATTTTTTCAGTTATTCATTTTAGTGTTTGATATTTTGAATGTTAAAGTGTTACCATTTTCTAAGAATAATAGAATATTTTCATTTTTTCTGTTTTGTATATGCAGGGTTCTTTCCTGTTTGTTTTGCAGTTGTTGGCTCAAAGAATCAAGATATCTGGCGTTGGTTTTTGGAGCATTTGAGTAGAATTGTTTCACCAGAACGAAATATTACATTTGTGATAGATTGTAACCTTGGATTAGTTGAAGTGTTGCCAAAGGTTTTCCCAATGGCTTTCCATGCTTATTGTTTATATCATTTGAAGATGAACTTGAGGCATCATTTGCGTGGTATGTTTCATGGATTGAAAGAAAAGCTGATCACTCTATTTGGGAAATGTGCATATGCTCTAACTGAAGAAACATTTCATCAATGTTTGGTTGAGTTAAAGACTGAAGGTGGGTCAAGAGTTGAAAAGTTTTTAGATGACATACCATATGATCATTGGAGTAATGCATATTTTCAAGGGCAACGCTTTGGAGAGATGTGGTCAAATATAGCTGAATCTTTTAATTCGTGGATACGAGAGGAACGCCACTTGCCTATCACAAAGTTAATTGATAGTGTAAGAATTAAGTTAATGAGGAAAATTGCTAAGAGGAGGGAACTCGTTAATAAATGGAATGGTTTGATATGCCATAAAACGGAGTCCAAGTTGTATGATGGTTTTAATACTTCGAGGCCATGGATTGTTAGTTCATCTGGAAATGATGTCTATGAGGTGCATTCACATCCATCTGTTTTAGTTGACATTAGTAGATGAATATGTTCTTGTGGCGAGTGACAGTTGAAAGGGTTTCCATATGCACATGCAGTTGATATATACAAAAGAGTGGACATGATTTGAGTTTATTTGTTGATCAATACTTCGATGTTCAAAGTTATCGAGAGTCCTGTTCTTTTCCCATTTATCCTGTTCCTTCAATTTGGAAACCAGATTGTAATGTTGATGGTGATAGTGAAGTTGTTCTTCCTCCTTTGTCTAAGAAGCAACAAGGAAGGCCAAATAAGAAGATGATTTGTTCGAATGGTGAGAAAGTGAGGCAAATTACTTGTAGTAGATGTGGGAACGTTGGTAATCACAATAAGAAATCGTGTAAGGAGGCTTTGTGATTTTTTGTAGCTGCTTTGTGATTGTAAAAATTTCGTATTCATAAATTTCTTGAAGTAGCAGTTTGTGCTGTTGAGCGCTGAGTAATAATCTTCTATGTTTTGGATAAAGTGACATTGAATTGAAAGTGAAAATATTCTTAGTTTCAAATTTTAATTTTGAAATTGTTTGTGATAATATTGTTTGGTTGGCTTTTGGAAATAAACTTGACTGTTGAATGTTTGTTTTGAAGATTATGTGAATACTGTATAAAAAGTGAACATATTCTCAGTTTAAGTTTTTAGTTCAAAATAGCTGATTTTGTGATAACAGTGTGAGGCTCTTGTTATGAATTGGAACTAGTTATAAATGTGATCAATTGAATGAAGGTGAATTAATATTCTAAATAGATGTGGTCAATGCTTTATGTTTTGATTAAAGTAACAGTGGACTGAAAGTGAAAATATTTTTTGTTTTGAATTTTAGTTTTTCAAATTGTCATAATATTATGAGGCAGCAAATAAATTGTTGTGATAATATTGTTGTTTGAAAATTGAGTGATCTGTATAAAACTGAAAATATTCTCAGTTTTAAGTTTCTAAGTTTGAAAATAAGTGATTGGGAGGCAACAAGACACTGCATAAAAACTGAAAATATAAACAAAAACATTAACAAAGCACTGATTGTGATACAGTAAAGTCTTGTGTCCACTATTTTCACATGTAATACTATTTTTGCTTTTTCCATATAGTACTGTGCGGAACAGGATAATAGAAACTGAGAATATGGACAAAAACATCAACAAAGCTCGGGTGTATATATCTTTGAGAGTATGACAAAATATTCCATTACACATCATAGAAATTGCAATATGTTTGTTAGGTAATATGCTTGGAACTATTAACAAAAACATTAGTCATTGTATCAGAGTGTCACAAAAAAGAGTTCATTGAGTTACACATCAAAAAGGATTTCATTGAATGTTGCAATCTTGACTCTACTTGACTCTAATTGATCTTTGTGGATCACTGAGGAACTCATGTACCATGTCTGCTCTGAGTCTTGTGGATGTGCCGGGTGGTAATGTGTTTAGAATTGGTTGATGCCTCGTGTATTGTCTTATGATGTAACAAACAATAATTCCACAGTCATTCCTGCAGAAATCATTTTTGACACAGTTAGGGAAAAAAGAATTTTTTTTGAAAAAGATATTAAAATTTGTTAGTTAGAATAAATTAACATACGTCATTGCTTCTTGTTGAGGGATGTCTTTGACTGCTTCAATCTTGACATCAGGATTCCATGCTTTTTCTGCTTGACAAGGTGTATCCTTCATGTATTGATGGATGATTTTTTGCTGTAAAAAACATCAATATAAAGTATGTAATGATTTACATCTGATTATTGTAATGCTAATCTGAAATTGTTCTTACCAGTTGATTTGCAACGTTGTAGTGCTTGTCCTTTCTTTTTCTTGGTCTCAAAGAGTTGAAATGTTTTCAAGTCCCCAAGTGTTTGTTGATAACAAGTAATGTCCAATTATTGAAATTGTGGATGGGGATGTGGATGTATCGGCATGGGAGGGATTCTTGCAAAGTATTTTTCAAAATCTTTTTGCTTTGTTCTAAAGTTTTCTTCTTTAACATTGGTTGTTTTTTACAAAAAATATGTGAATATTCACAGTAATAGTACGAACTCAATATTCATATGTCGATGAAAAGCAACAAAACATGATTAACTATGATTTATCACTCAAATTGTTTTGAAATCTGAGTATATTCCCAACAATGATACCAAAATCAAAATTTGAGAACATTCACAATAATGATAACAAACACAAAAAATCTATTTTGAAACCAAAATTGAACGGAAGATAAAGTATAGAATTGACATATGCACATTTATTCCTTTCCCAATATAGACTTGACAGTATGAAAGACTTGCCATTGTGCTCTGCTCCATCACTTGAATTCTGTGCTTGTGGTTCTCTTTCAAGAATCTCAGCATATGCATCAATTGTCTATCAAATTGAAACACAAAAGTGATGTTAACAAATTAATGAGAAGTTTTTCAGTGTTAAAATATTACAAATATTATACGTACACAGCTGGATATGTCTGTCCCTTTTACCAAGTTCTTGATATCATTAATAAACACACAATTTTCATATCTTGTGCCAAACCATATACAAGCACTACAAAACAATAAAAAATGTGTTAATAATTATGTCAGAATATTTTTAGAAAACAGAGCTATTTCTCAGTTTCATTTCATATATTTGTACTACATGAAAAATTGAAAGATTTATGTAAGATTATACCTTGATTCTGTTTGCTTTTCTTTCCAAAGAATTTGTAGTTTATATTTATCTTCAGGAGGTAGCAATTGAGCCACAGCATACTTGTTTGAAATTGTCTCATCTTTGTGTTCCTTCTCTTTCTTAACTTTAACTTTCTTGCCTCTATACTCATAGTCTGATACCTCAGTAGTCTTCCTTGCTTTAGCTTTGCTATTTTTAATCATGAATTTCTATAGATTTGTTTGTCTTGATTCTGTCAGATCATCGGTTTTTATTACACAAACTTGTTGGGTTAAGTCATGGACTTCTTCCTCCACTAACTGATTCTGCAACTGAGAATTTTGACAATATTTCACATTTGTATTTGTCTCACAATGTTTTGTTGCAAAAGGTTGTTGTGTTATCTCATGGACCTCTTTCTGATGGAGCTCTTTGTCCACGACTTCAGAATTTTCATGGATCTTTTTCTGATGGAACTCTTTGTCGACCACTTCAGAATTTTCATGGACTTTTTTCTGCAGCACTTGAGAATTTTCATCGTTTATTGTATGACCTTCATTCTCTGCATCTGTCCAAGAATGTTTTACTGCATAAACTTCTTGGGTTATCTCATGGACCTCTTTTTCAACCAATTGGTTATGCAATCGAGAATTTTCATCTTTCAATTGTTGTATTTGTGCTGTGAGTAGCCTATTATCCTCTTCAAGTTTATTTATGTAGATGGTCTTCATTGTGTTGTCTAGTTGCAAATTGTTGTTCTCAGTTTGAAGTTTCTCAAGTATTTGTTGATGAATTTGTTCTTCTCCCTCAGGTGCATCATTGAGTATAATGTTGCAGAAGCCATTAAAGTCTTCATTTGCTGGCTTTTGTTCTTGGTGGCACTCTTCAGCATATTGACCATCTTCTTCTTCTTCTTCTTCATCTTCTTCTTCTTCTTTAGTATTTTCAGCATATTGTTTTTGTTGTTCATGTTCTTGTACTTCTTGTTCTTCTTCTTCAGCATCTTTTTGTTCTTCGTCTTCAGTATTTTCAGCATCTTCTTTTTCTTCTTCTTCAGTGTCATCAAGTTCTTCATCACTTTCCTCATTTAATTGAGCACTAGTTACCTGTAGGTCAACATACAATAGATATTAGTTTTTGAAATAATTGAAGTTTAGGAAACTAAAAAGTTTCTCAGTAATAATTCAGTGTATTAAAAATAGGGATTTTTCCCAACTTGAATTGAAATTCAAATGAGATGAGGATGTGACATGTCTTGTTATCAGATGATGTAGTGATATGACTTTCATACGTTTATGTAATTTGGTAAGATTTCACTTGATCACCCTTGGGCTTGCTTTGCTAAATTCAGGGTGGATGATCAGTGTGTGCTCACACAACCAATACTACAAAGCAAATGTAAAGAATTTTTGTCATTTGAATAAGAAATAATACTATCTGTTATTAACAGCAAACTAATAGAATAGAGTAAAGATGTACTTACTAAGAGAGCCATAACACATCCTGTGACTTTTGCTGGATTTTTGTGGTATTTTTCAATTGAAAACATCAGTGTGCTCCTTATTGCTTCTGCCCAATTGTATTTTCTTATTGAGTTTATGTCTTCCATGTAATTAAGAAATACCCATCCAACTGTTGTTCCTGATGTAGAGAAAAAAAAGCTTTAAACAAGTATACATACACAGCATCCTTATCACATCTTCAGTGTCTTCTTTCTTCTTGCCTTTCAATGCTTTTTGCAGCAAATCGGTGATGGTTGTGCTCGATAGCCTTTCAGTTTGTATCTTCTTGTCAGAAATGATGATATACTTTTATTTCCATAGCCAAGATGCATCAGCTCATCTCCACAAGATATACCGAAGACGGACTTGATGTCTTCTGTTGTTAGCTTTACAGTTTCTGGTCCTAATTGGAAAGAACCACTGCTGCCTGGCTGGTATGTTTGAATTATTTTGAATGCAATGTCATCATATTTTCAGCATTGTTTACAATTCATCTTGTTTTTCAATATTGCATCAAATAATAACCAAAATGGGGTTTTCTTCAAGCCATTAATATGTTCATTCCTAAGTTTGATGTGCTGTAATAGCTTCACTATTGTCACCATGTTTGAGCTGAAAGTTTGTTCTTGTACTTCTTGTTCTTCTTCTTCAGCATCTTCTTGTTCTTTATCTTTAGTATTTTCAGCATCTTCTTTTTCTTCTTCTTCAGTGTCATCAAGTTCTTCATCACTTTCCTCACTGAATTGAGCAGTAGTTACCTGTAGGTCAACATACAATAGATATTAGTTTTTGAAATAATTGAAGTTTAGGAAACCAAAAAGTTTCTAAGTAATAATTCAGTGTATAAAAATAGGGATTTTTCCCAACTTGGATTGAAATTCAAATGAGATGAGGATGTGACCTGTCTTGTTGTCAGTTGATGTAGTGAAATGACTTTCATACGTTTATGTAATTTGATAAGATTCCACTTGATCACCCTTGGGCATGCTTCGCTAACTTCAGGGTGGATGATCAGTGTGTGCTCACACAACCAATATTACAAAGCAAATGTAAAGAATTTTTGTCATTTGAAAAAGGAATAACACTATTTGTTATTAACAACAAATTAATAGAATAGAGTAAAGATGTACTTACTAAGAGAGCCATAACACATCTTGTGACTTTTGCTGGATTTTTGTGGTATTTTTCAATTGAAGACATCAGTGTGTTCCTTATTGCTTCTGCCCAATTGTATTTTCTTATTGAGTTTATGTCTTCCATGTAATTAAGAAATCCCTATCCAACTGTTGTTCCTGATATAGAGAAAAAAAGCTTCAAACAAGTATACATACACAGCATCCTTATCACATCTTCAGTGTTTTCTTTTTTCTTGCCTTTCAATACTTTTTGCAACAAGTCTATGATGGTTGTGCTCGATAGCCTTTCAGTTTGTATGGATCTTCTTGTCAAAAATGATGATATACTTTTATTTCCATAACCAAGATGTATCGGCTCATCTCCACAAGATATACCGAAGATGGACTTGATGTCTTCTGTTGTTAGCTTTACAGTTTCTGGTCCTAACTGGAAAGAACCACTGCTGCTTGGCTGGAGTGTTTGAATTATTTTCAATGCAATGTCATCATATTTTTTGCATTGTTTATAATTCAGCTTGTTTTGCAATATTACATCAAACAATAACCAAAATGGGGTTTTCTTCAAGCCATTAATATGCTCATTCCTGAGTTTGATGTGTTGTAATAGCTTCACTATTGTCCCCATGTTTGATCTGAAAGTTAATCTCTGTAGACACCCCATTTTTGACCGCCCTTAAGACCTGGACGCGACTGATGGTTTACATGGTGGAGAAAGGTGTGCAGGGAAAAAGTTTAGTTTCTTCGGCAAGGAGAGAGTCAAAAATGAACGTCATACCCCTTTTTGGACCAAAACAATCTTGATCAAAAGATTTTAGACCTTAAAACCCTCTTTTTCAAAACGTTTTTGAAATAAAGTTTCTACGATGTTCCAACGCTCGCATTTCGTTAAATGTTGCACTTTTCGGTAAACCGAGCAAGGACAAAGTGGAAATGAATGAAAGAGAGATGAAATCTTTGAAAAATCTTTCAAATCACCTTACTTAGGGGTTTGGAGTTGAAGAAAAGAGGAGAAGAGGGAAGAAATCCAGTTGGGGGAGAAAATGGGCATGAACCGTTAAGAAAGAGTCGAGCAGCCCTCGCCGAATTGGGCCTATTCATTTGCATACTTGGAATCAAGCTATGAGGCCACCACCGTTGGAAAGAAGACTTCCGGGGCTTCATTTTTCACTCAAGAATCTCCTAAAGCCAATTCCGGACGGCGGAGGTATGTTGATTGAAGTAGGGCATCACTCCGGTTGGACAAAATCTGCGCGGCTTCACCAAAAAGGGCATAACTTTTTCCATAGGAGGAATTTTAATGCAAGGTTTGTGCCATTGGAAAGATAACTTCCGGGGCTTCAATTTGGATACTTGAATAGCCACCATTGGACTTCCCTATCACTGGCCGGCCACCTTTCTTTCCGGTAGACCCATTTTTTGTCTTGAAAAGTAGCAGGCCGGCCAGAAAAGGTAGCAGGCCGGCCACTTACCTGGTGGATGACCTTTTTTGCCCTTTTGAGCTGGCCGGCCATTCTCCCCCTCCCAAGTACATTCCAGCTATGTATTTTGTTTTCCCCCAGATCCTATGTCCGGGTTTTGGCTTTTTGGAGGGGAATTTTTGAATTTGAATTTCCCCCATTTTTCCCTTCTCCTTCCCTATAAAACCAGCACCCCCCAGCTCCATTTGAGGGGTCTCAAAATCTTTTTAGAGCCCTTGCATACAAGCCTCCATCTCTCTCTCCTTCAACCCTCCAAACCCTAAGCTTCTTGCACTATTTACCCTACAACCCATAGCACCACACCTCCACACTCCATTCCAGCCCTTTGAAGCTGATTTCTAGAGGTGCTCACAAATTTGGTCCAAAAGTTGCTGAAGTTTAGGCTACAAGGGTGAGTCTCATTTTTCCCTCTTTTGTGCACTATTTTGGTCTATATCTTAGCCCCTTGTGCTTATATTTTTGGGCTCCGACCCAAACTGAAAATAGTCATATTTTGAGCTCCTTTTCATGTTTGATCAAGGACCTCTTGCTGTTTGAGGTCTCCTACTACCACTTGCCTCTTAAACTCTCTTTTAGGCCTATTTTTGCATGGTATTTTAGGCTTATTTGTGAGCTGTTTTGGACTTGGTCATAAACTGTGAAATACCTTGTTTTGAGCCCCTCTTCAACTTTGTTGAAGGGCTCACCTCTGTTTGAGGCCATCTACTACTACTTGTCTCTTTATCCCTCTCTTAGGCCCTTTTCTTGCATGCTTGTTTAGCCTTGCTTATGTTCATTTTCGTGGCTTTCTATAAACTGTAAAGTGCCTTATTTTGAGCCTCTCTTCACCTTTGTTGAAGGGATCTTTGCCATTTGGGGTCGGCTGCTGCCCCTTGTCTCTATTCTCTCTTTTAGGGCCATTTTTGCATGATAGATTAGCCCTATTTTTGTTTATCATTGGGAATTTCTATAAACTGAAAAAAGTCTTTTTTTAATCTCATCTTCAAGTTTGTTTAAGGTTCCATTTTTGTTTGAGGTCATATGCTCCATTGTATGCTTGTTTGCTTCTTACTTTGAGCCTTATACCTAAGCTCTTGGTGCATGCTTTGTTTGGTCTCCTAGCCACTAAAATCCAGTGGGTTTTCAGTGGCTAGCACACTATTTTGAGCCTCCAAATCAGAGGGGGTGACCCCCTCTCACCTTGACTTGTTTGGTGGTCATTTTGGCCTTCCAAAGGGACCCCTCTTTGCATGCTTTGAAGTCACATTTTAGGGTCAATTTGGTGAGTTTTGGGACTACCATATTTGATTTCCAGAGTTTTTTTGGTCATGCTTCATGTCTATCTTGCGTGTGCTTAATAATCCTCTTGTATACCCTCTAAAGGAGCCCCTCATTTGTGCATGTGTTGGTTGCATTTACATGATTATTTGGGCGTATTTTGGCATGTTTTGTTCACTGATTTTTGCTGGTTTGATGAGTTCTCACTTGCTTCATATACATGCCATGTAATCCATGTTTGCTAGTCAAATCGCATGCTAATTTAAGCCATCTTGCTAGCACTTTTTGGCCACACTCTAAACTGGAAAAGTTCATGTTTTGGGACTGCCTCGCTTCTGTCTTCATGCTTCATGATCAAATAATGCATGCTTTGTATAGCTATAAGTCATTCCATGTGCATAATTTTGTGTTTCGGGACCATTTCATGCATCGGGTGCCATGTTTCCATGTTTCGGGGCTGTTTAGTATCATATTTTAGCGCTGAAATTTGCATGTTCATATGCCATATTCCATGCCTTGCAATGCCTTGTTAGAGTGGCATTTTATGTCTGAGGTTCGGTCCTCGGTTTGCGTGCATGTGTGCACGCATTTCGAGTTTCTCATTTTCATCTAATGGCCTCCTATGTGAGTGTGGCTGAGGTCCACTCGTGTTGGTGTAAGTCCATTATGCATTGTGTATGCCATTTCATTTCATAGCATTGCGTATGCTAGGTTGTATGTTGGCGCATTGTGTATGCCATGTTACCTCGTGCATCGTGTATGCAATTTCATAGCATTGTGCATGTTAGGTTGTATCTTAGTTGCATTCATGCATGTCATGCATATTGCATTGTGTTTGGGATAGGAGTTAGCCCGAGCACGGGAAACGAGGGACGTTTCGTACTTCGAGTGACGGAACGTGTCTCAATTCCCAGTCACCGACGCTCCGGATTATCCATGATGGAGCCTCGGTCTTGTTGTGTTTTCATGTGCATTCATCCCATATTGAGTTGTGCAAATCGACTCCTCGGCCATCATGCATCGAGATGCGTGATTGGTGGCACGAGGATCGAGGCATGCATACATATGTGAAAATACATTGCTATGCCCCTTTCCTGCTCTCTGTTGCAGCAAATCAAGAATCAGCACCCTTCCGGAGCTTGGCACGCATTCCAAGAACAATTGCAAACAGAGGCTAATCAGAGCATCGCAGTGAATTTCTATGCAAGGCAACCCGAGCATGCATCATTCATCATCCGGAATAGAGTTGAGGCAGTCCCTAGCTTGCATGCTAGTTTATTGCTTTCCTAGATTAATTTGTTAATTAATTAGGATTTTGTACTTATTCGGACTGTAATTATTCATTTGGGACTGTATTATTTATTCGGACCATTTGTGCGAGGGCAATATTGTAATAAGCGTGCGTGCGTGTGATGTATGTCTTCCAACCCCACGTCTTTCTCCCTTTTATTCACCAGCTTATGATGGTTAGAATAGGGCATGTTTCAATTAGCATACAGTATGATAGCATGTTTGCATTCATTCATCTGTCTTGCATGCATCGGGCTCGGCGCATCATACTAATTGCATTGTACTTCAATTCCAAGTTGAATACATGTTAGTTATAGCATTCCATATGCCATGTTTAGAATAGCCGAGCCTGCTATAGTTGCATTGTTGCGTGTGTTGCATTAGGCATTTCTGTATAGTTAGGATCATGCATGATTTCTAATTAGCTTCTTTCTTTGGCTTGGAGTACTCGGTAAGTTTTATGCTTTAGCATCCTTGCATGCGTGTGAGTGACTACCATGATAGCATGCTTACCATGAGGCTATATGCTTATGTGATATAACTGCCTGAATGCCTGTGGGTGAAGGTTGGGTTATTTGGATTGGAACAATGCATTGACTGTGAGTTTTAAGCCCACTAGATAGTGGCAAAACCATCTTTTCTAAGCCCACCCGAGGGTGGCAAATTCATGTCTTAGCCTACTTGCGAGTAGCACCATCAAACCATTTTTCAAAAACAAACATGAAATGTTTTGTTCCAATTCAGGGGATCCAGTCTATACTTGTATGTTGTGCGCATCACATAGTAAATCTAGGCTAATAACCGGAATAAGAACGCATAATGTTTTCAAAACTAGATATCATGGTTAGTAGAGGCCGATCTTTGATCGGGCGAGCGGGGGTGCTCACGAAGTGACCTTCCCCAATCGTACCCAAGTTCCCGAGCCGAGGCAACTTTGGTGATGACGGACACGTGGCCTTCGGCAACGAGTCAGGGTTTCCTAAATTTCCCAAAAATAAAATATTTAGGTGGCGACTCTGTATCTGGCAAAGCAGTCCATGTTTGGCACTTCTTTCAAAAATCTGTTTTCTCAAAACGATTTGCCGGATTTGGACTCTTTGGTTCAGATTAAGAACCGTGACACAAATCGAGTCCGAGCTGTAGCGAGGTCCCCCGCGAGCTTGTTACAATCTCCATTCTCTACGCTTTCCTTTTTGTTTTTTATCCGTTGAAGTTGATTTTTTATGCTTTCTTATCATTTTCTTTGCATTACTTTTTAGTCTTGGGGTTTTCATGAGTTGCTTTCATGTACGGAAAATCAACATAGACAAGATATAAACACTGAGAATGTACCCTAAAAGAATCAATCCAATGTCATTCTCATGAAGTCTAAATTTGATGACATTCATGGCTATAAAAACAAAATCAACATTGAAAGTTAAATTGAAAGCAAGAGAAGATTATTAACTAGGATTTTTCACTCAAATTGATTCAAAATATGAGAACATTCACAGCAATCGCAGCAAAAATCAACATTGAAACTTAAATTGGAAGCAAGAGAACATGATTAATTAGGGGTTTTCAGTCAAATTGATTGAAAACTTGAGAAAATTCACAACAATCATGTCAAACTCAATATTGAAACCTAAATTGAAATAAAGAGAATATGATTAAGTTCGGGTTTTCACTCAAATTGACTAAGAATCTGAGAACATTAACAACAATCGTACGAAAATCAACATTGAAACCCAAATTGAAACCAAGAGGATATGATTCACTAAGGTTTTTTACTCAAATTGTCTAAGAATCTGAGAACATTCCCAGGAATCGTACGAAAATCAACGTTGAAAGCTAAATTGAAACTAGAGAATATGATTAACTAAGGTTTTTTACTCATTGTCTAAGAATTTGGGAACATTCACAGGAATCGTGCCAAAATCAACAATGAAAGCTAAATTGAAACCAAGAGAATATGATTAACTAAGGTTTTTCACTCAAATTGGTTGAAAATATGAGAACATTGACAGCAATGGTACCACACTGAACATTGAAACCTAAATTGAAAGCAATAGGATATGATTAACTAGGGTTTTTTTTATTCAAATTGATTCAGATTGAAACCCAAATTGAAACCAAGAGAATATGATTCACTAAGGGTTTTTTTCTCGATTTGTCTAAGAATCTGAGAACATTCACAGCAATCGCACCAAAATCAACAATGAAATGAAAGCTAAATTGAAACCAATAGAATATGATTAACTAAGGTTTTTTTACTAAAATTGATTGAAAATATGAGAACATTGACAGCAATAGTACCACACTCAACATTGAAACTTTAATTTAAAGGAATAGGATATGATTAAGTAGGATTTTTCACTCAAATTGATTCAGAATATGAGAACATTCACAGCAATCGCAGCAAAATCAACATTGAAACTTAGATTGGAAGCAAGAGAACATGATTAACTAGGGTTTTCAGTCAAATTGATTGAAAACTTGAGAAAATTCACAACAATCATGTCAAACTCAATATTGAAACCTAAATTGAAATCAAGAGAATATGGATTAAGTTCGGGTTTTCACTCAAATTGACTAAGAATCTAAGAACATTAACAACAATCGTACGAAAATCAACATTGAAACCCAAATTCAAACCAAAAGAATATGATTCACTAAGGTGTTTTACTCAAATTGTCTAAGAATCTGAGAACATTCACATGAATCGTGCCAAAATCAACAATGAAAGCTAAATTGAAACCAATAGAATATGATTAACTAAGGTTTTTGACTAAAATTGATTGAAAATATGAGAACATTGACAGCAATGGTACCACACTCAACATTGAAACCTAAATTGAAAGGAATAGGATATGATTAAGTAGGGTTTTTCACGTAATTTCAGTAAGAATCTGAGAACATTAACAGCAATGGTAGCCAAATCAACATTGAATCCTAAATTGGAAGTAACAGAAGATGACTAATTAGGGTTTTTCACTCAAATTCAATATGAATCTGAAAACATTAACAGCAATGGTACTAAAATCAACATTGAAAACTAAACTGAAAGTAAGAGAACATGATTAACTAGGGTTTTTCACTCAAATTCACTAAGAATTTGAGAATATTAACAGTAATCGCACCAAAATCAACATTGACACTTAAATAGAAAGCAAGAGAATATGATTAACTAGGGTTTTTCACTCAAATTAACTAAGAATTAGAGAATATTCACAGCAATCGCACCAAAATCAACAATGAAACCTAAATAGAAAGCAAGGGAACATGATTTACTAGCATTTTTCACTCAAATTCACTAAGAATTTGAGAATATTCACAGCAATCGCACCAAAATCAACATTGAAACCTAAATAGAAAGCAAGCGAACATGATTAACTAAGGTTTTTCACTCAAATTCACTAAGAATCTGAGAACATTCACGGCAATCGCACCAAAATCAACAATGAAACCTAAATAGAAAGCAAGCGAATATGATTAACTAGGGTTTTTCACTCAAATTCACTAAGAATCTGAGAATATTCACAGCAATCGCACCAAAATCAACATTGAAACTTAAATAGAAAGAATGAGAACATGATTAACTAGGGTTTTTCACTCAAATTCACTAAGAATTAGAGAATATTTAAAGCAATCGCACCAAAATCAACAATGAAACCTAAATAGAAAGCAAGGGAATATGATTAACTAGGGGTTTTCACTCAAATTCACTAAGAATCTGAGAATATTCACAGTAATTGCACCAAAATCAACATGGAAACCTGAATAGAAAGTAAGAGAACATGATTAACTACGGTTTTTCACTCAAATTCACTAAGAATCTGAGAATATTCACAGCAATCGCACCAAAATCAACAATGAAACCTAAATAGAAAGCAAGCGAACATGATTAACTAGGGTTTTTCACTCAAATTCACTAAGAATCTGAGAATATTCACAGCAATCGCACCAAAATCAACATTAAAACTTAAATAGAAAGAATGAGAACATGATTAATTAGGGTTTTTCACTCAAATTCACTAAGAAGTAGAGAATATTTACAGCCATCGCACCAAAATCAACAATGAAACCTAAATAGAAAGCAAAGGAACATGATTAACTAGGGTTTTTTACTCAAATTCACTAAGAATATAAGAATATTTACAGCAATCGCACCAAAATCAACATTGAAACCTAAACTGAAAGAATGAGAACATGATTTTTGTGGCATTACAATGAATGTTCTCAGATTCACAAACAAAAACAAAAACAAAAGTTTCGAAAACAAAAGTTTCAAACTCAACATTCAAGCTGAAATGGAAATAAAAAACAAAAGGTTCGAAAATGAAAGTCTCAAACTCAATATTCAAGCTGAAATGGAAATGAAAAACAAAAGTTTCAAAAATGAAAGATTTCGCAAAAACTAGGGTTTAAGATATTTGAATCTTACTTGTTTTCACGATTTTTGGTTGTTCGGATGTTTGAATGTTTGATGATCTAGTTTGCATTTGTGAAATCTGAGACGAGATTGATGAAGGAAGACGAAATGTGCGGCGAAATTGATGAAGGTGAGAATGAAATCTGCGAGGGTGAGAAATGGCGGGATGAACTGTGAATGAAATCGTGAATATGCAATTTTTGTTTTGTGTTTTGATTTGGTAAGGGTAGTTTCGTCATTTCAATGGATTATGGGACTTACTGGTTAAAAGTTTTTGAACTAGGACTTAATGTATCATTATTTGCTAAAACGGGACTTACTAGTAAATCACCCTTTATATATATATATATATTTTGTATTTGGTGAATTTAAAAAAAAATTACAGAATATTATATTCTTAAGTATATCTAGATTAGGTGCATCTAAAAAATAAAATAAAAAAATTACTTAAAATATTTTTTAAAATTCAGTAAAAATAAAATAATACGAAAAATAAAAAAAACTCATTTTGTTTGTGTGTGTGAGTTAAATCAAAGAAAATGATTGTTATTTTTCCTTAAAATAATATGAACAAAATGTCTATATTATTTTATTATTTTATATATATGAAGATTAAGGGATAAATATGTCATTTTAATTTGACAGAAAAATAAATGTAATTTTTTAAATATGAGAAAAAAATCTATATTAAATAAAAATCTCAAGGATTTCAGTATAATTTACCCTACTTAATATTATTTCTTAATTTGGCTTACTGAAACTTCATCTAGTGAAACATAATCGAGATTTACGAATATGCCTGTTGTGTCTCGGAGATAGCAGGGGCGGCTGAAGCACTGGGCAAGTGAGATGTGCTTGCTTGAGGCCAACTAGACGGACGACTTTTAAATATAATCTTATTAGATCTGGGCTACCTCTCAGAACTGGACGAGGTTCCTCGATCTGTCGAGCTCATAATGGGTTTTATTTTGTAAAGTTTTTTTTATGGGTATATTATTCATATATCAAAAAATTAAACCGATCTAATAATTAGAACATTTTTAATTGATCGTGTTTGCCAAAAGAAAAGAAAAAAAAAAGATGATTTATTTTTAGAAATACACTTACTATCTATTTTTTTTAGAGACAAATATTATAAATTAAATAGAATATACTTATTATTTTCACCTAATTTTTTTCTTTTTGAAAATAATATACACAAAAAGCCTTATAAAATGAAACTCTTAATAGACCTCACGTGCTCAAAAAACACCCTCCCATTTAGATTTTCGACTAAAGGAAACCCAGCTAATTCTTTTATATATATATATAATGTTATATACGTAAATTCTAAATTTTATGTCATGCAATAGAGAAGATTTTAAAAAACGAAACCCATTTTAGAGATATAGTAAGTGCAACATCAATAAATACGAAAAGTTTGTAATATTTATTAGTTTATATTTGGTGTGTAAAAATAATCCGCGGTTCGGGGTGAGCCCGGCCCATTTAGGCCGTTTGGACTTGGGCTTGAACTCAGCTCTAGCCCCTGGGCCTGGGCCATCATTTTGAAGTTTGGCCTTGTTCGTGGACCCAGCCTGCTTAAGGTCTACTCAAGGCCCGACCCGGGACCCGGCCCACCTGAGGTCCAGTGTCTTTTTTAGTGGAAAATAATAAAATTTTGATAAAAAAAATTAAAAATAAATAAAATGATCAGGCCTGCCCAAGCCCGAGGCCCAGCCCACCGGTCCTCCCAAGGCCCAAATATCCCTTGGGCCTAATTTTTTGACACGTAGGCCGATTCGAATTTTGACGGGAGCCGACGAGACTCGTTATGGGCTGGGTCGAGCTAGATTTATACCCCTTTATATTAAATTATTCATAGAAAAAAATTCAATAGCAAAAAAGGTCACAAAAAGGAACTCCTTATTTTTTTAAATTTTTATTTTTGTATAACTTCAAAAATTGAAAGATGATAGTTTGAAATTTTGAATCTATATATTATATAAGTAAAAGGAGGTTTCTAATATGAATGATTCTAATGCCTCTAAAGTCTCAAAATAAATTTTCTAAATTTCTATAATTATAGATTTATTATATTTCTTACGTGACATACTCCTCCAATGTTATCCTTATTTGTTTTGGATTTTTGAATTTAAAAAAAAAAAAATCCAAACAAAGGCACAATCTCTTTAAACTCTCTCAAATCACCCTTCTTTCCTCCCCTCTCTCATTTACATTTCTTTTATCTTTCCTTTCCTCTTCTTCAATTCCTCTTTCTAAGTTTTCAAAGGTTCTTGAGTCATTGTGAGCACACAACACAGCAAAGCTGAGGACTATAATGAGGAGCACCCATTACGAATAAATGGCTTGGGAGTTTGTGTGCAATGGTGATTGATATGTGTTCTTATCAATTAATCCAATTATCTTTTCGGGTACTCATTCACCAAGTTGTAAGTATTCTCTTCCTCTTTTCCTTTTCCTATGCTACATCCATTTTGATTATTTTTTTGTTTATTCTTAATTTTTTTTCATCGAAACCTATAAACTCAAGGCTACAAGGCTCTTGAGATTATAAGGCTACCGGTGAATCATGCAACTAGTAAATCTATGTACGTTTTTCTTTTAGTTAATATATTTGGATTAGATATTAAATTTAAATTAATCTTTTTTTATTGTTTACTTTATTTTGCTTTGTATATATTCCCATGCTATTACTGATTTGAACTGATTCTTATAACATTGCATTGTTGTGCGATAGAAACCTATAAGGATTTTTCATCTAAAATGCTCTATTAGCTCTAAAACATTAATCTAAATTTTTAATTTTTAAATTTTAGTAAATACACATGGCGTAGAAATATTAGTCCATCTAACAATATCTAAAATTTTGAAAATTAAAAATCTTATAAAATAAAATGTCAAAAAAAAAAAAAAAAATTAGACATCTAATTTCGACGGTTAAAAACATTTAAAGGAAATTCCAAATATAACTTTAGTCTAATATAATTTCAAATTTTAAAAATATTTACTTCAAAAAATAAGAAAATGGAAAGGCATAATTTTATGTTTTCCTATTCTATATTTGAGTGATTCTCTCCTTCTAAAACCCAAAAATTATGGGATAGTTTTTATAATTTTGAATTTTAAAATTTATTTCTTGATAGGTTAACCAATTAGTTTTTTTTTTCAATTTTTTAAATCAAAAAATTAGAAAAATTAGTTTGAGAGATTAGAGTGCTTCAAAATTAGTTTGAGGAGATTTTATTTATTTATTTGTTTAAATCGGATATTATGTAAGACACATGAATAATTAGTATTTTTTAAATTAAAAATTGATTTTAGGAAATTATCAATTTGAATTGATCTTTTTTTTATTTTTATTTTTTAATTTTAGGTAAAGATGTTAGAAGATTTTAAAGAAATTTTATTTATTTATTTTTTTAATTCGAAAATTATATGAATAGATTTGAATTGATCTTTCTTTGATTATTTTAGGGAAGGAACAATTTTAGGTAAAGATTTTAGAAGATGGGCAAATAATTATCTAATTCATTATTTTAAATTGGAAGGTCAACAAACTATGTTTCTGTATTTGATTTTAGGAAATGACGAATTTTGGCAACTATCTTAGAAGATGTATTTGAAGAGATTTTATTTATTGTTTGTTTAATTTTGAAATTTTTTATTTATTTATTTTTTTAATTAAAAAATTATATGAACAGATTTGAATTGATCTTATTTATTTATTTATTTAGCGAAGCAAGGATTTTAAGTAAACATTTTAGAAGATGGGAAAATAAATATTTAATTCATTTCTTTAAATTGAAAGTTCAACAAACTGTGATTATGTATTTAATTTTAGGAAAAGATGAATTTTAGGCAATGATATTAGGAGATGGGTTTGAAAAGATTTTATTTATTTAATTTAGAAATGATTATAGTGTAATTCTAATGAAAATGATTAAAGTTTAATTGATTCTAAATTATTTTTCATATATATTTTAAACAAATTTTATGTTATTATTTAATTTAAAATATTAAATTTTAATTATTTATCTGTACCCATGTATGGCACGAGTATTATGTTAGTATCATCTAAAACACAATACTTTTTCTTAGACTTATTTTTAAAATTAAAATATTTAAAAGAGATTTTGAAAATAAAAAAATATAACACCTCAATTGATATATAAATAAAATTAAAAAAAAAAAATTGGACTTTTCTTAAGTTCACATTTCAACTTGAGAGAACTTGAGGAGTCTATAGAGCCCAATATCGATTCTGTTTCAATGATATGAAACGTTTGTTCTGTAAGGCCCTCAATATATATCATCTATACAAAAATTAGTTCGATCCAATAATCAGAACCTTTTTATTTTATCACATTTATTTTCAGAAAAATAGACAACACATTTATTTAAAAAAATAGACCATCATTCTTTTAGAGACAAACAATAAATTCTTTTTAGAAACCTCTTCACCATTATCAATTGGCTTTGGTTGAATGTCTCTAATACTTCAACATGGTATTAAAACTAGTTCTTGGGTGACTTTGCAAGTCAAGTCCCCTTCCCAGTGGTGGAATTAGAATTTTGATTCATAAGAGGCACCATTAAAATTGAATCTTTAGCCATATCAATCATGACATAACCGAATTCAATTTTCGTTTGGTAATAAAATGACCAAAGATTAATGTAATGACAAAGTAATATGCTTAGAGTTATTTTTAATTATTATTATTATTATTTATTTATTTTTGTTGATTTGCTATTTTAGTTCATGAATATGATGATAATTACAATTTAAAAGATAATCATATGAATAAAAAAAATATATAGATGTAAAGAAAAACACAAGAGAGAAAAGAAAGAAATGAGAGAGAAAAATAATTATGAAAACTTTTTGACAAAATTAAACAATATAGTGGTAAATTGTAAAGAATTCGCTAAAAATAAAGAGAGAGAAAAAAAATGTTGAGTGAAATTTAGCCAGAAGAAGTTTCTCCCAGTGGTTGCTCACTTCACTATTACTATTTCCCATTTTGATTTATTTTCTTGTTTATGCAATGCTCTAAATTTGCAGATAGTAAAACACAAAATGAGGATTCACAAATAAACACATGCTTGCACAAAGAGAGAAAGAGAGGGAAAGAGGTAAACTATCATATTCAAATTCCAAAGAACAACAACAAAGAGCAATGGCTATGGCTATGGACACATGAAACCAATAGCCAGACAATTAACAGAAACAAAACCCTAACATGGATAGGAAATCAAATTCCATCTCCTTATTCATTATGCATTCATTTAAGCAAGTATTCGGGAAAGCTGCCATATGAAAAAGTTGCTCTTTTTATCTAAGTTTAATTTGGGGATCCAGAAACACAAAGCCATTGACCAACAAAGAGAGCTTTGCAGTTGACATTCGGATTGATCGAAAGGAAGAATTCAGTACTCAAACTGAATGCCTTTGCAATGGAAAAACATGTCTCTCCGCTCTGCACTCCCACAACTGCATCACAATTTACCGCAGACTCTGCCTTCTTTACCACAACTGTTGCAGATCGAGGTAAGAAAACAAAAACAAGAAAATATGTGATGATTAAACTCATAAATTTAATGACACCTTCTACCTTTGCATACTTAATGGCGCAATCAATTTTTCTTATAAACTTAATAAAATAATAATAATAATAATAATAATAATAATAATAATAATAATAGGGACAATTTCGGAAAACAAATCGTAATTGTAGTCAAAAGAAAAATTAATAATTTTGATTTTTCAACAAGGGAAATTTGAAGAAAGTTTTTTAAAACCATAGATAACATAGTAAAAATTTAAAAATTCAATAAGGCAATTGCTCTTATAGGTCCCAATATAGCTCTACCAGTAAGTAGAACACATAATGTGTACTTAAAAATGTACTACGAGTCTAAAATTCATCTAGAGTAGATACGAGTTATATTTGAAATAAATTTCAATCGTACAATATTTTTTATGTGCACATTCTGTGTTTTAATTGTTATGCCGCTAACATTTTTTATAGCTACATTTGTATTCAAGTGTGTGTTAGAAGATTCAAAACTCACCACCAAGAATAAGAGAGAGTATCAAAACCATGCTTAGAAACATGGTAGTTTTGTTGCTTGTCTTTGCCATGTTTTCTATATATATATTTCTTCTTCTTACTCAAAAAATTGGAATGTCCCTCTCTTCTGGGTTGTGGCTTCTTTTAATCCCTCCTATTTATAGTAAACCTTTCATGAATGAGAACCAACACTAAAGCTCAAAAACAGAATTGTCGACGATTTTGATAGTGGCCGGCTTTACCCCAAGACAAAAAAGATAACAAAACAAAAACAAAAAACAACGACAACATGCATAGCCAAGCATAAACAGGAGATCGGTATCAAATCTACTTAATTTATCCAAAACTAGTAAAATCATAATAGTAATTTTGCATGGCTAAAGTATATGAATGGAGATTATGATAGAAATTTTTAATCAATGTGGTAATTAATTATGATATCAAATTATACAAACTCTTTAAGGGGTTGTTTGGTTTTTGAGTTGGGCTAAATAATCACAAAAGGACAAAAAAAATTCAAAAAATCACAAAAAGCCAAAAATCACAAAAGGACAAAAAAAATTCAAAAAATCACAAAAGGACAAAAAATATTCACTATTGCAAAGCTAAAAAGTTAAAAAAACCAATCAAGAATGCCAAACGAACAAAAAAAATTTAGGCTAAAAAAGTAAAAAAAATTAAAAAGTCAACTAAAAAAATCATTGCCAAACGAAGGCTAAGTAAAATATATTTTCAAAAGTAAACTCCAGAGATGTATCTAAAAGATTTATATTCACATAATCATTGTTATTGTTAGACAATGTAGGATCACAACAGGTTATGAAGAGTACAGTAAGCTTTTCACAGAAACTTTAAAAACGATTAAAATTAAAAAAAAAAATCACTTAAAATAAAATTACAAAGGGACTAATTTCCCTCCAGTTGTTGGGCCCGTGGGGCCCCATCATGGGTTCTGTTTCAATAATACGAACCGTTTAATGTGTAGAATTCGCCGAGTATTATATGTCTATAAAAAATCACATTGATCGGATATCGATACTTATTTCATCAGATCAAATTTCTATCAATTATTTATTTTTTTACCGTCTATTTTCGTTTATACAAAACTGATTTGATTACGTAATTATAAATATCCGATAAATGTGATTTTTTATAGACTTATAGTACTTAACGAGTTCTACACATTGCGGTTCGAATTATCGAAACGAGACTCGTAATCTATCTTTATGAGCTTAATAATATGCTCCAATCCGATCTAAGACTAGTTAGAAGACAGACCCAATTAAAAAACGTTTTAAACTGGATGCCATTGTTTGTTTAGCTTTGTACATCAAGTCACATCATGCAATAGATTTATTGGTAAAACAAATCCATTGGAGGAAAAAACGAGGAATAACGAAAATAAATTTAGACTGAGGGCGTGACCCCCATAGTCCCCCCAGCCCCACATCAGAAACCTTCTTGTTTCACCGTCTGCCCATAATACCGTAATAATAGGTATAAAGCCAATGCTTTTCTCATTTTTCTATTTTAATAAGAGAGAATTTGAGATGTTCACGTGGTAAATTACAAGTTTTGTTTTGATAATTTAAATCGTTTATTTTATAAGGTTATTAATATATGTCATTTATAAAAAAATTAATTAGATTTGATGATGATAACTTTTTTCATTTTATCATATTTCTTTTCAAAAAAATAGATGGTAAATATATTCTAAAAATATATCATTAATTTTTTTAGAGATAAATACGATAAAATAAAAATATTACGATTATCAAATTGAATTTAATTTTTTTTATGAATAGTATACATTAAGATTGTGTTTGGTTTAAGAATTTTGAAAGGAATTTAAAAAAGAAAAGTAAAAATATGTGTGAAAGGGAAAAGAAAAGGGATTAAAGGATATTCATATTTATCCTCCTTTTTCTTTTCTCTTTTCAACTCTCTCCTCAAATCTTTAAACCAAACAGAATTTAATAATCTTACAAAATAAATAGTTTAAATCATTAAACAACACTAGTGATGAGCCCAACAGATCATTCAAGTACCCTCATATAAAAATTTTAACACGAGAATAATTAAACCCTTAATTTAATATTATTTCATAATTAATTTGGTTTACTTAAACTTCATCTACTGAAGCATATAATAATGATTTCGGGATGCCTGTGGCGCGTCAGTTATGTTCTTTGTCGGGATTATTTTGCAAACAAATCCAATCCAATTGAGTCTTAATATGCTTAGATTTATTTATTAAAATTTTAATTAGTTCAAGTTTGAGGTCAAGTTAGTAAAATTTCTCTGACTCGACCTAGTGAAATTTCTCTGGCTTCACTAATTTTGTCTCAGTAAAATTTCCCTAGGTGCTTTTGTTCCGGTAAAATTTCACTAAGTGTTAATGTCAGTAAAATATCTCTGATTCAACTCAGTGAAATTTCCCTAACTTTACTAATTTTGCCTTAGTAAAATTTCATTGAGTGTTGAAGTCAGTAAAATTAAAGCAAATCAGTGAAGAGAGAGAGAGAGAGAGGCCGGAACTATTTAGTTAACAAGCCTTTACAACAGTAACTATTTAGTTAAACTAGTCAGGAACAATAGCAGCAGCAGCAACAACAAAAACAACAACAAAAACAACAATAACAACACCAGCACTGGCTTCATAGAAGCCAAACTTGCAGCCACCCTGAGCACTATAACCAAGCAGAGTAGGCACCCATCCCCTGAAGAAGCCCTTGACCCCCTACTCTTGCATCAATACTCCAAAACTAGATGAGATGCTATTGTATTTTGAAGGGTCAATTTGTATATTATATTTGACAAGATCGAGAGGAGTGACGACCATGTAAGTGAGGCCACAATTGAGGATTCCACCGGCGGTTTACAGCAGGTCGTCTCATGATTTATAAGTTTTAAATACAAATTTAAAATTATTATAATTAGCTCATAATTTTTGCATTTAGGAGCAATAAGAGTGACGTTTAGATTATTTATATATTTTACAAAAAAATACTTTTAAGAAGAGATATTATGAGAGTTTCAAAATCGCATACAAAATCTATATGCTATTATAATTGAAAAGCGTTGTCATCTTATTAAAGTTTAAAGTTGCAATTCTTTTTTTTTATTTTTATTTTGTTTAATTTTTGTTAATATGTGCCACAATATGATTGGTTTATAAATTAATTTTATATTCTCAAAATGAAATTTTAAATTTAGATTCTTTCTTAAATTATGTTACCAGAATAAGATCAATATTCATTCTTTAATTTATGTATATTTTATTAAATTATAAAATAAAATTTTAACTTTAAATTCTTTTTTAAATTATGTTATTACAGTTAGAATGAGATGAATATTCACGTGTCATAATGATATGTTGTAATATTATTAGTCTAAACATAATATGTTATTAAATACACATATTCAAATTATTAATCAGTATTATAGAAAGGGTAAATTACAAATATACCCCCTGAGGTTTGCTTAAAGAACAAATTGCCCCATGTGATTTGAAAAATTACAAATACCTCATTGTTAGTATTTTTTATTTAACAGAATTAACTAAAAAAATGAGATTCATAATTGCTCTCCGATACAATAATAAAATTACCTAAATTATTAATTGAAACATGTTTCTAACATCATTAAAAACTGTTAATTGATTTGATGATTTATTAATAAAATGGGCGATTTGTTATGAAATTAGAAATTTCAGGGGGTGAAATGTAATTTGTAAAATAATAGGAGGCGATTCATATTTTAATCAAATCTTAGGGGGTGTATTTGTAATTTACCCTAAAAGTTTATACTTTTATTTTTTGTCATTTTTGGTTTGAAATTTTATATATAAAAAAAAAATTATGCCCTTCTAAATTACAAGGACTTAAATAATAATTTTTTTTCGTACAAATATTTTTTTTAACAAAATACAAAAACATTAAGAAAATGAATGATTTTTTTAACAATTGCCAAACATAATGGATTCTATTAAATTTTTTTTTTTTTTTTATCTCAATTGTCAATTAAACAAATTAAAATAATTTTTTTTTTTTGGGCTCAAATAGTTAAGAAGTGACTTTTGCTAAAATCAAATAGAAATAACCATTTTTTTCTATAAAAAGTGATAGTTGATTAAACTTTTTTTTTTAATATATAATAAAAAAATGAGAGTTACATGTGATAATTTATTGTTTCAACAATGATATAAACTGACACTTTCACCCACAATGATTTGAAAATGAGTTGGAACCCATGTCATTGAGTGTATAACAAATCAAGAGTTGGCATATACGATATCACATCATTGTGGATATAATTGTGGGTGTTTTTTTGTGGGTTTCAAACAATTTTATTACTGTTCATCCAGAATTTTTTAGCACTAGTGAAACATGGTGGATCCTGTTAATTGTTTTTAATCTCAGTTGTCAATTAAACAAACTAAAATAAAAAATGAAAATTTTTTGGCTTAAATTGCTAAAAAGTGAGTTTTGCTAAACAAATAGAAATAAATGTTATTTTCTAATAAAAGTAATGGTTTGTGAAATATCTTTTTTTATTTTAAAAGATGAGGGTTATAGGTGATAATTTATTGGTCATCTATAATTATTTTTAGATCAAATGAGAATATCATTCTAAATTTTTTTTCTTACCTTTTTTTTTATACAGATACTTTTATTTTGTGGAAATTTAATTTTATTGTAATTTTTAAATTAAATATATTTTCTGAAAAATCATATTTAAATTATTTATGCCATTATAAAGTATAATTTTTTTAATATCAACTTATTCGATTATTCTTCTCTAAAAGGTGTATTTGCTTTTGTTCATTAATATTAAAATTTTAATTAATCTTATTTATTATTAAAAAAGAAATTAGCAAATAATTTTATTTTTTTATATATACAATTTTGTTTCAATTGCTTAGGTTATTTGATGTCTCTATCGAAGTTCATTCAAATTTATTCGAATTTTTGAATTTTACATAGGTTCTCACCGAAGTAAAAATTATGTTGCACAATTTTTAAAAATTTATAGGCTTGACTCAAATTGCTTTGGTTCAACTTGCCCAAATTTATAACTTTAACAAGAGGGTTGAAAGTTATATTATTGAAGTTGTGACAAATTAAAAATTGATAAATAAATTGTGATAAAATTGTAAAACTTAAATTGTAAGTTTCAATATATATATATTTTAATTTTCATAATTTACATACAAAAATCTAATTATTTATATTATTTCATATAAACATATTTTATTAATTTTTTCACATCCCGTGCATAGCACCGATTTTCAGTAGTTGTTTTTTTTAAAGTAAAAGTCACCATTAAGCTATTATTGTGTTTGAAAATTATATATAAAATTTATATTTGTATATTATCACTTAATAAGACTATGGTCAGGAAGAATTTAATAATGAAAAGTTGTAAAATGTAGTTATGATGATAGGAAGAAGAAATAATAGAAAAAATGGCAAAATGGTCATTTATAAAATTTTAAGGCATGACATCAGCAATTTATGGGCAATTTGTAATGAGATTACAAACCTCAGGGAAGGGATTGTAATTTTTGAAATGTGAGAGAGGAATTTGTATAAAACAGAAATCTGAGACGGTGTCAATGTAATTTACCCTATTATTAAATTCTACCTGAATATATTGTTATAGGTAAATTACAATACATCCCTGAGGTTTGATTGAAATATAAATCGCCCCCTATGGTTCTGAAAATTATATTTGACCCCTATGGTTTCTAATTTCATAACAAATCTATCATTTTATTAATAAATTATCGAGTCAATTAATAGTTTTTAATAATGTTAGAAATGTATTTCAATTAATAATTTAAGTAATTTTATTATTGTATAGGAGAACAATTATGAATTTCATTTTTTTAGTTAATTCTATTAAATAAATTTTTTTGACAATAGGGTATTTGTAATTTTTCAAATCACAAGAGGCAATCTATACTTTAAACAAACCTTAGGGAGTGTATTTGTAATTTACTCTATTCTTATTGAGTGATAATATACAAATATCAATTTTATATAGAATTTTCAAATACAATAATATAGCTTAATAGTGACCTTTTACTTTAAAACAAAATATTCATAAATATGACTTATATTTACAACAATATCACTATCACGACATTTTTGTGGTATTTTTTTATATAAATTTTTATATACGAATAAATTTTTTATTTTTATTTTCACCATTATAACTAGATTAGATCAATTTAATCAAGATATATTCAAAAAAAAATAAAATTAGCACACAAATTTTTTTTTTTAAAAAAATTCATTAAATACAATAAAATAAGAAAATGTATTGAATTTTTATATTTTTATATGAGATAATTACCTAAAAGTCCTATCAACATGTTAGGTTGTAGCTTAGGTCCTATCAAAATTTTTTTGAACCAATAAGTCCCATTTTTAGGTAAATAGACGCGTTTGCCCTTTAACATAAACAACTGTATATAAAATTCCATTTACGTTATTTACTAGAAAGAAAAAAGAAATCAGCTAACAGATCAGTTATGGAAGTAGCTGAAGATTCGAATCGTGAACGATCATAAAGGATTTATTGTTTTGGTTCGCTATTATACGTAATTGATTTCTCGATTTTGATTCGAATAGGAAAGGATCTTGAAGGATTTCTTATTTTGGTTCGCATTTTGAGTTGAAATCTATTGGAGTTTGTTATATGTGATTTCGATTTAAAAATTGAAGAATTGATTTGCTGGATATTTGATCTTCGATCTGGTTTATAGGTATGTATTGTTTCGATTTTGTATATTATGTTTTTTTAGAATTTTCTTTAGTTTTGATTGAATTTATTTATGAGAATATGTTGAATAATTTTGTTTTTACGAATTGAAGACTTGGTTTGCTGGATGATTTCTCGGTTTGGTTATTTATTTTATGAATTGAAAACGTGATTTGTGAAGTATTTGTATTGTTGTGAAGTTTTTTGTTCTGGTGTTTATTGTTATAAAGTATTTGTGAAAACTGAGAAAGTTCTTAGTATTGTTCTGGTTTTTATTGATGCGATCTTTTTTCTTGTTTAGATTGAAAGATGAGTGAAGGTTGTACAAGTGCGCCTATTTTTTTTGTTGTGCAAGTATAATGGTTGTACATTTGCAATTAAGATTGATCAAAATGTTACATATGATCAGTTGGTTGAGAAGCTATGTTTGAAATAGGATAATTTGCAATCTGATAATATTTGTCTATCTTACTCATTGCCTAGACATCCTAATTGTACGTTGGACAACAATGAGGAGTTAGATTTGTTGTTGACATTAGTTGTGCATTTTGATTCAAAGTGTATTGATGTTGTTATGAGAGTAAAAGACTCAACCATTAACTGTGGTTATCTCAACAAAAGATTGGATTATGGAGAAAGAGAGTCAATGTTGGATCTTGAAGTTTGTGATATTGCATTGTCTCATGACAGCAGTAATGCTGTGAACTTGTCAAATAGAGCATCTATATCCTCCAGAAGGAATTCGAGGTTGGAGGTTGAAGAAGAGGTTGATATGTTATCATCATTTTGTCAACACAAGGAAAAAGTACTGTTTGTCTACTGGTTGGGCAGTTAGTATTACACATGTAGGACAGACATTTGAAGGTGGAATTGTTGAATTTTGTAATGCATTGTCGAAGTTTTCTATTGAGTGTGGGTTTGAGTTCATATTTGTTAAGAATGATAAAGTTCGTGTTACCGCACAATGTTTGTTTAGAGAGACAAAAGGTTGTATGTGGAATGTTCATGGTAGAGTGGTGAATGCTAATGGATTCTTTTATATAAGGAAGTTGAACAATGTCCACACATGTGGTGCTGAAGTACGTACGGTGAATCATTCTCGTATGAGTTCTGATTTAGTTGCCGATTTGATTGTTGAAGGTGTTCGTGATAATCCATTGATACGTCTAGTTCATGTTGTTCGGGATTTTAAGTTGGGGTATGGGCTGAAAGTTAGTTATCGTCAAAATTGGTTGGGGGTAGAGAAAGCAAAAGGTGAGATTTTTGGAGACTGCTTAATGCCATTTGACCAGTTAAGATGGTATGTGGATATTGCAAAGAGTTGCAATCCAAGGAGTTACATTGAGTTTGAGTATGACGATGATACTAAACGGTTTAAGAGATTATTTGTTTCTTTTCATGGTTCCATTAGTGGATTTGATTATTGTCGACCTCTCTTATTCCTTGATGGCACATTTTTGAAGGGAAGATTTAGAGGAAATTACTTGCTGTTATAGGAAAAGATGGAAATCAAAGTACATAAGAAATATGTTTTCTCTGTTCTGAAATCGATAAAGTTCTCAGTTTAAAAATATGATTGAATGTTTTAAATTTTATATGATATTATTGTTGTATATGCCTTTTTATTTTTTCAGTTATTCATTTTAGTGTTTGATATTTTGAATGTTAAAGTGTTACCATTTTCTAAGAATAATAGAATATTTTCATTTTTTCTGTTTTGTATATACAGGGTTCTTTCCTGTTTGTTTTGCAGTTGTTGGCTCAAAGAATCAAGATAACTAGCCTTGGTTTTTGGAGCATTTGAGTAGAATTGTTTCACTAGAACGAAATATTACATTTGTGTCAGATCGTAACCTTGGATTAGTTGAAGTGTTGCCAAAGGTTTTCCCAATGGCTTTCCATGCTTATTGTTTATATCATTTGAAGATGAACTTGAGGCATCATTTGCGTGGTATGTTTCATGGATTGAAAGAAAAGCTGATCACTCTGTTTGGGAAATGTGCATATGCTCCAACTGAAGAAACATTTCATCAATGTTTGGTTGAGTTAAAGACTGAAGGTGGGTCAAGAATTGAAAAGTTTTTAGATGACATACCATATGATCATTGGAGTAATGCATATTTTCAAGGGCAACGCTTTGGAGAGATGTGGTCAAATATAGCTGAATCTTTTAATTCGTGGATACGAGAGGAACGCCACTTGCCTATCACAAAGTTAATTGATAGTGTAAGAATTAAGTTGATGAGAAAAATTGCTAAGAGGAGGGAACATGTTAATAAATGGAATGGTTTGATATGCCCTAAAATGGAGTCCAAGTCGCATGATGGTTTTAATACTTCGAGGCCATGGATTGTTAGTTCATCTGGAAATGATGTCTATGAGGTGCATTCACATCCATCTGTTTCAGTTGACATTAGTAGATGAATATGTTCTTGTGGCGAGTGGCAGTTAAAAGGGTTTCCATGTGCACATGCAGTTGGTGCTATACAAAAGAGTGGACATGATTTGAGTTTATTTGTTGATCAATACTTCTATGTTCAAAGTTATCGAGAGTCCTATTCTTTTCCCATTTATCTTGTTCCTTCAATTTGGAAACCAGATTGTGATGTTGATGGTGATAGTGAAGTTGTTCTTCCTCCTTTGTCTAAGAAGCAACAAGGAAGGCCAAATAAAAAGATGATTCGTTCGAATGGTGAGAAAGTGAGGCAAATTACTTGTAGTAGATGTGGGAACGTTGGTAATCACAATAAGAAATCGTGTAAGGAGGCTTTGTGATTTTTTGTAGCTGCTTTGTGATTGTAAAAATTTCGTATTCATAAATTTCTTGAAGTAGCAGTTTGTGCTGTTGAGCGCTGAGTAATAATCTTCTATGTTTTGGATAAAGTGACATTGAATTGAAAGTAAAAATATTCTTAGTTTCAAATTTTAATTTTGAAATTGTTTGTGATAATATTGTTTGGTTGGCTTTTGGAAATAAACTTGACTGTTGAATGTTTGTTTTGAAGATTATGTGAATACTGTATAAAAAATGAACATATTCTCAGTTTAAGTTTTTAGTTCAAAATAGCTGATTTTGTGATAACAGTGTGAGGCTCTTGTTATGAATTGGAACTAGTTATAAATGTGATCAATTGAATGAAGGTGAATTAATATTCTAAATAGATGTGGTCAATGCTTTATGTTTTGATTAAAGTAACAGTGGACTGAAAGTGAAAATATTCTTTGTTTCGAATTTTAGTTTTTCAAATTGTCATAATATTGTGAGGCAGCAAATAAATTGTTGTGATAATATTGTTGTTTGAAAATTGAGTGATCTGTATAAAACTGAAAATATTCTCAGTTTTAAAGTTTCTAAGTTTGAAAATAAGTGATTGTGAGGCAACAAAACACTGCATAAAAACTGAAAATATAAACAAAAACATTAACAAAGCACTGATTGTGATACAGTAAAGTCTTGTGTCCACTATTTTCACATGTAATACTATTTTCACTTTTCCCATATAGTAGTGTGCGGAACAGGATAATAGAAACTGAGAACATGGACAAAAACATCAACAAAGCTCGGGTGTATATATCTTTGAGAGTATGACAAAATATTCTATTACACATCATAGAAATTGTAATATGTTTGTTAGGTAATATGCTTGGAACTATTAACAAAAACATTAGTCATTGTATCAGAGTGTCACAAAAAAGAGTTCATTAAGTTACACATCAAAAAAGATTTCATTGAATGTTGCAATCTTGACTCTACTTGACTCTGATTGATCTTTGTGGATCACTGAGGAACTCATGTACCATGTCTGCTCTGAGTCTTGTGGATGTGCCGGGTGGTAATGTGTTTAGAATTGGTTGATGCCTCGTGTATTGTCTTATGATGTAACAAACAATAATTCCACAGTCATTCCTACAGAAATCATTTTTGACACAGTTAGGGAAAAAAGAAATTTTTTTGAAAAAGATATTAAAATTTGTTAGTTAGAATAAATTAACATACGTCATTGCTTCTTGTTGAGGGATGTCTTTGACTGATTCAATCTTGACATCAGGATTCCATGCTTTTTCTGCTTGACAAGGTGTATCCTTCATGTATTGATGGATGATTTTTTGCTGTAAAAAACATCAATATAAAGTATGTAATGATTTACATCTGATTATTGTAATGCTAATCTAAAATTGTTCTTACCAGTTGATTTGCAACGTTGTAGTGCTTGTCCTTTCCTTTTCTTGGTCTCAAAGAGTTGAAATGTTTTCAAGTCCCCAAGTGTTTGTCGATAACAAGTAATGTCCAATGATTGAAATTGTGGATGGGGATGTGGATGTATCGACATGGGAGGGATTCTTGCAAAGTAGTTTTCAAAATCTTTTTCCTTTGTTTTAAAGTTTTCTTCTTCAACATTGGTTGTTTTTTACAAAAAATATGTGAATATTCACAGTAATGGTACGAACTCAATATTCATATGTCGATGAAAAGCAACAAAACATGATTAACTATGATTTATCACTCAAATTGTTTTGAAATCTGAGTATATTCCCAACAATGATACCAAAATCAAAATTTGAGAACATTCACAATAATGATAACAAACACAAAAAATCTACTTTGAAACCAAAATTGAACAGAAGATAAAGTATAGAATTGACACATGCACATTTATTCCTTACCCCATATAGACTTGACAGTATGAAAGACTTGCCATTGTGCTCTGCTCCATCACTATAATTCTGTGCTTGTGGTTCTCTTTCAAGAATCTCAGCATATGCATCAATTATCTATGAAATTGAAACAAAAAAGTGATGTTAACAAATTAATGAGAAGTTTTTCAGTGTTAAAATATTACAAATATTATACGTACACAGCTGGATATGTCTGTCCCTTTTACCAAGTTCTTGATATCATTAATAAACACACAATTGTCATATCTTGTGCCAAACCATATACAAGCACTACAAAACAATAAAAAATGTGTTAATAATTAAGTCAGAATATTTTTAGAAAACAGAGCTATTTCTCAGTTTCATTTCATATATTTGTACTACATGAAAAATTGAAAGATTTATGTAAGATTATACCTTGATTTTGTTTGCTTTTCTTTCCAAAGAATTTGTAGTTTATATTTATCTTCAGGAGGTAGCAATTGAGCCACAGCATACTTGTTTGAAATTGTCTCATCTTTGTGTTGCTTCTCTTTCTTAACTTTAACTTTCTTGCCTCTATACTCATGGTCTGATAACTTAGTAGTCTTCCGTGCTTTAGCTTTGCTATTTTTAATCATGGAATTCTATAGATTTGTTTGTCTTGATTCTGTCAGATCATCGGTTTTTATTACACAAACTTGTTGGGTTAAGTCATGGACTTCTTCCTCCACTAACTGATTCTGCAACTGAGAATTTTGACAATATTTCACATTTGTATTTGTCTCACAATGTTTTGTTGCAAAAGGTTGTTGTGTTATCTCATGGACCTCTTTCTGATGGAGCTCTTTGTCCACGACTTCAGAATTTTCATGGATCTTTTTCTGATGGAACTCTTTGTCCACCACTTCAGAATTTTCATGGACTTTTTTCTGTAGCACTTGAGAATTTTCATCGTTTATTGTATGACCTTCATTCTCTGCATCTGTCCAAGAATGTTTTACTGCATAAACTTCTTGGGTTATCTCATGGACCTCTTTTTCAACCAATTGGTTATGCAATCGAGAATTTTCATCTTTCAATTGTTGTATTTGTGCTGTGAGTAGCCTGTTATCCTCTTCAAGTTTATTTATGTAGATGGTCTTCACTGTGTTGTCTAGTTGCAAATTGTTGTTCTCAGTTTGAAGTTTCTCAAGTGTTTGTTGATGAATTTGTTCTTCTCCCTCAGGTGCATCATTGAGTATAATGTTGCAGAAGCCATTAAAGTCTTCATTTGCTGGCTTTTGTTCTTGGTGGCACTCTTCAGCATATTGACCATCTTCTTCTTCTTCTTCTTCATCTTCTTCAGAATCTTCAGTATTTTCAGCATATTGTTTTTGTTGTTCATGTTCTTGTACTTCTTGTTCTTCTTCTTCAGCATCTTTTTGTTCTTCGTCTTCAGTATTTTCAGCATCTTCTTTTTCTTCTTCTTCAGTGTCATCAAGTTCTTCATCACTTTCCTCATTTAATTGAGCACTAGTTACCTGTAGGTCAACATACAATAGATATTAGTTTTTGAAATAATTGAAGTTTAGGAAACTAAAAAGTTTTTCAGTAATAATTCAGTGTATTAAAATAGGGATTTTTCCCAACTTGAATTGAAATTCAAATGAGATGAGGATGTGACATGTCCTGTTGTCAACTGATGTGGTGATATGACTTTCATACGTTTATGTAATTTGGTAAGATTTCACTTGAACACCCTTGGGCATGCTTTGCTAAATTCAGGGTGGATGATCAGTGTGTGCTCACACAACCAATATTACAAAGCAAATGTAAAGAATTTTTGTCATTTGAATAAGAAATAATACTATCTGTTATTAACAACAAACTAATAGAATAGAGTAAAGATGTACTTACTAAGAGAGCCATAACACATCCTGTGACTTTTGTTGGATTTTTGTGGTATTTTTCAATTGAAAACATTAGTGTGCTCCTTATTGCTTCTACCCAATTGTATTTTCTCATTGAGTTTATGTCTTCCATGTAATTAAGAAATACCCATCCAACTGTTATTCCTGATGTAGAGAAAAAAAAGCTTTAAACAAGTATACATACACAGCATGCTTATCACATCTTTAGTGTCTTCTTTCTTCTTGCCTTTCAATGCTTTTTGCAACAAGTCGGTGATAGTTGTGCTCGATAGCCTTTCAATTTGTATCTTCTTGTCAGAAATGATGATATACTTTTATTTCCATAACCAAGATGCATCGGCTCATCTCCACAAGATATACCGAATATGGACTTGATGTCTTCTGTTGTTAGCTTTACAGTTTCTAGTCCTAATTGGAAAGAACCACTGCTGCCTGGCTGGTATGTTGGAATTATTTTCAATGCAATGTCATCATATTTTCTGCATTGTTTACAATTCATCTTGTTTTTTCAATATTACATCAAACAATAACCAAAATGGGGTTTTCTTCAAGCCATTAATATGCTCATTCCTAAGTTTGATGTGCTGTAATAGCTTCACTATTGTCACCATGTTTGATCTGAAAGTTTGTTCTTGTACTTCTTGTTCTTCTTCTTCAGCATCTTCTTGTTCTTCGTCTTTAGTATTTTCAACATCTTCTTTTTCTTCTTCTTCAGTGTCATCAAGTTCTTCATCACTTTCCTTGCTGAATTGAGCCGTAGTTACCTGTCGGTCAACATACAATAGATATTAGTTTTTGAAATAATTGAAGTTTAGGAAACTAAAAAGTTTCTCAGTAATAATTCAGTGTATAAAAATAGGGATTTTTCCCAACTTGAATTGAAATTCAAATGAGATGAGGATGTGACCTGTCTTGTTGTCAGCTGATGTAGTGATATGACTTTCATACGTTTATGTAATTTGATAAGATTCCACTTGATCACCCTTGGGCATGCTTTGCTAACTTCAGGGTGGATGATCAGTGTGTGCTCACACAACCAATATTACAAAGCAAATGTAAAGAATTTTTGTCATTTGAATAAGGAATAACACTCTCTGTTATTAACAACAAACTAATAGAATAGAGTAAAGATGTACTTACTAAGAGAGCCATAACACATCCTGTGACTTTTGCTGGATTTTTATGATAGTTTTCAATTGAAGACATCAGTGTGTTCCTTATTGCTTCTGCCCAATTGGATTTTCTCATTGAGTTTATGTCTTCCATGTAATTAAGAAATCCATATCCAACTGTTGTTCCTGATATAGAGAAAAAAAGCTTCAAACAAGTATACATACACAACATCCTTATCACATCTTCAGTGTCTTCTTTTTTCTTGCCTTTCAATGCTTTTTGCAACAAGTCTATGATGGTTGTGCTCGATAGCCTTTCAGTTTGTATGGATCTTCTTGTCAAAAATGATGATATACTTTTATTTCCATAACCAAGATGTATCGGCTCATCTCCACAAGATATACCGAAGATGGACTTGATGTTTTCTGTTGTTAGCTTTACAGTTTCTGGTCCTAACTGGAAAGAACCACTGCTTCTTGGCTGGAGTGTTTGAATTATTTTCAATGCAATGTCATCATATTTTTTGCATTGTTTATAATTCAGCTTGTTTTGCAATATTGCATCAAACAATAACCAAAATGGGGTTTTCTTCAAGCCATTAATATGCTCATTCCTGAGTTTGATTTGTTGTAATAGCTTCACTATTGTCCCCATGTTTGATCTGAAAGTTAATCTCCATTCTCTACGCTTTCCTTTTTGCTTTTTATCCGTTGAAGTTGATTTTTTATGCTTTCTTATCGTTTTCTTTGCATTACTTTTTAGTCTTGGGGTTTTCATGAGTTGCTTTCTTGTACGGAAAATCAACATAGACAAGATATAAACACTGAGAATGTGCCCTAAAAGAATCAATCCAATGTCATTCTCATGAAGTCTAAATTTGATGACATTCATGGCTATAAAAACAAAATCAACATTGAAAGTTAAATCGAAAGCAAGAGAAGATTATTAACTAGGGTTTTTCACTCAAATTGATTCAGAATGTGAGAACATTCACAGCAATCGCAGCAAAAATCAACATTGAAACTTAAATTAGAAGCAAGAGAACATAATTAACTAGGGGTTTTCAGTAAAATTGATTGAAAACTTGATAAAATTCACAACAATCATGTCAAACTCAATATTGAAACCTAAATTGAAATAAAGAGAGTATGATTAAGTCCGGGTTTTCACTCAAATTGACTAAGAATTTGAGAACATTAACAACAATCGTACGAAAATCAACATTGAAACCCAAATTGAAACCAAGAGGATTTGATTCACTAAGGTTTTTTACTCAAATTGTCTAAGAATCTGAGAACATTCACAGGAATCGTACGAAAATCAACATTGAAAGCTAAATTGAAACTAGATAATATGATTCACTAAGGTTTTTTACTCAAATTGTCTAAGAATTTGGGAACATTCACAGGAATTGTGCCAAAATCAACAATGAAAGCTAAATTGAAACCAAGAGAATATGATTAACTAAGGTTTTTCACTCAAATTGATTGAAAATATGAGAACATTGACAGCAATGGTACCACACTGAACATTGAAACCTAAATTGAAAGCAATAGGATATGATTAACTAGGGTTTTTTTATTCAAATTGATTCAGATTGAAACCCAAATTGAAACCAGGAGAACATGATTCACTAAGGGTTTTTTTCTCAATTTGTCTAAGAATCTGAGAACATTCACAGCAATCACACCAAAATCAACAATGAAATGAAAGCTAAATTGAAACCAATAGAATATGATTAACTAAGGTTTTTCACTGAAATTGATTGAAAATATGAGAACATTGACAGCAATGGTACCACACTCAACATTGAAACCTAAATTGAAAGGAATTGGATATGATTAAGTAGGGTTTTTCACGTAATTTCAGTAAGAATCTGAGAACATTAACAGCAATGGTAGCCAAATCGACATTGAATCCTAAATTGGAAGTAACAGAAGATGATTAATTAGGGTTTTTCACTCAAATTCAATATGAATCTGAAAACATTAACAGCAATGGTACTAAAATTAACATTGAAAACTAAATTGAAAATAAGAGAACATGATTAATTAGGGTTTTTCACTCAAATTCACTAAGAATCTGAGAATATTAACAGTAATCGCACCAAAATCAACATTGACACTTAAATAGAAAGCAAGAGAACATGATTAACTAGGGTTTTTCACTCAAATTAACTAAGAATTAGAGAATATTCACAGCAATCGCACCAAAATCAACAATGAAACCTAAATAGAAAGCAAGGGAACATGATTAACTAGGATTTTTCACTCAAATTCACTAAGAATCTTAGAATATTCACAGCAATCGCACCAACATCAACATTGAAACCTAAATAGAAAGCAAGCGAACATGATTAACTAAGGTTTTTCACTCAAATTCACTAAGAATCTGAGAATATTCACAGCAATCGCATCAAAATTAACATTGAAACTTAAATAGAAAGAATGAGAACATGATTAACTAGGGTTTTTCACTCAAATTCACTAAGAATTAGAGAATATTTACAGCAATCGCACCAAAATCAACAATGAAGCCTAAATTGAAAGCAAGGAATATGATTAACTAGGGGTTTTCACTCAAATTCACTAAGAATCTAAGAATATTCACAGTAATTGCACCAAAATCAACATTGAAACTTAAATAGAAAGCAAGAGAACATGATTAACTAGGGTTTTTCACTCAAATTCACTAAGAATCTGAGAATATTCACAGTAATTGCACCAAAATCAACATTGAAACCTAAATAGAAAGCAAGAGAACATGATTAACTTGGGTTTTTCACTCAAATTCACAAAGAATCTGAGAATATTCACAGCAATCACACCAAAATCAACAATGAAACCTAAATAGAAAGCAATCGAACATGATTAACTAGGGTTTTTCACTCAAATTCACTAAGAATCTGAGAATATTCACAGTAATCGCACCAAAATCAACATTGAAACTTAAATAAAAAGAATGAGACCATGATTAATTAGGGTTTTTCACTCAAATTCACTAAGAAGTAGAGAATATTTACAGCAATCGCACCAAAATCAACAATGAAACCTAAACAGAAAGCAAAGGAACATGATTAACTAGGGTTTTTCACTCAAATTCACTAAGAATATAAGAATATTCACAACAATCGCACCAAAATCAACATTGAAACCTAAATTGAAAGAATGAGAACATGATTTTTGTGGCATTACAATGAATGTTCTCAGATTCACAAACAAAAACAAAAACAAAAGTTTCGAAACCAAAAGTTTCAAACTCAACATTCAAGCTGAAATGGAAATAAAAAACAAAAGGTTCGAAAATGAAAGTTTCAAACTCAATATTCAAGCTGAAATGGAAATGAAAAACAAAAGTTTCAAAAATGAAAGATTTCACAAAAACTAGGGTTTAAGATATTTGAATCTTATTTGTTTTCACCATTTTGGGTTGTTCGGATGTTTGAATGTTTGATGATCTAGTTTGTTTTTGTTAAATCTGAGACGAGATTGATGAAGGAAGACGAAATGTGAGGCGAAATTGATGAAGGTGAGAATGAAATTTGCAAGGGTGAGAAATGGCGGGATGAACTGTGAATGAAATCGTGAATCTGCGATTTTTGTTTTGTGTTTTGATTTGGTAAGGGTTGTTTTGTCATTTCAATGGATTATGGGACTTACTAGTTAAAAGTTTTTGAACTAGGACTTAATGTATCATTTATTTGCTAAAACGGGACTTACCAGTAAATCACCCTTTATATATATATATTTTGTATTTGGTGAATTTAAAAAAAAAAATTACAGAATATTATATTTTTAAGTATATCTAGATTAGGTGCATCTAAAAAATAAAATAAAAAAATTACTTAAAATATTTTTAAAATTCCGTAAAAATAAAATAATACGAAAAATTAAAAAAAAACTCATTTTGTTTGTGTGTGTGAGTTAAATCAAAGAAAATGATTGTTATTTTTCCTTAAAATAATATGAACAAAATGTTTATATTATTTTATTATTTTATATATATGAAGATTAAGGGATAAATATGTCATTTTAATTTGACAGAAAAATAAATGTAATTTTTTAAATATGAGAAAAAAATCTATATTAAATAAAAATCTCAAGGATTTCAGTATAATTTACCCTAATTAATATTATTTCTTAATTTGGCTTACTGAAACTTCATCTAGTGAAGCATAATCGAGATTTACGAATATGCCTGTTGTGTCTCGGAGATAGCAGGGGCGGCTGAAGCACTGGGCAAGTGAGATGTGCTTGCTTAAGGCCAACTAGACGGACGACTTTTAAATATAATCTTATTAGATCTGGGCTACCTCTCAGAACTGGACGAGGTTCCTCGATCTGTCGAGCTCATAATGGGTTTTATTTTGTAAAGTTTTTTTATGGGTATATTATTCATATATCAAAAAATTAAACCGATCTAATAATTAGAACATTTTTAATTGATCGTGTTTGCCAAAAGAAAAGAAAAGAAAAAAAAAAGATGATTTATTTTTAGAAATACACTTACTATCTATTTTTTTTAGAGACAAATATTATAAATTAAATAGAATATACTTATTATTTTCACCTAATTTTTTTCTTTTTGAAAATAATATACACAAAAAGCCTTATAAAATGAAACTCTTAATAGACCTCACGTGCTCAAAAAACACCCTCCCATTTAGATTTTCGACTAAAGGAAACCCAACAAATTCTTTTATATATATATAATGTTATATACGTAAATACTAAATTTTATGTCATGCAATAGAGAAAATTTTAAAAAACGAAACCCATTTCAGAGATATAGTAAGTGCAACATCAATAAATATGAAAAGTTTGTAATATTTATTAGTTTATTTTAGGTGTGTAAAAATAATCCGCGGTTCGGGATGAGCCAAGCCCATTTAGGCCGTTTGGTCTTGGGCTCGAACTTAGCTCTAGCCCCTGGGCCTGGGCCATCATTTTGAAGTTTGGCCTTGTTCGTGGACCTAGCCCACTTAAGGTCTACTCAAGGCCCGACCCGAGGCCCGGCCCACCCGAGGTCCAGCATCTTTTTTAGTGGAAAATAATAAAATTTTGATAAAAAAAAATTTAAAAAAAAAATGATCAGGCCCGCCCAAGCCCGAGGCCCAGCCCCCCGACGCTCCCAAGGCCCAAATACCCCTTGGGCCCCAAGGCTTGGGCCTAATTTTTTGACACGTAGGCCGATTCGAATTTTGACGGGAGCCAACAAGACTCGTTATTTATATTAAATTATTCATAGAAAAAAATTCAATAGCAAAAAAGGTAGCAAAAAAGAACTCCTTGATTTTTTATTTTTTTTTTTTATTTATTTTTTTTTTTGTATAACTTCAAAAATTGAAAGATGATAGTTTGAAATTTTGAATCTATATATTATATAAATAAAAGGAGGTTTCTAATATGAATGATTCTAATGCCTCTAAAGTCTCAAAATAAATTTTCTAAATTTTTATAATTATAGATTTATTATATTTCTTACGTGACATACTCCTCCAATGTTATCCTTATTTGTTTTGGATTTTTGAATTTAAAAAAAAAAAAAATCCAAACAAAGGCACAATCTCTTTAAACTCTCTCAAATCACCCTTCTTTCCTCCCCTCTCTCATTTACATTTCTTTTTATCTTTCCTTTCCTCTTCTTCAATTCCTCTTTCTAAGTTTTCAAAGGTTCTTGAGTCATTGTGAGCACACAACACAGCAAAGCTGAGGACTATAATGAGGAGCACCCATTACGAATAAATGGCTTGAGAGTTTGTGTGCAATGGTGATTGATATGTGTTCTTGTCAATTAATCCAATTATCTTTTCGGGTACTCATTCACCAAGTCGTAAGTATTCTCTTCCTCTTTTCCTTTTCCTATGCTACATCCATTTTGATTATTTTTTTGTTTATTCTTAAATTTTTTTCATCGAAACCTATAAACTCAAGGCTACAAGGCTCTTGAGATTATAAGGCTACCGGTGAATCATGCAACTAGTAAATCTATGTACGTTTTTCTTTTAGTTAATATATTTGGATTAGATATTAAATTTAAATTAATCTTTTTTTATTGTTTACTTTATTTTGCTTTGTATATATTCCCATGCTATTACTGATTTGAACTGATTCTTATAACATTGCATTGTTGTGCGATAGAAACCTATAAGGATTTTTCATCTAAAATGCTCTATTAGCTCTAAAACATTAATCTAAATTTTTAATTTTTGAATTTTAGTAAATACACATGGCGTAGAAATATTAGTCCATCTAACAATATCTAAAATTTTGAAAATTAAAAATCTTATAAAATAAAATCTCAAAAAAAAAAATAAAAAATTAGACATCTAATTTTGACGGTTAAAAACATTTAAAGGAAATTCCAAATATAACTTTAGTCTAATATAATTTCAAATTTTAAAAATATTTACTTCAAAAAATAAGAAAATGGAAAGGCATAATTTTATGTTTTCCTATTCTATATTTGAGTGATTCTCTCCTTCTAAAACCCAAAAATTATGGGATAGTTTTTATAATTTTGAATTTTAAAATTTATTTCTTGATAGGTTAACCAATTAGTTTTTTTTTTCAATTTTTTAAATCAAAAAATTAGAAAAATTAGTTTGAGAGATTAGAGTGCTTCAAAATTAGTTTGAGGAGATTTTATTTATTTATTTGTTTAATTCGGATATTATGTAAGACACATGAATAATTAGTATTTTTTAAATTAAAAATTGATTTTAGGAAATTATCAATTTGAATTGATCTTTTTTTATTTTATTTTTTAATTTTAGGTAAAGATGTTAGAAGATTTTAAGGAAATTTTATTTATTTATTTTTTTAATTCAAAAATTATATGAATAGATTTGAATTGATCTTTCTTTGATTATTTTAGGGAAGGAACGATTTTAGGTAAAGATTTTAGAAGATGGGCAAATAATTATCTAATTCATTATTTTAAATTGGAAGGTCAACAAACTATGTTTCTGTATTTGATTTTAGGAAATGACGAATTTTGGCAACTATCTTAGAAGATGTATTTGAAGAGATTTTATTTATTGTTTGTTTAATTTTGAAATTTTTTATTTATTTATTTTTTTAATTAAAAAATTATATGAACAGATTTGAATTGATCTTATTTATTTATTTATGGGGAAATTATCAGAAAGTCCTATTTCACAACCTGTTGTACTATATGGTCCCACGTTTTTTCTATTAGATTGGCAAGTCCTGCTGATGTTTTCTTTTAGTCAACCAAGTCCCTTTTTGAATTTTTTGGATTGTTGCTGGACGAATTTGTCCTTTTTGTTAATCAATTGATGGTATTGTAGAAGTAACAGATATTAGGGGATACGTGGATGCCATGTTTGGTAATCAAATCCCATAATTATAGGGAGTGAGAAATCAGTGGGCCTTCCAGCAGTGTAGTCGACACATTTGGATGCCACATCGCTGGAATCCTCCTCTTCCCTCATTCGGTGAGATTGAGAATGATAATCGGTGGAACCTGTGGAATCGGTGAGGTTCACGTCGAAACGTCACACACACACACACAGGAAATAAAGCCCAACCTGTGGAATCCTCCTCTTCCCTCATTCGGTGAGATTGAGAATGATAATCGGTGGAACCTGTGGAATCGGTGAGGTTCACGTCGAAACGTCACACACACACACAGGAAATAAAGCCCAACCTGTGGAATCCTCCTCTTCCCTCATTCGGTGAGATTGAGAACAATAATCCGTGGAACCTGTGGAATCTTGCTTTGACAATTCTACACGCCATCTCACCCTCTCTTTCCCAGTAATTTCTTCTACAAAAATTCCCAATTCAACTCTCTCTTCCCTTCATATATACCCCTCACTCTCCTTCTTCTCTTCTACCAATCTCTCTCTCTCTCTCTCTCTATCTCTCTCTCTGAATCTATAAATATATATATACATTAATATATTGGTGTGAAATTTTGAAGCTTTTAACATGGAAAACAATCAGCAATCGTTCTATCAATTCAGCGATCAACTTAGGGTTCAGACCAACAACTTGGTTAATCTCTCTCTCAACGACTCGATTTGGAGCAATACCCATGTCTCCAAAAGGCCTGAGGAGAGGCGGAACTTCGATATCAGAGTTGGTGGCGAACTCAATTCGGTAAACCCATCGAGCAATTCGAAGCAGATCAACGAATCGGATTTCAATTCGATTTGGAGCAATTCGTATGCTTCGTCGAAGAGGCCCGAGGAGGAGAGGAGGAACTTCGATATCAGAGTCGGTGGTGAACTCATTTCGCTGAACCAGTCGAGCAATTCGAAGCAGAACAACGAGTCCGATTTCAATAATTTTAATCAGGGTTGGAAGCTTGGTGGGTCTGATTTCAATGGCTTCAACGATGGTTGGAAGTTGGGTTCTTCTGGGTTGGGATCGTCACAGGTTGGACTCAATGGTGGGTTCAACAAAGGGATTTACTCGAAGCCTTCGATGAATTACAATTTCAATAACAATATCAACAACAATAACAATGTTAATGTTGCTGTGAATTCGAAGAAGATTGGTAATGGAGGTTCACGTCGGGGGGATGGGAAGAGAACTTACGCAACGTTCGAGGTGGGATTTGGCGTGATTGACATTGTGAGAGTGCTTGAGGAGGAGGGTGGAGATGCGAAGGCGAGTCTTGACCTCGACTATTGGGAGGAAAGAGACTTGGCTCTGACAAATGGCTTCAAGGCACTTCACGGCCTTTCCGATCTCACCCTTCTTCTCGTGATGGTCCGCCAGTCCCCACAGTCCCTCCGCCGCTGCTTCCATTTTTTATTTTCCTCCACTTTCTTTTCTTTCCTTTTCTTTTCTTTTCTCGTTAGGCAATCAGCGACGGCCACACTCCCGGTAAGGGAGGGCTTTGGAAGAGGAGAGAGAGAGAGAGAGAGAAAGAGAGATAGTCATTACCAGATCTCGGTTCGAGGGCTTCAATGGTGGAATTGCTGCTGCCTTCACTTCAACAATGGAAGCAACACAAATTGGACTGAGTCGAGTCTGAGTTGGATTGGATTATAATAAACGTGAAACACACGCATCCTAATTATCATAAACCATCTACATTTTTTGGAACGTGAATCTCACACACCCCTTCCTATACCTGTAATCCACACCGTCTAAAAAAAGTACTATTACCTTTTTTTTAGAACGTGAATTTCACACACCCCTTCCCATGAATACACGCGCCACATCACGCGCCTGTAACCCACACCGTCCAAAAAGAGTACTATTACCTTTTTTTTGGAACGTGAATCTCACACACCCCTTCCCATAAATACATAGGGGTCTACAAACTCAAATTAATACTTTAATGGCAAAATAGTAAACAAACAATCCAAAGGACTAAACGGTTTAAAAGAAAACAATTAGGACCACATGATCTACAAGATGATAAAATGGGATTTACTGGTCAATTCCCCTTTATTTATTTAGCGAAGCAAGGATTTTAAGTAAACATTTTAGAAGATGGGAAAATAAATATTTAATTCATTTCTTTAAATTGGAAGTTCAACAAACTGTGATTATGTATTTAATTTTAGGAAAAGATGAATTTTAGGCAATGATATTAGGAGATGGGTTTGAAAAGATTTTATTTATTTAATTTAGAAATGATTATAGTGTAATTCTAATGAAAATGATTAAAGTTTAATTGATTCTAAATTATTTTTCATATATATTTTAAACAAATTTTATGTTATTATTTAATTTAAAATATTAAATTTTAATTATTTATCTGTACCCGTGTATGGCACGAGTATTATGTTAGTATCATCTAAAACACAATACTTTTTCTTAGGCTTATTTTTAAAATTAAAATATTTAAAAGAGATTTTGAAAATAAAAAAATATAACACCTCAATTGATATATAAAAAAAATTTTAAGAAAGAATTGGACTTTTCTTAAGTTCACATTCAACTTGAGAGAACTTGAGGAGTCTATAGAGCCCAATATCGATTCTGTTTCAATGATATGAAACGTTTGTTCTGTAAGGCCCTCAATATATATCATCTATACAAAAATTAGTTCGATCCAATAATCAGAACCTTTTTATTTTATCACATTTATTGTCAGAAAAATAGACAACACATTTATTTTAAAAAATAGACCATCATTCTTTTAGAGACAAACAATAAATTCTTTTTAGAAACCTCTTCACCATTATCAATTGGCTTTGGTTGAATGTCTCTAATACTTCAACATGGTATTAAAACTAGTTCTTGGGTGACTTTGCAAGTCAAGTCCCCTTCCCAGTGGTGGAATTAGAATTTTGATTCATAAGAGGCACCATTAAAATTGAATCTTTAGCCATATCAATCATGACATAACCGAATTCAATTTTCATTCGGTAATAGAATGATCAAAGATTAATGTAATGACAAAGTAATATGCTTAGAGTTATTTTTAATTATTATTATTATTATTTATTTATTTATTTTTGTTGATTTGCTATTTTAGTTCATGAATAAGATGATAATTACAATTTAAAAGATAATCATATGAATAAAAAATATATATAGATGTAAAGAAAAACACAAGAGAGAAAAGAAAGAAATGAGAGAGAAAAATAATTATGAAAACTTTTTGACAAAATTAAACAATATAGTGGTAAATTGTAAAGAATTCACTAAAAATAAAGAGAGAAAAAAAATGTTAGAGTGAAATTTAGCCATGAAGAAGTTTGCCCCAGTGGTTGCTCACTTCAGTACTACTATTTCCCATTTTGATTTATTTTCTTGTTTATGCAATTCTCTAAATTTGCAGATAGTAAAACACAAAATGAGGATTCACAAATAAACACATGCTTGCACAAAGAGAGAGAGAGAGAGAGGGAAAGAGGTAAACTATCATATTCAAATTCCAAAGAACAACAACAAAGAGCAATGGCTATGGCTATGGACACATGAAAATTAACAGAAACAAAACCCTAACATGGATAGGAAATCAAATTCCATCTCCTTCTTATTCATTATGCATTCATTTAAGCAAGTATTTGGGAAAGCTGCCATATGAAAAAGTTGCTCTTTTTATCTAAAGTTTAATTTGGGGATCCAGAAACACAAAGCCATTGACCAACAAAGAGAGCTTTGCAGTTGACATTCGGATTGATCGAAAGGAAGAATTCAGTACTCAAACTGAATGCCTTTGCAATGGAAAAACATGTCTCTCCGCTCTGCACTCCCACAACTGCATCACAATTTACCGCAGACTCTGCCTTCTTTACCACAACTGTTGCAGGTAAGAAAACAAAAACAAGAAAATATGTGATGATTAAACTTGTAAATTTAATGACACCTTCTACCTTTGCATACTTAATGGCTCAATCAATTTTTCTTATAAACTTAATAAAAAAAATAAAAATAATAATAATAATAGGGACAATTTCGGAAAACAAATCGTAATTGTAGTCAAAAGAAAAATTAATAATTTTGATTTTTCAACAAGGGAAATTTGAAGAAAGTTTTTTAAAACCATAGATAACATGGTAAAAATTTAAAAATTCAGTAAGGCAATTGCTCTTACTGGTCCCAATATAGCTCTACCAATAAGTAGAACAGATAATGTGTACTAAAAAATGTACTACGAGTCTAAAATTCATCTAGAGTAGATACGAGTTATATTTGAAATAAATTTCAATCGTACAATATTTTTTATGTGCACATTCTGTGTTTTAATTGTTATGCCGCTAACATTTTTTATAGCTACATTTGTATTCAAGTGTGTGTTAGAAGATTCAAAACTCACCACCAAGAATAAGAGAGAGTATCAAAACCATGCTTAGAAACATGGTAGTTTTGTTGCTTGTCTTTGCCATGTTTTCTATATATATTTCCTCTTCTTACTCAAAAAATTGGAATGTCCCTCTCTTCCGGGTTGTGGCTTCTTTTAATCCCTCCTATTTATAGTAAACCTTTCATGAATGAGAACCAACACTAAAGCTCAAAAACAGGATTGTCGACGATTTTGATAGTGGCCGGCTTTACCCCAAGACAAAAAAGATAACAAAACAAAAACAAAAAACAACGACAACATGCATAGCCAAGCATAAACAGGAGATCGGTATCAAATCTACTTAATTTATCCAAAACTTGTAAAATCATAATAGTAATTTTGCATGGCTAAAGTATATAAATGGAGATTATGATAGAAATTTTTAATCAATGTGGTAATTAATTATGATATCAAATTATACAAACTCTTTAAGGGGTTGTTTGGTTTTTGAGTTTGGCTAAATAATCACAAAAGGACAAAAAAAATTCAAAAAATCACAAAAAGCCAAAAATTACAAAAGGACAAAAAAAAATTCACTATTGCAAAGCTAAAAAGCCAAAAAAGCCAATCAAGAATACCAAACGAACAAAAAAGTTCCACGCTAAAAAGGCTAAAAAAAAACCAAAAAATTAACTAAAAAAATCATTGCCAAACGAAGGCTAAGTAAAATATATTTTCAAAAGTAAACTCCAGAGGTGATGTATCTAAAAGATTTATATTCACATAATCATTGTTATTGTTAGACAGTGTAGGATCACAACAGGTTATGAAGAGTACAGTAAGCTTTTCACAGAAACTTTAAAAACAATTAAAATTTAAAAAAAAATCACTTAAAAAATAAAATTACAAAGGGACTAATTTCCCTCCAGTAGTTGGGCCCGTAGGGGTCCATCATGGATTCTGTTTCAATAATTCGAACCGTTCAATGTGTAGAATTCGTCGAGTATTATATGTCTATAAAAAATCACATTGATCGGATATCGATACTTATTTTATCGGATCAGATTTCTATCAATTATTTATTTTTTTACCGTCTATTTTCTTTTATACAAACCTGATTTGATTATGTAATTATAAATATCCGATAAATGTGATTTTTTATAGACTTATAGTACTTGACGAGTTCTACACATTACGGTTCGAATTATCGAAACGAGACTCGTAATCTATCTTTATGAGCTTAATAATATTCTCCAATCCGATCTAAGACTAGTTAGAAGACATACCCAATTAAAAAACGTTTTAAATTGGATGCCATTGTTTGTTTAGCTTTGTACATCAAGTCACATCATGCAATAGATTTAGAGAAAAGTTAGGAATCATAAAAAAAGTTTCATGAAAGTTTTATGACTCTTAAATTACCTTGATTAATGTGCGGTGCTTTATTTTAAGTGTAATCTAAGGGTTATAAATCTTTCATGATCATTTTCATTAAAATTTTTTCATGATACCTAATATTGCTGATAGATTTATTGGTAAAACAAATCCATTGGAGGAAAAAACGAGGAATGATGAAACTAAAAGAATCATTAATTAATTAATAAATTTAGACCGAGGGCGTGACCCCCATAGTCCCCCCAGCCCCACATCAGAAACCTTCTTGTTTCACCGTCTGCCCATAATACCGTAATAATAGGTACAAAGCCAATGCTTTTCTCATTTTTTCATTTTAATAAGAGAGAATTTGAGATGTTCACGTGGTAAATTACAAGTTTTGTTTTGATAATTTAAATCGTTTATTTTATAAGGTTATTAATATATGTCATTTATAAAAAAAAATTAATTAGATTTGATGATGATAACTTTTTCATTTTATCACATTTCTTTTCAAAAAAATAGCCGGTAAATATATTTTAAAAATATACCATTAATTTTTTTAGAGATAAATACGATAAAATAAAAATATTACGATTATCAAATTGAATTTAATTTTTTTTATGAATAGCATATATTAAGACTGTGTTTGGTTTAAGAATTTTGAAAGGAATTAAAAAAAAAAAAAAAAGTAAAAAAATGTGTGAAAGGGAAAAGAAAAGGGATTAAAGGATATTCATATTTATCCTCCTTTTTTTTTTTTTTTTTTTCCTTTTTTTTTTTCTTTTTTTCTCTCTCTTTTCAACTCTCTCATCAAATCTTTAAACCAAACATAATTTAATAATCTTACAAAATAAATAGTTTAAATCATTAAACAACACTAGTGATGAGCCCAACAGATCATTCAAGTACCCTCATATAAAAATTTTAACATGGGAATAATTGAACCCTTAATTTAATATTATTTCATAATTAATTTGGCTTACTTAAACTTCATCTACTGAACCATATAATAATGATTTTGGGATGCCTGTGGCGCGTCAGTTATGTCCTTTGTTGGGATTATTTTGCAAACAAATCCAATCGAAATGAGTCTTAATATGTTTAGATTTATTTATTAAAATTTTAATTAGTTCAAGTGTGAGGTCAAGTTAGTAAAATTTCTCTGACTCGACTTAGTGAAATTTCTCTGGCTTCACTAATTTTGTCTTAGTAAAATTTTCCTAGGTGCTTTTGTTCCAGTAAAATTTCACTAAGTGTTAATGTCAGTAAAATATCTCTGATTCAACTCAGTGAAATTTCCCTAACTTTACTAATTTTGCCTCAGTAAAATTTCACTGAGTGTTGAAGTCAGTAAAATTAAAGCAAATCAGTGAAGAGAGAGAGAGAGAGAGAGAGAGAGAGAGGCCGGAACTATTTAGTTAACAAGCCCTTACAACAGTAACTATTTAGTTAAACTAGTCAGGAACAATAGCAGCAGCAGCAACAACAAAAACAACAATAACAACACCAGCACTGGCTTCATAGAAGCCAAACTTGTAGCCACCCTGAGCACTATAACCAAGCAGAGTAGGCATCCATCCCCTGAAGAAGCCCCTGACCGCCTACTCCTGCATCAATACTCCAAAACTAGATGAGATGCTATTGTACTTTGGAGGGTCAATCTGTATATTATATTTGACAAGATCGAGAGGAGTGACGGCCATGTAAGTGAGGCCACAATTGAGGATTCGACCGGCGGCTTACAGCAGGTCGTCCCATGATTTATAAGTTTTAAATACACATTTAAAATTATCATAATTAGCTCATAATTTTTGTATTTAGGAGCAATAAGAGTGACGTTTAGATTATTTATATATTTTACAAAAAAATACTTTTAAGAAGAGCTATTATGAGAGTTTCAAAATCACATACAAAATCTATGTGCTATTATAATTGAAAAGCGTTGTCATCTTATTAAAGTTTAAAGTTGCAATTCTTTTTTTTTTTTAATTATTGTTAATATGTGCCACAATATGATTGGTTTATAAATTAATTTTATATTCTTAAAATGAAATTTTAAATTTAGATTCTTTCTTAAATTATGTTACCAGAATAAGATCAATATTCATTCTTTAATTTATGTATATTTTATTAAATTATAAAATAAAATTTTAACTTTAAATTCTTTTTTAAATTATGTTATTACAGTTAGAATGAGATGAATATTCACGTGTCATAATGATATGTTGTAATATTATTAGTCTAAACATAATATGTTATTAAATAGACATATTCAAATTATTAATCAGTATTATAGAAAGGGTAAATTACAAATATACCCCCTGAGGTTTGCTTAAAGAACAAATTGTCCCCTGTGATTTGAAAAATTACAAATACCTCATTGTTAGTATTTTTTATTTAACAGAATTAACTAAAAAAATGAGATTCATAATTGCTCTCCTATACAGTAATAAAATTACCTAAATTATTAATTGAAACATATTTCTAACAGCATTAAAAACTGTTAATTGACTTAATGATTTATTAATAAAATGGGCGATTTGTTATGAAATTAGAAACTTCAGGAGGTGAAATATAATTTCTAAAATCATAGGAGGCGATTCATATTTTAATCAAATCTTAGGGGGTGTATTTGTAATTTACCCTAAAAGTTTATACTTTTATTTTTTGTCATTTTTGGTTTGAAATTTTATATATAAGAAAAAAAAATTATGCCCTTCTAAATTACAAGGACTTAAATAATAATTTTTTTTAGTACAAATATTTTTTTTAACAAAATACAAAAATATTAAGAAAATGAATGATTTTTTTTAACAATTGCCAAACATAATAGATTCTATTAGATTTTTTTTTTTTTTTTTAATCTCAATTGTCAATTAAACAAATTAAAATAAAATTTTTTTTTTTGGGCTCAAGTAGTTAAGAAGTGACTTTTGCTAAAATCAAATAGAAATAACCATTTTTTTCTATAAAAAGTGATAGTTGATTAAACTTTTTTTTTATATATAATAAAAAAATGAGATTTACATGTGATAATTTATTGTTTCAACAATGATATAGACCGACACTTTTACCCAAAATGATTTGAAAATGAGTTGGATCCCATGTCATTGAGTGTATAACAAATCAAGAGTTGGCATAAACGATATCACATCATTGTGGATATAATTGTGGGTGTTTTTTTGTGGGTTTCAAACAATTTTATTATTGTTCATCCAGAAGTTTTTAGCACTTGTGAAACATGGTGGATCCTGTTAATTGTTTTTAGTCTCAGTTGTCAATTAAACAAACTAAAATAAAAAATAAAATTTTTTTGGCTCAAATTGCTAAAAAGTGAGTTTTGCTAAACAAATAGAAATAAATGTTATTTTCTAATAAAAGTAATGGTTTGTGAAATATCTTTTTTTATTTTAAAAAATGAGGGTTATAGGTGATAATTTATTGGTCATCTATAATTATTTTTAGATGAAATGAGAATATCATTCTAAATTTTTTTTCTTACCTTTTTTGTATACAGATACTTTTATTTTGTGGAAATTTAATTTTATTGTATTTAAATATTTTATTGTAATTTTTAAATTAAATATATTTTCTGAAAAATCATATTTAAATTATTTATGCCATTATAAAGTATAATTTTTTTAATATCAACTTATTCGATGATTCTTCTCTAAAAGGTGTATTTGCTTTTGTTCATTAATATTAAAATTTTAATTAATCTTATTTATTATTAAAAAATAAATTAGCAAATAATTTTGTTTTTTTATATATACAATTTTGTTTCGATTGCTCAAGTTATTTGATGTCTCTATCCAAGTTCATTCAAATTTATTCGAATTTTTGAATTTTACATAGGTTCTCACCGAAGTAAAAATTATGTTGCACAATTTTTAAAAATTTATAGGCTTGACTCAAATTGCTTTGGTTCAACTTTCCCAAATTTATAACCTTAGCAAGAGGGTTGAAAGTTATATTATTGAAGTTGTGACAAATTAAAAATTGATAAATAAATTGTGATAAAATTGTAAAACTTAAATTGTAAGTTTCAATATATATATATTTTTAATTTTCATAATTTACATACAAAAATCTAATTATTTATATTATTTCATATAAACATATTTTATTAATTTTTTCACATCCCGTGCATAGCACCGATTTTCACTAGTTTTTTTTTTTTTTTTAAAAGTAAAAGTCACCATTAAGCTATTATTGTGTTTGAAAATTATATATAAAATTTATATTTGTATATTATCACTTAATAAGACTATGGTCAGGAAGAATTTAATAATGAAAAGTTGTAAAATGTAGTTATGATGATAGGAAGAAGAAATAATATAAAAAATGGCAAAATGGTCATTTATAAAATTTTAAGGCATGACATCAGCAATTCAAGGGCAATTTGTAATGAGATTATAAATCTTAGGGAAGGGATTGTAATTTTTGAAATGTGAGAGAGGAATTTGTATTAAACAGAAATCTGAGAGGGTGTCAATGTAATTTACCCTATTATTAAATTCTACCTGAATATATTGTTATAGGTAAATTACAATACATCCTTGAGGTTTGATTCAAATATAAATCGCCCCCTATGGTTCTGAAAATTATATTTGACCCCTAAGGTTTCTAATTTCATAACAAATCTATCATTTTATTAATAAATTATCGAGTCAATTAATAGTTTTTAATAATGTTAGAAATGTATTTCAATTAATAATTTAAGTAATTTTATTATTGTATAGGAGAACAATTATGAATTTCATTTTTTTAGTTAATTCTGTTAAATAAAATTTTTTGACAATAGGGTATTTGTAATTTTTCAAATCACAAGAGGCAATCTATACTTTAAACAAACCTTAGGGAGTGTATTTGTATTTACTCTATTCTTATTGAGTGATAATATACAAATATCAGTTTTATATAGAATTTTCAAATACAATAATATAGCTTAATAGTGACTTTTTACTTTAAAACAAAATACCCATAAATATGACTTATATTTACAACAATATCACTATCACGACATTTTTGTGGTATTTTTTTATATAAATTTTTATATACGAATAAATTTTTTATTTTTATTTCCACCATTATAACTAGATTAGATCAATTTAATCCAGATATATTCAAAAAACATAAAATTAGCACACAAATTTTTTTTTAAAAAAAATTCATTAAATACAATAAAATAAGAAAATGTATTGAATTTTTATATTTTTATATGAGATAATTACCTAAAAGTCCTATCAACATGTTTGGTTGTAGCTTAGGCCCTATCAAAAATTTTTTGAACCAATAAGTCCAATTTTTAAGTAAATAGACGTGTTTGCCCTTTAACATAAACAACTGTATATAAAATTCCATTCACGTTATTTACTAGAAAGAAAAAAGAAATCAGTTAACAGATCAGTTATGGAAGTAGCTGAAGATTCGAATCGTGAACGATCTTGAAGGATTTATTGCTTTGGTTCGCTATTATACGTAATTGATTTCTCAATTTTGATTCGAATAGGAAAGGATCTTGAAGGATTTCTCAGTTTGGTTCGTATTTTGAGTTGAAATCTGTTGGAGTTTGTTATGTGCGATTTCGATTTAAAAATTGAAGAATTGATTTGCTGGATATTTGATCTTCGATCTGGTTTATAGGTATGTATTGTTTCGATTTTGTATATTATGTTTTTTTAGAATTTTTTTTAGTTTTGATTGAATTTATTTATGAGAATATGTTGAATAATTTTGTTTTTACGAATTGAAGACGTGATTTGCTGGATGATTTCTCGGTTTGGTTATTTATTTTATGAATTGAAAACGTGATTTGTGAAGTATTTGTATTGTTATGAAGTTTTTTGTTCTGGTGTTTATTGTTATGAAGTATTTGTGAAAACTGAGAAAGTTCTTAGTATTGTTCTGGTTTTTATTGATGCGATCTTTTTTCTTGTTTAAATTGAAAGATGAGTGAAGATTGTACAAGTGCGCCTATTTTTTTTGTTGTGCAAGTATAATGATTGTACATTTGCAATTAAAATTGATCAAAATGTTACATATGATCAGTTGGTTGAGAAGCTATGTTTGAAATGGGATAATTTGCAATCTGATAATATTTGTCTATCTTACTCATTGCCTAGACATCCTAATTGTACGTTGGACAACAATGAGGAGTTAGATTTGTTGTTGGCATTAGTTGTGCATTTTGATTCAAAGTGTATTGATGTTGTTATGAGAGTAAAAGACTCAACCATTAACTGTGGTTATCTCAACAAAAGATTGGATTATGGAGAAAGAGAGTCAATGTTGGATCTTGAAGTTTGTGATATTGCATTGTCTCATGACAGCAGTAATGCTGTGAACTTGTCAAATAGAGCATCTATATCCTCCAGAAGGAATTCGAGGTTGGAGGTTGAAGAAGAGGTTGATATGTTATCATCATTTTGTCAACACAAGGAAAAAGTACTGTTTGTCTACTGGTTGGGCAGTTAGTATTACACATGTAGGACATACATTTGAAGGTGGAATTGTTGAATTTTGTACTGCATTGTCGAAGTTTTCTATTGAGTGTGGGTTTGAGTTCATATTTGTTAAGAATGATAAAGTTCGTGTTACCGCACAATGTTTGTTTAGAGAGACAAAAGGTTGTATGTGGAATGTTCATGGTAGAGTGGTGAATGCTAATGGGTTCTTTTATATAAGGAAGTTGAACAATGTCCACACATGTGGTGCTGAAGTACGTACGGTGAATCATTCTCGTATGAGTTCTGATTTAGTTGCCGATTTGATTGTTGAAGGTGTTCGTGATAATCCATTGACACGTCTAGTTCATGTTGTTCGGGATTTTAAGTTGGGGTATGGGCTGAAAGTTAGTTATCGTCAAACTTGGTTGGGGGTAGAGAAAGAAAAATGTGAGATTTTTGGAGACTACTTAATGTCATTTGACCAGTTAAGATGGTATGTGGATGTTGCAAAGAGTTGCAATCCAGGGAGTTACATTGAGTTTGAGTGTGACGATGATACTAAACGGTTTAAGAGATTATTTGTTTCTTTTCATGGTTCCATTAGTGGATTTGATTATTGTCGACCTCTCTTATTCCTTGATGGCACATTTTTTAAGGGAAGATTTAGAGGAAATTTACTTGCTGTTACAGGAAAAGATGGAAATCAAGGTACATAAGAAATCTGTTTTCTCTGTTCTGAAATTGAGAAAGTTCTCAGTTTAGAAATATGATTGAATGTTTTAATATAGCGATCCTGATTTTTCCTCTCTTTATTTATTGTATTCCGGACTCGGTTCCGTGGATGTGTTGTTGTCTCATTCTCATTTCCATCCTTTACTCTTTGTATTTGAGTCTTGAGTTGTGTTGGGCAGGTTTGAAACAGGTTGGTTGTGCTTTGAAACCAAAAGTTGATGCCCAGAATTTGGCCTTCACACTTGAGCGGGGCTTTTGACGCTCGAGCGGGCCCTTTGTTGTTGCTTCTCCGCTCGAGCGGGCGTTTTGACGCTCGAGCGTGAATTTCCATCTCCCAGTATTTTTCTCTGCAGGTCTTCGTACGCTCGAGCGGGCGTTTTGACGCTCGAGCGTGATCCTTTGATTTTGTTCCTTCGCTCGAGCGGGGACTATCGCCTGCAAAACTTCTGTGAGTGTGCATCCGACGCTCGAGCAGGCGTTTGGACGCTCGAGCATAAGTTTGTGTCTGACGCTCGAGCAGGGTTTCCACGCTCGAGCGGGGAGACTTTTATATCAGTCCGAGTTTCACCTTTTTGGATCACTTTTTGATTTTCTTTCGCTCTCTTACTTTTTCAAAACCTTCATTGGAGAGCACCTCACTCTAAAACTCCAATTTCCCTCTAGGGTTTGATCTAGTAGGAGTGATCTTCTAACCTTGGGCCTTTGTAAAAAGTGTGAAGCTTGTTGAGGGCTACATTTTGATCCGAAAATATTGGGGTTTGGAGCACTTTGAATTTCTTCATCTTCTTCCTTTGAGCTCCGAATTTGAGGTAGGGATAACTACTCATGTATATAATCTTTGACATAAGCTTTTAGTCATTTTGATTTAATGTTGATGTTGGGTAATTTTGGGTATTAGAGTTTCAAAAGTCATAAGGAGGGGTTTTGTTATTTTGATCCACATTTGTGTATTTTGGGTCATAAAATGAGGGTATTGATGTTATTGAAGATATTTTGAGCCTTGGGGTCAATATTGAGAAAAAGGGGGAAAAACCCTAATTTTATTGCGATTAATTATTTTGTATAATTAATTTGGAAAGTTATGGAAGTATGAAATTGAGTTGGAAATAATGAAATTGAGTAATTATGAGAATGAATGGTGAAGTTGGATTGATTAATCACTCACCTTTAAAATTGTGGATAATTTTATCTGTTGATACATTTATTATCTGTTTAGAAATATTTGCTTTGGGTTATCGGTGGAGGATAGTCTTGATTGTTGTAGACCTTGCATGATGATTAGGTGAATTAAAACTAATCAATTGAATATGCCAATGAGTATGACGGTTGGAATAATATATCAAATTTTTGTATTGATTGATTATGTATATGATATGTATTTATATATATTGTGTTGTGTGGGAGGAGATAGGGGATGTACTCCATGGTTTAAGAGGAGATAGGGGATGGACTCCTAAACTGGATGTTATTTGGGAGGAGATAGAGGATGGACTCCATTGATACAGCAAATATGTGTATCTATTGAAGAATTGATACAACGAATATATGTGTCTATTGTGAAGTATGGAAGTGTTTTATGTGTTATTGATACAGCAAATATGTGTATCTATTGTAAAGTATGGTAGTATTGTCGATATGAGCTGTGGTCTCCTAGAAATTGTTTGGCCAGGTTCTGAGCCATATTTATGAATCGAAAATCGGTTAAGTAAAGGAAAGAGGAATGAAACATGGACATATTTGTCATGTAATTGATATGGGTTATGAATTGATTTATGTGAGTTAAACATTTATCAAATGCTAATATTTTAGTTATTGCTCATATTATGTTTAGCATATCTCTGCTGGGCGTTGGCTCACCCTATATGGGACATCCTTTTCAGGTACAGGTGTTATGCCACCTCCAAGGACGTAGCTTGGAAAGCTTGAGGCTGTAGCCTTTTTTGTTGTTTTTTGTTGTATTACATGTACATCAAGCCAAGGGCTTATTTTGTGTAGAGTTAGTACTCTCCTCTTGTAACCACGTGTTGACTTGAAAAGTTGTAAGCCTATAGGGTATTTACTTTTGTTGTCAACATGTAATACCGTTTGTAAGAATACTCTGATGATTGTAATATGAAATCTCTTTTCTTTATCGTGAATGTATGATATTATGGATTTATTTTGAGGGCGTTACATTTAAATTTTATATAATATTGTTCTTGTATATGCCTTTTTATTTTTTCAATTATTCATTTTAGTGTTTGATATTTTGAATGTTAAAGTGTTACCATTTTCTAAGAATAATAGAATATTTTCATTTTTTCTGTTTTGTATATGCAGGGTTCTTTCCTGTTTGTTTTGCAGTTGTCGGCTCAAAGAATCAAGATAACTGGCGTTGGTTTTTGGAGCATTTGAGTAGAATTGTTTCACCAGAACGAAATATTACATTTGTGTCAGATCGTAACCTTGGATTAGTTGAAGTGTTGCCAAAGGTTTTCCCAATGGCTTTCCATGCTTATTGTTTATATCATTTGAAGATGAACTTGAGGCATCATTTGCGTGGTATGTTTCATGGATTGAAAGAAAAGCTGATCGCTCTGTTTGGGAAATGTGCATATGCTCCAACTGAAGAAACATTTCATCAATGTTTGGTTGAGTTAAAGAATGAAGGTGGGTCAAGAGTTGAAAAGTTTTTAGATGACATACCATATGATCATTGGAGTAATGCATATTTTCAAGGGCAACGCTTTAGAGAGATGTGTGTTAGGGAAAATATGTTATTCCCCACAAGTAAATCAATCAATGGGAATAAAAACGAATACGGAAAAATTAAATCAAACGCAACATAAGAATTTTACGTGGTTCCCTCAATGTGAGGTACATCCACGGGATCGAAATCCGATTCCACTATCAACCAAAAAGTTTCCAAACGATTACAAACGAGACACTAATGGTCTCACAAAACCACCCTTAGGTGAATTCCAAATAATCACAAATAAACAAGAGGAAAGACCTCACCAAATTTGATGAACAAAAATTTTCAGAACCAGAGTTGTAGAAGATCCAAAATAACGAACCAAATCAACACCAAAAACGAAGCAAAGAACCACCCAAATTAATTCCACTGTTCACACACCCAAATAATTGATTTCACCAAAGTGGAGTATGTGTAGCAGCCGTTCTCTTCACCTTGGGATGAGCAAAAAACAAACCCAAAATATTGTGAATTTAGAGTTTATTATCAAACCTTAGTTGTTTCCAAATTGAATTGGGTCTCCACAAAATTAGATATAATATATAAAAATATATTATAACTAATACCAAATCAAATTAAACTCTTTTAATAAACCAATTGGGTCACACACTCCAATAAGGAGGTATACCCAACAATTCTCCCCCTACCGACTTAGGTGGAGATATCAACCATATCGGCCAAAGTTCAACACTTTAAATGTTTGTCCTTCGACAAAGTCTTAGTCAACATATCTGAAATATTATCATCTGTGTGAACCTTTTCGGGTTGTAACAATTTCGAATCTAACACATCACGAATCCAATGGTATCTCACATCAATGTGTTTCGATCTCGAATGAAAAGTAGAATTTTTACTCAAGTGAATAGCACTTTGACTATCACAATAAAGCACATACTTTTCTTGCTTCAAACCCAACTCTTGCAAAAATTTCTTCAACCATAACTCTTCTTTGCAAGCTTCCGTAATGGCAATAAATTTAGCTTCGATAGTTGAGAGAGCAACACATTTTTGTAATTTTGATTGCCATGCCACAACTCCCCCTACAAAAGTCATCAAATACCCCGAAGTAGATTTTCTAGAATCAATATCACCGGCCATGTTAGAATCTGTGAACCCATCAAGCATCGGCTTACCATTCCCAAAACACAAACATACCTTCGAAGTCCCTCGAAGATACCTCAGAATCCATTTTACCGCTGCCCGATGTTCTTTACCCGGATTAGAGAGAAAACGACTCACCACACCAACGGCGTGAGCAATATCCGGCCTTGTACAAACCATGGCGTACATCAAAGAACCAACTGCTGAAGCATAAGGAACTTTCAACATCTCTTCTTTGTCTTTCTCACTTGTAGGACATTGATTTGAACTAAGCTTGAAGTGACCCGCAAGTGGACAACCAACCGGCTTTGCTTTATCCATGTTGAACCTCTCAAGAACTTTCTCAATGTAGCATTCTTGAGACAACCAAATCAGTCCCTCTTTGCGATCACGAACAATTTTCATACCAAGTATTTGCTTTGCCGGTCCCAAATCTTTCATAGCAAAAGATTTACTCAACTCTAACTTGAACTTGTTAATCATGGTAGAATCTTGACCCACAATTAACATGTCATCAACATAAAGCAAAAGAATAATAAATTTACCATCCGGGAAATTTTTCACAAACACACAATGGTCCGAAATAGTTTTACAAAAACTATTATTCATCATGAAAGAGTCAATTTTTTTGTACCATTGCCGCGGGGCTTGCTTGAGGCTGTACAAACTTTTCTTCAATTTGTAAACAAATTTCTCTTTGCCTTTCTCCACAAAACCTTCTGGTTGCTTCATGTAAATTTCTTCTTCAAGATCACCATGAAGAAATGCGGTCTTCACATCAAGTTGCTCAACTTCACATCAAGTTGCTCAACTTCAAGGTTCATACTTGCAGCCATGCCAAGTACAACCCGAATAGAAGACATCTTCACAACTGGCGAGAAGATTTCATCAAAGTCAATACATTTCTTTTGCCTAAAGCCTTTCACAACAAGACGTGCTTTGTACCTCAGATTCTTACTATCATTCTTCAATTTGAAAACCCATTTATTTTTCAGAATTTTCCTTTCCTTAGGCAACTTCACTAAATCATAAGTCTGGTTTTCAAGTAAGGAATTCATCTCCTCGTCCATGGCCTTTTTCCAATCACCTTTCTTTGCATGCTCAATTGCTTCTTGGTAGCTCTCAGGCTCCCCTTGATCGGAAATCAACACAAATTCATTGGGAGGATACTTTCTTGAAGGTTGTTGGTCCCTTGTAGATTTCCTCAACTCAAGTTATGGTGGCGGTTCTTGAGTTGGATGCTCTTCCTCAATTTCTGGCTCAACTTCATTAAGATTAGCATCATCCTCTACATCTTCAATAGGTGGCTGCACATCTCCCCCATTTTCATCATCCACTGAAGATGAAGGAGATGGATCCATGTCAATGAGATCACTAGTTTTTGGCTCCGGTTGATCACCTTTGCCAAAATCTTCAATTGTTTGGTCTTCAAGAAACACAACATCACGGCTTCGAATGATTTTTTTGTCGACCGGATCCCACAATCTATACCCAAATTCATCACGGCCATAGCCAAGAAAAATACATTGTCTCGACTTACTATCAAGCTTGGACCTCTCATCCTTTGGAATGTGAACAAAAGCTCGGCAACCAAATACTCTCAAGTGCTCATAAGATACATCTTTGCCAGTCCAAACTCTTTCAGGAACATCACCATTCAAAGGATAGAAATGAGACAAATTGATTACGTCAACCGTTGTCTTCATTGCCTCACCCCAAAAGGATCTTGGCAATTTAGCTTGTGAAAGCAAACACCTTGTTCTTTCCACAATGGCGTGGTTCATCCTCTCGGTAACGCCATTTTGTTGAGGAGTCTTCTTAACTGTCTTTTGGTGCCGAATACCTTGGTTGTGACAATACTCATCAAATGACCCGATGTATTCACCACCATTGTCTGATCGGATGCACTTCAATTTCTGCCCTGTTTCTCTTTCAACCATGGCCTGAAAGTGCTTAAATACTTCTAAAACTTAATCTTTAGTTTTTAGTAGAAAAGCCCAAACTTTCCTTGAATAATCATCAATGAAAGTAACAAAATAAAGTGCACCACTATGTGTTCTAACTTTCAAAGGACCACAAACATCCGAATGAATCAACTCCAAAACATTTTCTTTTCTAAAGGCAACATTTTTATGAAAAGAAACTCTATGTTGTTTACCCGCCAAACAATGAACACAAGTTTTAAGATGCGTACCTTTCAAACCGGGTAAAAGCTCTTTCTTGAACAAAACTTGCAGCCTCTTTTCACTCATATGACTAAGCCGCTTGTGCCACAATTCGGTAGAAGTATCATCCTCAAGTGTATTGACAACACCTTTACAAATTTTTCCTTGCATCGAATAAAGTGTATGAGCCTTTTTGCACTTAGCCACCACCAAAGAACCTTTTGTGAGCTTCCATATTCCATCACCAAATTTGTTGTTGAAGCCTTCATCATCTAGCTTCCCAGTAGAGATCAAATTGAGGCGAATGTCGGGAATATGCCTCACATCTTTAACCAACAACTTGCAGCTCAAATTTGTTTCCAAGCAAACATCACCCATGCCAATAATCTTGGACAAACCTTCATTACCCATTCGAACAGAACCATAATCTCCTTTGGTGTAGGTAGTGAAGAAATCAACTCGAGAAGTCACATGAAAAGAAGCACCGGAATCAATCACCCAATTGCTCTTGGCCCACAAAATTGATACAATCATCTTCACAAACGACCATGAGATCATCGATAGTAACTGTCGTTGTGTCTTTTTGCTTCTTATCTACACTTTTGTCACGCCTTTTCTCCTTGTTCTTGAGCTTTCGGCATTCTCGCTTCATGTGCCCTTTCTCATGGCAATAATAGCACTCAATGTTTTTCCTTGAAAAAGAACCATCTTTTGATTTGTCACGGCTTTGATCACGACCATGAGGAGTCTTACTTCTCCCCCTTGTTTTGCTTCGGCCTCTCACAACAAATGCTTCTAAATGAGAGGAACCCGCTGATTTTCTTCTAGTTTCTTCATTCAACAAGCTACTAGTGACTTGGTCCATTGTGATAACTCCATCGGGCGCCGAATTACCAACTGTCACAACCAAAGTCTCCCAACTTTCGGGCAAAGAACTAAGTAGCATCAAAGCCTGCAACTCATCATCAAAAATAATTTTCATAGAAGCAAGTTGGTTAACAATACTCTTTATTTCATTCAGATGTTCCGGTATAGGGCTACCCTCTTTATATTTTAAATTAACTAACTTACGAAACAGAAAGGCTTTATTTGTGGCTGATTTTTTATCATAAAGACTCTCTAATTTTTTCCATAAATCATGTGCCGAAGTTTCAGTAGCAACATGATGAAACACACTGTCATCAATCCATTGACGGATAACACCAACGACTTTTCGATTAAGCCTCTTCCATTCATCATCTTTCATACCCTCGGGTTTGCCACAATCACCCTCAATGGGTCCATACAAATCTTTACAAAATAATAGGTCTTCCATTTTAGTTTTCCAAGTTACCCAATTGCTTCCATTGAAGCTAGACATACGACCCACATTCCCCTCCATTGATTTACACAAATAAATAAACCCAAATAAACCGTAAGCTCTGATACCAGTTGTTAGGGAAAATATGTGATTCCCCACAAGTAAATCAATCAATGGGAATAAAAACTAATGTCGAAAAATTAAATCAAAAGCAACACAAGAATTTTACGTGGTTCCCTCAATGTGAGGTACGTCCACGGGATCGAAATCCGATTCCACTATCAACCAAAAAGTTTCCAAACGATTACAAACGAGACACTAATGGTCTCACAAAACCACCCTTAGGTGAATTCCAAATAATCACAAATAAACAAGAGGAAAGACCTCACCAAATTTGATGAACAAAAATCTTCAAAACCAGAGTTGTAGAAGATCCAAAATAACGAACCAAATCAACACCGAAAACGAAGCAAAGAACCACCCAAATTAATTCCACTGTTCACACACCCAAATAATTGATTTCACCAAAGTGGAGTATGTGTATCAGCCGTTCTCTTCACCTCGGAATGAGCAAAAAACAAACCCTAAAATATTGTGAATCTAGGGTTTATTATCAAATCTTAGTTGTTTCCAAATTGAATTGCGTCTCCACAAAGTTAGATATAATATATAAAAATATATTATAACTAATACCAAATCAAATTAAACTCTTTTAGTAAACCAATTGGGTCCCACACTCCAATAAGGAGGTATACCCAACAATGTGGTCAAATGTAGCTGAATCTTTTAATTCGTGGATATGAGAGGAATGCCACTTGCCTATCACAAAGTTGATTGATAGTGTAAGAATTAAGTTGATGAGGAAAATTGCTAAGAGGAAGGAACTTGTTAATAAATGGAATGGTTTGATATGCCCTAAAATGGAGTCCAAGTTGCATGATGGTTTTAATACTTCGAGGCCATGGATTGTTAGTTCATCTGGAAATGATGTCTATGAGGTGCATTCACATCCATTTGTTTTAGTTGACATTAGTAGACGAATATGTTCTTGTGGCGAGTGGCAGTTGAAAGGGTTTCCATGTGCACATACAGTTGGTGCTATACAAAAGAGTGGACATGAGTTGAGTTTATTTGTTGATCAATACTTCTATGTTCAAAGTTATCAAGAGTCTTGTTCTTTTCCCATTTATGTTGTTCCTTCAATTTGGAAACCAGATTGTAATGTTGATGGTGATAGTGAAGTTGTTCTTCCTCCTTTGTCTAAGAAGCAACAAGGAAGGCCAAATAAGAAGATGATTCGTTCGAATGGTGAGAAAGTGAGGCAAATTACTTATAGTAGATGTGGGAACGTTGGTAATCACAATAAGAAATCGTGTAAGGAGGCTTTGTGATTTTTTGTAGCTGCTTTGTGATTGTAAAAATTTCGTATTTATAAATTTCTTGAAGTAGCAGTTTGTGCTGTTGAGCGCTGAGTAATAATCTTCTATGTTTTGAATAAAGTGACATTGAATTGAAAGTGGAAATATTCTTAGTTTCAAATTTTAATTTTGAAATTATTTGTGATAATATTGTTTAGTTGTCTTTCGGAAATAAACTTGACTGTTGAATGTTTGTTTTGAAGATTATGTGAATACAGTATAAAAAGTGAACATATTCTCAGTTTAAGTTTTTAGTTCAAAATAACTGATTTTGTGATAATAGTGTGAGGCTCTTGTTATGAATTGGAACTAGTTATAAATGTGATCAATTGAATGAATGTGAATTAATATTCTAAATAGATGTGGTCAATGCTTTATGTTTTGATTAAAGTAACAGTGGACTGAAAGTGAAAATATTCTTTGTTTCGAATTTTAGTTTTTCAAATTGTCATAATATTGTGAGGCAGCAAATAAATTGTTGTAATAATATTGTTGTTTGAAAATTGAGTGATCTGTATAAAACTGAAAATATTCTCAGTTTTAAAGTTTCTAAGTTTGAAAATAAGTGATTGTGAGGCAACAAAACACTGCATAAAAACTGAAAATATAAACAAAAACATTAACAAAGCACTGATTGTGATACAGTAAAGTCTTGTGTCCACTATTTTCACATGTAATACTATTTTCGCTTTTCCCATATAGTAGTGTGCGGAACAGGATAATAGAAACTAAGAATATAGACAAAAACATCAACAAAGCTCGGGTGTATATATCTTTGAGAATATGACAAAATATTCCATTACACATCATAGAAATTGTAATATGTTTGTTAGGTAATATGCTTGGAACTATTAACAAAAACATTAGTCATTGTATCAGAGTGTCACAAAAAAGAGTTCATTAAGTTACACATCAAAAAAGATTTCATTGAATGTTGCAATCTTGACTCTACTTGACTTTGATTGATCTTTGTGGATCACTGAGGAACTCATGTACCATGTCTGCTCTGAGTCTTGTGGATATGCCGGGTGGTAATGTGTTTAGAATTGGTTGATGCCTCGTGTATTGTCTTATGATGTAACAAACAATAATTCCACAGTCATTCCTACAGAAATCATTTTTGACATAGTTAGGGAAAAAAGAAATTTTTTTGAAAAAGATATTAAAATCTGTTAGTTAGAATAAATTAACATACGTCATTGCTTCTTGTTGAGGGATGTCTTTGACTAATTCAATCTTGACATCAGGATTCCATGCTTTTTCTGCTTGACAAGGTGTATCCTTCATGTATTGATGGATGATTTTTTGCTGTAAAAAACATCAATATAAAGTATGTAATGATTTACATCTGATTATTATAATGTTAATCTGAAATTGTTCTTACCAGTTGATTTGCAACGTTGTAGTGCTTGTCATTTCCTTTTCTTGGTCTCAAAGAGTTGAAATGTTTCCAAGTCCCCAAGTGTTTGTTGATAACAAGTAATGTCCAATGATTGAAATTGTGGATGGGGATGTGGATGTATCGACATGGGAGGGATTCTTGCAAAATGTTTTTCAAAATTTTTTTCCTTTGTTCTAAAGTTTTCTTCTTCAACATTGGCTGTTTTTTACAAAAAATATGTGAATATTCACAGTAATGGTACGAACTCAATATTCATATGTCGATGAAAAGCAACAAAACATGATTAACTACGATTTATCACTCAAATTGTTTTGAAATCTGAGTATATTCCCAACAATGATACCAAAATCAAAATTTTAGAACATTCACAACAATGACAACAAACACAAAAAATCTACTTTGAAACCAAAATTGAACAGAAGATAAAGTATAGAATTGATACATGCACATTTATTCCTTACCCAATATAGACTTGACAGTATGAAAGACTTGCCATTGTGCTCTGCTCCATCACCAGAATTCTGTGCTTGTGGTTCTCTTTCAAGAATCTCAGCATATGAATCAATTGTCTATCAAATTGAAACACAAAAGTGATGTTAACAAATTAATGAGAAGTTTTTCAGTGTTAAAATATTACAAATATTATACGTACACAGCTGGATATGTCTGTCCCTTTTACCAAGTTCTTGATATCATTAATAAACACACAATTGTCATATCTTGTGCCAAACCATATACAAGCACTACAAAACAATAAAAAATGTGTTAATAATTAAGTCAGAATATTTTTAGAAAATAGAGCTATTTCTCAGTTTTATTTCATATATTTGTACTACATGAAAAATTGAAAAATTTATGTAAGATTATACCTTGATTCTGTTTGCTTATAGCGGTCCTGGTATTCCCTTGCTGTATTTGTGGTATTCCGGACTTGGGTTCCGTGAAGTTGGTAGTTGTATCAATCTTGTTGTTGTCCTTAAATTCTATTTCTTTGAGTTTTAGGATGTGTTGGGCTTGTTTCGAGCAGGTGGGTTGAGCCTTGGTCCAAAACCTTGTTGCTGTGTTTTTGGTCGTTCCGCTCGAGCGGGTCTTGGAGCGCTCGAGCGGAGATTGCACACTCCCAGTATTTGGATGCTCTGCAAAACTTCTGCAAGCATGTTTTTCGCGCTCAAGCGGTGTTCCTGCGCTCGAGCGGGTCACCTCGAGCGGTCTTGTTGGCGCTCGAACGGGTAGAACGTTTCAGGTGTTAGTTCTGGGAGGGAGAAATCTACGCTCGAGCGGACTGGTTTTCGCGCTCGAGCGGATGTACTTTATTTTTGTGTCTTGGCGCTCGAGCGTACCTTCTTGCGCTCGAGCGGACTTAGTTTTTTGTTCTTGACGCTCGAGCGTTGTGTTTTCCGCTCGAGCGGGAATGTCGTATAACAGTTGGCAGTTGGGTGATTTTAAATCACTTTTCACACTTTCTTTCTCTCTCTTACTTTTCTAAACCTCCATTTGAGAGCACCTCACTCTAAAAACACAACTTCTCTCTAGGGTTTGATCTAGTAGGAGTGATCTTCCATCCTTGGGCCTTTGTAAAAAGTTCGGGGATCGTTGAGGGCTACATTTTGATCCAAAAATATTGGGGTTTGGAGCATTTCGAATTTCTTCATCTTCCTCCTTTGAGCTCCGAATTTGAGGTAGGGATTCCTACTCACTCTTATGAGTTTTAACCTAGATGTTGAGTTTTTGTATAAATGGTTTTGAGTTTTGGAAACTAGGGTTTCAAATGTATGTTTTTGAAAAGAGGGCTTTTGATAATTTTGAACCATAAACATGTATTTGGGTTTCAAAAATGGGTTGGTTGATGTTGTTGGTAATATTGGGTTCTTGGAGTCAATGTTGAGAATAAAGGGAAATATGCCATAGCTTGGGTATATTGGGGTCATTAGTGTAGTAAATGACTTTGTCGAGAAAATATGGAATTGGATTTGAAATAATGAAATTGTCTCATTGTATGGTGGAATAGTGGAGTTGGATTTATTAATCGCTCACTTTTGAAACATTGATATTTTATCTGTTGGAGCTTTTATTATCTGTTTAGAAATAATTGCTTGGGCTACCGGTGGAGGGTAGTTTTGATTGTTGTAGACAATGCATGATGATTAGGCAAACTAAAACTAATCAATTGGTTATGTCATAGAGTATGACGGTTGATAGAATACATTAACGTTATGTATTGATTGATTGTGTATATGACCCCTGCGTATATACGTTGTGTGTGTGGGAGAAGATAAGGGATGTACTCCATGGTTTATGGGAAAATAGGGGATGGACCTCTAAACCGGATGTTGTTTGGGAGGAGATAGGGGATGGACTCCACTGATATAGCTCATATGCTTGTCAGTTAATGTGTTGATACAGCTTATATGTTTATCATTGGAAGTGTTGATATAGCTAATATGCTTATCTGTTGAAAAGTGGATACAGCTTGTATGCCTATCTGTGGAGATGTTGATACAACTAGTATGTTTATCTAATGTAAAATGGGAAACGTTTGATATGAGTCACTGTCTCATATAAGTGGTTGGCCAGGTTCTGAGCCGTTGATGAAAATTGTGAAGTTGATAAGAAATGGAAAATGAAATGAAACATGAACACAGTTGTCATGGAACGAAAAAGGTGTATGAATTGATTTATGGAAATTGAACATTTATCAATTGCTAATGTCTTAGTTATTGCTCATACTGTGTTTAGCATATCTCTACTGGGCGTTGGCTCACCCTATATGGGACATAATTTTCAGGTACAGGTACCATGCCACCTCCAAGGACATAGCTTGGATGATGATGAGAGTTGAAGACTCTTTTTGTTTATTTTATTTGTATTATATGTACATCAAGCCAAGGGCTCATTTTGTATAGAGAGTTAGTACTCCCTTTTTGTGTAACCAAGTGTTGACTTGGAAAGCTGTAAGCCCATAGGGCACTTGCTTTTGTCGTTAACATGTAATACTGCTGTAAGAACTACTCTGATGAATAGAAATGGTTGCTTTCCTTTATATCAATGCATGTCAAATGTGATGGGCTTTATGTATTATTATGAGGGCGTTACAGCTTTTCTTTCTAAAGAATTTGTAGTTTATATTTATCTTCAGGAGGTAGCAATTGAGCCACAGCATACTTGTTTGAAATTGTCTCATCTTTGTGTTCCTTCTCTTTCTTAACTTTAACTTTCTTGCCTCTATACTCATAATCTGATACCTCAGTAGTCTTCCTTGCTTTAGCTTTGCTATTTTTAATCATGGAATTCTGTAGATTTGTTTGTCTTGATTTTGTCAGATCATCGGCTTTTATTGCACAAACTTGTTGGGTTAAGCCATGGACTTCTTCCTACAATAACTGATTCTGCAACTGAGAATTTTGACAATATTTCACATTTGTATTTGTCTCACAATGTTTTCTTGCAAAAGGTTGTTGTGTTATCTCATGGACCTTTTTCTAATGGAGCTCTTTGTCTACGACTTCAGAATTTTCATGGACCTCTTTCTGATGGAACTCTTTGTCCACCACTTCAGAATTTTCATGGACTTTTTTCTGCAGCACTTGAGAATTTTCATCGTTTATTGTATGACCTTCATTCTTTGCATCTGTCCCAGAATGTTTTACTGCACAAACTTCTTGGGTTATCTCATGGACCTCTTTTTTAACCAATTGGTTATGCAATCGAGAATTTTCATCTTTCAATTGTTATATTTGTGCTGTGAGTAGCCTGTTATCCTCTCAAGTTTATTTATGTAGATGGTCTTCACTGTGTTGTCTAGTTGCAAATTGTTGTTCTCAGTTTGAAGTTTCTCAAGTGTTTGTAGATGAATTTGTTCTTCTCCCTTAGGTGCATCATTGAGTATAATGTTGCAGAAGCCATTAAAGTCTTCATTTGCTGGCTTTTGTTCTTGGTGGCACTCTTTAGCATATTGACCATCTTCTTCTTCTTCTTCTTCTTCTTCAGTATTTCAGCATATTGTTTTTGTTGTTCATGTTCTTGTACTTCTTGTTCTTCTTCTTCAGCATCTTCTTGTTCTTCGTCTTCAGTATTTTCAGCATCTTCTTTTTCTTCTTCTTCAGTGTCATCAAGTTCTTCATCACTTTCCTCATTTAATTGAGCACTAGTTACCTATAGGTCAACATACAATAGATATTAGTTTTTGAAATAATTGAAGTTTAGGAAACTAAAAAGTTTCTCAGTAATAATTCAGTGTATAAAAATAGGGATTTTTCCCAACTTGAATTGAAATTCAAATGAGATGAGGATGTGACATGTCTTGTTGTCAGCTGATGTAGTGATATGACTTTCATACATTTATGTAATTTGGTAAGATTTCACTTGATCACCCTTGGGCATGCTTTGCTAACTTCAGGGTAGATGATCAGTGTGTGCTCACACAACTAATACTACAAAGCAAATGTAAAGAATTTTTGTCATTTGAATAAGAAATAATACTATCTGTTATTAACAACAAACTAATAGAATAGAGTAAAGATGTACTTACTAAGAGAGCCATAACACATCCTGTGACTTTTGCTGGATTTTTGTAGTATTTTTCAATTGAAGACATCAGTGTGCTCCTTATTGCTTCTGCCTAATTGTATTTTCTCATTGAGTTTATGTCTTCCATGTAATTAAGAAATACCCATCCAACTGTTATTCCTGATGTAGAGAAAAAAAAGCTTTCAACAAGTATACATACACAGCATCCTTATCACATCTTCAGTGTCTTCTTTCTTCTTGCCTTTCAATGCTTTTTGCAACAAGTCGGTGATGGTTGTGCTCGATACCCTTTCAGTTTGTATGCATCTTCTTGTCAGAAATGATGATATACTTTTATTTCCATAACCAAGATGCATCGGCTTATCTCCACAAGATACATCGAAGATGGACTTGATGTCTTCTGTTGTTAGCTTTACAGTTTCTTGTCTTAATTGGAAAGAACCACTGCTGCCTGGCTGGTATGTTTGAATTATTTTCAATGCAATGTCATCATATTTTCTGCATTGTTTACAATTCATCTTGTTTTTCAATATTGCATCAAACAATAACCAAAATGGGGTTTTCTTCAAGCCATTAATATGCTCATTCCTGAGTTTGATGTGCTGTAATAGCTTCACTATTGTCACCATATTTGATCTGAAAGTTTGTTCTTGTACTTCTTGTTCTTCTTCTTCAGCATCTTCTTGTTCTTTGTCTTCAGTATTTTCAGCATCTTTTTTTCTTCTTCTTCAGTGTCATCAAGTTCTTCATCACTTTCCTCACTAAATTGAGCAGTAGTTACCTGCAGGTCAACATACAATAGATATTAGTTTTTGAAATAATTGAAGTTTAGGAAACTAAAAAGTTTCTCAGTAATAATTCAGTGTATAAAAATAAAGATTTTTCCTAACTTGAATTGAAATTCAAATGAGATGAGGATGTGATCTGTCTTGTTGTCAGCTGATGTAGTGATATGACTTTCATACGTTTATGTAATTTGATATGATTCCATTTCATCACCCTTGGGCATGCTTCGCTAACTTTAGGGTGGATGATCAGTGTGTGCTCACACAACCAATACTACAAAGCAAATGTAAAGAATTTTTGTCATTTGAATAAGGAATAATACTATTTGTTATTAACAACAAACTAATAGAATAGAGTAAAGATGTACTTACTAAGAGAGCCATCACACATCCTGTGACTTTTGTTGGATTTTTGTAGTATTTTTCAATTGAAGACATCAGTGTGTTCCTTATTGCTTCTGCCCAATTTTATTTTCTCATTGAGTTTATGTCTTCCATGTAATTAAGAAATACCCATCCAACTGTTGTTCCTAATATAGAGAAAAAAAGCTTCAAACAAGTATACATACACAGCATCTTTATCACATCTTTAGTGTCTTCTTTCTTCTTGCCTTTCAATGCTTTTTTGCAACAAGTCTATGATGGTTGTGCTCGATAGCCTTTCAGTTTGTATGGATCTTCTTGTCAAAAATGATGATATACTTTTATTTCCATAACCAAGATGTATCGGCTCATCTCCACAAGATATACCGAAGATGGACTTGATGTCTTCTGTTGTTAGCTTTACAGTTTCTGGTCCTAACTGGAAAGAACCACTGCTGCTTGGCTGGAGTGTTTGAATTATTTTCAATGCAATGTCATCATATTTTTTGCATTGTTTATAATTCAGCTTGTTTTGCAATATTGCATCAAACAATAACCAAAATGGGGTTTTCTTCAAGACATTAATATGCTCATTTCTGAGTTTGATGTGTTGTAATAGCTTCACTATTGTCCCCATGTTTGATCTGAAAGTTAATCTCCATTCTCTACGCTTTCCTTTTTGCTTTTTATCCGTTGAAGTTGATTTTTTATGCTTTCTTATCGTTTTCTTTGCATTACTTTTTAGTCTTGGGGTTTTCATGAGTTGCTTTCCTGTACGGAAAATCAACATAGACAAGATATAAACACTGAGAATGTGCCCTAAAAGAATCAATCCAATGTCATTCTCATGAAGTCTAAATTTGATGACATTCATGGCTATAAAAACAAAATCAACATTGAAAGTTAAATTGAAAGCAAGAGAAGATTATTAACTAGGGTTTTTCACTCAAATTGATTCAGAATATGAAAACATTCACAGCAATCGCAGCAAAAATCAACATTGAAACTTAAATTGGAAGCAAGAGAACATGATTAACTAGGGGTTTTCAGTCAAATTGATTGAAAACTTGAGAAAATTCACAACAATCATGTCAAACTCAATATTGAAACCTAAATTGAAACAAAGAGCATATGATTAAGTTCAGGTTTTCACTCAAATTGACTAAGAATCTAAGAACATTAACAACAATCGTACGAAAATCAACATTGAAACCCAAATTGAAACCAAGAGGATATGATTCACTAAGGTTTTTTACTCAAATTGTCTAAGAATCTGAGAACATTCACAGGAATCGTACGAAAATCAACATTGAAAGCTAAATTGAAACTAGAGAATATGATTCACTAAGGTTTTTTACTCAAATTGTCTAAGAATTTGAGAACATTCACAGGAATCGTGCCAAAATCAACAATGAAAGCTAAATTGTAACCAAGAGAATATGATTAACTAAGGTTTTTCACTCAAATTGATTGAAAATATGAGAACATTGACAGTAATTGTACCACACTGAACATTGAAACCTAAATTGAAAGTAATAGGATATGATTAACTAGGGTTTTTTATTCAAATTGATTCAGATTGAAACCCAAATTGAAGCCAAGAGAATATGATTCACTAAGGTTTTTTTACTCAATTTGTCTAAGAATCTGAGAACATTCACAGCAATCGCACCAAAATCAACAATGAAATGAAAGCTAAATTGAAACCAATAGAATATGATTAACTAAGGTTTTTCACTGAAATTGATTGAAAATATGAGAACATTGACTGCAATGGTACCGCACTCAACATTGAAACTTTAATTTAAAGGAATAGGATATGATTAAGTAGGGTTTTTCACTCAAATTGATTCAAAATATGAGAACATTCACAGCAATCGCAGCAAAATCAACATTGAAACTTAGATTAGAAGCAAGAGAACATGATTAACTAGGGTTTTCAGTCAAATTGATTGAAAACTTGAGAAAATTCACAACAATCATGTCAAACTCAATATTGAAACCTAAATTGAAATCAAGAGAATATGGATTAAGTTCGGGTTTTCAGTCAAATTGACTAAGAATCTGAGAACATTAACAACAATCATACGAAAATCAACATTGAAACCCAAATTCAAACCAAGAGAATATGATTCACTAAGGTTTTTTACTCAAATTGTCTAAGAATCTGAGAACAGTCACAGGAATCATACCAAAATCAACATTGAAAGCTAAATTGAAACCAGAGAATATGATTCACTAAGGTTTTTTTATTCAAATTGTCTAAGAATTTGAGAACATTCACAGGAATCGTGCCAAAATCAACAATGAAAGCTAAATTGAAACCAATAGAATATGATTAACTAAGGTTTTTAACTGAAATTGATTGAAAATATGAGAACATTGACAGCAATGGTGCCACATTCAATGTTGAAACCTAAATTGAAAGGAATAGGATATGATTAAGTAGGGTTTTTTACGTAATTTTAGTAAGAATCTGAGAACATTAACAGCAATGGTAGCCAAATCAACATTGAATCCTAAATTAGAAGTAACAGAAGATGATTAATTAGGGTTTTTCACTCAAATTCAACATGAATCTGAAAACATTAACAGCAATGGTACTAAAATCAACATTGAAAACTAAATTGAAAGTAAGAGAACATGATTAGCTAGGGTTTTTCACTCAAATTCACTAAGAATCTGAGAATATTAACAGTAATCGCACCAAAATCAACATTGACACTTAAATAGAAAGCAAGAGAACATGATTAACTAGGGTTTTTCACTCAAATTAACTAAGAATTAGAGAATATTCACAGCAATCGCACCAAAATCAACAATGAAACCTAAATAGAAAGTAAGGGAACATGATTAACTAGGATTTTTTACTCAAATTCACTAAGAATCTGAGAATATTCACAGCAATCGCACCAAAATCAACATTAAAACCTAAATAGAAAGCAAGCGAACATGATTAACTAAGGTTTTTCACTCAAATTCACTAAGAATTTGAGAATATTCACAGCAATCGCACCAAAATCAACAATGAAACCTAAATAGAAAGCAAGCGAACATGATTAACTAGGGTTTTTCACTCAAATTCACTAAGAATCTGAGAATATTCACAACAATCGCACCAAAATCAACATTGAAACTTAAATAGAAAGAATGAGAACATGATTAACTAGGGTTTTTCACTCAAATTCACTAAGAATTAGAGAATATTTACAGCAATCGCACCAAAATCAACAATGAAACCTAAATAAAAAGTAAGGTAATATGATTAACTAGGGGTTTTCACTCAAATTCACTAAGAATCTGAGAATATTCACAGTAATTGCACCAAAATCAACATTGAAACCTAAATAGAAAGCAAGAGAACATGATTAACTAGGGTTTTTCACTCAAATTCACTAAGAATCTGAGAATATTCACAGCAATCGCACCAAAATCAACAATGAAACCTAAATAGAAAGCAAGCGAACATGATTAACTAGGGTTTTTCACTCAAATTCACAAAGAATCTGAGAATATTCATAGCAATCGCACCAAAATCAACATTGAAACTTAAATAGAAAGAATGAGAACATGATTAATTAGGATTTTTCACTCAAATTCACTAAGAATTAAAGAATATTTACAGTAATCGCACCAAAATCAACAATGAAACCTAAATAGAAAGCAAAGGAACATGATTAACTAGGGTTTTTCACTCAAATTCACTAAGAATATGAGAATATTCACAGCAATCACACTAAAATCAACCTTGAAACCTAAACTGAAAGAATGAGAACATGATTTTTGTGGCATTACAATGAATGTTCTCAGATTCACAAAAAAAAAAAACAAAAACAAAAGTTTCGAAAACAAAAGTTTTGAACTCAACATTCAAGCTGAAATGGAAATAAAAAACAAAAGGTTCGAAAATGAAAGTTTCGAACTCAATATTCAAGCTGAAATGGAAATGAAAAACAAAAGTTTCAAAAATGAAAGATTTCGCAAAAACTAGGGTTTAAGATACTTGAATCTTACTTGTTTTCACCATTTTTGGTTGTTCGGATGTTTGAATGTTTGATGATCTAGTTTGTTTTTGTGAAATCTGAGACGAGATTGATGAAGGAAGACAAAATGTGAGGCGAAATTGATGAAGGTGAGAATGAAATCTGCGAGGGTGAGAAATGGCGGGATGAACTGTGAATGAAATCGTGAATCTTCGATTTTTGTTTTGTGTTTTGATTTGGTAAGGGTAGTTTCGTCATTTCAATGGATTATGGGACTTACTGGTTAAAAGTTTTTGAACTAGGACTTAATGTACCATTATTTGCTAAAACGGGACTTACCAGTAAATCACCCTTTATATATATATATATATTTTGTATTTGGTGAATTTAAAAAAAAAATTACAAAATATTATATTTATTAAATATATCTAGATTAGGTGCATCTAAAAAATAAAATAAAAAAATTACTTAAAATATTTTTAAAAATTTAGTAAAAATAAAATAATACGAAAAATAAAAAAAAAACTCATTTTGTTTGTGTGTGTGAGTTAAATCAAAGAAAATGATTGTTATTTTTCCTTAAAATAATATGAAAAAAATATCTGTATTATTTTATTATTTTATGTATATGAAGATTAAGGGATAAATATGTCATTTTAATTTGACAGAAAAATAAATGTAATTTTTTAAATATGAGAAAAAAATCTCTATTAAATAAAAATCTCAAGGATTTCAGTATAATTTACCCTAATTAATATTATTTCTTAATTTGGCTTACTGAAACTTCATCTAGTGAAGCATAATCAAGATTTACGAACATGCCTGTTGTGTCTTGGAGACAGCAGGGGCGGCTGAAGCACTGGGCAAGTGAGATGTGCTTGCTTAGGGCCAACTAGACGGACGACTTTTAAATATAATCTTATTAGGTCTGGGCTACCTCTCAGAACTGGACGAGGTTCCTCGGTCTGTCGAGCCCATAATGGGTTTTATTTTGTAAAGTTTTTTTTATGGGTATATTATTCATATATAAAAAAATTAAACCGATCTAATAATTAGAATATTTTTAATTGATCGTGTTTGGCAAAAGAAAAGAAAAAAAAAGATGATTTATTTTTTGAAATACACTTACTATCTATTTGTGTTAGTGATTTTCCGACCACACTGCCAACTCAGTATTCAGCTGGAGAATACTGGCAAAATAGATGACACCTGGCTGACCTGCAACAGAAAGAGAAGATTCCGGCGGTCGTTCGTCCACCCGGGGGTACTCCGACGATCAAGTCAGTATATCTCTCAAAGATAATCAATAGTACTAAACTCAATGTTCTGAATATAAACTGTGTACTTTAGACCCATCGGGGGCGCCTTTCTTTTATAGTTAACTCAGTCCTAGTCCCACTAAAAGCCTAGCTTCAATGGATTCCTGTTTAGTGCTTACTTTGGACTCTTCAAGAGATAAGGATAGACTCCCTAAGAGTGTTATCCTTATCCATCCTGAAGTCCTTCCTTATTTCCAGGACTCTTGTCCCTTATCCACTTATCTCGGATTCCGATATCATCGGAGATAACCTCGGCCTCTCCGAGATCACCTCGGCGTTATGACCAAGACACGTGGCACCTCGGCTGACACGTCGGCGTCACCTTGCCACGTGTTGGTACTCAGAAAATATATCCCCACAACTGACCCCTAGGTTCTGTTACCTCGGCATTCTGAGGTGATGGAACCTATATCGATACTTAGTGCCAGTATATCGGCTTAAGCCGAAATCATCGTCATAGGCCGACGTGTCTTCTTAAAGATCAAGAATTCCAAGAGCTTCTTCATGCATATGAGTTGTTATACATAACAACTCAACCGTTTAGGCCACGTGTCTTTCTTTTACTGGATCGTACCTGTTACGCGCTTGTAAGTCGTCTCGTACCTATATGCGCCGTCTGACAATTTCACTTTTCTAGACTCATTAATTTTGTTTTGCCGTCGTTTTAAGTTTTAACAAAACTCTTTTCCCCCTTTCGTCTTTTCACTTTTCATCGTTTTTATTCAACCTCTTTCTCTCTCTCTAGCTTTTCTTTAATCCTCCATTATTCTAAGCTCTGAAGCTCTGCTGCCACCGTTGTTTCACTTTTTCCGGTGAAGTTCTTGCCAATATGTTCCACTGCCGCCGTTCTTCTGACTTCGGCGATCTCAAGTATCGGCTTCTTTTTTCTGGTAAGTCACCATTCCTTCTGGTTTTTAATTCTTGTTGTGCTCCAAGAAATTCTGTTGATTCATTAGTCGTCATTGCCATTTTACTTAAATATTTGATTCGTGAATCATGTATCTGAGCATGTTTATTTCATAATTTTGCTCTTTGCCCATGTCTTGAACACTCGCACTGTTCACATACCTGTTGATTTTTGTCACTGTTCTTGGCCTGATACACTTGTGAAAGCTTTTTGTCTTGATTTCTTGATGGCTTCATCACCATTCTTGTTTCTGAAACGGATCCCTGTTTTTCTGTTTCATGTGTCTTTTTCCAGATTTCGTGCCTTCAATCCTGGTTTCCATAGACATAGGTTTTGGGATTTGTTTGTAGAACCCACGATTTTTAGAAAAAGCTTGAAAACAATTCCTCATTGATTCTATACTTTTTAGGGTTTAGCCGAGGCCCTTTAAACCCTCCCAAAAAATATTTCTTCCTGAAATCCGATACCTCCATTTAAGCCGATATTATGGGTATGCGGAAGCATAGGGTGGACACCCCGACAAAATTAGAATACTTTAGGCGAGAGTTTTCCATCCCTGCCGACGTCCATCTGAGGTTGGCTGGGGAGGATGACTCCATCATGCCTACAACTGATTATATGCCCTTTCCCGTGGTAACCTTCATTGAGTGCGGACTTCGGCTCCCACTCAACACTATTTTTCGTGAGATACTTCACTACTACAAGTTGAACCCGATGCAACTCGCTATCAACTCCTATCGAGTTATTAATGGTATCATAGCCTTGGCCAAACAAGAAAATGCTAGGATTACTTTAGCTGACATCCAGTATTGTTACACCATGTGTGGCCTCAAAAAAGACACGGGCTATGTTTACTACCTCAAGCCGAGATCCACAGAATACAAAATCGTAGCCGACCTCCCAGACTCCAACAAGGGAGCTGGTGATGATTACTTTATTACCTCGAGGAACTGGGAATTCACTCCAGACGAGGACCTCCATCCCTACCCTTTTCCTCGTTCAGTTTTTGTAGAGGGCAATGGTAAGAGCCCTGTGCTCATACTAACTTGCTTTTTACAGTCTACAATACTTTGTTCGTCTCTAATGTCTGTTTTTTCTTGTAGCTCTTCCTCAGCCACCAAAGGGTTTCCGTCAGTCTTTCTTTCCGAGCAAAGACTTGAGGAAACTCTTGGATTTGCCAGTCCACAAGCGGAAGGCCCCTCTGCTTCTTAACTTCATCCCCACTTATAAGTCGGCTCTTCCCGACGTCCCAAAAAAGAAGAAGAAAAGCCTTTCTCCACCTTCTGCCACAACTCCACTAGTCGAGTTAACATCTTGGGCAGACCAAGGATCAACCTCTGATCCAGCCGAGCAGCCGTCAACCTCGGCTCCGTATCTGATCCCGATATCCCAGCGTCAGCGCCGGCGACGAACCGTTTTCCCTGCCGAGATGAGTCGTCAAAAAGCAGTTGCCAAGGATCTTTTGGCCAACATTCCTACCGATGTCGATGCTCAGGCTGCACAAACCCAGCCTCAGCCAAAGCAGAAGCAAAAAAGAATCAAAAAGGCTCAGCCCAAAGTTAAGGCGACTCAGGTTGACACTGAGGATGCTTTGCCAATTTCGAAATTGGCTTCAAGTGAGAAAACCACATCTGCTGCCGAGAAGAGGCCCGCCGAGGCCCAGCCATCTGAGTCCATCCGATCGAAGAGGCCGTGGTCATCTGCTACAACCACTTCGGGATCCTCAAAGCATGATGCCCCCTAGGCCCCTCAAATAACTCTGGAAGACAAGCCAGTTATGGCCAGTGATAGCGCCGATGACATAAATGTCGGCGTTGCCCTTAGTACTGCTCTGCTGCTTCCCGGCGATCTTGACCGAAATGCCGAGTTGAGCGAGTATGAGAACTATGCTCTGATGCTTCAACGTTCTATTCAAGTAAGTGCCTTTATTTGGTCGTTTTTCTTTCTTTCCTTTTATACTTTAGAAGATGTTGTAATAACCTCTGCTCTGTTTTATTGTTTCGTAGGCCATCTAGCATGCCCATTCTTTCTCAGTGCAATCTTTTGAGAACCGGGAGAAGTTAGCCGAGAAGAAGAGGGAGATCTCCAGTCTTCAAAAAATTAACAAAAATTTGCAGTCAAAGATGAAGACCCTGGAGGATCAGGCCGAGGTCGCTATCAAAGAGAAGGACGATGCCAAAGAAAAGGTTAGTGCTGCTGAGGCGATAAACAAAGTTCTTCAAGCCTAGCTAAAAGAGGCCGAGGATAAAATAGCCGAGGCCCAAAAGGAGCTTCAAGACGCCCTGGCCACCAAAGAGGCCGAAGTCAAGGCCGCCGACGCGAAGGGCTACAACGAAGGGGTGGCCGATGTTACGGCAGACTACGAAAAGCAAGTGAAGCAGGCATGCAACAGGGGCTTCACCCTTGGTTGGATGACCTTGCTGAAAAGGCTTGATGTCCCTGAGGACTGCCCCCTCAGGAATGCCGATGTCGTTCTTCTGCCGTTCCCCCTAACTCCAAGCCAATCCGTCGACGAAGACTCTGAGTCCGAGGAGGAGGTTTTGGTGAGGAAGTCAAAAGTCGTTGCTGGGGCCAAGTCTCTTCCTCAAAATGAGCAAGTCCTAGACTTGACTCAAGATGAGGGGGTTGAGGAGGTTCCCAAGGAAGCTACTCCTGAGCAGGCATCATTGGACGTGCCTCTCGCCGGCAAGAGCCTTGATCAGACCCTTCAGGAGATTGATGCTGAGCTTGCGGCCGAGAAGGTGGCTGAGATGTCCTCCTAGCAGTCTTCTGAGATCCAGACCCAGCCTGCTAATGATGCTGTGGAATCTTAGTTTTGATGTCTTTGTCCTTTGTTTTTGAGTCAATGTAAGCTTTTCATATGGCCGATGTGCCTTTCAATGAATAGAACTTCCTTCTTTCTTGAATGTCTGCATGTTTGTCTTCCCTTTATTGCTTCTTGTATGACTTCCATACTTAGAATAATTTTGTGTCTTCAAGAAGCACCGTAGTCTTGTGCAACCTTCTCGGGGTGAAGTACCCTAGTTTACATCGGCAAGTACATAAGTACTTAGCTTAATACTCCCTTGGTTTAACTTTAACTTGTAAACTTTTCTCAAGTTTCAACAAGTGTAAAACATTATCTCGGTTTAACTTCAACTTGTAAACTTTTCTCAAGTTTCAACAAGTGTTAAACATCATTTCGGTTTAACTTGAACTTGTAAACTTTTCTCAAGTTTCAACAAGTGTTAAACATCATATCGGTTTAACTTCAACTTGTAAACTTTTCTCAAGTTTTAACAAGTGTTAAACATCATCTCGGTTTAACTTGAACTTGTAAACTTTTCTCAAGTTTCAACACGTGTTAAACATCATATCGGTTTAACTTCAACTTGTAAACTTTTCTTAAGTTTCAACAAGTGTTAAACATCATATCGGTTTAACTTCAACTTGTAAACTTTTCTCAAGTTTCAACAAGTGTTAAACATCATCTCAGTTTAACTTCAACTTGTAAATTTTTCTCAAGCTTCAACAAGTATTAAACATCATATCTTCTTTCTGCCCCCTAATGTGAACCTAAGTTCCACTTGGGTTTTCATTATGCACGTATTTCAAAAACAATCAGTCACGAGTGTATAAACATAAACAAACTGAGACTTTATTGATTTACTTCGGCAAATGACAAAAGAACAAAGAAATTCTAGTGATAGAAAAATTTCAAATTGCAAGTGTTCCAAGGTCTAGGCAACTCTTTGCCCTCACTATCTTCAAGCCGATATGCCCCGTTTCCCAGTACCGAGATGATTCTATAGGGTCCTTCCCAATTTGGGCCAAGTTTCCCCTCTCTAGGATCTTTCTTGTTGCCGACGACTTTTCTCAAGACGAGGTCACCAATCTGAAACTCCCTTGGGTTGACCTTCTTATTGTAAGCTCTAGCAAGCTGCTACTGGTATGCTGTGAGTTGAATTGCAGCTCTCTTCCTTCTTTCTTCCAGTAGGTCTAGATCTCGGGCTAAGAGTACATCGTTAGTCCCATTCTCTACTCCCTGGGTTCTGATCCCAGGGATGCCGACCTCCAGTGGAATGACAGCTTCTGTGTCATAGGCCATGGCAAAAGGGGATTCCCCCGTTGATCTTCTCGGCGTAGTCCGATATGCCAAGAGTACACTTGGTAGTTCATCCACCCACTTTCCCTTTGCTGCCTGCAGCCTCTTCTTTATTCCATCCAAGATAACTTTGTTGGATGCTTCTGCTTGTCCATTGCTTTGAGGAAAGCTTGGGGTTGAAAAGTAGTTCTTGATCTTGAACTTTGTGCAGAAGCTCTTGTTTAGCTTACTGTCAAATTGTGTTCCGTTGCCGAAGACTATTGCTCTTGGGATCCCAAATCTTGTGATTATGTTCTTCCATATGAAGCTCTTAACGTCCACTCTCGGATCTTGGCTAAGGGCTCAGCTTCTATCCACTTGGTGAAGTAATCTGTTGCTACCAGCAGGTACTTCCTTTGTCCAGTTGCTTGGGGTAGTTGGCCGACAATATCCACTCCCCATTGGGCAAACAGCCAAGGACTGGATACTGGGTTTAGGTCTGTTACTGGTTGGTGTATCAGAGGTGCAAACCTTTGGCACTTTTCACACTTCTTGACGTAGGCTTCTGCGTCTTTTTGCATGTAGGGCCACCAGTACCCCTGGGTAATGGCCCTATGGGCTAATGATCTGCCCCCAGCGTGGCTTCCACAAATTCCTTCATGAATTTCATATAAAAAATCTTCGACTTGTAAAGGATGTACACACCTCAAAAGGGGTCCAGTGAAGGATCTTCTGTAGAGGTGTCCTTCTGTTGTCAGTCTGAATCTTGCCGACTTCAATTTGACCTTGTGTGCTTCCTTGTGGTCATCTGACAACTTTCCTTCTTTCAAGAATGCAATAATTGCATCCATCCAGCTTGGTCCCCTGTCTACACATATTGCTTCACGCTCTGTGGTCAGTGGTTCGATGCTTGGGCCCGACAAGTAGTCAACCATTATTGTCCTTGCTTTTCGTGGTTGTATTGCACTAGCTAGGTTGGCTAATGCATCGGCGTGGCTGTTATCATCTCAGCTAACCTGAAGTAGTCGACAGTTCTGAAACAAGGCTGCCAATCTGATGACCTCCTTTGCGTAGGCCGACATTCTTTCATCTTGGGCTACAAACTCGCCTATTGTCTGGTTAACTATCAGTTGTGAGTCACAAAAAACTATTACCTCATCTGCTTGCACTGCTGCTGCCAGCTTCAGTCCTGCAATGAGTGCTTCATACTCTGCTTCATTGTTTAAGGCCTTGAACCCCAAATGAATCGACTGTTCTAGTATCTGCCTATCTGGGGATACCAGTACTACTCCTACCCCCACTCCCTGTCGGTTGGAACTCTTATCAACAAGCAGTCGAAAGGAGTCACCAATGTAAATGCTGTAGGGTCTGAGTTTTTCCTCTTTGCTTTGTTCTTTCGCCTTTGCCTGGGCTCCTCCTTGCTTGTTTGGACATTGTTCACCTTGGCTCAATGGAGCTCGATGTTCGATGGATTCCGATGTGAACTCTGCCACGAAGTCGGCCAAAACTTGGCCCTTGATTATTGTTCTGGGTCTGTACTCCAGGTCATACTGGCCCAAGGCGACTGCCCATCTGGCTATTCTTTCTGTTAGGTCTCCTTGTTGCAGCAAGGACTTCAAGGGGTATTCAGTTAATACCACAATTTTATGGGCCTGGAAGTAATGGTTCAACTTCTTTGAAGCCATTACTAAGGCCAGTGCCAATTTCTCTAAGGGTTGGTACCTTGTTTCTGCATTAGCTAGGGTTTTGCTTACATAGTAAACAGCCCTTTGCTCCCATTTTTCTTCTCGGATTACCACTGCGCTTACTGCGTGTTCTGAAACTGCTAAGTACAGAAACAACTTCTCTCCAGGTTCTGGGTTTGAGAGGACTGGAGTTGTGGTCAGATACTTCTTCAGGTCAGCCAAAGCGGCTTCGCATTCCTCAGTCCATAGGAAGTCTGTGGCTTTCTTCACTAAGTTGAAAAAAGGTTTGCATTTGTCTGAGTTTCTGCTGATGAACCTGTTCAGGGCTAAGGCCCTTCCAGTTAGCATTTGTACCTGTTTTGCCGACGTCGGGCTCTTCAACTCCAGGATGGCCTTAATCTGATCTGGGCTAGCCTCAATGCCCCTTCTGGTCACCAGGTATCCCAAGAACTTACTAGATCCCACTCCAAATGCACACTTGGCTGCATTGAGTCAGAGCCGATATATTTTTAGGATGTCAAAAATTGCTTTTAGGTCGGCCAGATGACCTTCAGGTTCCTTGGTCTTTACGACCATGTCATCAATGTAAACTTCCACCGTTCGGCCAATCAGGTGTTTGAACATCTTGGTTACCAATCGTTGGTAAGTGGCTCCTGCGTTTTTCAACCCGAAGGGCATCACTCTGCAACAGTACAGCCCTTTGGGAGTGATAAATGCAGTCTTCTCTTCATCCGCAGGGTCCATAGCTATCTGGTGATACCCCCTGTAGGCATCCAGGAAGCTCATCCTTCGATGCCCCGAAGTGGCATCCACTAGCTGGTCAATCTTGGGTAGAGGGAAGCTATCTTTGGGACAGGCTTTGTTTAAACTGGTAAAGTTTACGTAGACCCTCCATTTACCGTTCTTCTTCTTCACCACAACTGTGTTTGATAGCCATGTCGGGTAATTTACCTCTCGAATGGCCCTGGCCTCGAGAAGTTTGTCTACTTCCTCTTCCACTGCTTCGACGTGTACCAACGTCGGTCTTCTTGCTCGTTGGATTATAGGTTTGGCCGACCTGTCAACGTTCAGCTTATGGTAAGTGACCTCGGGGTCAATGCTTGGCATTTCGTAAGGCGTCCATGCGAACACCTCAATATTTGCTCTTAAAAAAACTCCCAACTCTTTTTCCTCTTTTTCGGCTAAACCTGAGCCGAGAAGAAAGAAGCGTTCTTCATCCCCCTCCTGGACGAGGATCTTCTTCAGTGCTTCTTCACTCTTCTCGGCTGGCTCTTTGCCGACATCCTCTAGGACCTCCAGGTCCTCGTCTTCGATCTCTGCCTTCTCTGGTTCTCGAATGCTGCAGGTGGATTTCATTGCTGCCATGGAGCAATTCTTTGCCTGCGGTTGGTCTCCTCTAACCTCTTCAATCCCATGCTCTGCTGGGAACCGCAATAGTTGATGCAATGTTGAGGGAACAGCCCCCATTGCATGCAACCATGGCTTTCCCAAAATGACGTTGTAAGGGGAGGGTGTGTCGATTACGGTGAATTCTGTCGTTATTTTCCTGGTGCCTGCCTGCACCTCCAAGTTGGTTGTTCCCAGTGGCCATGTCGGCGTTCCATTGAACCCGACCATGGGGCTATTGGATTTCTCCATATCGTCTGGGTGAAGGCCAAGCTCCTTGTAACATCGGACGTACATGATGTCACAAGAGCTGCCTTGGTCCATCAAGATGCGCTTTACTTGGCATTCCCCAACCTGGAGGGATACTACCAAGGCATCATTATGCAGATGCTGCACTATCTCAAGGTCGGCTTCAGAAAAGGATATTACTGGTCCTTGGCACTCCTCTGCCCAATGTCTCTTCTCCCCGACTTGGTAGACATGCTGCAGGTGCTTCACCTTCTGAGTCTCTCCCCTTATTTCGTTCTCTTTGACCTTCGAGTGAATTACATTAATTACCTGAGGTTCTCCTGCTTGAGGTTGCTGTGCTGGGGGGGTGGGGGGGGCGGAGGGGCGGGGCCACTGGTGCCTGAGGCAATCTTGCCTGCTCTTCTCTTGTCCTGGCTTCATCGACAAGGTCTCTCAGATGACCCTGCCTCACCAGGTCTTCTAAGTATGCTTTCAAGGCTCTGCAGTCCTGAGTCATATGCCCATCTTCATTGTGGTAGGCACAATGCCTGCCATGGTTTCTTCCCATAAATTCTCCTAGTGCCCTCGCTGGTGTTCTGAAATAGGGTTGATTCCGAATTCGATCCAAGACTTTGTGGATTGGGATTCGGAACACAGTTGTCATTGCCTGGGCAGCCCTCAGTTCTGTCTCTTGCTTGCTGGATCCATTGTTACCTCGGCGTCGCTTCGGCGAGCCGTTTCCTTTTTCATGCTTGGTCTCCTTAGTCCCCGATGTATCTTCCTCGGCTCTAGCGTGTTTTTCAATTCTAGCCATGAGCTCTTCCATACTTTTTGGCAGTGTCTTTGCTAAAGACTTTCATAGCGGGTGTAGACACCCCATTTTTGACCGACCTTAAGACTCAGACGTCACCGATTGAGCGCTTGGTGATGTTGCATGTTGTGTTCGTCCAGAAGTTTCAGAGTCTCGGCTGCGAGCCTTGCCTCCGGACTTCCGGGCTTTTTTGTACTTTGCCTCGGTTTGCGAACCAGGCTCTGTTTTCTCTGTTTTCTCTTCCTGAGGGGAGGGAGAGGTCTCGTAGATCATCTCTCGGTGGCCGTAGGCTACGTTTCGTGGTCGCGGGCCATTTTGCCCATTTCGGAGCCCGGTTCCCGGTTTTCGGAGCCGTCAGGCCGTGTGCCTCGGTTCGGGACCGCCTAACTACCTCCGTTTGCTCCGGTTTTTGGCATGCATCTTATTTACTCCCTTTTGAGGGACATTGTGGTCTGAGAGACCCACTTCGTGGTCGAACACCACTCCCGGTGCCCAACAGGCAGTTTTCGGGGCCTCAGACTGGGCGTCTTGGCCCCCGAACCTTCATTTTGCATCGATTTTTGTTCATTTTTGGCAGGGACCTCTGTTTCATCACCAGGAAGGCCGTAGAAGGGTGGGAGGCCAGTAATTGTTCCAGCAACCAGTTATATTTCCTTCATTGCCCTCCGACGCCCGTTTTTCACACTTCAAAGCCAATGTTGACCACCTTAGGGTCACTTTCTTCAACCCTAACCCCCATATTTGTGATATACACATCTGGGAGGCCACCAATATTTGGTGGCCGGCCAGTAATTGTTGTTGGACCTTTTGAACCCCTTTGAAAAATGGCTTGTTCTCTCTCCTGGTTTACAGTTGCCAATTTTTGACCACATACCTGTGTTGAGCACACATGGGAGGCCACTAATCTGTGGTGGCCGGCCACTAAATCACCTTGACCCTTTTGACCTCTGGCCGGCCGGCCATGGGGGGTGGCCGGCCGGCCACCTGCAGCTCCAATACCTAGCCGGCCTGAACCCCTGCAGTGTGTACATTGCAAAACTGACCTCTTTGACCCCCCAGATTTTGTATCCGGAGGGCCAAATTTTGGGGGGGAAACTTGAATTCTTTTCCCCCCATTTTCCCCCCCTTTTCTCCCCCTCTTTGCCTATATAAACCAGCCTCCCCAGCTGGTTTAAGGGTTAGAAAAACCCCCTTGAGCTCCCATATACATACCTCCTCTCTCTCTCTCCCTTCAAGCTTCAAAACCTCCAAGATCCTACCCCCATTTCACACCACCACCTAGCACCACTCCACCACTCCATTCCAGCAGCTAGGAGGGGCTTTCTAGCTGCTAAGAGGCAGCATTTCTCAAGCCAAAAGGCAGCCAAGAGTTGGTCTTCAAGGGTAAGCACCATTTTCCCCTTTTCTAGCTCATTTTTGTACCATTTCTTAGCCCTCTTTGCTTGCTGTTTTGAACTCCGACCAAAACTAAAAATGACATTTTTTTGAGTTCTATTTCATCTTTCATTAAGGGTCTTACCCTGTTTGGAACCCCCATCTTGCACTTGCTTCATTACCCCTTTGTATGCCATAATCTTGCATAGTATTTTTGGCCTATGTGTAATCTGTTTTGGAACATGATGTAAACTGTAGATAGGCTTATTTTGAGCCCTTCTTCAACATTGAAGGAGGGCTCACCACTGTTTGGGACCTCCATGTGCCACTTGTCATTATCCCCCTCTTTGGTCCCCATTTTTGCATGATTTATTAGCCTATTGAGCTTCTGTTTTTGGACCTTTGTCCGAACTGAAAATGGCCCTATTTTGACCCCCCATTCATATTTCATTAAGGGTCTATGGCTTTTTGGAACATCCTTTTTATACTTCATGTTATAGCTCTCTTGGTGCCCTTATTTTTCATAGCATTTTGAGCATACTTGTATCTGTTTTTGGGGTTTGTCATGAACTGTAATACATCATATTTTTGGCCCCTCTTCAATATTGTAGAAGGCCCCTTCCCTTTTCGGGGCCTGAATTTGTGAGTTGCTTCATTACCTCTCTCTTTTTGGCCATTTTTGCATGCTATCTTAGGCCTATTTGTGCTCACTGTTTGGCCATGCTTTGAACTGTAAACATGCTTTTTTTGGGGCTTCCTAGCTTCTGTCTTCATACTTCATGTTCAAATTATGCATGCATTGCATAGCTATAGGCCATTTCATGCGCCAAAATTCATGTTTCGGGATTGATTCCATGCATCGGGTGTTGTTTTGCCATGATTCGGGGCTGTTTTGCATCTCATTTTGCCTCTGAAAATTGCATGTTAGTATGCCATAATCCATGCTTTGCTATGTCATGTTAGAGTGGCATTCGTGTCGTAGGTTCGGTCCTCGGTTTGCGTGCACGCGTGCACGCACTTCGAGTTGTCTCATCTTCATCTCATGGCCTCCTATGTGAGTGTGACTGAGGTCCACTTGTGTTGGTGTAAGTCCATATTGCATTGTGTATGCCATTTCATTTCATAGCATTGTGTATGCTAGGATGTATGTTAGCGCATTGTGTATGCCATGTTACCTCGTGCATCGTGTATGCCATTCCATAACATTTTGCATATTAGGTTATATCTTAGTTGCATTTCATGCATATCATGCATATTGCATTGTGTTCAGGATAGGAGTTAGCCCGGGCACGGGAAACGAGGTATGTTTCGTACTCCGAGTGACGGAACGTGTCTCAATTCCCCAGTCACCGACACTCCGGATCATCCATGAGGGAGTTAGGTCTTGTTGTGTTTTCATGTGCATTCATTTCATATTGAATTGTGCAATTCGGCTCCTCGGCCATCATGCATCGATATGCGTGATTGGTGGCACGAGGATCGAGGCATGCATACATTTGTGAAAATACATTGCTATGCCCCTTTCCTGCTCTCTGTTGCAGCAAAATGAAGAATTAGCAACTTTTCAAAGTTTGGCACGCATTTCAAGAACAGGTGCAAACAGAGGCTAATTGGGGCATCGTCGTGGATTTCCGCGCAAAGGCAACCCGAACATGCATCATCCATCACCCGGAGCAGAATCAAGGCAGTCCCTGGCTTGCATGCCAGTTTATTTGTTTTCTTAGTTAATTTTGTAAATTAATTAGGGATTTGTACATATTTGGACTGTACTATTTGGGCTGTATTATTTGGACTGTACTATTTATTTGGACCCTCTGCGCGAGGGCATAATTGTAATAAGTGTGGGTGAGTGTGATGTATGTCTTCCAACCCCACGTCTTTCTTCCCTTTTATTTACCTGCTTATGATGGTTAGATTAGGGCATGTTTCAATTAGCATACAGTATGATAGCATGTTTGCATTCATTCATCTGTCTTGCACGCACCGGGCTCGGGGCATCATACTAACTGCATTTGTATTTCAATTCCAAGTTGAATACATGTTAGCTATAGCATTCCATATGCCATATTTAGAATAGCCGAGCCTACCATAGTTTGCATTTTCGCATGTGTTGCATTAGGCATTTCATCATATTTAGGATCATGCATGGATTTCTAATGAGCTTCTGTTTTGGCTGGGAGTACTCGGTTAGTTTTTATGCTTTAGCATCCTTGCATGCGTGTGAGTGATTGCCATGAATAGCATGCTTACCATGAGGCTAACTGCTTATGTGATATAACTGCCTGAATGCTTGTGGGTGAATGTTGGATTATCTGAATTGGAATAATGCATTGACTGTGAGTTTTAAGCCCACTAGATAGTGGCAAAACCATGTTTTCTAAGCCCACCCGAGGGTGGCAAAATCTGTATTTTAAGCCTACCTGCGGGTAGCAAACCATCTTTCAAAAACAAACATGAAATGTGTTGTTCCAATTCAGGTGATCCAGTCTATACTTGTATGCTGTGCGCATCACGTAGTAATCTAGGCTAATAACCGGAATAAGAACACACAATGTTTTCAAAACTAGATATCACGGTTAGTAGAGGCCGGTCTTTGACCGGGCGAGCGGGGGTGCTCACGAAGTGACCTTCCCCAATCATACCCAAGTTCCCGAGCCGAGGCAACTTTGGTGATGACGGACACGTGGCCTTTGGCACCGAGTCAGGGTTTCCTAAATTTCCCCATAAAAAAAAAAAATTTAGGTGGCGACTCTGTATCTGGCAAAGCAGTCCATGTTTGGCACTCCTTTCGAAAATCTGTTTTCTTAAAAACGATTTGCCGGATTTGGACTCTTTGGTTCAAGATTTAGAACTGTGACAATCGAGTCCTTGAACTGTAGTGAGCCCAAATGAACAGAACGGGACTTAACCCTCTCGGGGCGTTCGGGGACGTCTACAGCGGGTAGTTGTCTTTTAGGCCATTTTTGAATGATACGACCGCCACCTCTTGATTACATTCGTGTATTCGGTTGAATACCTCATAGTATCTTTTTGCATAGGCCCTAAGGCCTTTATCCTTACTGATCTTCAAAGCCATCAATGCGTCCACACGTAATGGCTGCAGCTTGTTTGTCACGAACCTGGCCACAAACATCTCGGCCAGGCCTTTCCAAGTCTTCACGTTTCCTTTTGGTAATTTGTGGAACCAATCTGATGCAATCTCCCCAAAGGATGAGGGGAACACTTTGAGAGCAACGGCTCGTTCCCACTATACAATGCCATTGAGTTCAAGTATAATCCAACGTGGAAGTTAGGGTCTGACTTACCATCGTATATTTGGAACCTCGGCATGTTGAATCTTTTCGGCGCCTCAAACTTGTCCAGTTCCACCGAGAATGGTGTCCTCGGCTTAACTGGGGAATTTACCTCGGCATCGGCATTCTGTTGCTTCCTTTTGAGGTAATCCCTCAAGTCCTCCTTTGTCCGCCCAGGAGCTCGGCTATCTCATGGAGAAGGGTCAAAGAGAGCTCGGCTATCTCGTTGTGAGCCCTCTTTGACCCTTCTCCATGAGTTGTGTCGAAGCACAGTGCCTGCCTCTGAACATGCCGATGTCCTTTGGGGTCTGCCTCCTTTGTGCGATGCGTCCTCCGTGATTCTTCCCTTCTTGATTCTCCTCGTCCGACTTCCCTAGAAAGTTGGTGGGAATGTCTTTCACTCCTGGTGTGCTGAGGGGCTATGGGGACTGTTTTCTGCCCTCCCTTCTAGGCATTGGCCGCTGGAATCGGTGTGTCCTGCAACGGGAATGGTAGCTGCATAATGTTGTTTTGCATCATGAAATTGACGACCAATTGCAGGTCCGCCAATTTGTTTGCCATCTCTTTTACCTCTTCGTCCCTCCGCAGGCATCTATCCTTCCATACTTGGAGGTCATCCTCTTTGTAGTACCCACTTCGATCTGGCTTCTTTGGTACGTCGCCATCCTGGCCGACGTCTTTGTTGCTGTGATTCTGGTCACGATTTTCTGTGTTGCGGTTGTCTCCTTCGACGTCAAGGTCGATAGGCCTGCCACTCCCAGCAGGAGTGTCGTCCCCAATCTTTTCCTTCTGTCCGTTGCTGGCCATTTATTCTCCTTTCTTCCCACAGACGGCGCCAAATTGTGTGAGTGATTTTCCGACCACACTGCCAACTCAGTATTCAGCTGGAGAATACTGGCAGAATAGATGACACCTGGCTGACCTGCAACAGAAAGAGAAGATTCCGGTGGTGGTTCGTCCACCCGGGGGTACTCCGACGATCAAGTCAGTATATCTCTCAAAGATAATCAATAGTACTAAACTCACTGTTCTGAATATAAACTACGTACCTTAGACCTATCGGGGGTGCCTTTCTTTTATAGTTAACTCAGTCCTAGTCCCACTAGAAGCCTAGCTTCAATGGATTCCTGTTTAGTGCTTACTTTGGACTCTTCAAGAGATAAGGATAGACTCCCTAAGAGTGTTATCCTTATCCATCCTGAAGTCCTTCCTTATTTCCAGGACTCTTGTCCCTTATCTGCTTATCTCAAATTCCGATATCATCGGAGATAACCTCGGCCTCTCTGAGATCACCTCGGCGTTATGACCAAGACACGTGGCACCTCGGCTGACACGTCGGCATCACCTTGCCACGTGTTGGTACTTAGAAAATATATCCCCACATTATTTTTTTTAGAGACAAATATTATAAATTAAATAGAATATACTTATTATTTTCACCTAATTTTTTTCTTTTTGAAAATAATATACACAAAAAGCCTTATAAAATGAAACTCTTAATAGACCTCACGTGCTCAAAAAACACCCTCCCATTTAGATTTTCGACTAAAGCAAACCCAGCTAATTCTTTTATATATATATAATGTTATATACGTAAATACTAAATTTTATGTCATGCAATAGAGAAAATTTTAAAAAACGAAACCCATTTCAGAGATATAGTAAGTGCAACATCAATAAATACGAAAAGTTTGTAATATTTATTAGTTTATATTAGGTGTGTAAAAATAATCCGCGGTTCGGGGTGAGCCCGGCCCGTTTAGGCCATTTGGACTCGGGCCTGAACTCAGCTCTAGCCCCTGGGCCTGGGCTATCATTTTGAAGTCCGGCCTTGTTCGTGGACCCAGCCCGCTTAAGGTCTACTCAAGGCTCGACCCGAGACCCGGCCCACCCGAGGTCCAGTGTCTTTTTAGTGGAAAATAATAAAATTTTGATAAAAAAAATTTAAAAAAAAAAAATGATCAGGCCCGCCCAAGCCCGAGGCCTAGCCCACCGACCCTCTCAAGGCCCAAATACCCCTTGGGCCCCAAGGCTTGGGCCTAATTTTTTGACACGTGGGCCGGTTTGAATTTTGACGGGAACCAACGAGACTCGTTATGGGCCGAGCCGAGCCAGATTTATACCCCTTTATATTAAATTATTCATAGAAAAAAATTCAATAGCAAAAAAAGTAGCAAAAAGGAACTCCGTGATTTTTTATTTTTTATTTTTCTTTTTTGTATAACTTCAAAAATTGAAAGATGATAGTTTGAAATTTTGAATCTATATATTATATAAGGAAAAGGAGGTTTCTAATATGAATGATTCTAATGCCTCTAAAGTCTCAAAATAAATTTTCTAAATTTTTATAATTATAGATTTATTATATTTCTTACGTGACATACTCCTCCAATGTTATCATTATTTGTTTTGGACTTTTGAATTTAAAAAAAAAAAAAAAATCCAAACAAAGGCACAATCTCTTTAAACTCTCTCAAATCACCCTTCTTTCCTCCCCTTTCTCATTTACATTTCTTTTATCTTTCCTTTCCTCTTCTTCAATTCCTCTTTCTAAGTTTTCATAGGTTCTTGAGTCATTGTGAGCACACAACACACCAAAGCTGAGAACTATAATGAGGAGCACCCATTACGAATAAATGGCTTGGGAGTTTGTGTGCAATGGTGGTTGATATGTGTTCTTGTCAATTAATCCAATTATCTTTTTGGGTACTCATTCACCAAGTTGTAAGTATTCTCTTCCTCTTTTCCTTTTCCTATGCTACATCCATTTTGATTATTTCTTTGTTTATTCTTAATTTTTTTTCATCGAAACCTATGCACCAAATAAAGTAAACTCAAGGTTACAAGGCTCTTGAGATTATAAGGCTACCGGTGAATCATGCAACTAGTAAATCTATGTACGTTTTTCTTCTAGTTAATATATTTGGATTAGATATTAAATTTAAATTAATCTTTTTTTATTGTTTACTTTATTTTGCTTTGTATATATTCCCATTGTATTACTGATTTGAACTGATTCTTATAACATTGCATTGTTGTGCGATAGAAACCTATCAGGATTTTTCATCTAAAATGCTCTATTAACTCTAAAACATTAATCTAAATTTTTAATTTTTAAATTTTAGTAAATACACATGGCGCAGAAATATTAGTCCATCTAACAATATCTAAAATTTTGAAAATTAAAAATCTTATAAAATAAAATGTCCAAAAAAAAAAAATTAGCCGTCTAATTTCGATGGTTAAGAACATTTAAAGGAAATTCCAAATATAACTTTAGTCTAATATAATTTCAAATTTTAAAAATATTTACTTCAAAAAATAAGAAAATGGAAAGGCATAATTTTATGTTTTCCTATTCTATATTTGAGTGATTCTCTCCTTCTAAAACCCAAAAATTATGGGATAGTTTTTATAATTTTGAATTTTAAAATTTATTTCTTGATAGGTTAACCAATTAGTGTTTTTTTTTCAATTTTTTAAATCAAAAAATTAGAAAAATTAGTTTGAGAGATTAGAGTGCTTCAAAATTAGTTTGAGGAGATTTTATTTATTTATTTGTTTAATTCGGATATTATGTAAGACACATGAATAATTAGTATTTTTTAAATTAAAAATTGATTTTAGGAAATTATCAATTTGAATTGATCTTATTTTATTTTATTTTATTTTAGGTAAAGATGTTAGAAGATTTTAAAGAAATTTTATTTATTTATTTTTTTAATTCGAAAATTATATGAATAGATTTGAATTGATCTTTCTTTGATTATTTTAGGGAAGGAATGATTTTAGGTAAAGATTTTAGAAGATGGGCACATAATTATCTAATTCATTATTTTAAATTGGAAGGTCAACAAACTATGTTTCTGTATTTGATTTTAGGAAATGACGAATTTTGGCGACTATCTTAGAAGATGTATTTGAAGAGATTTTATTTTTTGTTTGTTTAATTTTGAAAATTTTTCTTTATTTATTTTTTTTAATTAAAAAATTATATGAACAGATTTGAATTGATCTTATTTATTTATTTATTTAGCGAAGCAAGGATTTTAAGTAAACATTTTAGAAGATGGGAAAATAAATATTTAATTCATTTCTTTAAATTGGAAGTTCAACAAACTGTGATTATGTATTTAATTTTAGGAAAAGACAAATTTTAGGCAATGATATTATGAGATGGGTTTGAAAAGATTTTATTTATTTAATTTAGAAATGATTATAGTGTAATTCTAATGCAAATGATTAAAGTTTAATTGATTCTAAATTATTTTTCATATATATTTTAAACAAATTTTATGTTATTATTTAATTTAAAATATTAAATTTTAATTATTTATCTGTCCCCGTGTATGGCACGAGTATTATGTTAGTATCATCTAAAACACAATACTTTTTCTTAGACTTATTTTTAAAATTAAAATATTTAAAAGAGATTTTGAAAATAAAAAAATATAACACCTCAATTGATATATAAAAAAAATTTAAAAAAAAATTGGACTTTTCTTAAGTTCACATTTCAACTTGAGAGAACTTGAGGAGTCTATAGAGCCCAATATCGATTCTGTTTCAATGATATGAAACGTTTGTTCTGTAAGGCCCTCAATATATATCATCTATAAAAAAATTAGTTCAATCCAATAATCAGAACCTTTTTATTTTATCACATTTATTTTCAGAAAAATAGACAACACATTTATTTAAAAAAATAGACCATCATTCTTTTAGAGACAAACAATAAATTCTTTTTAGAAACCTCTTCACCATTATCAATTGGCTTTGGTTGAATGTCTCTAATACTTCAACATGGTATTAAAACTAGTTCTTGGGTGACTTTGCAAGTCAAGTCCCCTTCCCAGTGGTGGAATTAGAATTTTGATTCATAAGAGGCACCATTAAAATTGAATCTTTAGCCATATCAATCATGACATAACCGAATTCAATTTTCATTTGGTAATAAAATGACCAAAGATTAATGTAATGACAAAGTAATATGCTTAGAGTTATTTTTAATTATTATTATTATTATTTTTTTTTTTTCGTTGATTTGCTATTTTAGTTCATGAATATGATGATAATTACAATTTAAAAGATAATCATATGAATAAAAAAAATATATAGATGTAAAGAAAAACACAAGAGAGAAAAGAAAGAAATGAGAGAGAAAAATAATTATGAAAACTTTTTGACAAAATTAAACAATATAGTGGTAAATTGTAAAGAATTCACTAAAAATAAAGAGAGAGAAAAAAATGTTGAGTGAAATTTAGCCATGAAGAAGTTTCTCCCAGTGGTTGCTTACTTCACTACTACTATTTCCCATTTTGATTTATTTTCTTGTTTATGCAATGCTCTAAATTTGCAGATAGTAAAACACAAAACGAGGATTCACAAATAAACACATGCTTGCACAAAGAGAGAAAGAGAGGGAAAGAGGTAAACTATCATATTCAAATTCCAAAGAACAACAACAAAGAGCAATGGCTATGGCTATGGACACATGAAACCAATAGCCAGACAATTAACAGAAACAAAACCCTAACATGGATAGGAAATCAAATTCCATCTCCTTATTCATTATGCATTCATTTAAGCAAGTATTCGGGAAAGCTGCCATATGAAAAAGTTGCTCTTTTTATCTAAGTTTAATTTGGGGATCCAGAAACACAAAGCCATTGACCAACAAAGAGAGCTTTGCAGTTGACATTCGGATTGATCGAAAGGAAGAATTCAGTACTCAAACTGAATGCATTTGCAATGGAAAAACATGTCTCTCCGCTCTGCACTCCCATAACTGCATCACAATTTACCACAGACTCTGCCTTCTTTACCACAACTGTTGTAGATCAAGGTAAGAAAACAAAAACAAGAAAATATGTGATGATTAAACTTGTAAATTTAATGACACCTTCTACCTTTGCATACTTAATGGCTCAATCAAATTTTCTTATAAACTTAATAAAACAATAATAATAATAATAATAATAATAATAATAATAGGGACAATTTCGGAAAACAAATCGTAATTGTAGTCAAAAGAAAAATTAATAATTTTGATTTTCAACAAGGGAAATTTGAAGAAAGTTTTTTAAAACCATAGATAACATAGTAAAAATTTAAAAATTCAGTAAGGCAATTGTTAAGATATCACCCATTGTGGAGAATCGACTATGAGCACCCACTAGCTAATGGTCACCACTTCACCCACCCCATTAGAGAATGGAGCACTTAGCAAGGGAGTGGAGCACTTAGCAAGGGAGTGGGGTGGTTGACCACTCACCAATGTTTGTTGTCCTCTCTTCTCCATGTGTATATATATAGATATAGAGAGGAGGAAGAAAATGAGAGAGTGTGGGAGCCAAGAGTGAGCATATCAGTGAGGGTGAGATGTGAGACGGAGAGACCCGTCTCCCTCGGTGTGAGCGAGGGAGACGGGAGTGTGTGAGTGAGGAAAGTGTGAGCTCCTCCTCTATTGTAATCTTTCTGTAATCTCCAAATTTGTATAGTGAAAACCGGCTACTCTCCTGTGGACGTAGGCATTGAGGCCGAACCACGTAAAATATTGTGTCTCCTTGTGTGTGGGTGTGTATTTCTGCTTGGCATGATTTCCGCAAAGGTCTTGGGGGGATCCCGGATCCCAACAATTGGTATCAGAGCCTCGTCGGTGGCGTTTCGGAACCAAAACAGTGCAAAATCCGAATCTGCCCCGAAATCGAATTGCTCGAAATCGAGTTTTGAGCATACCAGGAGCAAGGGCTCGACGAGAGGAGTCCAGAAATGCAAAGAAGAGCCCAATCGGAGCACAGACGCGCCCTCACGCGCCGCTAGAAGATGGCGCGTGAGGCCCACTCTCAGGCACGCGCCCCACGCGCCGTTGGATGAACCGGCGCGTCTGATCACGCGCGGTCACGTGCCACACGAGCGCGCAGAGGAGGAAGACGAGTGGAAGGGCAGCGCGCTAGGCACGCGCAGGCACGTGGCAGGACACGTCAGCTAGGTAGGCCCGTGTCTGCCACGTCATCTTGCCACGTCATCGACACGTGGTGTGCCACGTCAATGACACGTGGCACCGTGGGCCAGTCAGTGGCCGCCACGTGGCCGCCACGTCATCTGCCACGTCAGCAGTGGTTGACCGGTCAACCAGAGGCATGGAGGGATCCTGTGTTGCGCGGCAATGGTACAACCGCAAGGAAGGATCCAGTGCTTCGCGGCTATGGTGCAGCCGCAGATTTGAGGCGTACAAAATGTTTTGGCTAGATCGAAGCCATTTGGAGTCCGTTTTTGGCGATCCAATAGTGGTTTCCGACTATTTGGAGTATTCCGGACACATCTGTACGGTCAGATTTTGGAGACGGAGTTTCTGTAAAAATAAGGCAGATTAAAGAGACGGACGGCATCAAATGCAGTAGACGGAATATTCTGTTGGTACATGGAATATTCCCTGAACTTCTGAAAATTGTAATTTGGCCCAGAATTTTCAAAATATTGTGGTGTGGCCCAGCTTTCGGGGATATTTTTCAGTGAGGTCCCCGGAAATGCAGCAAAGGTTGGTCCTAGCTAATCGGACCGTTCCGGATGCAACCGCGAGGTCAGAATATTGAAATTCTGAACGGTTTTTTAAAGATTGTTAAAACATGGGAGTTTGTCATCTTTAATACTCGGAGGGAGGTTGCCGGATATTGTGGAACGCTGCGGAGTCACTGAAGAGGTTAGAATGGGTAGATTCTAACCAGATTGGACAACCAGATACAACTCGAGATAGATCATTGAAGGCCAGAGGAGATCAGGCTTGATGGCAGATCGAGGGAGATCAAGATTGGTCAGGGGCGATCAGAGGATTGCAGACTAGACTTGATGATCAAATGGCAGAGCGAGGGAGATCAGGATTGGTCAGGGGCGATCAGAGGATTGCAAAGATGATTATCTCCGGAGTTCATCGGAGGATCTGGTTCAATCAGAAGAGAAGACCATTCATCGACGGATAGATGATTTGGCAACCAGTTCAGGCTCAGGGAAATGCTGTAGCTGTTGGCGCTACTGTATACGAGTAAGTACTGGTGGTATGTGGACGTGTAGAACAATAGTTGCAGAGGAGCATACTAAGCGCAGGGGCACAAATGCAGACGTGCAGTAGTGCAAGGGTACGGTAGAGTATCGTACAGAGGCGCCAGAGGAGTGTGCAGCAGCGGGTTGTTGAAAGTTCACAGGAATTGCTAAACAGAGAAATTGAGACAAACGCAAGAGTGCGCGCCAACGAGTGGCAAGTCCTTTTTTTCTCTATGGTGGTTTCTTGAGTTCCATGGCAGCAGAGGATAGAGTTGATGCAGATCTCTCAGGCGAACTCGATGCAGGGAGACCAGAAGCCATGGGTGCGAGCACTATGCACAGGGTTGCATAGTGGTAACTTGTACAGATCGGTGGAAGTTGTCTTGGCAGAAGGGCTAACTGTCAAACATCAGTACGGACGTACAAGTGAGACAGAACCGAACATCAGGGATTGCAGCACAGACAACGGGCGTATGAGATCGCTGGGAAGTTGTTCTGAAGTGCAGAGGCAAAGGCTGGTTGTTCAAAGAAATAAGCTCCGAGCAAGGAAAATTGAGGATGTTGATGTGTCAAACTCTGAAATTTTCTAGTTGCTCCCGTGTTCCCTATGCAAGGAAGTGCATAGCTGACGATGCTTTGACAGATGGAGCTACTGTCAACCATCAATCTACTGGACAGCAAATCAGGGATTGCAAAGGCACAGACAACAAGCGTATGTGGAAACGCTAGGAGGTTGTTCAGAAGTGCAGAGGGCAAAGGCTGATAGTTCAGAGGAAAAGCTCCGAGCAAAGAAGACATAGGACGTTAATGGGATAAACGACGAGTTTTCTATTGCTCCAAAGACTTGTCCTGCGAGATAAGGCATGACAGTCAAGGGCATCCGAGCAGGGGGTGCAGGACATCCAATCAGGGGGTATCGGATATCTTGGTTACGCAAGTTCAAGTATAGCAGGTATAGACATCCGAGACAGAAGCGTGGAAGAGATCTGTGGGAGATAGGAGCAGTGGCTCTCTCCAAATCAGAGAGTGGTGTGAGTTGAGTTGAGGATGTAGGATTCCCTCCTCCTCTTATATCTCTGGTGTATTATCTCTAGCTTCAGGGGGTGCAAGCATCTCAGAGAGGAGATGCAGACTATGCTGAAGACATCTGAGACAGGAAGCGTGGAAGAGATCCGTGGGAGATGGGAGCAGAGGCTCTCTCCAAATCAGAGAGTGGTGTGAGTTGAGTTGCGGATGTAGGATTCCCTCCTCCTCTTGTATCTCTGGTGTATTATCTCTGGCTTTCAGGGGATGCAGCGTCTCAGTGAAGAGATGAAGACTATGCTGAATTTTGGGCGTAACAAGATTAGCAGCAGTGTGTGCAGTGGATCACCTCACATGGGCTGAGGGGGTGATTTGTTAAGATATCACCCATTGTGGAGAATCCACTATGAGCACCCACTAGCTAATGGTCACCACTTCACCCACCCCATTAGAGAATGGAGCACTTAGCAAGGGAGTGAGGTGGTTGACCACTCACCAATGTTTGTTGTCCTCTCTTCTCCATGTGTATATATATAGATGTAGAGAGGAGGAAGAAAATGAGAGAGTGTGGGAGCCAAGAGTGAGCATATCAGTGAGGGTGAGATGTGAGACGGAGAGACCCGTCTCCCTCGGTGTGAGCGAGGGAGACGGGAGTGTGTGAGTGAGGAGAGTGTGAGCTCCTCCTCTATTGTAATCTTTCTGTAATCTCCAAATTGGTATAGTGAAAACCGGCTACTCTCCCGTGGACGTAGGCATTGAGGCCGAACCACGTAAAATATTGTGTCTCCTTGTGTGTGGGTGTGTATTTCTGCTTGGCATGATTTCCGCAAAGGTCTTGGGGGGATCCCGGATCCCAACAGCAATTGCTCTTACTGATCCCAATATACCTCTACCAGTAAGTAGAACACATAATGTGTACTAAAAAATGTACTACGAGTCTAAAATTCATCTAGAGTAGATACGAGTTATATTTGAAATAAATTTCAATCGTACAATATTTTTTATGTGCACATTCTGTGTTTTAATTGTTATGCCGCTAACATTTTTTATAGCTACATTTGTATTCAAGTGTGTGTTAGAAGATTCAAAACTCACCACCAAGAATAAGAGAGAGTATCAAAACCATGCTTAGAAACATGGTAGTTTTGTTGCTTGTCTTTGCCATGTTTTCTATATATATTTCTTCTTCTTACTCAAAAAATTGGAATGTCCCTCTCTTCCGGGTTGTGGCTTCTTTTAATCCCTCCTATTTATAGTAAACCTTTCATGAATGAGAACCAACACTAAAGCTCAAAAACAGAATTGTCGACGATTTTGATAGTGGCCGGCTTTACCCCAAGACAAAAAAGATAACAAAACAAAAACAAAAAACAACGACAACATGCATAGCCAAAGCATAAACAGGAGATCGGTATCAAATCTACTTAATTTATCCAAAACTAGTAAAATCATAATAGTAATTTTGCATGGCTAAAGTATATAAATAGAGATTATGATAGAAATTTTTAATCAATGTGGCAATTAATTATGATATCAAATTATACAAACTCTTTAAGGGGTTGTTTGGTTTTTGAATTGGGCTAAATAATCACAAAAGGACAAAAAAAAATTCAAAAAATAAATAAAGTCAAAAATCACAAAAGGACAAAAAAAAAGTCACTATTGCAAAGCAAAAAAGCTAAAAAAGCCAATTAAGAATACCAAACGAATAAAAAAGTTTCAGGCTAAAAAAGTTAAAAAAATTCAAAAAGTCAACTAAAAAAAATTATTGCCAAACGAAGGTTAAGTAAAATATATTTTCAAAAGTAAACTCCAGAGGAGATGTATCGAAAAGATTTATGTTCACATAATCATTGTTATTGTTAGACAATGTAGGATCACAACAGGTTATGAAGTGTACAGTAAGCTTTTCACAGAAACTTTAAAAACAATTAAAATTAAAAAAAAAAATCACTTAAAATAAAATTACAAAGGGACTAATTTCCCTCCAGTAGTTGGGCCTGTGGGGTCTATCATGGGTTCTGTTTCAATAATTCGAACCGTTCAATGTGTAGAATTCACCAAGTATTATATGTCTATAAAAAATCACATTGATCGGATATCGATACTTATTTCATCGGATTAGATTTCTATCAATTATTCATTTTTTTACCGTCTATTTTCTTTTATACAAACCTGATTTGATTACGTAACTATAAATATTCGATAAATGTGATTTTTTATAGGTTTATGATACTTGACGAGTTCTACACATTACGGTTCGAATTATCGAAACGAGACTCGTAATCTATCTTTATGAGCTTAATAATATCCTCCAATCCGATCTAAGACTAGTTAGAAGACAGACCCAATGAAAAAACGTTTTAAACTGGATGCCATTGTTTGTTTAGCTTTGTACATCAAGTCACATCATGCAACAGATTTATTGGTAAAACAAATCCATTGGAGGAAAAAACGAGGAATAATGAAACTAAAAGAGTCATTAATTAATTAATTAATAAATTTAGACCGAAGCCGTGACCCCCATAGTCCCCCCAGCCCCACATCAGAAACCTTCTTGTTTCACCGTCTGCCCATAATACCGTAATAATAGGTATAAAGCCAATGCTTTTCTCATTTTTCCATTTTAATAAGAGAGAATTTGAGATGTTCTAGTGGTAAATTACAATTTTTGTTTTGATAATTTAAATCGTTTATTTTATAAGATTATTAATATATGTCATTTATAAAAAAATTAATTAGATTTGATGATGATAACTTTTTTCATTTTATCACATTTCTTTTCAAAAAAATAGACGGTAAATATATTTTAAAAATATATCATTAATTTTTTTAGAGATAAATACGATAAAATAAAAATATTACGATTATCAAATTGAATTTAATTTTTTTTTATGAATGGTATACATTAAGACTGTGTTTGGTTTAAGAATTTTGAAAGGAATTTAAAAAAGAAAAGTAAAAATATGTGTGAAAGGGAAAAGAAAAGGGATTAAAGGATATTCATATTTATCCTCTTTTTTTTTTTTTTTTTTTTTTTTTCAACTCTCTCCTCAAATCTTTAAACCAAACATAATTTAATAATCTTACAAAATAAATAGTTTAAATCATTAAACAACACTAGTGATGAGCCCAACAGATCATTCAAGTACCCTCATATAAAAATTTTAACAAGAGAATAATTAAACTCTTAATTTAATATTATTTCATAATTAATTTGGCTTACTTAAACTTCATCTACTGAAACATATAATAATGATTTTGGGATGCTTGTGGCGCGTCAGTTATGTCCTTTGTTGGGATTATTTTGCAAACAAATCCAATCGAAATGAGTCTTAATATGTTTAGATTTATTTATTAAAATTTTAATTAGTTCAAATTTGAGGTCAAGTTAGTAAAATTTCTCCGACTCGACTTAGTGAAATTTCACTGGCTTCACTAATTTTGTCTTAGTAAAATTTCCCTAGGTGCTTTTGTTCCAGTAAAATTTCACTAAGTGTTAATGTTAGTAAAATATCTCTGATTCAACTCAGTGAAATTTTCCTAACTTTACTAATTTTGCCTCAGTAAAATTTCACTGAGTGTTGAAGTCAGTAAAATTAAAGCAAATCAGTGAAGAGAGAGAGAGAGAGAGAGAGGCCGGAACTATTTAGTTAACAAGCCCTTACAACAGTAACTATTTAGTTAAACTAGTCAGGAACAATAGCAGCAGCAGCAACAACAACAACAACAAAAACAACAATAACAACACCAGCACTGGCTTCATAGAAGCCAAACTTGCAGCCACTCTGAGCACTATTACCAAGCAGAGTAGGCACCCATCCCCTGAAGAAGCCCCTGACCCCCTACTCCTGCATCAATACTCCAAAACTAGATGAGATGCTATTGTACTTTGAAGGGTCAATCTGTATATTATATTTGACAAGATCGAGAGGAGTGACGGCCATGTAAGTGAGGCCACAATTGAGGATTCGACCGGCGGCTTACAGCAGGTCGTCCTATGATTTATAAGTTTTAAATACAAATTTAAAATTATTATAATTAGCTCATAATTTTTGTATTTAGGAGCAATAAGAGTGACGTTTAGATTATTTATATATTTTACAAAAAAATACTTTTAAGAAGAGATATTAAGAGAGTTTCAAAATCGCATACAAAATCTATATGCTATTATAATTGAAAAGCGTTGTCATCTTATTAAAGTTTAAAGTTGCAATTCTTTTTTTATTTTTTTTTATTTTGTTTAATTTTTGTTAATATGTGCCACAATATGATTGGTTTATAAATTAATTTTATATTCTTAAAATGAAATTTTAAATTTAGATTCTTTCTTAAATTATGTTACCAGAATAAGATCAATATTCATTCTTTAATTTATGTATATTTTATTAAATTATAAAATAAAATTTTAACTTTAAATTCTTTTTTAAATTATGTTATTACAGTTAGAATGAGATGAATATTCACGTGTCATAATGATATGTTGTAATATTATTAGTCTAAACATAATATGTTATTAAATACACATATTCAAATTATTAATCAGTATTATAGAAAGGGTAAATTACAAATATACCCCCTGAGGTTTGCTTAAAGAACAAATTGCCCCCCTGTAATTTGAAAAATTACAAATACCTCATTGTTAGTATTTTTTATTTAACAGAATTAACTAAAAAAATGAGATTCATAATTGCTCTCCTATACAATAATAAAATTACCTAAATTATTAATTGAAACATATTTCTAATATCATTAAAAACTGTTAATTGACTTAATGATTTATTAATAAAATGGGCGATTTGTTATGAAATTAGAAACTTCAGGAGGTGAAATATAATTTCTAAAATTATAGGAGGCGATTCATATTTTAATCAAATCTTAGGGGGTGTATTTGTAATTTACCCTAAAAGTTTATACTTTTATTTTTTTGTCATTTTTGGTTTGAAATTTTATATATAAGAAAAAAAATTATGCCCTTCTAAATTACAAGGACTTAAATAATAATTTTTTTTCGTACAAATATTTTTTTTTAACAAAATACAAAAATATTAAGAAAATGAATGATTTTTTTAACAATTGACAAACATAATGGATTCTATTAAATTTTTTTTTTTAATCTCAATTGTCAATTAAACAAATTAAAATAACTTTTTTTTTTTTTTGGCTCAAATAGTTAAGAAGTGACTTTTGCTAAAATCAAATAGAAATAACCATTTATTTCTATAAAAAGTGATAGTTGATTAAACTTTTTTTTTATATATAATTAAAAAATGAGAGTTACATGTGATAATTTATTGTTTCAACAATGATATAGACCGACACTTTCACCCATAATGATTTGAAAATGAGTTGGATCGCATGTCATTGAGTGTATAACAAATCAAGAGTTGGCATAAATGATATCACATCATTGTGGATATAATTGTGGGTGTTTTTTTGTGGGTTTCAAACAATTTTATTATTGTTCATCCAGAATTTTTTAGCACTTGTGAAACATGGTGGATCCTGTTAATTGTTTTTAATCTCAGCTGTCAATTAAACAAGCTAAAATAAAAAATGAAAATTTTTTGGCTCAAATTGCTAAAAAGTGAGTTTTGCTAAACAAATAGAAATAAATGTTATTTTCTAATAAAAGTAATGGTTTGTGAAATATCTTTTTTTATTTTAAAAAATGAGGGTTATAGGTGATAATTTATTGGTCATCTATAATTATTTTTAGATCAAATGAAAATATCATTCTAAATTTTTTTTCTTACCTTTTTTTCATACAGATAGTTTTATTTTGTGGAAATTTAATTTTATTGTATTTAAATATTTTATTGTAATTTTTAAATTAAATATATTTTTTGAAAAATCATATTTAAATTATTTATGCCATTATAAAGTATAATTTTTTTAATATCAACTTATTCGATGATTCTTCTCTAAAAGGTGTATTTGCTTTTCTTCATTAATATTAAAACTTTAATTAATCTTATTTATTATTGAAAAATAAATTAGCAAATAATTTTATTTTTTTATATATACAATTTTGTTTCGATTGTTCAGGTTATTTGATGTCTCTATCCAAGTTCATTCAAATTTATTCGAATTTTTGAATTTTACATAGGTTCTCACCGAAGTAAAAATAATGTTGCACAATTTTTAAAAATTTATAGGCATGACTCAAATTGCTTTGGTTCAACTTGCCCAAATTTATAACCTTAGTAAGAGGGTTGAAAGTTATATTATTGAAATTGTGACAAACTAAAAATTGATAAATAAATTGTGATAAAATTGTAAAACTTAAATTGTAAGTTTCAATATATATATATTTAATTTTCATAATTTACATACAAAAATATAATTATTTATATTATTTCATATAAACATATTTTATTAATTTTTTCACATCCCGTGCATAGCACTGATTTTCACTTTTTTTTTTTTTTTTTTTTTTTTTTTTTTTTTTTTAAGTAAAAGTCACCATTAAGCTATTATTATGTTTGAAAAAATTTATATTTGTATATTATCACTTAATAAGACTATGGTCAGGAAGAGTTTAATAATGAAAAGTTGTAAAATGTAGTTATGATGATAGGAAGAAGAAATAATATAAAAAATGGCAAAATGGTCATTTATAAAATTTTAAGGCATGACATCAGCAATTCAAGGGCAATTTGTAATGAGATTACAAACCTTAGGGAAGGGATTGTAATTTTTGAAATGTGAGAGAGGAATTTGTATTAAACAGAAATCTGAGAGGGTGTCAATGTAATTTACCCTATTATTAAATTCTACCTGAATATATTGTTATAGGTAAATTACAATACATCCCTGAGGTTTGATTCAAATATAAATCGCCCCCTATGGTTCTGAAAATTATATTTGACCCCTAAGGTTTCTAATTTCATAACAAATCTATCATTTTATTAATAAATTATCGAGTCAATTAATAGTTTTTAATAATGTTATAAATGTATTTCAATTAATAATTTAAGTAATTTTATTATTGTATAGGAGAACAATTATGAATTTCATTTTTTTAATTAATTCTGTTAAATAAAATTTTTTGACAATAGGGTATTTGTAATTTTTCAAATCACAAGAGGCAATCTATACTTTAAACAAACCTTAGGGAGTGTATTTGTAATTTACTCTATTCTTATTGAGTGATAATATACAAATATCAGTTTTATATAGAATTTTCAAATACAATAATATAGCTTAATAGTGACTTTTTACTTTAAAACAAAATACCCATAAATATGACTTATATTTACAACAATATCACTGTCACGACATTTTTGTAGTATTTTTTTATATAAATTTTTATATACGAATAAATTTTTTATTTTTATTTCCACCATTATAACTAGATTAGATCAATTTAATCTAGATATATTCAAAAAACATAAAATTAGCACACAATTTTTTTTTTTAAAAAAAAATTCATTAAATACAATAAAATAAGAAAATGTATTGAATTTTTATATTTTTATATGAGATAATTACCTAAAAGTCCTATCAACATGTTTGGTTGTAGCTTAGGTCCTATCAATTTTTTTTTTTTGAACCAATAAGTCCCATTTTTAGGTAAATAGACGTGTTTTCCCTTTAACATAAACAATTGTATATAAAATTCCATTCACGTTATTTACTAGAAAAAAAAAAGAAATTAGTTAACAGATCAGTTATGGAAGTAGCTGAAGATTCGAATCATGAACGATCTTGAAGGATTTATTGCTTTGGTTCGCTATTATACGTAATTGATTTCTCGATTTTGATTCGAATAGGAAAGGATCTTGAAGGATTTCTTAGTTTGGTTCGCATTTTGAGTTGAAATCTATTGGAGTTTGTTATGTGCGATTTCGATTTAAAAATTGAAGAATTGATTTGCTGGATATTTGATCTTCGATCTGGTTTATAGGTATGTATTGTTTCGATTTTGTATATTATGTTTTTTTAGAATTTTCTTTAGTTTTGATTGAATTTATTTATGAGAATATGTTGAATAATTTTGTTTTTACGAATTGAAGACGTGATTTACTGGATGATTTCTCGGTTTGGTTATTTATTTTATGAATTGAAAACGTGATTTGTGAAGTATTTGTATTGTTATGAAGTTTTTTGTTCTCGTGTTTATTGTTATGAAGTATTTGTGAAAACTGAGAAAGTTCTTAGTATTGTTCTGGTTTTTATTGATGCGATCTTTTTTCATGTTTAGATTGAAAGATGAGTGAAGGTTGTACAAGTGCGCCTAATTTTTTTGCTGTGCAAGTATAATGGTTGTACATTTGCAATTAAGATTGATCAAAATGTTACATATGATCAGTTGGTTGAGAAGCTATGTTTGAAATGGGATAATTTGCAATCTGATAATATTTGTCTATCTTACTCATTGCCTAGACATCCTAATTGTACGTTGGACAACAATGAGGAGTTAGATTTGTTGTTGGCATTAGTTGTGCATCTTGATTCAAAGTGTATTGATGTTGTTGTGAGAGTAAAAGACTCAACCATTGACTGTGGTTATCTCAACAAAAGATTGGATTATGGAGAAAGAGAGTCAATGTTGGATCTTGAAGTTTGTGATATTGCATTGTCTCATGACAGCAGTAATGCTGTGAACTTGTCAAACAGAGCATCTACATCCTCCAAAAGGAATTCGAGGTTGGAGGTTGAAGAAGAGGTTGATATGTTATCATCATTTTGTCGACACAAGGAAAAAGTACTGTTGTCTGTTGGTTGGGCAGTTAGTATTACACATGTAGGACAGACATTTGAAGGTGGAATTGTTGAATTTCGTAATGCATTGTCGAAGTTTTCTATTGAGTGTGGGTTTGAGTTCATATTTGTTAAGAATGATAAAGTTCGTGTTACCGCACAATGTTTGTTTAGAGAGACAAAAGGTTGTATGTGGAATGTTCATGATAGAGTGGTGAATGCTAATGGATTCTTTTATATAAAGAAGTTGAACAATGTCCACACATGTGGTACTGAAGTACGTACGGTGAATCATTCTCGTATGAGTTCTGATTTAGTTGCCGATTTGATTGTTGAAGGTGTTCGTGATAATCCATTGACACGTCCAGTTCATGTTGTTCGGGATTTTAAGTTGGGGTATGGGTTGAGAGTTAGTTATCGGCAAACTTGGTTGGGGGTAGAGAAAGCAAAAGGTGAGATTTTTGGAGACTATTTAATATCATTTGGCCAGTTAAGATGGTATGTGGATATTGCAAAGAGTTGCAATCCAGGGAGTTACATTGAGTTTGAGTGTGACGATGATACTAAACGGTTTAAGAGATTATTTGTTTCTTTTCATGGTTCCATTAGTGGATTTGATTATTGTCGACTTCTCTTATTCCTTAATGACACATTTTTGAAGGGAAGATTTAGAGGAAATTTACTTGCTGTTACAGGAAAAGATGGAAATCAAGGTACATAAGAAATCTGTTTTTTCTGTTATGAAATTGAGAAAGTTCTCAGTTTAGAAATATGATTGAATGCTTTAATATAGCGATCCTGATTTTTCCACTCTTTATTTATTGTATTCCGGACTCGGTTCCGTGGATGTGTTGTTGTCTCATTCTCATTTCTATCCTTTACTCTTTGTATTTGAGTCTTGGGTTGTGTTGGGCAGGTTTGAAACAGGTTGGTTGTGCTTTGAAACCAAAAGTTGATGCCCAGAATTTGGCCTTCACGCTTGAGCGGGGCTTTTGACGCTCGAGCAGGCCCTTTGTTGTTGCTTCTCCGCTCGAGCGGGTGTTTTGACGCTCGAGCATGAATTTCCATCTCCCAGCATTTTTCTCTGCAGGTCTTCGTACGCTCGAGCGGGCGTTTTGACACTCGAGCGTGATCCTTTGATTTTGTTCCTCTGCTCGAGCGGGGAGTTTGACGCTCGAGCAGGGACCATCGCCTGCAAAACTTCTGTGAGTGTGCATCCGACGCTTGAGCGGGCATTTGGACGCTCGAGCGTGAGTCTGTGTCTGACGCTCGAGCGGGGGTTTCCATGCTCGAGCGGGAAGGCTTTTATATCAGTCCGAGTTTCACCTTTTTGGATCACTTTTTGATTTTCTTTCTCTCTCTTACTTTTTCAAAACCTCCATTGGAGAGCACCTCACTCTAAAACTCCAACTTTTCTGTAGGGTTTGATCTAGTAGGAGTGATCTTCTAACCTTGGGCCTTTGTAAAAAGTGTGGAGCTTGTTGAGGGCTACATTTTGATCCGAAAATATTGGGGTTTGGAGCACTTTGAATTTCTTCATCTTCTTCCTTTGAGCTCCGAATTTGAGGTAGGGATAACTACTCATGTATATGATCTTTGACATAAACTTTTAGTCATTTTGATTTAATGTTGATGTTGGGTAATTTTGGGTATTAGAGTTTCAAAAGTCATAAGGAGGGGTTTTGTTATTTTGATCCACATTTGTGTATTTTGGGTCATAAAATGAGGGTATTGATGTTATTGAAGATATTTTGAGCCTTGAGGTCAATGTTGAGAAAAATGGGGAAAAACCCTAATTTTATTGCGATTAATTATTTTGTATAATTAATTTGGAAAGTTATGGAAGTATGAAATTGAGTTGGAAATAATGAAATTGAGTAATTATGAGAATGAATGGTGAAGTTGGATTGATTAATCACTCACCTTTGAAATTGTGGATAATTTTATCTGTTGATACATTTATTATCTGTTTAGAAATATTTGCTTTGGGTTATCGGTGGAGGATAGTCTTGATTGTTGTAGACCTTGCATGATGATTAGGTGAATTAAAACTAATCAATTGAATATGCCAATGAGTATGACGGTTGGAATAATATATCAAATTTTTGTATTGATTGATTATGTATATGATATGTATTTATATATATTGTGTTGTGTGGAAGGAGATAGGGGATGTACTCCATGGTTTAAGAGGAGATAGGGGATGGACTCCTAAACTGGATGTTATTTGGGAGGAGATAGAGGATGGACTCCATTGATATAGCAAATATGTGTATCTATTGAAGTATTGATACAACGAATATATGTGTCTATTGTGAAGTATGGAAGTGTTTTATGTGTTATTGATACAGCAAATATGTGTATCTATTGTGAAAAATCTAGAAACCCTAGATGTTGATTTGTGATTATGTACCAATTTTAAGCAAAATATAGCAATCCCAATCAAACAATCAAAAGAAAGAGACACAAAGATTTTACGTGGAAAAACCACAATTGGACACCTTCCAATTGTGATAAAAAAACCACGGGCAACTGCCACAAGACAATCTACTAAGAAGATTTAAAGGAATTACACAGGTATCACTCTCAATTATCTAGCGAATCCACAACGCCTAATTGAACCAACCTCTATGTGCCTCTTCCAACCCCATCTTCACCACGGAATTGTCTTTCTGATGAGCCACTCCGGATTCCACCAAAGCTTCAGGCTCGAATTCTTCAGAATCCACAACTGAAGAACAACTCTCTCTTTTGTGTATAACAAACAAACCTTTGATGTACTCTCTTTAAACCATGAGTTGAATACTCAATAAAAACATCAAAGAAAACTTAAAAAATATCTCCAGATATAACCCTTAAGAACCAAAAAAAAGATCTGGAGAGATTCAATGAATGAATCAATGAATAGCCTAGATTTGGGAGAAACCCAACTATTTATAGAAAACCAAAGCAATCCTAGTTGGGAAAGAAAACCAACTTCTTGTAGAAAACCAACTTCTTGCAGAACTCCAAAATAATCCTGTTTTTGAAGGAAACCAACTTCTTAAAGAACTCTTGTTACAACCTTGGTTTTGATCCATGGAATTTGACAACAAAAAATCCTAACATATTGTAAAGTATGGTAGTATTGTCGATATGAGCTGTGGTCTCCTAGAAATTGTTTGGCCAGGTTCTGAGCCATATTTATGAATCGAAAATCGGTTAAGTAAAGGAAAGAGGAATGAAACATGGACATATTTGTCATGTAATTGATATGGGTTATGAATTGATTTATGTGAGTTAAACGTTTATCAAATGCTAATGTTTTAGTTATTGCTCATATTATGTTTAGCATATCTCTACTGGGCGTTGGCTTACCCTATATAGGGCATCCTTTTCAGGTACAGGTGTTATGTCACCTCCAAAGACGTAGCTTGGGAAGCTTAAGGCTGTAGCCTTTTTTTGTTGTTTTTTGTTGTATTACATGTACATCAAGCCAAGGGCTTATTTTGTGTAGAGTTAGTACTCTCCTCTTGTAACCATGTGTTGACTTGAAAAGTTGTAAGCCTATAGGACATTTACTTTTGTTGTCAACATGTAATACTTTTTGTAAGAATACTCTGATGATTGTAATATGAAATCTTTTTTCTTTATCGTGAATGTATGATATTATGGATTTATTTTGAGGGTGTTACATTTAAATTTTATATAATATTGTTCTTGTATATGCCTTTTTATTTTTTCAGTTATTCATTTTAGTGTTTGATATTTTGAATGTTAAAGTGTTACCATTTTCTAAGAATAATAGAATATTTTCATTTTTTCTGTTTTGTATATGCAGGGTTCTTTCCTATTTGTTTTGTAGTTGTCGGCTCAAAGAATCAAGATAACTGGCGTTGGTTTTTGGAGCATTTGAGTAGAATTGTTTCACCAGAACGAAATATTACATTTGTGTCAGATCGTAACCTTGGATTAGTTGAAGTGTTGCCAAAGGTTTTCCCAATGGCTTTCCATGTTTATTGTTTATATCATTTGAAGATGAACTTGAGGCATCATTTGCGTGGTATGTTTCATGGATTGAAAGACAAGCTGATCACTCTGTTTGGGAAATGTGCATATGCTCCAACTGAAGAAACATTTCATCAATGTTTGGTTGAGTTAAAGACTGAAGGTGGGTCAAGAGTTGAAAAGTTTTTAGATGACATACCATATGATCATTGGAGTAATGCATATTTTCAAGGGCAACGCTTTGGAGAGATGTGGTCAAATATAGCTGAATCTTTTAATTCGTGGATACGAGAGGAACACCACTTGCCTATCACAAAGTTGATTGATAGTGTAAGAATTAAGTTGATGAGGAAAATTGCTAAGAGGAAGGAACTTGTTAATAAATGGAATGGTTTGATATGCCCTAAAATGGAGTCCAAGTTTCATGATGGTTTTAATACTTCGAGGCCATGGATTGTTAGTTCATCTGGAAATGATGTCTATGAGGTGCATTCACATCCATCTGTTTCAGTTGACATTAGTAGACGAATATGTTCTTGTGGCAAGTGGCAGTTGAAAGGGTTTCCATGTGCACATACAGTTGGTGCTATACAAAAGAGTGGACATGATTTGAGTTTATTTGTTGATCAATACTTCTATGTTCAAAGTTATCGAGAGTCTTATTCTTTTCCCATTTATCTTGTTCCTTCAATTTGGAAACCAGATTGCAATGTTGATGGTGATAGTGAAGTTGTTCTTCCTCCTTTGTCTAAGAAGCAACAAGGAAGGCCAAATAAGAAGATGATTCGTTCGAATGGTGAGAAAGTGAGGCAAATTACTTGTAGTAGATGTGGGAACGTTGGTAATCACAATAAGAAATCGTGTAAGGAGGCTTTGCGATTTTCTGTAGCTGCTTTGTGATTGTAAAAATTTCGTATTTATAAATTTCTTGAAGTAGCAGTTTGTGCTATTGGGCGCTGAGTAATAATCTTCTATGTTTTGAATAAAGTGACATTGAATTAAAAGTGAAAATATTCTTAGTTTCAAATTTTATTTTTGAAATTATTTGTGATAATATTGTTTGGTTGGCTTTCGGAAATAAACTTTTTGTTTTGAAGATTATGTGAATATTGTATAAAAAGTGAACATATTCTCAGTTTAAGTTTTTAGTTCAAAATAATTGATTTTGTGATAATAGTGTGAGGCTCTTGTTATGAATTGGAACTAGTTATAAATGTGATCAATTGAATGAATGTGAATTAATATTCTAAATAGATGTGGTCAATGCTTTATGTTTTGATTAAAGTAACAGTGGACTGAAAGTGAAAATATTCTTTGTTTCGAATTTTAGTTTTTCAAATTGTCATAATATTGTGAGGCAGCAAATAAATTGTTGTGATAATATTATTGTTTGAAAATTGAGTGATCTGTATAAAACTGAAAATATTCTCAGTTTTAAAGTTTCTAAGTTTGAAAATAAGTGATTGTGAGGCAACAAAACACTGCATAAAAACTGAAAATATAAACAAAAACATTAACAAAGCACTGATTGTGATACAGTAAAGTCTTGTGTCCACTATTTTCACATGTAATACTATTTTCGCTTTTCCCATATAGTAGTGTACGGAACAGGATAATAGAAACTGAGAATATGGATAAAAACATCAACAAAGCTCGGGTGTATATATCTTTGAGAGTATGACAAAATATTCCATTACACATCATAGAAATTGTAATATGTTTGTTAGGTAATATGTTTGGAACTATTAACAAAAACATTAGTCATTGTATCAGAGTGTTACAAAAAAGAGTTCATTGAGTTACACATCAAAAAAGATTTCATTGAATGTTGCAATCTTGACTCTACTTGACTTTGATTGATCTTTGTGGATCACTGAAGAACTCATGTACCATGTCTGCTCTGAGTCTTGTGGATGTGCATGGTGGTAATGTGTTTGGAATTGGTTGATGCCTCGTGTATTGTCTTATGATGTAGCAAACAATAATTCCACAGTCATTCCTACAGAAATCATTTTTGACACAGTTAAGGAAAAAGGAAATTTTTTTGAAAAAGATATTAAAATTTTGTTAGTTAGAATAAATTAACATACGTCATTGCTTCTAGTTGAGGGATGTCTTTGACTGATTCAATCTTGACATCAGGATTCCAGGCTTTTTCTGCTTGACAAGGTGTATCCTTCATGTATTGATGGATGATTTTTTGCTGTAAAAAACATCAATATAAAGTATGTAATGATTTACATCTGATTATTGTAATGCTAATCTGAAATTGTTCTTACCAGTTGATTTGCAACGTTGTAGTGCTTGTCCTTTCTTTTTCTTGGTCTCAAAGAGTTGAAATGTTTTCAAGTCCCCAAGTGTTTGTTGATAACAAGTAATGTCCAATGATTGAAATTGTGGATGGGGATGTAGATGTATCGACATGGGAGGGATTCTTGCAAAGTGTTTTTCAAAATCTTTTTCCTTTGTTCTAAAGTTTTCTTCTTCAACATTGGCTGTTTTTTACAAAAAATATGTGAATATTCACAGTAATGGCATGAACTCAATATTCATATGTCGATGAAAAGCAACAAAACATGATTAACTACGATTTATCACTCTAATTGTTTTGAAATCTGAGTATATTCCCAACAATGATACCAAAATCAAAATTTGAGAACATTCACAACAATGATAACAAACACAAAAAATCTACTTTGAAACCAAAATTGAACGGAAGATAAAGTATAGAATTGACACATGCACATTTATTCCTCATCCAATATAGACTTGATAGTATGAAAGACTTGCCATTGTGCTCTGCTCCATCACCAGAATTCTGTGCTTGTGGTTCTCTTTCAAGAATCTCAGCATATGCATCAATTGTCTATCAAATTGAAACACAAAAGTGATGTTAACAAATTAATGAGAAGTTTTTCAGTGTTAAAATATTACAAATATTATATGTACACAACTGGATATGTCTGTCCCTTTTACCAAGTTCTTGATATCATTAATAAACACACAATTGTCATATCTTGTGCCAAACCATATACAAGCACTACAAAACAATAAAATTGAAAGATTTATGTAAGATTATACCTTGATTCTGTTTGCTTTTCTTTCCAAAGAATTTGTAGTTTATATTTATCTTCAGGAGGTAGCAATTGAGCCACAGCATACTTGTTTGAAATTGTCTCATCTTTGTGTTACTTCTCTTTCTTAACTTTAACTTTCTTGCCTCTATACTCATAATCTGATACCTCAGTAGTCTTCCTTGCTTTAGCCTTGCTATTTTTAATCATGGAATTCTGTAGATTTGTTTGTCTTGATTCTGTCAGATCATCGGCTTTTATTGCACAAACTTGTTGGGTTAAGTCATGGACTTCTTCCTCCACTAACTGATTCTGCAACTGAGAATTTTGACAATATTTCACATTTGTATTTGTCTCACAATGTTTTGTTGCAAAAGTTTGTTGTTTTATTTCATGGACCTCTTTTTGATGGAGCTCTTTGTCCACGACTTCAGAATTTTCATGGATCTTTTTCTGATGGAACTCTTTGTCCACCACTTCAGAATTTTCATGGACTTTTTTCTGTAGCACTTGAGAATTTTCATCATTTATTGTATGACTTTCATTCTTTGCATCTGTCCCAGAATGTTTTACTGCATAAACTTCTTGGGTTATCTCATGGACCTCTTTTTCAACCAATTGGTTATGCAATCGAGAATTTTCATCTTTCAATTGTTGTATTTGTGCTGTGAGTAGCCTGTTATCCTCTTCAAGTTTATTTATGTAGATGGTCTTCACTGTGTTGTCTAGTTGCAAATTGTTGTTCTCAGTTTGAAGTTTCTCAAGTGTTTGTTGATGAATTTGTTCTTCTCCCTCAGGTGCATCATTGAGTATAATGTTGCAGAAGCCATTAAAGTCTTCATTTGCTGGCTTTTGTTCTTGGCGGCACTCTTCAGCATATTGACCATCTTCTTCTTCTTCATCTTCTTCAGAATCTTCTTCTTCTTCTTCAGCATTTTCAGCATATTGTTTTTGTTGTTCATGTTCTTGTACTTCTTGTTCTTCTTCTTCTTCAGCATCTTCTTGTTCTTCGTCTTCAGTATTTTCAGCATCTTCTTTTTCTTCTTCTTCAGTGTCATCAAATTCTTCATCACTTTCCTCATTTAATTGAGCACTAGTTACCTGTAGGTCAACATACAATAAATATTAGTCTTTGAAATAATTGAAGTTTAGGAAACTAAAAAGTTTCTCAGTAATAATTTAGTGTATAAAAATAAGGATTTTTCCCAACTTGAATTGAAATTCAAATGAGATGAGAATGTGACCTGTCTTGTTATCAGCTGATGTAGTGATATGACTTTCATACGTTTATGTAATTTGGTAAGATTTCACTTGATCACCCTTGGGCATGCTTTGCTAACTTCAGGGTGGATGATCAGTGTGTGCTCACACAACCAATACTACAAAGCAAATGTAAAGAATTTTGTCATTTGAATAAGAAATAATACTATCTGTTATTAACAACAAACTAATAGAATAGAGTAAAGATGTACTTACTAAGAGAGCCATAACACATCCTGTGACTTTTGCTGGATTTTTGTGGTATTTTTCAATTGAAGACATCAGTGTGCTCCTTATTGCTTTTGCCCAATTGTATTTTCTCATTGAGTTTATGTCTTCCATGTAATTAAGAAATACCCATCCAACTGTTATTCCTGATGTAGAGAAAAAAAAAAAGCTTTAAACAAGTATACATACACAACATCCTTATCACATCTTCAGTGTCTTCTTTCTTCTTGCCTTTCAATGCTTTTTGCAACAAGTCGGTGATGGTTGTGCTCGATAGCCTTTCAGTTTGTATGCATCTTCTTGTCAGAAATGATGATATACTTTTATTTCCATAACCAAGATGTATTGGCTCATCTCCACAAGATACACCGAAGATGGACTTGATGTCTTCTGTTGTTAGCTTTACAGTTTCTGGTCCTAATTGGAAAGAACCACTGTTGCCTGGCTGGTATGTTTGAATTATTTTCAATGCAATGTCATCATATTTTCTGCATTGTTTACAATTCATCTTGTTTTTCAATATTGCATCAAACAATAACCAAAATGGGGTTTTCTTCAAGCCATTAATATGCTCATTCCTGAGTTTGATGTGCTGTAATAGCTTCACTATTGTCACCATGTTTGATCTGAAAGTTTGTTCTTGTACTTCTTGTTCTTCTTCTTCAGCATCTTCTTGTTCTTTGTCTTCAGTATTTTCAACATCTTCTTTTTCTTCTTCTTCAGTGTCATCAAGTTCTTCATCACTTTCCTCACTGAATTGAGCAGTAGTTACCTATAGATCAACATACAATAGATATTAGTTTTTGAAATAATTGAAGTTTAGGAAACTAAAAAGTTTCTCAGTAATAATTCAGTGTATAAAAATAAGGATTTTTCCCAACTTGAATTGAAATTCAAATGAGATGAGGATGTGACCTATCTTGTTGTCAGCTGATGTAGTGATATGACTTTCATACGTTTATGTAATTTGATAAGATTCCACTTGATCACCCTTGGGCATGCTTTGCTAACTTCAGGGTGGATGATCAGTGTGTGCTCACACAACCAATACTACAAAGCAAATGTAAAGAATTTTTGTCATTTGAATAAGAAATAATACTATTTGTTATTAACAACAAACTAATCGAATAGAGTAAAGATGTACTTACTAAGAGAGCCATAACACATCTTGTGACTTTTGCTGGATTTTTGTGGCATTTTTCAATTGAAGACATTAGTGTGTTCCTTATTGCTTCTGCCCAATTGTATTTTCTCATCGAGTTTATGTCTTCCATGTAATTAAGAAATAATCATCAAACTGTTGTTCCTGATATAGAGAAAAAAAGCTTCAAATAAGTATACATACACAGCATCCTTATCACATCTTCAGTGTCTTGGCATTTTTCAATTAAGAAATAACCTTTCAGTTTGTATGGATCTTCTTGTCAAAAATGATGATATGCTTTTATTTCCATAACCAAGATGTATCAGCTCATCTCCACAAGATATACTGAAGAAGGACTTGATGTCTTCTGTTGTTAGCTTTACAGTTTCTGGTCCTAACTGGAAAGAACCACTGCTGCTTGGCTGGAGTGTTTGAATTATTTTCAATGCAATGTCATCATATTGTTTGCATTGTTTATAATTCAGCTTGTTTTGCAATATTGCATCAAACAATAACCAAAATGGGGTTTTCTTCAAGCCATTAATATGCTCATTCCTGAGTTTGATGTGTTGTAATAGCTTCACTATTGTCCCCATGTTTGATCCGAAAGTTAATCTCCATTCTCTACGCTTTCCTTTTTGCTTTTTATCCGTTGAAGTTGATTTTTTATGCTTTCTTATCGTTTTCTTTGCATTACTTTTTAGTCTTGGGGTTTTCATGAGTTGCTTTCTTGTACGGAAAATCAACATAGACAAGATATAAACACTGAGAATGTGGCCTAAAAGAATCAATCCAATGTCATTCTCATGAAGTCTAAATTTGATGACATTCAAGGCTATAAAAACAAAATCAACATTAAAGTTAAATTGAAAGCAAGAGAAGATTATTAACTAGGGTTTTTCACTCAAATTAATTCAGAATATGAGAACATTCACAACAATCGTAGCAAAAATCAACATTGAAACTTAAATTGGAAGCAAGAGAACATGATTAACTAGGGGTTTTCAGTCAAATTGATTGAAAACTTGAGAAAATTCACAACAATCATGTCAAACTCAATATTGAAACCTAAATTGAAATAAAGAGCATATGATTAAGTCCGGGTTTTCACTCAAATTGACTAAGAATCTAAGAACATTAACAACAATCGTACGAAAATCAACATTAAAACCCAAATTGAAACCAAGAGGATATGATTCACTAAGGTTTTTTACTCAAATTGTCTAAGAATCTGAGAACATTCACAGGAATCGTACGAAAATCAACATTGAAAGCTAAATTGAAACTAGAGAATATGATTCACTAAGGTTTTTTACTCAAATTGTCTAAGAATTTGAGAACATTCACAGGAATCGTGCCAAAATCAACAATAAAAGCTAAATTGAAACCAAGAGAATATGATTAACTAAGGTTTTTCACTCAAATTGATTGAAAATATGAGAACATTGACAGCAATGGTGCCACACTGAACATTGAAACCTAAATTGAAAGTAATAGGATATGATTAACTAGGGTTTTTTTATTCAAATCGATTCAGATTGAAACCCAAATTGAAACCAAGAGAATATGATTCACTAAGGTTTTTTTACTCAATTTGTCTAAGAATCTGAGAACATTCACAGCAATCGCACCAAAATCAACAATGAAATGAAAGCTAAATTGAAACCAATAAAATATGATTAACTAAGGTTTTTCATTGAAATTGATTGAAAATATGAGAACATTGACAGCAATGGTACCACACTCAACATTGAAACTTTAATTTAAAGGAATAGGATATGATTAAGTAGGGTTTTTTACTTAAATTGATTCAAAATATGAGAACATTCACGGCAATCGTAGCAAAATCAACATTGAAACTTAGATTGGAAGCAAGAGAACATGATTAACTAGGGTTTTCAGTCAAATTGATTGAAAACTTGAGAAAATTCACAACAATCATGTCAAACTCAATATTGAAACCTAAATTGAAATCAAGAGAATATGGATTAAGTTCGGGTTTTCACTCAAATTGACTAAGAATCTGAGAACATTAACAACAATCATACGAAAATCAACATTGAAACCCAAATTCAAACCAAGAGAATATGATTCACTAAGGTTTTTTACTCAAATTGTCTAAGAATCTGAAAACATTCACAGGAATCATACCAAAATCAATATTGAAAGTTAAATTGAAACCAGAGAATCTGATTCACTAAGGTTTTTTTATTCAAATTGTCTAAGAATTTGAGAACATTCACAGGAATCGTGCCAAAATCAACAATGAAAGCTAAATTGAAACCAATAGAATATGATTAACTAAGGTTTTTAACTGAAATTGATTGAAAATATGAGAACATTGACAGCAATGGTACCACACTCAATGTTGAAACCTAAATTGAAAGGAATAGGATATGATTAAGTAGGGTTTTTTACGTAATTTTAGTAAGAATCTGAGAACATTAACAGCAATGGTAGCCAAATCAACATTGAATCCTAAATTAGAAGTAACAGAAGATGATTAATTAGGGTTTTTCACTCAAATTCAACATGAATCTGAAAACATTAACAGCAATGGTACTAAAATCAACATTGAAAACTAAATTGAAAGTAAGAGAACATGATTAACTAGGGTTTTTCACTCAAATTCACTAAGAATCTGAGAATATTAACAGTAATCGCACCAAAATCAACATTGACACTTAAATAGAAAGCAAGAGAACATGATTAACTAGGGTTTTTCACTCAAATTAACTAAGAATTAGAGAATATTCACAGCAATCGCACCAAAATCAACAATGAAACCTAAATAGAAAGTAAGGGAACATGATTAACTAGGATTTTTTACTCAAATTCACTAAGAATCTGAGAATATTCACAGCAATCGCACCAAAATCAACATTGAAACCTAAATAGAAAGCAAGCGAACATGATTAACTAAGGTTTTTCACTCAAATTCACTAAGAATTTGAGAATATTCATAGCAATCGCACCAAAATCAACAATGAAACCTAAATAGAAAGCAAGCGAACATGATTAACCAGGGTTTTTCACTCAAATTCACTAAGAATCTGAGAATATTCACAACAATCGCACCAAAATCAACATTGAAACTTAAATAGAAAGAATGAGAACATGATTAACTAGGGTTTTTCACTCAAATTCACTAAGAATTAGAGAATATTTACAGCAATCGCACCAAAATCAACAATGAAACCTAAATAAAAAGTAAGGTAATATGATTAACTAGGGGTTTTCACTCAAATTCACTAAGAATCTGAGAATATTCACAGTAATTGCACCAAAATCAACATTGAAACCTAAATAGAAAGCAAGAGAACATGATTAACTAGGGTTTTTCACTCAAATTCACTAAGAATCTGAGAATATTCACAGCAATCGCACCAAAATCAACAATGAAACCTAAATAGAAAGCAAGCGAACATGATTAACTTGGGTTTTTCACTCAAATTCACAAAGAATCTGAGAATATTCATAGCAATCGCACCAAAATCAACATTGAAACTTAAATAGAAAGAATGAGAACATGATTAATTAGGATTTTTCACTCAAATTCACTAAGAATTAAAGAATATTTACAGTAATCGCACCAAAATCAACAATGAAACCTAAATAGAAAGCAAAGGAACATGATTAACTAGGGTTTTTCACTCAAATTCACTAAGAATATGAGAATATTCACAGCAATCACACTAAAATCAACCTTGAAACCTAAACTGAAAGAATGAGAACATGATTTTTGTGGCGTTACAATGAATGTTCTCAAATTCACAAAAAAAAAAACAAAAACAAAAATTTGGAAAACAAAAGTTTCGAACTCAACATTCAAGCTGAAATGGAAATAAAAAACAAAAGGTTCGAAAATGAAAGTTTCGAACTCAATATTCAAGCTAAAATGGAAATGAAAAACAAAAGTTTCAAAAATGAAAGATTTCGCAAAAACTAGGGTTTAAGATACTTGAATCTTACTTGTTTTCACCATTTTTGGTTGTTCGGATGTTTGAATGTTTGATGATCTAGTTTGTTTTTGTGAAATCTGAGACGAGATTGATGAAGGAAGACAAAATGTGAGGCGAAATTGATGAAGGTGAGAATGAAATCTGCGAGGGTGAGAAATGGCGGGATGAACTATGAATGAAATCGTGAATCTACGATTTTTGTTTTGTGTTTTGATTTGGTAAGGGTAGTTTCGTCATTTCAATGGATTATGGGACTTACTGGTTAAAAGTTTTTGAACTAGGACTTAATGTACCATTATTTGCTAAAACGGGACTTACCAGTAAATCACCCTTTATATATATATATATTTTGTATTTGGTGAATTTAAAAAAAAATTACAGAATATTATATTTTTTAAGTATATCTAGATTAGGTGCATCTAAAAAATAAAATAAAAAAATTACTTAAAATATTTTTAAAAATTTAGTAAAAATAAAATAATACGAAAAATAAAAAAAAAAAACTCATTTTGTTTGTGTGTGTGAGTTAAATCAAAGAAAATGATTGTTATTTTTCCTTAAAATAATATGAACAAAATATCTATATTATTTTATTATTTTATATATATGAAGATTAAGGGATAAATATGTCATTTTAATTTGGCAGAAAAATAAATGTAATTTTTTAAATATGAGAAAAAAATCTATATTAAATAAAAATCTCAAGGATTTCAGTATAATTAACCCTAATTAATATTATTTCTTAATTTGGCTTACTGAAACTTCATCTAGTGAAGCATAATCGAGATTTACGAATATGCCTGTTGTGTCTCGGAGACAGCAGGGGCGGCTGAAGCACTGGGCAAGTAAGATGTGCTTGCTTAGGGCCAACTAGACGGATGGCTTTTAAATATAATCTTATTAGGTCTGGGCTACCTCTCAGAACTGGACGAGGTTCCTCGGTCTGTCGAGCTCATAATGGGTTTTATTTTGTAAAGTTTTTTTTATGGGTATATTATTCATATCTAAAAAAATTAAACCGATCTAATAATTAGAACATTTTTAATTGATCGTTTTTGCTAAAAGAAAAGAAAAAAAAAAGATGATTTATTTTTAGAAATACACTTACTATCTATTTGTGTGAGTGATTTTCCGACCACACTGCCAACTCAGTATTCAGCTGGAGAACACTGGCAGAATAGATGGCGCCTAGCTGACCTGCAACAGAAAGAGAAGATTTCGGCGGTGGTTCGTCCACCCGGGGGTACTCCAACGATCAAGTCAGTATATCTCTCAAAGATAATCAATAGTACTAAACTCACTATTCTGAATATAAACTGTGTACCTTAGACCCATCGGGGGTGCCTTTCTTTTATAGTTAACTCAGTCCTAGTCCCACTAGAAGCCTAACTTCAATGGATTCCTGTTTAGTGCTTACTTTGGACTCTTCAAGAGATAAGGATAGACTTCCTATGAGTGTTATCCTTATCCATCCTGAAGTCCTTCCTTATTTCCAGGACTCTTGTCCCTTATCCGCTTCTCTCGGATTCCGATATCATCGAAGATAACCTCAGCCTCTCCGAGATTAGCTCGGCGTTATGACCAAGACACGTGGCACCTCGGCTGACATGTCGGCGTCACCTTGCCACGTGTTGGTACTCAGAAAATATATCCCCACAACTGCCCCCTAGGTTCTATTGCCTCGGCATTCTGAGGTGATGGAACCTATATCGGTACTTTGTGCCAGTACATCGGCTTAAGCCGAAATCATCATCATAGGCCGACGTGTCTTCTTAAAGATCAAGAATTCCAAGAGCTTCTTCATGCATATGAGCTGTTATACATAACAACTCAACCGTTTAGGCCACGTGCCTTCCTTTTACTGGATCGTACTTGTTACACGCTTGTAAGTCGTCTCGTACCTATATGTGTCGTCTGACAATTTCACTTTTCTAGGCTCATTAATTCTGTTTTGCCGCCGTTTTAAGTTTTAATAAAACTCTTTTCCCCCTTTCGTCTTTTCACTTTTCATCGTTTTTATTCAAACTTTTTCTTTCTCTCTAGCTTTTTTTTAATCCTCCATCGTTCTAAGCTTTGAAGCTCTGCTGCCACCGTTGTTTCACTTTTTCCGGTGAAGTTCTTGCCAATCTGTTCCACTGCCGCCGTTCTTCTGACTTCGGCGATCTCAAGTATCGGCTTCTTTTTTCTGGTAAGTCACTATTCCTTCTGGTTTTTAATTCTTGTTGTGCTCCAAGAAATTCTGTTGATTCATTAGTCGTCATTGCCGTTTTACTTAAATATTTGATTCGTGAATCATGTATCTGAGCATGTTTATTTCATAATTTTGCTCTTTGCCCATGTCTTGAACACTCGCACTGTTCACATACCTGTTGATTTCTGTCACTGTTCTTGGCCTGATACACTTATGAAAACTTTTTGTCTTGATTTCTTGATGGCTTCATCACCATTCTTGTTTCTGAAACGGATCCCTGTTTTTCTGTTTCCTATGTCTTTTTCCAGATTTCGTGCCTTCAATCTTGGTTTCCATAGACATAGGTTTTGGGATTTGTTTGTAGAACCCATGATTTTTAGAAAAATCTTGAAAACAATTCCTCATTGTAACAACCCTCGTACTGATTATCGATAACCTACTGAATTAGTTATTGATTTCTGTTAAACTGGACTGATAATGACTGATAATTGGATTAACTGAAGTACTGAATGAACTGATTGAAATCGAAACTGAAATTGAATAAATTATCTATTGAATTGCATATTGCATCTGTTTGATTGATTGATTATCTGTTAGAATTTATATGTTTAAACTGCTAATTGAAGGCCTTATCGGCGGCCGAATTAGGAACCGTTTAGAGTTTTGGAATCAGTAGAATATTTGTGATTTAATGGTATATTTATTTGAAAATTGATTAGGAATGATTAAATTAGATTAAATATGGATTAATTGAGAGGTTGGACTTAATTACCATGTTGCCACCCAGTGGGCCACTACACCACACCTTGCACAAGACTTGGTCTTGCATTATTACAACACTTCTTTGGCACATTTGAGTCCACCACCGAATAGAGAGAGAGGGAGATTAGGGAGTGAGTGTTTTCATCTTGTGTTCATAAGAATTGCTTGAAGAAATTGAAGTGTAGTTGCTAATTGAGCTCATACACCTTGAATACAAGACTTAGGTAAGTGACTTCATCTCCATCTTGTTGTCTTTGAGCCTCATTTTGCATGGTTCATGCCCAATTAGAGAGCTAGGCCATGAATTTGCTCATACATGTTGAATTGGACCTTAATTGTTGCATGCATGGCCATTTTGGTGCATTTGGAAGTTGAATACATGGTGGATTGTACATGCATGTCCATGTTTATATTATAGTCCATGTTTTCATTTTGTTTCCAAAGATTGGAGCTCAATAGAGCTAGACTTGGAGCTTGAATTTGGTTAAAAACTCATGCATGTCATGTTTGCATGTTGTTCTTGAAAACTAGTTTGAAAATGAGTTTGATTAAACACCCTTGGGCCTTGATTTCTTAAATTGAGCTTTATAACTTGTTATCCTATGTGTTTAAAAGAGTTTTCCAGAAAATGGGCTCAAGAGGATCGAATTGAGAACATCAAAACTTGGTTTGGAACTTGGAGGTTGAATCTGGATTTCCCAGATTTTGGCCGTCCGCTCGAGCGGGGGAAGTGCCGCTCGAGCGGGGAATTCATGCTCCCAGCATTTTCTTCGACTTGTTCTACAGTCCGTTCGAGCGGAGTGTTTCACGCTCGAGCGGAGAAATCGAGCATCCAGCATCTTGCACCATTCTTCAGTCCGCTCGAGCGGGGTAATGTACGCTCGAGCGGGGACCTTTGTTTGCTTGTGCGCTCGAGCGGGGAAACCTGAGCTCGAGCGGAGGCCTTGTTTCACTGAAAATTCTGCAAATGTTTTCTAAGTGTATTTTCACATCCTCATTCCATCCTAGGCATTCTTAGGCCTAGTTTAAGGCATCTTAATGAGGATATAGATGTAGAACACACCGAGGCATAATAGGAAGTTAATTATTGTACTTCCCCAACTGTTAAACTTAGAGTGTGTTCATTTTGTTAACTGTTTAGGGTTGGCTTCGGGGACGCGCTCTAGCTGCTATTAGCCCAATCTCTGTGAGTAACAGATTGTGTAAAGATATGTTCAAAATGGTTATCTTTTGAATACTGAACTGAATTGTTTATTGAACTGATATTGTTTACTGAATGAATGTATGTCCTGTATTCTGAACTGTATTGTGGCATCCTTAGCATTGACCGTTACTGTTACAGAGCTCTGTCGGTTTCCTTGTGGAACCATACTGTTTATTGATTGATGGCCATCACTACTGTTGGGTCTGTTAAGACCCGGTCCTTCTGGACCTACTGTTTATAGGCTATTGGATGTACCACATATGACTGATTGACTGAAATACTGAAAGACTGAAATACTGTTTAATGAACTGTTTTCATTATTGTAAGGACATTCATTCATAACCTCTTTACACTTATTGTTATTCACTGGGCTTTAGCTCACTGTTTATATATATATATGTAGGTTCTCAGCAGCCAGACCGGAGCTAGGAGCGTGGGTTAGTCCCCAGTTTTGTCAAGCCAGCCTATGTGCCTCACTGCGAGGATCCGAGACGCCATGCTATGGCTTGGGGTGTTTTTGTGTCCCCCACTTGTCTCTTGACTGTTTTGTTTATTGTATAAACTGTTTACTGTTTGACCGTACTGTTATCGGGGGATTAAGTCCCCGTACTGAATGGTTGTATATGATTGTATAGACTGTACTGTTTTGACTGTATGAATGCATGAAAAATGTTTTTGGCATACAGATTGTCACAGCTCAATGGACACTATTTATTTACTGTATTGGCTTCCACCAGGCCCTGTACTCTGCTTTACTATATAACTGTTCAGCAGGCCTTCGGTAATCTCGAATTACTGGCCAGTTACGGTGCTAAACCCATAGGGCCGGGTTTGGGTTGTGACAGAGTGGTATCAGAGCGATACTTAACCACGAGTTATACCGCACACACGTGTCCAAATGAGCTATAGGGTGTCCTAGAAAGGTGATTAGGGCATCTCATGAACTTGAAAAGTGTGTGCTTATGACTGACTGATTATATGTTAAAGTGTTGAACTGTTTAAGTGTACAACTGCTTATAATGATAACTGTTATAACTGCTTATAGCGGAATGGATAATGCAAATGAACCTGAATCATCATCCTCTGAGGCCAGAATGGCCAGACTTGAACAAATGATGGGACTGGTAATTGAAAGACTAGATCAACAACAGAACCAACAGCCCCCACCTCCTCCTCCTCCGGTGCAACCGGAACAGAATGTACAGAATGTGAATGTTAATGAGGTGGACATTATTGCACTGACTCATAAATTCAGCAAGATGAAACCACCGTCCTTTCAGGGAGGTTTAGAACCGTTAAAGGCTGAAGCTTGGGTTCTTGAGACTGAGAAATTGTTTGAAATGTTTCCGTGCTCCGAAGCCAACAAAGTACTGTTAGCAACCTTCACCCTTCAGGAAGAAGCAAGAAGGTGGTGGATGTTGACCCGTGATGCGAATACTATTGTGACTTGGACTCAGTTCAAGGAGTCCTTCTTTGAAAAGTATTTTCCCCAGTGCATCAGGGACAGAAAAGTGATTGAGTTTGAACAGCTGAGACAGGGCAATATGTCTGTTGCCGAGTACGAGAAGAAATTCACCGAATTTGCCAGGTATGCACCACATATGGTGGATACCGAATATAAGAAGGCCAGAAGGTTTGAAGGAGGCCTTAGTGCTGCTATACAGGACCGAATAAATGTCTTGAAAATGCCAACTTTTGTGGGTGTTCTCGACCGGGCATTGATGGCCGAGACAAATATTGCAGCAGTGAAACAATCTGAAACACCAACAACTGAATGGCATGGTAAAAGACAGGGTTTCAAATTCAAGAAAGGCAAACATAACTCTGCAAACAAGAAACAGAATACGGGGTCAACGACTAGCCCCAGCCAAGGGAGTGGATTCATTCCACCCTGCTCCGTATGTGGCAATAAGCACAAAGGGGTTTGCTACCAGATTTCAGGAGCTTGCTTCAGATGTGGCAAGGTGGGCCACAGAATTAAAGACTGCCCTTCTGCTCCACCAGCTAGTGGTAAAGCTGCACCAAGTGCAGCAGCATCAAATGTAGCACCAAAGCCTAACCCCAAAGCTACCGGGAAAGAGCCTGTGAGGCAGGGCCGAGTATTTGCCCTAGTATCGGGAGATGTTCAGAATACTGAGACCGTTGTGTCAGGTATCCTCTCTATTTGTGCTCAAAATGCATATGTATTGATTGATTTGGGGTCTACACATTCTTATGTGTCGCATGCTTTTTCACGGAAATTGAATAGACCCTTAGAACCTATGAATTACTTGTTAGCTGTATCATCACCTGTTGGAGGATCCATGACATGTGCATATATGTATCCTGCTTGTGAAATTATTGTTGGGGATATGCATCTGTTTATTGACTTACTGCCGTTAAACATAGATCACTTTGATGTGATATTGGGGATGGATTGGTTACAAAAATATCATGCCACCATTGACTGTGTAACGAAACAAGTAGTTTTTCGTCCACCTAGTTTACCTGAATTTGTGTTTAATGGGAGTGGAGTAGTACCTCCTCCGTATTTGATTTCTTCTGTGAAAGCTATTAAACTGATTAGGAAGGGGTGTAAAGGATGTTTGTGTTCCGTACTGACTGTATCTACTGATGATTGTGTTAAAACTGATGTGAATTGTATTCCTATAGTTAGAGAATTCCCAGATGTATTTCCAGATGATTTGCCAGGGGATTTGATTGATAGGGAAGTTGAATTTACCGTGGATGTAATTCCGGGTACACAGCCAGTGTCGAAAGCTCCCTACAGAATGGCTCCAACTGAACTGAAAGAGTTGAAAGTACAATTGCAGGAACTGTTAGACAAGAAGTTTATCAGACCCAGTACTTCACCGTGGGGTGCACCTGTTCTGTTTGTAAAGAAGAAAGATGGCTCACTGAGACTGTGCATTGACTACCGTGAATTGAACAAGGTAACTGTGAAGAACAAATATCCATTACCGCGTATTGATGATTTGTTTGACCAGTTACAGGGTGCACAAGTGTTTTCCAAGATTGATCTCAGATCGGGATACCATCAACTGAAAGTTAAACCAGAAGACATTGATAAAACTGCTTTTAGAACAAGGTATGGCCATTATGAATTTTTAGTTATGCCGTTTGGAGTCACGAATGCCCCAGCTGCATTTATGGACCTTATGAACAGAATTTTTAAACCATACCTTGATGATTTTATTGTGGTATTTATTGATGACATACTGATTTATTCTAAGACTGTTGAAGAACATGAACATCATCTGAGACTTGCCCTGCAAACCTTAAGAGAACAGAAACTGTATGGTAAACTGTCTAAATGTGAATTCTGGCTTGATCATGTTATGTTTTTGGGGCATGTTGTTAGCAAAGATGGAATTTCTGTTGATCCGCAGAAAATTGAAGCTGTAGTGAACTGGCCTAGACCAATAAATGTGACTGAAGTCCGAAGCTTTTTGGGATTGGCTGGATATTACAGAAGATTTGTCAAAGATTTCTCCAAAATTGCCCTACCATTGACTCAGTTAACTCAGAAGGGGACATCATTTGACTGGACAGACCAAAGGGAATCAGCATTTCAAGAATTGAAAACCCGACTTGTGACTGCACCGGTTCTTATTTTACCTTCAGGTACGGATGGTTATACTGTATTTAGTGATGCTTCTCATAAGGGTTTGGGATGTGTTTTAATGCAGAATGGGAGAGTTATTGCTTATGCTTCCCGACAGTTGAGACCACATGTAGACGCGCCCGCGTGGGGCTTCACTCTACAGTTCGCAGGACTCGATTTTGTTGCGGTTCTAAATCTGAACCAAAGAGTCCAAATCCGGCAAATCGTTTGAGAAAACAGATTTTTTTGAAAAGTAGTGCCAAACATGGACTGCTTTGCCAGATTACAGAGTCGCCACCTAAATATTTTTTTAAAAAGGGGGAATTTAGGAAACCCTGACTCGGTGCCGAAGGCCACGTGTCCGTCATCACCAAAGTGACTTGGCTCGGGAGCTTGGGTACGATCGGGGAAGGTCAGCTATGAGCACCCCCTTTCGCCCGGTCCGAAGACCGGCCTCTACTAACCGTGATATCCGATTTTGAAAACATTACATGTTCTTATTCCGGTTATTAGCCTAGAATTACTATGTTATGCGCACAGCAAACAAGTATAGACTAGATTGCCTAATTTGGAAATAAACATTGCATATCCGTTTTGTCTCGAAAAAACGTGTTGTTTTCTTTTGCTACTCGCAAGTAGACTAAAATTCGGATTTCAACGAGTTGTCCCAACTCAGGCAATCCAACCTCCACCCACAGGCATTCAAACAGTTTATCTCATGTAAGCACTTAGCCGCATGGTAAGCATACTGTCATGTCAACATTCACACGCATGCGAGATGCTAAAGCATAAAGACTTACATAGTACTCCGCGCCAGAAACAGTAAACTAGTTAGCAAAACATGCATGACCTAGTTCATGTTAAGTGGCTAATGCAACACAGGCATAAATGCAATCTAGAGTAGGCTCGGCTGACCCTAAATATGGCATGTGGAATGTTTCACGTAGCACGTATTCAATTTGGAAATTGAAAGTTGCAATGCAGTTTGTATGATGTACCGAGCCTGGTGCATGTAAACAAATGCATGAATGCACGCATGCATTGCATAAGGTATGCTAAAATAAGTATGCCCTAATCTACCACCAAAGCGGGTAAATAAAAGGGAGAAAGAAATGGGGGTTGGAAGACATACACCCACTCACGCACACTTATTACAATTCGCCCTCGCTCGGAGGGACCAAAATAATAATGCAGATTAATTAACTACGCAAGCTAATTAATTATTACAAATTAACTAAATTAATTAAACAAATAATTAATCTAATTAAAGCAGTGAATGCCTCGAGGGGAGGGCTCAAATGCGGCACGCGCCCGGGGCTTGCTCGGAATCGCACTGCCATGCATGATTTGCCTCTGTTTTCCCTGCTCTCCTCCTCTGAAGACTGCCAAAGTCCCAGGGATACCTTTTTGAACACTGGGGATCATCACCGGCTGAGGGGATTGGCCACCGGCCTTTTGGTATGATCACCGGCTGCAAATAAAGCTATCGGCCACTGATACACTGCCGGTCGGCACTAAATACTGCCGGCCGGCACTGAATTCCTGCAGAACCTGCAATTCACAGCAGCAGAGGGCAAGACTATGCATGGCAAGGCAATTCAAGGCATTTATGCACCAAACACAATCCTTATCATGTTTTTGGACTCAAAGGAGGTTGTGCCTCGGTTCCCGGACCACCAATCACGCATTTCCATGCATGATGATCCTAAGAACCAAGAGTGCAAATTTGATTTCAAATGCATGCAAAACACGTAGGCACAAAAGGGGTACCAAACCTCTATCAAACTCACTTCAAGAGGCTCGGTATGCATGTCAATGTGGTGCAATCCTAAACATGTCATCTAGGATGCAAGATGGACAATATGATGCATTTATGCAAGCATACAAGCAAGCATATAATACAAGCACGCAATCCAATGGAATAATGGACTTAAACATGAATTAGGCAACCCTGAAAAGGCCTAAGATCAGTGGCCATAATGCTCAGTTATGAGGGCCAAACGCATATGCACACATACACATGTTACGGTATCAACACTTAAGCATAACAAACAACATTCAAGCACACTTGAAATGAGTTAAACATGGACAATTGACATGCACATGGAGCTCTGAAATTCAAGTTAAACATGATGCCAAATCATGCAATGAAGCATGCCAAACCAAGCATGCAAATGGCCTAGGCTTAAAGCAAGTCAATAGGGCATTAAACCACACTTGGCACAAACACATATGGCATGCATCAAACAACCAAAAACAGGTTTTTAGCATATTAAAGCAAGACCAAAGAGCTACTTAGATGGCATCTAAGAGTCATTAAACTAAAGGCATGCATTGGAGCCAAAACATGGAGCACTTAACACACACTCTTGAAGCATTAAAGAGGCATGCAAGGCAATCAAACAAGCATGTATGAATGACTGAAATGGCATGCTAGATGGTTCCAACCATCAAAAATATAGCAAGCATGGTGTATTACATATTCATGCTTTTGAGGCCAACAAGCCAAGTGCAAAGAGGCTACCAAATACATGCTAAGATTGGCCAAAATAGCTATGGACAGAGCTGAATCATGGCAAAATAAGCTTACAAGCTTCACAAATCTAAGCCTAAAACATGCTAGAAACTAGGGCATACAACCTAGACATGTTAAGACATAAAAGGGGCATTACAAGGCAACTATACTAAGCATGTATAGGAGACCAAAACCAACTTGAAAACATGTTATATCATAGTAATATAAGCATAGAAAACAAGGCAAACATGCTCAACACACACTCAAGCATAGACTCACTTAAGAGACCAAAACATGCCCTTTTCAAGGACCTCAAGGGGAGGGGGTGGCCCTCCCCTCTTTGAGACTTCAAGGCATGCTCTTCACCACTGAAATCCCTCAAGATTTCAGTGGTGAAGAGATCCTATCACCAAAATCTCGGATCTCTCCAAAATAGCACAAAAAGTGACCCTTTTCAAGGTCTAAAGGGGGTCAAACCTCCCCAAACCACAAAACACTCTTAATGAATAATAAAGAGGACTTAAAAACAGAGATTTTATGTGTTAATCACTAAACACAAAAACTGTTTTAAACTAGGTAGAAATGAGGTGCAAAAATGGGGGAAAAAGGGGTTAGTATCTTACCCTTGTAGACCTCTTCACAAAGGTTGTGGTTGATGCTTCCTTGGGCTCAAAACCAGTCAAGAACTCCAAGGACCAGCCCTTAGAACCTCAGTTGCAAGGAGAAGGTGGAACACTAGGTGTTTTAGTGCAATAGTGTGAACTAAAGCACCTAGTGTACTAAACAAGCAAGGAAAGAGAGAGATAGGATAGATACAACAATTCTAACCTAAAACCAGACCTTGGCTCCCTCTAACAATGGTTAAGTCTCTCAAGAAGCCAACCCTAAGCCAAGAGGAAGAGCCTTCCTCTTATAGAACTTGTAAGACTTACAAGCTAAGCAAACAAGGGTTCATCCCTCCATACACGTGTATGGAGGGGAAACAAGTTGCACACAGCTGTCTGAAAATATCTCAGAAAGCAAGTGCACAGTGGTCGGCTGGGCAAATTGGTCATTTCGCCCAAAACAGTGCCGACCGGCACAAAATAGTGCCGACCGGCACAATATAGTGCCGGTGACAACTACAGCCAGCCGGTAGCCTCTAGCCCCAGCCGGTGGTGTGTGGGAATGCCTCACAAAGCATTCCCTGCCCCTCTAAGGCAAAATACAGGTGTTTGGTGCAAAACCAAACACAAACGGTCGAGTCTGGAGGTCCTGAGGCACGGCGCGCGAGCCGAGAACTCCGGGAACTCCAAACGAACACAAACATGGATGATCACCGAGTGTTCGAGCGGTGACGTCCAAGTCTTGAAGACGGTCAAAAATGGGGTGTCTACAGTTGCCCCTCTTTGACAGAACTCGAAAGTCATAACAATGACGGGAGTGAATGTCAAAGCCCAGAGACGACCCATTTTTGACAAGGCCGAAGACTTGGACAAACATACAAAGCGCAAATGGTTGAACTCGCAAGCTGCCTACGTATCCCTCAGGGAATCAAACCAGCGTAGTTCATGCAGGAGGCACACATGCCAACGATAAGATATGCGCCCGTAGGCAGGGGCAAAATGCAACTGAACATGCAAGAAGCCGAGCATAACTTATGATCATGCAAAGAAAGCTGTAATGAAGCACACATGCGACAGTTATAAGCTAACATGCAACAGTCTACACTACAATGTAGAAAGGATGTAAGAGAATTATGTAATTCTCAAAACGTCTCACTCGGAGAGATACAATACCTGTGCGACTCGTCTGGTTCCACCAGCGGTAAATGAGCCGTACATACAATATCGTGCCTGCAAAGAAAACAAACTTAACAGGTACAATATGATTAGCAGCATGCATGTCATGCAAAATGAATGCAAAATGACAATATATACAAAACTATATATAGTAATGCAAATGAAAATGTAGTGCAATTAAAACTAAATGCAAACTACATGCAGGGCAATTGAATCATAATTCAATCATGAGTGGTTCGAAACCACACAAATGTCAGATAGATTGATGGAGGTAACAAGTCCGTCTCCCATAGAACGATGTCTGATCTATGAGTACTTCGCACGGACACAAGAACAAGTATTGGGTGGATTGACATAAGTGGGGTGACGACCCGCTGACGAAAGAACAATGATCCTAATGCCGGATGCAACAATTACACTACAATGTAATATGTACAATGGATATGGCGCGCGGGCCAAACCGCATCTTGCCTAGGAAAGGCATGCACGCATACAAGCCATGTCTAACACAGAAAAGGTGCCGCAACCTCAAACCAAGTTCATCAAGGAGTAGGCGCGATACACATGAACCATGCTTTGACGTGAAAAGTAAGGGCACATACCAGACCAAGCTCAACAAGGAAAGGCGCAAGCCATAGATGGAAGATGATGCAGTGAATGCATGCAACGGAATAGATACAATGGATATGGCACGCGGGCCAAACCAAATCTTGCCTAGGAAAGGCAGGTACGCATACAGGCCATGTCTAACACAGAAGCGGTGCCGCTACCCTCAAAGCTCGGACACAAAAGCTCAACAACTGTGTTTTGACACGAAAAATATGGGCACATACCAGACCAAGCTCGACTTGGAAAGGCGCAAGCCATAGATGGAAGGAGATGCAATGGATGCATGCATCTAAATGCAATGCATATTTACAAAAAATGCATGACATATGCACTATACTACAATGATGGTGCATGACTTATGCATGTTTGTTTTTGTTGTTTTTTTTTTGAAATGCAATGCAATGCATGACATATGCGGTATTTACAATGATGCATGACAATGCATGTTGATGCAATGACTACGATTGCAGTTTTCCCTATCTTACCAACCGGGCGATACACTAGGTTGGTTCAGTATCCAGAGTCGAGGCGTAAACACGCCGCCTCAACCTATGGGGCTTCCATACAGATTTCAAGCCGAGGGTTCATCCCCCTGGGTATTTAAACCAGACTTTAGTCTCGGAAATTCCGAACCTTTGCGTTCTAGGCATAAGCCGTTCGAACTCTAGTTTTCACCGTCCCAGTTGATCTTCTAGGAACTCACCGCGAGCACAGACAGGTGGCTTTACCAGACCACCGGAAGTCGTTCGGGCACGACAAACACCAAAGGAATTGCACCTTCAGAGGATTTAAGGTCTCCTAGACCGGGATGTAAAATGTATGCATGACAATGCATGCATTTTTTTGAAATGCGCGCCAACACGCGGCTTTGAGATGCATGATAATGCAAATGAGCGGGTTTAAGGTCTCGCCGGACCTAGGGGGGCAACCGATGAGGTGCGCGAAATAATGCGATGGAATGCACGCCAAATGCAATGAGGTGCACACCTTAATGCACCGGAGGTCTTGCACCTCCCGAGGATTTAAGGTCTCCTAGACCGGGCGTGTTTAAGGTCTCGTCAGACCGGTGTAGGGGAATCAATAAGATGCGCAGAATAGCGCGATGGAAGCCATGCAAAATGCAGTATGATGCGCAAAATAGCGCGAATGAATGCATGCCAAATGCAGTAAGGTGCACGCCTTTATGCACCGAAGGTCTTGCACCTCCCGAGGATTTAAGGTCTCCTAGACCGCGCGCGTCTTGGTCCCGCCGGATCATACGTGTTTAAGGTCTCGTCAGACCGTCGGGTAAGATGGAATACTCATGAGGCACGCATACCTCACTGAATGGAAAAACAAGTGCAATGCGAGGCATATGTGCCTCGAAAATGAAATGCAAAATGAGGCACACGTACCTCGTTTGACGAGGGTTTCGCACCCTCCGAGGACTTAAGGTCTCCTAGACCGGGCGTGTTTAAGGTCCCGCCGGACCGGGGCTTCGGGGCAACGCAAGTGTGGCGCGCAAAATAGCGCGATGAAATGCAAATGAAGCACGTGAAGTAGTACACCTCACGTGGTTCAAGATGAAGTGCAAATGAAGCACGTGAAGTAGCACACCTCACGTGGTTCAAGATGAAATGCAAATGAAGCACGTGAAGTAGCACACCTCACGTGGTTCAAGATGAAATGCAAATGAAGCACGTGAAGTAGCACACCTCACGTGGTTCAAGATGAAATGCAAATGAAGCACGTGAAGTAGCACACCTCACGTGGTTCAAGATGAAATGCAAATGAAGCACGTGAAGTAGCACACCTCACGTGGTTCAAGATGAAATGCTAATGAAGCACGTGAAGTAGCACACCTCACGTGGTTCAAGATGAAATGCTAAATGAAGCACGTGAAGTAGCACACCTCACGTGGTTCAAGATGAAATGCTAATGAAGCACGTGAAGTAGCACACCTCACGTGGTTCAAGATGAAATGCTAAATGAAGCACGTGAAGTAGCACACCTCACGTGGTTCAAGATGAAATGCTAATGAAGCACGTGAAGTAGCACACCTCACGTGGTTCAAGATGAAATGCTAAATGAGGCACGCGTACCTCATTTGATGGAAACTAATGCAAGTCGCAAGGGACGTGCGAATCGGCGCGAGGCGGCGCACCGAGGAGTGTGATGAATGCATGCAACGCACACGGGGCAACTTTTGAATTTCTGTAAACGACAAAAGGATACAAAAGGATACAATCTTTGCTTGAATTTGAGCGTCACGCCCAGTAGAGACGGTCCGAAGTCAAAACGGAGGCCGGTTGAGCATCGGGGATGCATTTTCTGGCACTTTCTTGAGCTATGAAGACCCAAAACTCCTTAATTTGACTAAACATGGCCTTAGGAACACCATCGGCTGGGTGGGAAGTCCACCGGCTGCCACCGGCTGGCTGAACTCATTCATCGGCACAAAAAAGTGCCGACCGGCACAAAATAGTGCCGACCGGCAGAAAATGCCTGATCGGGGGCAGAACTGCCATTTCACCTTGGGCTTTATGAAATAGGGCTTGAAACCCTATTTCCTCACTTTTCTTCCGCCGAAATCTTTCACTCTCTCTCTCTAGAGCTTTGTTCTCTCCTCTTTTGCTCATTTCTTTGAGTTTTCGCGCCATTTTCGTCGTCGGATTCGCGATATTCTTCGCGTTTCGGACATTTTGAACCGATTGAAAACTCATTTCGGTGTTCTTTTCGCCACTTTCACCTTTTCGGGACTTGTTCCCTTCGGTTTTCTCTACACTTCCGTGTATTTTCCTCTTCCGGCCTTCCCGGCCATTTCCGACCCTCTCGGGGTTGACTTTCCAGTTGACTTTTCGCATTCCGGCCCATTCTCTTCTCCCGGCTATTTTTCTCACCTCCATTGCTATGGCCGATGATATTCCACATGTCGGGACTCCCCCGGATCACGAGATGGATCCCGGGGTTGAGCTTCTGCCGCTGAGCGAGCGACCATTCGACCCGGCGACCTACCGGCCGGCCATCCACGTGCTACCACCTGACGGACTCCGCCACTTCCGCGGCTTTGACAGAGCTCTGGACCCGGAGCTCCTGCTGCGCGAGCCGGCCTCCCACTTGTCTTTTGGCGTCGCCGAGGTAACACTCTCGTCTTTTATTTTCCGCAATGTAGGATTTCCTGTCAACTGCCATAGCTAACTGAACCCATTAACTGTTTAGTTCTGATGTACTGTACTGTAGTTGATTTCAGACAAATTCATAACTGACATCTGTTTGGGACCAACGCACATGCGCACACACTGCACTAGCCTCAAACACTCAAACACACGGCACACATTGCACTGCAAATTTACCGACATCCGGTGCTTATTTGAATCTGAAAACTCGCACGCATGCTAGATTTGCACAAAACTACCTCAACACGCGGACACATCACACGTCGTAGTTTACTGAAACATACCGAGACCTGGCTTCTATTTGAACTTTGAAAAACATGCACACATGCTGTTTACACTGATCCTCATAGGAGCACTGGCATATCACAGGCCGTAGCTCACCCACTGGTATGCTGAAACCCGATATTTGCTTGAATCTGAAAAATGTGCACACATGCACCAAGTTTACACTAGAGCATCCAAAACACACTGACGCATCACGCGCTTGTAGTTACTGTAAGCACACCGGTACCCGGTTTCTGTTTGACTGCTAGACTTGTATATGCCAGACTTGTATTGACTGCATATCTTCATATGGCTTTGCAATTTCTTGACTACAGGGAGACTCCCATACTCTCCGTGGGTATGGGAACGTCACCGCTCGCGACTGGTACGCCGAGCTGCCCGAGGCCGTTAGCCGCATTGTAGATCGGGCCGGCTTTGGCACCTTCTGCAGGGGACTCTCCAGGCTTTCTGCTTGCAGACCTCTTCTTGCCGCCCTGGCAGAGAGGTGGTGGGACACCACTGATTCGTTCCACTTATCGGCGACTGGGGACATGACGATGACCCCTTACGACTTCTCGATGCTCACCGGCATCGGGGTGGGGGGTGATCCGATCCCCTTTGATACAGATATGGATGAGTGGACCGCAGCTCAGGTTCACTTACTCGGCGAGGCGCCGCCACTTGTTCGTCCAGGGTTCGTCCGCTATTCCTGGTTCGAGGTGCAGTTTCGGGTGCAGTCCGTGCTAGAGGACGCAGCTCCGATGACCCAGGAGACCGCTGAGAGATATGCGCGCGGCTTCCTCATGTTCTTGTTGGGGACCACCCTGTTTGCCGACCGGGCGAACACAGTGCCCCTCTGCCTGCTCAGCGCTTTGGTGGACGTCGAGAGGATTGTACAGTATGACTGGGGGGGCGCGGCTTTGGCCACCCTTTACGGTTATATGAGCTCAGTTTCCCGCGCTAGCGGACAGTTGCTAGGAGGCTACTGGCGAGCCTGGGAGGTATGTCTTCTCCTCTACTTTACATTTTTGCTCTATACTTTCTGTATTCTACACACTGCACACACTGTAATCTGTATACTGTACACACGGCACACACATACTCCTGCTTTACACTGACTGTACACTGTTCACACTGTACACTCTGCACAACACAATATACAACACACGGCTCTTGTTATTTCTGCTTTACTCTGTATTCTGCTTTATCTGATAGATGTTCTGACATCTGTTTTGCAGCTGTGGGTGTATGCCTACTTCCCCAGACTAGAGCCAGTGCCGGAGACGGAGACCCCTCTGGTCGTCCCCTTCTCTCGCCGCTACGACGGGAGGTGTACTCGGAGGCCGCGGGACACTTTTAGCTTCTTCCGCCATTTCTTTGACACCATTACCCCCTCCGAGGTATGCTTTACTTACAGTCCGTTTAAGCTTCGCTTTCAAGTGTACATTTCTATAGACAATCAACTGTATTTCATTTCAGGTCACATGGCAGCCGTGGGCTCCACTACCAGCGGTGATACGAGATCGGTATGCCGGCGCCATGGAGACCTCGCGCTACCGGATTCTTTTGGAGGGCCCGGTCTGTCGGGCCTGGTACCTGGGTGAGCGTTTCATACGTCAGACCCTAGGGTTGCCGGAGCAGATAGTTCCGATCCATCCTCCCGAGCGTATGAGGGAGACTGAGGGATACAGCTTCCAGCAGATGGAGGATTACACCCTTGGCTGGGCCGTGGATGTAGATGCTGACAGGGGCGAGGGCGACTACTCAGAGTATGTCCGGACCTTCTTGATGCGGCCTTTGAGCAGGGGCTCCCGAGCTGATCCAGCGAGACCTGCGGCGCCAGCGGCACGGGCAGAGGCAGGTGCTGGAGTGGGACCGTCACAGCGGGCTCGAGCTCGCGGCAGGAGGGGAGTGCAGAGGGGACGAGGGACGGGCTGGCCTGCTCTGCCTACCATGTTGACTTACAGGGGGCAGAGTGGGGAGACCTACCAGATCCCGTTTGCTCCTCCTCCGGCTGGTCACGAGTTGGCCGGTATTCCTGACTTACCTCCGGTATGTATCACTTTATTTCTGCATCTTGCATTGTTATTTCATTTCGGTTCATTCAGATATCCCACAGAATACTGATGTACTTAATACTTTTGCAGGCTTCTTCCGAGTATACCCGTCAGTCTGTGGAGCTGAATGCCTCCCTGATGGGGATGCTGCAGCGGACTCTCGACGCTCTGGCCGTCTATGGCTTGCCGGTATGCTCTACTGACCACAGTCTCAAATCATACTCTGTTTCGCACAATCTGCTATACTGCACAAAAATCTGACAAACTGCTCACGGCTTTCACACACTGTACTCATACACTGCATCTTATACTGATAAACTGCTCACGGCATTCACACACTGTACTCATACACTGCACTCTATACTGATAAACTGCTCACGGCATTCACACACTGTACTCATACACTGCATCTTATACTGATAAACTGCTCACGGCATTCACACACTGTACTCATACACTGCACTCTATACTGATAAACTGCTCACGGCATTCACACACTGTACTCATACACTGCATTCTATACTGATAAACTGCTCACGGCATTCACACACTGTACTCATACACTGCACTCTATACTGATAAACTGCTCACGGCATTCACACACTGTACTCATACACTGCACTCTATACTGATAAACTGCTCACGGCATTCACACACTGTACTCATACACTGCACTCTATACTGATAAACTGCTCACGGCATTCACACACTGTACTCATACACTGCATTCTATACTGATAAACTGCTCACGGCATTCACACACTGTACTCATACACTGCACTCTATACTGATAAACTGCTCACAGTTTTCTGATATGCTTGTTCTTTGTATTTTCAGCCTCCTTTCCCGATCCCTCCAGTGGGTGGCGCTGCTCCAGCTGGGCCTCCCCTCTCTACTCGGGATGGCAGGATATTCCCTCGTACTAGAGGGGGACGTGGTCACGTGGGGAGTAGCTCACGAGCTCCAGTTCCAGGAGATGGTGAGTCGGAGATGGGGACAGGGTCATTTGCGGAGGAGGCCGGGGATAGCTCAGGCTCGGGCTCCGATAGTGACGGCTCTGACGATGCTTTCGTGCTTCTGCCCAGGAAGAGGGCGAGGACTGATCCTCAGGCATGAGGCCTGCTGCTGATGATGATGATTTTTGCTGCTTCTTTTCCTTATTTCTTTTCTTGTACTTTTCTCTTTTTGGTAGATAGAGTACTATGTACTGCCGCAGGCAGGTTTTTGCTTTTCTCAAACTATGTACTGGAAAAGATTATGTATAAAACAAACTTTTTGTCTAAAAGAGTGTTACATTTGTCTATGTCTGTATATTTCATACTTTGCACTGCATTGCATCATATTACACCTCAAATGTAAATGATATTGATCTATTGTTTAACAAAACAACCAAGCATTTGCGCTGTAGTAACAGGATAACCAATCAACTAACAGCAAACAACTTCAAATAAGCCACGGCTCAAACTGAATACACAGCCCATGCTCTGCTGGGGATTGGGGCTACATACGGCCTGCAATACAACACTCGGTTCATTCTGCCCACAGCAAACCCTAAATGAATAACCCAATCTGACAAGACGGATCACAAAACTGATACGGTTGCAGTTGAAACACCCTCGGATGTCCCAAATTTCCTTTTTCTTCCCTTGTCTCACATGGATGTAGAGAATAGCACCGCATTCTGAGCACAAGCAATTGCTTTTTGGAAGAGGATGGATTTTCAACCGGGGTATCGAGCCTACCACAGGACACGACGAGACAGACTCAAACAGGGAGACAAAAGGCACTCGACCTAGCACGACGAGACACACTCGGAAGAGACTCAAAGCCAACATTGAGACTGACAAGTCAAAAGACACGACACACGGACATGTTTTATAATAAAAGACCTCAGACTCGAGGAGCCAATTCCTCCGGGTAGGTTTCCCACCCCTTCTGATTTTGTGTGATTCTCACATCACTCGACCCTCAGGCTCGGTTTTTTTTCTCACCAAAACCCTCTTCTCACTTTTCTCTCAACTTACTCCTCTCTATTCTTTATTCTCTCATTTTGCAATCCCTCCCCGGGGTGAAGAATGACAGATGAATAGGAAGTTTGCGGGTTCATGCCCGATACGGCTAGCTCACGGCTATCTTCTTCTGGTAGATGGGGGTGCCTTTCTGGCGGGTGCATGCTGGCGGTGGGGGGAGGACAGGATACCTGGCTCAACTGTGCCCCTAGTTCGTTATTTTGACCATTTTTTTTGTTTTCTCCTTAAAACAGTTTTGATCAAAATGAGAGTTGGATTAACACACTTATTCAATTTTTGATTCGAAAATCATGCGAATCAGGCTGTGAGCACTGAAAATTCTCCTTTCTGGGGTCCAAACATGGTCCAATTTTAAAAATGAAACAGTTTTTGAGAAAATAAGTCAACCTCAGTGAACATTTTTCAAAAACTATTTTTGCAAACAAACGATGCTCAACGAGCATGAAACTTACCCTCGAGATATGCAACCTCGGATCGGAGGCAATGGAAAATTGCCCCTTGCTTGAAGGGGGAATAAGGCAACGGAAAGTTGCCCCTAGTTTGAATGGTAACTTAGGGCAACTTTTGGACATGGATGGCAATTGGGTGGCAACGGAAAGTTGCCCCTTGCTTGGATGGTGCCGCGGCATGATGTGCGTCACTCCTTATTGATGACGATCGGACCCTCAGATGCGGAGGAGACGAAGACGTTCTGAATCAATATATGGACACAATCACCTAGGAGGTGTTGGTGGTTGAGCTTCAAGAGAAAGTTGATCACGCAATTCCAGCCGTTATAACCGAGACGTCGGATTAGGAGGAGGCGAGTGACCAAAACCATGACATGGACTGAGACGCTATGAAAGCGTTGGGGGCTGGACTTCAAGATGAAGTTGCCTACGTATCCCAAACATGGGAATCAAGCCTTACGTAGTTCCGGTTAAGGTACTCTCGGGTATTTTAACCTTCACTATTTTCAGGCTCTAATTTTTGCCAAGGCGCCTGTTGCAGGTTTTCGACCTTGCGAGCTTCTTTTTCTCTTCTCTTTTTTTTCTTTCTCTCTCTTTTTTCTTTTTCTTTTGGGCTCTAACTTTTGCCAAGGCGCCCGATGCGGGTTTTCGACCTTGCGAGCTTCTTTTCCTTTTCTTTTCAATTTTTTTTATTTTCTCTCTTTTTTCTTTCTTTTCCTTTGTATGTATTTTTTGCTTGCTCTAACTTTTGCCTGGGTCGCCCTTCCGGGTTTTCGGCCCAGCGAGCCTCTCAAAGGGGTAAAAGTGTAGCAAGTCCATGTCAAATGGTTTTGAGATTGAAGCCTCTCCGCCTCCGGGAGAGCGATTGTGGTTGTAAGAGGACTCATCCACGGCTCTTCGAGCTCATTTGACATTTTTGCCCCTAGTTCGAGGGGTGCTTCTGTTCTAGCTTTGCAAGCTTCTTCTGACGAGGTCTGACCTTCTTGATCTGACTTTGGTGCCTCATGTTCGAGGGCTGCTTCAAATCTGGCCACACAGGCATTTCATGGTGCTGATCGTTTTGAACGGGTCCAGTTTGTAACAGATGAATTGAGACTTGAGACCGAGAGCGATCCTGGGCTGCACAATCTCAAGAGCGGTTCCACACCAGTCTTCGCAAGACTGCACAAAATGTTTTGTTTTTGAAAGTTTTTTTTTTAAGAAAGCGACAAGTCGCTCGTGTTGAAGATAGTGTGGAACCAGTCTGGGTCAGGCCAGGGTCCTTCTCAGTACTCGCGCCGACAAGCATGGTTTCATTCATTAATAGTTTAGCATGCCTCTCTTTCCCTCAGTTGATCAAATTTTGCAAATCCCGAGGAATCCCTTCCTCTTCGTTTTCACCACAATGTTTGAAAAAGTTTTGAAAAACTTAAGTCAAAGCAATAATTTTTAGGGCACAAAAGAGCAGGCGGAATGTGTTGTTACCCCATTCGAATTCTCCGGCACGACTAGCCCACTTCAATCAATAAACATGGAAACATGGTAGCCGCGGCTGTTTCTTTCAAGTTTCCCAGGTGTAAACTGGCTCCACAGCGGAGGGAGACCCAAGAAAACAAAAGAAGTAATTTACAAAACAAAACGGTGCTTGAGGCAACAACCCCGAAGTCACCTAGTATTCTATACAAAAGAGGGACTGACTCATTACAATTAGACAGACCCTTAAGCAAAAGGACTGACTCACAACAATGAGACAGACTCAAGACAAAACCAAGGACTGACTCGATACCAAAGTCAGAATTTACAAAATTAGCATTGGCAGGTGTTCAAAAATGCGTGCCAAACGCCACATCCAAAAAATGTACCAAATATTGCCCGCAGGCGATTCATCTTCTGATCACATACTCGCGGTATCTATACCTTCAGTATCTGTGTCCCTAAACTCCAAGAACTCTGTAGTGACTGATTTGGCCGAGGTAGGCGGGAGGATAACCTCGTTGTCAATCAAATCCTGTACCTCATGTCGGAGGCGGAAGCAATTATCCGTAGCATGGCCAGACTGTTGATGGTACGCGCAGTACTGAGTGGCATCATGGCCTGCTGGAAGGGGCTTGGGGAGTGGCCTAGGATCAAGGGGTATAAGATGCCCCTTTTTGGCCAAAATCAGAAGTGCCCTAGACAAAGGCATGTGAAGAGGGTGGAAGGCTCTGCGCCCTCGGGGCAGGTATTTTGGAGCCTGAATACTCCTGCTAGATGTACTGGCGAATGGGTCGGCAGGTGCGGCTTTGGATTTCTGAGTCTTCCCGGATGCAAGGCTGGGGGCGGGAAGGACTGTTTTAGCATGACGGGGCCTGTCCCGATTCTCTGGTTGACTGGTACTGCCCTCAGGCGGGGTGGGGAAGGCATCCTCCACAGCTTTTGACATAACTGCGGATACCTGTTGCTTATTCATTCCCCCGGCTTTCAAAGCCTCTACTGCCCACAGCAGTTGTTCAATGGGGTCGGCATCTGCCTTCATCTTGTCTTTTCCTCTGGCCTCGGCCTGATGAGAGGTTTGGGTTGGTACTGGTGCTTCACTGTTGTGGGTGGAGGTCATCTCCGACTGATTGAGCTCAATCACAATCCGCCCCAGCAGCGGGGGCTCTTGGGGTTCGAAATTTCCGGCATATGGCGCCACCGGTGGCGAAGTTGACATTCCGTAAGCGAGATCAGCCACGGACCTCTGGAGATCACCTATCATCCCCATTAACTCGAATGTAGTGGGCTCGCGAGCCTGATAGAACTGGGGGGTCCAGATTGGGTGTGCAGCGGGCGACCTGGGCGGGTGCGGCATATCAACAGTAGCATCACTCTGTGGGATGGTTTCCTGACTCAACGCGGCCGTCATGACCACAATCTCTTCAGAGTTCTGCGTCATGTTCAGTCCTGCCTCAGCAAGGAGAAGACACTAACTGTTCTGGATCAACTCACTGAATCTCTGGACTGAAACGGAAAACAGACGGTATTTCAGCCCCAGACAGATCAAATACAGGTGCAGCCGAACAACGGTACTATACTGCTGATCACTGTTTCCCAGATTCACTGTTCAAAATGAACTGATACCCACGGATATAACTGATTCTCAACAGTCACTGACACTGATGCCCTCAGGCCGGATATTCAGATTTGCAAACTGGTATATGCATTCCCTGTAGAGATACACTCTAAAAGCACATAGCAAGTAAATGAGAGCCAATACACCCCTATGTTGGGGTAGGGTTTCCCTGTCCTATTTTGTCAGGAGCTAGGATTTCACTACGCACGCATCGGTTTCAAACAACCTATATCGGGTAAGCAACCTGTCCTAGTTTGGAATGGTCACTATGGATCCGAATATGCACTAGGTCGAATGGTCGAAAAGGGTGCCCCGGTAAAAACCGGGGTTTGTGTTCCCATACTGGCAGAGCCCGCAACCGGTCAGCCTTATGGACATGCCTTGACAAGACAAGCCTCCAGCAAACCGCTCAGGAATAGCAGATGGCCAACACGGTGTCCTAGGCGCACCAATGCACATGCAATGCAAAGAAACACATACGTGTAGTCAAAACAGGATATCACGAGTTCGAGTCAAGCTCTCTAAAATCCCCAGCAGAGTCGCCAGAAACTGTAGACGCGCCCGCGTGGGGCTTCACTCTACAGTTCGCAGGACTCGATTTTGTTGCGGTTCTAAATCTGAACCAAAGAGTCCAAATCCGGCAAATCGTTTGAGAAAACAGATTTTTTTGAAAAGTAGTGCCAAACATGGACTGCTTTGCCAGATTACAGAGTCGCCACCTAAATATTTTTTTAAAAAGGGGGAATTTAGGAAACCCTGACTCGGTGCCGAAGGCCACGTGTCCGTCATCACCAAAGTGACTTGGCTCGGGAGCTTGGGTACGATCGGGGAAGGTCAGCTATGAGCACCCCCTTTCGCCCGGTCCGAAGACCGGCCTCTACTAACCGTGATATCCGATTTTGAAAACATTACATGTTCTTATTCCGGTTATTAGCCTAGAATTACTATGTTATGCGCACAGCAAACAAGTATAGACTAGATTGCCTAATTTGGAAATAAACATTGCATATCCGTTTTGTCTCGAAAAAACGTGTTGTTTTCTTTTGCTACTCGCAAGTAGACTAAAATTTGGATTTCAACGAGTTGTCCCAACTCAGGCAATCCAACCTCCACCCACAGGCATTCAAACAGTTTATCTCATGTAAGCACTTAGCCGCATGGTAAGCATACTGTCATGTCAACATTCACACGCATGCGAGATGCTAAAGCATAAAGACTTACATAGTACTCCGCGCCAGAAACAGTAAACTAGTTAGCAAAACATGCATGACCTAGTTCATGTTAAGTGGCTAATGCAACACAGGCATAAATGCAATCTAGAGTAGGCTCGGCTGACCCTAAATATGGCATGTGGAATGTTTCACGTAGCACGTATTCAATTTGGAAATTGAAAGTTGCAATGCAGTTTGTATGATGTACCGAGCCTGGTGCATGTAAACAAATGCATGAATGCACGCATGCATTGCATAAGGTATGCTAAAATAAGTATGCCCTAATCTACCACCAAAGCGGGTAAATAAAAGGGAGAAAGAAATGGGGGTTGGAAGACATACACCCACTCACGCACACTTATTACAATTCGCCCTCGCTCGGAGGGACCAAAATAATAATGCAGATTAATTAACTACGCAAGCTAATTAATTATTACAAATTAACTAAATTAATTAAACAAATAATTAATCTAATTAAAGCAGTGAATGCCTCGAGGGGAGGGCTCAAATGCGGCACGCGCCCGGGGCTTGCTCGGAATCGCACTGCCATGCATGATTTGCCTCTATTTTCCCTGCTCTCCTCCTCTGAAGACTGCCAAAGTCCCAGGGATACCTTTTTGAACACTGGGGATCATCACCGGCTGAGGGGATTGGCCACCGGCCTTTTGGTATGATCACCGGCTGCAAATAAAGCTATCGGCCACTGATACACTGCCGGTCGGCACTAAATACTGCCGGCCGGCACTGAATTCCTGCAGAACCTGCAATTCACAGCAGCAGAGGGCAAGACTATGCATGGCAAGGCAATTCAAGGCATTTATGCACCAAACACAATCCTTATCATGTTTTTGGACTCAAAGGAGGTTGTGCCTCGGTTCCCGGACCACCAATCACGCATTTCCATGCATGATGATCCTAAGAACCAAGAGTGCAAATTTGATTTCAAATGCATGCAAAACACGTAGGCACAAAAGGGGTACCAAACCTCTATCAAACTCACTTCAAGAGGCTCGGTATGCATGTCAATGTGGTGCAATCCTAAACATGTCATCTAGGATGCAAGATGGACAATATGATGCATTTATGCAAGCATACAAGCAAGCATATAATACAAGCACGCAATCCAATGGAATAATGGACTTAAACATGAATTAGGCAACCCTGAAAAGGCCTAAGATCAGTGGCCATAATGCTCAGTTATGAGGGCCAAACGCATATGCACACATACACATGTTAAGGTATCAACACTTAAGCATAACAAACAACATTCAAGCACACTTGAAATAAGTTAAACATGGACAATTGACATGCACATGGAGCTCTGAAATTCAAGTTAAACATGATGCCAAATCATGCAATGAAGCATGCCAAACCAAGCATGCAAATGGCCTAGGCTTAAAGCAAGTCAATAGGGCATTAAACCACACTTGGCACAAACACATATGGCATGCATCAAACAACCAAAAACAGGTTTTTAGCATATTAAAGCAAGACCAAAGAGCTACTTAGATGGCATCTAAGAGTCATTAAACTAAAGGCATGCATTGGAGCCAAAACATGGAGCACTTAACACACACTCTTGAAGCATTAAAGAGGCATGCAAGGCAATCAAACAAGCATGTATGAAGGACTGAAATGGCATGCTAGATGGTTCCAACCATCAAAAATATAGCAAGCATGGTGTATTACATATTCATGCTTTTGAGGCCAACAAGCCAAGTGCAAAGAGGCTACCAAATACATGCTAAGATTGGCCAAAATAGCTATGGACAGAGCTGAATCATGGCAAAATAAGCTTACAAGCTTCACAAATCTAAGCCTAAAACATGCTAGAAACTATGGCATACAACCTAGACATGTTAAGACATAAAAGGGGCATTACAAGGCAACTATACTAAGCATGTATAGGAGACCAAAACCAACTTGAAAACATGTTATATCATAGTAATATAAGCATAGAAAACAAGGCAAACATGCTCAACACACACTCAAGCATAGACTCACTTAAGAGACCAAAACATGCCCTTTTCAAGGACCTCAAGGGGAGGGGGTGGCCCTCCCCTCTTTGAGACTTCAAGGCATGCTCTTCACCACTGAAATCCCTCAAGATTTCAGTGGTGAAGAGATCCTATCACCAAAATCTCGGATCTCTCCAAAATAGCACAAAAAGTGACCCTTTTCAAGGTCTAAAGGGGGTCAAACCTCCCCAAACCACAAAACACTCTTAATGAATAATAAAGAGGACTTAAAAACAGAGATTTTATGTGTTAATCACTAAACACAAAAACTGTTTTAAACTAGGTAGAAATGAGGTGCAAAAATGGGGGAAAAAGGGATTAGTATCTTACCCTTGTAGACCTCTTCACAAAGGTTGTGGTTGATGCTTCCTTGGGCTCAAAACCAGTCAAGAACTCCAAGGACCAGCCCTTAGAACCTCAGTTGCAAGGAGAAGGTGGAACACTAGGTGTTTTAGTGCAATAGTGTGAACTAAAGCACCTAGTGTACTAAACAAGCAAGGAAAGAGAGAGATAGGATAGATACAACAATTCTAACCTAAAACCAGACCTTGGCTCCCTCTAACAATGGTTAAGTCTCTCAAGAAGCCAACCCTAAGCCAAGAGGAAGAGCCTTCCTCTTATAGAACTTGTAAGACTTACAAGCTAAGCAAACAAGGGTTCATCCCTCCATACACGTGTATGGAGGGGAAACAAGTTGCACACAGCTGTCTGAAAATATCTCAGAAAGCAAGTGCACAGTGGTCGGCTGGGCAAATTGGTCATTTCGCCCAAAACAGTGCCGACCGGCACAAAATAGTGCCGACCGGCACAATATAGTGCCGGTGACAACTACAGCCAGCCGGTAGCCTCTAGCCCCAGCCGGTGGTGTGTGGGAATGCCTCACAAAGCATTCCCTGCCCCTCTAAGGCAAAATACAGGTGTTTGGTGCAAAACCAAACACAAACGGTCGAGTCTGGAGGTCCTGAGGCACGGCGCGCGAGCCGAGAACTCCGGGAACTCCAAACGAACACAAACATGGATGATCACCGAGTGTTCGAGCGGTGACGTCCAAGTCTTGAAGACGGTCAAAAATGGGGTGTCTACAGTTGCCCCTCTTTGACAGAACTCGAAAGTCATAACAATGACGGGAGTGAATGTCAAAGCCCAGAGACGACCCATTTTTGACAAGGCCGAAGACTTGGACAAACATACAAAGCGCAAATGGTTGAACTCGCAAGCTGCCTACGTATCCCTCAGGGAATCAAACCAGCGTAGTTCATGCAGGAGGCACACATGCCAACGATAAGATATGCGCCCGTAGGCAGGGGCAAAATGCAACTGAACATGCAAGAAGCCGAGCATAACTTATGATCATGCAAAGAAAGCTGTAATGAAGCACACATGCGACAGTTATAAGCTAACATGCAACAGTCTACACTACAATGTAGAAAGGATGTAAGAGAATTATGTAATTCTCAAAACGTCTCACTCGGAGAGATACAATACCTGTGCGACTCGTCTGGTTCCACCAGCGGTAAATGAGCCGTACATACAATATCGTGCCTGCAAAGAAAACAAACTTAACAGGTACAATGTGATTAGCAGCATGCATGTCATGCAAAATGAATGCAAAATGACAATATATACAAAACTATATCGATTGGGAACTTAGCCTGTTTGCTCACCGGGCAGAAAGAATTGCTTTGTGATCTTGAAAAGTCTGAAATTGAAATTGTTTTGAAGGAACAAGGTGGAACCTTAGCTGCTATTTCTGCTTAACCAGCCTTGATTGAAGAGATTAAAGAGAAACAGCAACTGGATGATTACTTAAAGAAGATCATCGAAGAAAGAGAGTCTAAACCGAAACCGGGGTTCAAATTTGAGAACAATGTACTGAAATTTCAAGAAAGGCTGTGTGTGCCGAATGACACTGAACTGAAAAGAAGAATTCTGCAAGAGGGCCACAATTCAAAATTTTCTATCCACCCAGGGAATACGAAAATGTATCAAGATTTGAAATTGAATTTCTGGTGGCCGGGAATGAAGAAGGAAATTGCTGACTTTGTGTCCAAATGCCTTCATTGCCAACAAGTCAAAGCTGAACATCAACGACCTGCTGGATTATTGCAACCCTTACCCATACCGGAATGGAAATGGGAGCATATCACGATGGACTTTATCGTTGGATTGCCTCGCTCTAGGAAAGGTATGGACTCTATTTGGGTTATTGTTGATAGACTGACTAAATCTGCTCACTTCTTACCTGTCAAGACAATTTATAATGCGGACAAATTGGCTGTTATCTATATTGATGAAATTGTTAGACTGCACGGAGTGCCTGTGTCTATTGTTTCTGACAGGGATTCGAAGTTTACATCGAGGTTTTGGCAAAGCCTACAGACTGCATTGGGTACTGAATTGAGGCTAAGTAGTGCCTATCATCCTCAGACAGATGGACAGTCAGAAAGGACCATCCAGACTCTAGAGGATCTACTGAGAATGTGTGTCCTTGACTTCCAAGGAAACTGGGAAAGTCATTTGCCGTTGGCTGAATTCACCTACAACAACAGCTACCATTCGAGTATTGGTATGGCGCCTTTCGAGGCATTGTATGGCAGAAAATGTAGATCTCCAATCTGCTGGGCAGAAGTTGGAGATGGGCCGTTACTTGGGCCCGAAATTGTTTATGAAACGACTGAGAAAGTGAAACTGATACAACAAAGATTGAAAACTGCACAGAGTAGACAGAAGAGTTATGCAGATGTTAGAAGACGAGACCGAGAGTATGAAGTGGGTGATCACGTGTTTGTGAAAGTGACACCAATGAAAGGCCAGACTCGCTTTGGAGTCAAAGGCAAGTTGGCGCCGCGGTACGTCGGACCGTATCAGATTATTGAGAAAATCAATCCGGTGGCGTATCAAGTTGCACTTCCTCCTGAAATGGAGCATATGCATAACGTCTTCCACATCTCTATGTTGAGGGATTATCTTCGGGATCCATTCCATGTGATTGAGCCTACTCGGATAGTGTTGAGTGATGACTACACTTACGAGGAGAGGCCTATACAGATTGTAAACCGACGGATCAAGAAACTGAGAAACAAAGAGATCCCGCTAGTGAAAGTTGATTGGCAGAACCATGGTGGTGTGTATGCCACTTGGGAAAGGGAAGATGACATGGCTAAAAGATACCCAGAACTGTTTCCACTGAATCCTGTTTTCTTCCAAACTGAAGGTAACTCGAGTTTAGAGGACTAAACTCCTTATAAGGAGGGGAGACTGTAACAACCCTCGTACTGATTATCGATAACCTACTGAATTAGTTACTGATTTCTGTTAAACTGGACTGATAATGACTGATAATTGGATTAACTGAAGTACTGAATGAACTGATTGAAATCGAAACTGAAATTAAATAAGTTATCTATTGAATTGCATATTGCATCTGTTTGATTGATTGATTATCTGTTAGAATTTATATGTTTAAACTGCTAATTGAAGGCCTTATCGGCGGCCGAATTAGGAACCGTTTAGAGTTTTGGAATCAGTAGAATATTTGTGATTTAATGGTATATTTATCTGAAAATTGATTAGGAATGATTAAATTAGATTAAATATGGATTAATTGAGAGGTTGGACTTAATTACCATGTTGCCACCCAGTGGGCCACTACACCACACCTTGCACAAGACTTGGTCTTGCATTATTACAACACTTCTTTGGCACATTTGAGTCCACCACCGAATAGAGAGAGAGGGAGATTAGGGAGTGAGTGTTTTCATCTTGTGTTCATAAGAATTGCTTGAAGAAATTGAAGTGTAGTTGCTAATTGAGCTCATACACCTTGAATACAAGACTTAGGTAAGTGACTTCATCTCCATCTTGTTGTCTTTGAGCCTCATTTTGCATGGTTCATGCCCAATTAGAGAGCTAGGCCATGAATTTGCTCATACATGTTGAATTGGACCTTAATTGTTGCATGCATGGCCATTTTGGTGCATTTGGAAGTTGAATACATGGTGGATTGTACATGCATGTCCATGTTTATATTATAGTCCATGTTTTCATTTTGTTTCCAAAGATTGGAGCTCAATAGAGCTAGACTTGGAGCTTGAATTTGGTTAAAAACTCATGCATGTCATGTTTGCATGTTGTTCTTGAAAACTAGTTTGAAAATGAGTTTGATTAAACACCCTTGGGCCTTGATTTCTTAAATTGAGCTTTATAACTTGTTATCCTATGTGTTTAAAAGAGTTTTCCAGAAAATGGGCTCAAGAGGATCGAATTGAGAACATCAAAACTTGGTTTGGAACTTGGAGGTTGAATCTGGATTTCCCAGATTTTGGCCGTCCGCTCGAGCGGGGGAAGTGCTGCTCGAGCGGGGAATTCATGCTCCCAGCATTTTCTTCGACTTGTTCTACAGTCCGCTCGAGCGGAGTGTTTCACGCTCGAGCGGAGAAATCGAGCATCCAGCATCTTGCACCATTCTTCAGTCCGCTCGAGCGGGGTAATGTATGCTCGAGCGGGGACCTTTGTTTGCTTGTGCGCTCGAGCGGGGAAACCTGAGCTCGAGCGGAGGCCTTGTTTCACTGAAAATTCTGCAAATGTTTTCTAAGTGTATTTTCACATCCTCATTCCATCCTAGGCATTCTTAGGCCTAGTTTAAGGCATCTTAATGAGGATATAGATGTAGAACACACCGAGGCATAATAGGAAGTTAATTATTGTACTTCCCCAACTGTTAAACTTAGAGTGTGTTCATTTTGTTAACTGTTTAGGGTTGGCTTCGGGGACGCGCTCTAGCTGCTATTAGCCCAATCTCTGTGAGTAACAGATTGTGTAAAGATATGTTCAAAATGGTTATCTTTTGAATACTGAACTGAATTGTTTATTGAACTGATATTGTTTACTGAATGAATGTATGTCCTGTATTCTGAACTGTATTGTGGCATCCTTAGCATTGACCGTTACTGTTACAGAGCTCTGTCGGTTTCCTTGTGGAACCATACTGTTTATTGATTGATGGCCATCACTACTGTTGGGTCTGTTAAGACCCGGTCCTTCTGGACCTACTGTTTATAGGCTATTGGATGTACTACATATGACTGATTGACTGAAATACTGAAAGACTGAAATACTGTTTAATGAACTGTTTTCATTATTGTAAGGACATTCATTCATAACCTCTTTACACTTATTGTTATTCACTGGGCTTTAGCTCACTGTTTATATATATATGTAGGTTCTCAGCAGCCAGACCGGAGCTAGGAGCGTGGGTTAGTCCCCAGTTTTGTCAAGCCAGCCTATGTGCCTCACTGCGAGGTTCCGAGACGCCATGCTATGGCTTGGGGTGTTTTTGTGTCCCCCACCTGTCTCTTGACTGTTTTGTTTATTGTATAAACTGTTTACTGTTTGACCGTACTGTTATCGGGGGATTAAGTCCCCGTACTGAATGGTTGTATATGATTGTATAGACTGTACTGTTTTGACTGTATGAATGCATGAAAAATGTTTTTGGCATACAGATTGTCACAGCTCAATGGACACTATTTATTTACTGTATTGGCTTCCACCAGGCCCTGTACTCTGCTTTACTGTATAACTGTTCCGCAGGCCTTCGGTAATCTCGAATTACTAGCCAGTTACGGTGCTAAACCCATAGGGCCGGGTTTGGGTCGTGACACTCATTGATTCTGTACTTTTTAGGGTTTAGCTGAGGTCCTTTAAACCCTCCCAAAAAATACTTCTTCCTGAAATCCGATACCTCCATTTAAGCCGATATTATGGGTATACGGAAGCATAGGGTAGACACCCCGACAAAATTAGAATACTTTAGGCGAGAGTTTTCCATCCCTACTGACGTCCATCTGAGGTTGGCTGGGGAGGATGACTCCATCATGCCTACAACTGATTCTATGCCCTTTCCCGTGGTAGCCTTCATTGAGTGCGGACTTTGGCTCCCACTCAACACTCTTTTTCGTGAGATACTTCACTACTACAAGTTGAACCCGATGCAACTCGCTATCAACTCCTATCGAGTTATTAATGGTATCATAGCCTTGGCCAAACAAGAAAATGTTAGGATTACTTTAGCCGACATCTAGTATTGCTACACCATGTGTGGCCTCAAAAAAGACATGGGCTATGTTTACTAGCTCAAGTCGAGATCCACAGAATACAAAATCGTAGCTGACCTTCCAGACTCCAACAAGGGGGCTGGAGATGATTACTTTATTACCTCGGGGAACTGGGAATTCCCTCCAGACGAGGACCTCTATCTTTACCCTCTTCCTCGTTCAGTTTTTGTAGAGGGCAATGGTAAGAGCCCTATGTTCATACTAACTTGCTTTTTACAGTCTACAATACTTTGTTTGTCTCTAATGTCTGTTTTTTCTTGCAGCTCTTCCTCAGCCACCAAAGGGTTTCCGTCAGTCTTTCTTTCCCAGCAAAGACTTGAGGAAACTTTTGGATTTGCCAATCCACAAGCGGAAGGCCCCTCTGCTTCTTAACTTCATCCTCACTTATAAGTCGGCTCTTCCCGACGTCCCAAAAAAGAAGAAGAAAAGCCTTTCTCCACCTTCTACCACAACTCCACTAGTTGAGTCAACATCTCGGGTAGACCAAGGATCAACCTCTGATCCAGCCGAGCAGCTGTCAACCTCGGCTCCGTATCTGATCCCGATATCCCAGCGTCAGTGCCGGCGACGAACCATTTTCCCTGCCGAGATGAGTCATCAAAGAATAGTTGCCAAGGATCTTTTGGCCAACATTCCTACCAATGTCGACGCTCAGGCTGCACAAACCCAGCCTCAGCCAAAGCAGAAGCAAAAAAGAATCAAGAAGGCTCAGCCCAAAGTTAAGGCGACTCAGGTTGACACTGAGGATGCTTTGCCACTTTCGAAATTGGCTTCAAGTGAGAAAACCACATCTGCTGCCGAGAAGAGGCCCGCCGAGGCCCAGCCATCTGAGTCCATCCGATCGAAGAGGCCGAGGTCATCTACTGTAACCACTTCGGGATCCTCAAAGCATGATGCCCCCTGGGCCCCTCAAATAACTCTGGAAGACAAGCCAGTTATGGCCAGTGATAGCGCCGATGACATAAATGTCGGCGTTGCCCTTAGTACTGCTCTGCTGCTTCCCGGCGATCTTGACCGAAACGCCGAGTTGAGCGAGTATGAGAACTATGCTCTGATGCTTCAACGTTCTGTTCAAGTAAGTGCCTTATTTGGTCGTTTTTCTTTCTTTCCTTTTATATTTTAGAAGATGTTGTAATAACCTCTGCTCTGTTTTATTGTTTTGCAGGCCATCCAGCATGCCCATTCTTTCTCAGTGCAATCTTTTGAGAACCGGGAGAAGCTAGCCGAGAAGAAGAAGGAGATCTCCAGTCTTCAAAAAATTAATAAAAATTTGCAATGAAAGATGAAGACCCTGGAGGATCAGGCCGAGGTCGCTATCAAAGAGAAGGATGATACCGAAGAAAAGGTTGATGCCACTGAGGTGATAAACAAAGTCCTTCAAGCCCAGCTGAAAGAGGCCGAGGATAAAATGGCCGAGGCCCAAAAGGAGCTTCAAGACGCCCTGGCCACCAAAGAGGCCGAAGTCAAGGCCGCCGACGCGAAGGGCTACAACGAAGGGGTGGCTGATGTTACGGCAGACTACGAAAAGCAAGTGAAGCAGGCATGCAACAGGGGCTTCACCCTTGGTTGGATGACCTTGCTGAAAAGGCTTGATGTCCCTGAGGACTCCCTCCTCAGGAATGCCGATGTCCTTCCTCTGCCGTTCCCTTCAACTCCAAGCCAATCCGCCGACGAAGACTCTGAGTCCGAGGAGGAGGTTTTGGTGAGGAAGTCAAAAGTCGTTGCTGGGGCCAAGTCTCTTCCTCAAAATGAGCAAGTCCTAGACTTGACTCAAGATGAGGGGGTTGAGGAGGTTCCCAAGGAAGCTACTCCTGAGCAGGCATCATTGGACGTGCCTCTCGCCGACAAGAGCCTTGATCAGACCCTTCAGGAGATTGATGCTGAGCTTGCAGCCGAGAAGGTGGCCGAGATGTCCTCCCAGCAGTCTTCCGAGATCCAGACCCAGCCTACTAATGATGCTGTGGAATCTTAGTTTTGATGTCTTTTTTCTTTGTTTTTTGTACTTTGTACTTCTTTGTTTTTGAGTCAATGTAAGCTTTTCATATGGCCGATGTGCCTTTCAATGAATAGAACTTCCTTCGTTCTTGAATGTCTGCATGTTTGCCTTCCCTTTATTGTTTCTTGTATGACTTCCATACTTAGAATAATTTTGTGTCTTCAAGAAGCATCGTAGTCTTGTGCAACCTTCTCGAGGTGAAGTACCCTAGTTTACATCGGCAAGTACATAAGTACTTAGCTTAATACTCCCTTGGTTTAACTTTAACTTGTAAACTTTTCTCAAGTTTCAACAAGTGTAAAACATTATCTCGGTTTAACTTCAACTTGTAAACTTTTCTCAAGTTTCAACAAGTGTTAAACATCATGTCGGTGTAACTTCAACTTGTAAACTTTTTTCAAGTTTCAACAAGTGTTAAACATTATATCGGTTTAACTTCAACTTGTAAACTTTTCTCAATTTTCAACAAGTGTTAAACATCACCTCGGTTTAACTTGAACTTGTAAACTTTTCTCAAGTTTTAACAAGTGTTAAACATCATATCGGTTTAACTTCAACTTGTAAACTTTTCTTAAGTTTCAACAAGTGTTAAACATCATATCGGTTTAACTTCAACTTGTAAACTTTTCTCAAGTTTCAACAAGTGTTAAACATCATCTCGGTTTAACTTCAACTTGTAAACTTTTCTCAAGTTTCAACAAGTGTTAAACATCATATCTTCTTTCTGCCCCCTAATGTGAACCTAAGTTCCACTTGGGTTTTCATTATGCACGTATTTTAGAAACAATCAGTCACGAGTGTATAAACATAAACAAGTTGAGACTTTATTGATTTCCTTCGGCAAATGACAAAAGAACAAAGAAATTCTAGTGATAGAAAAATTTCAAATTGCAAGTGTTCCAAGGTCTAGGCAACTCTTTGCCCTCAGTATCTTCAAGTCGATATGCCCCGTTGCCCAGTACCGAGATGATTCTGTAAGGTCCTTCCCAATTTGGGCCAAGTTTCCCCTCTGTGGGATCTTTCTTGTTGCCGACGACTATTCTCAAGACGAGGTCACCGATCTGAAACTCCCTTGGGTTGACCTTCTTATTGTAAGCTCTGGCAAGCTGCTGCTGGTATGCTGCGAGTTGAATTGCAACTCTCTCACTTCTTTCTTCCAGTAGGTCCAGATCTCGGGCTAAGAGTACATCGTTAATCCCATTCTCTACTCCCTGGGTTCTGATCCCAGGGATGCCGACCTCCAATGGAATGACAATTTCTGTGCCATAGGCCATGGCAAAGGGGGATTCCTCCGTTGATCTTCTCGGCGTAGTCCGATATGCCCAGAGTACACTTGGTAGTTCATCCACCCACTTTCCCTTTGCTGCCTGCAGCCTCTTCTTTATTCCATCCAAGATAACTTTGTTGGATGCTTCTGCTTGTCCATTGCTTTGAGGAAAGCTTGGGGTTGAAAAGTAGTTCTTGATCTTGAACTTTGCGCAGAAGCTCTTGATTAGCTTACTGTCAAATTGTGTTCCGTTGTCGGCAACTATTGCTCTTGGGATCCCAAATCTTGTGATTATGTTCTTCCATATGAAGCTCTTAACGTCCACATCTCGGATCTTGGCTAAGGGCTTAGCTTCTATCCACTTGGTGAAGTAATCTGTTGCTGCCAGCAGGTACTTCCTTTTTCCAGTGGCTTAGGGTAGTTGGCCGACAAGATCCATTCCCCATTGGGCAAACGGCCAAGGACTGGATACTGGGTTCAGGTCTGCTGTTAGTTGGTGTATCAGAGGTGCAAACCTTTGGCACTTTTCACACTTCTTGACGTAGGCTTCTGTGTCTTTCTGCATGTAGGGCCACCAATACCCCTGGGTAATGGCCCTATGGGCTAGTGATCTGCCCCCAGCATGGCTTCCACAAGTTCCTTCATGAATTTCATATAAAAAATCTTCTACTTGTAAAGGATATACACACCTCAAAAGGGGTCCAGTGGAGGATCTTCTGTAGAGGTGTCCTTTTGCTGTCAGACTGAATCTTGCCGACTTTAATCTGACCTTGTGTGCTTCCTTGTGGTCATCTGGCAGCTTTCCTTCTTTCAGGAATGCAACAATTGCATCCATCCAGCTTGGTCCCCTGTCTACACATATTGCTTCACGCTTTGTGGTCAGTGGTTCGATGCTCGGGCTCGACAAGTAGTCAACCATTATTATCCTTATTTTTCCTGGTTGTATTGCACTAGCTAGGTTGGCCAATGTATCGGCGTGGCTGTTATCATCTCGGCTAACCTGAAGTAGTCGGCAGTTCTGAAATAAGGCTGCCAATCTGATGACCTCCTTTGCGTAGGCCGACATTCTTTCATCTCGGGCTGCAAACTCGCATGTTGTCTAGTTAACTATCAGTTGTGAGTCACAAAAAACTACTACCTCATCTGCTTGCACTGCTGCTGTCAGCTTTAGTCCTGTAATGAGTGCTTCATACTCTGCTTCATTGTTTGAGGCCTTGAACCCCAAACGAATCGACTGTTCTAGTATCTGCCCATCTGGGGATACCAGTACTACTCCTGCCCCCGCTCCCTGTCGGTTGGAACTCCCATCAACAAACAGTCGAAAGGAGTCACCGATGTAAATGCTGCAGGGTTTGAGTTTTTCCTCTTTGCTTTGTTCTTTCGCCTTTGCCTGGGCTCCTCCTTGCTTGTTCGGACATCGTTCACCTCGGCTCAATGGAGCCCGATGTTCGATGGATTCCGGTGTGAACTCCGCCACGAAGTCGGCCAAAAACTTGGCCCTTGATTGCTGTTCTAGGTCTGTACTCCAGGTCATACTGGCCCAAGGCGACTGCCCATCTGGCTATTCTTCCTGTTAGGTCTCCTTGTTGCAGCAAGGACTTCAAGGGATATTTAGTTAATACCACAATTTTATGGGCCTGGAAGTAATGGTTCAGCTTTTTTGAAGCCATTACTAAGGCCAATGCCAATTTCTCTAAGGGTAGATACCTTGTTTCTGCATCAGCCAGGGTTTTGCTTACATAGTAAACAGCCCTTTGCTCCCCTTTTTCTTCTCGGATTACCACTGCGCTTACTGCGTGTTCTGAAACTGCTAAGTACAGAAACAACTCCTCTCCAGGTTCTGGGTTTGAGAGGACTGGAGCTGTGGTCAGATACTTCTTCAGGTTGGCCAAAGCGGCTTCGCATTCCTCAGTCCATAGGAAGTCTGTGGCTTTCTTCACTAAGTTGAAGAAAGGTTTGCATTTGTCTGAGCTTCTGCTGATGAACCTGTTCAGGGCTACGGCCCTTCCAGTTAGCATTTGTACCTGTTTTGCCGACGTCGGGCTCTTCAACTCTAGGATGGCCTTAATCTGATCTATGCTGGCCTCAATGCCCCTTCTAGTCACCAGGTATCCCAAGAACTTACTAGATCCCACTCCAAATGCACACTTGGCTGCATTGAGTCAGAGCTGATATGTTTTTAGGATGTCAAAGACTGCTTTTAGGTCGGCCATATGACCTTCAGGTTCCTTGGTCTTTACGACCATGTCATCAATGTAAACTTCCACCATTCGGCTAATCAGGTGTTTGAACATCTTGGTTACCAATCGTTGGTAAGTGTCTCCTGCGTTTTTCAACCCGAAGGGCATCACTCTGTAACAGTACAGCCCTTTGGGAGTGATAAACGCAGTCTTCTCTTCATCCGCAGGGTCCATAGCTATCTGGTGATACCCCCTGTAGGCATCCAGGAAGCTCATCCTTTCATGCCCCGAAGTGGCATCCACTAGCTGGTCAATCTTGGGTAGAGGGAAGCTGTCTTTGGGATAGGCTTTATTTAAACTGGTAAAGTCTACGCAGACCCTCAATTTACCGTTCTTCTTCTTCACCACTACTGTGTTTGATAGCCATGTGGGGTAATTTCCCTCTCGAATGGCCCTGGCCCCAAGAAGTCTATCTACTTCCTCTTCCACTGCTTCGACGTGTACCAACATCGGTCTTCTTGCTCGTTGGATTACAGGTTTGGCCGACCTGTTAACGTTCAGCTTATGGCAAATGACCTCGGGATCAATGCCTGGCATTTCGTAAGGCGTCTATGTGAACACCTCAATATTTGCTCTTAAAAAAACTTCTAACTCTTTTTCCTCTTCTTCGGCTAAACCCGAGCCGAGAAGAAAGAAGCGTTCTTCATCCCCCTCCTGGACAAGGATCTTCTTCAGTGCTTCTTCACTCTTCTCAGCTGGCTCTTTGCCGACATCCTCTAGGACCTCCAGGTCCTCGTCTTCGATCTCTGCCTTCTCTGGTTCTCGAATGCTGCAGGTGGATTTCATTGCTGCCATGGAGCAATTCTTTGCCTGCAGTTGGTCTCCTCTGACCTCTTCAATCCCATGCTCTGTTGGGAACCGCAATAGTTGATGCAATGTTGAGGGAATAGCCCCCATTGCATGCAACCATGGCCTTCCCAAAATGATGTTGTAAGGGGAGGGTGTGTCGATTACGGTGAATTCTGTCGTTATTTTCTTAGTGCCTGCCTGCACCTACAAGCTGGTTGTTCCCAGTGGCCATGTTGGCGTTCCATTGAACCCGACCATGGGGCTATTGGACTGCTCCATATCGTCTGGGTGAAGGCCAAGCTCCTTGTAACATCGGACGTACATGATGTCACAAGAGCTGCCTTGGTCAATCAAGATGCGTTTTACTTGGCATTCCCCAACTTGGAGGGATACTACCAAGGCATCATTATGCGGATGCTGCACTATCTCAAGGTCGGCTTCAGAAAAGGATATTACTGGTCCTTGGCACTCCTCTGCCTGATGTCTCTTCTCCCCGACTTGGTAGACATGTTGCAGGTGCTTCACCTTCTGAGTCTCTCCCTTTATTTCGTTCTCTTTGACCTTCGAGTGAATTACATTAATTACCCGAGGTTCTCCTGCTTGAGGTTGCTGTGCTGGGGGGGGCGGGGTGGGGCCGCTGGTGCCTGAGGCAATTTTGCCTGCTCTTCTCTTGTCCTGGCTTCATCGACAAGGTCTTTCAGATGACCTTGCCTCACCAGGTCTTCTAAGTATGCTTTCAGGGCTCTGCAGCCCTGAGTCATATGCCCATCTTCATTGTGGTAGGCACAATGCCTGCCAAGGTTTCTTTCCATAAATTCTCCCGGTGCCCTCGCTGGTGTTCTGAAATATGGTTGATTTCGAATTCGATCCAGGACTTTGTGGATTGGGATTCGGAACACAGTTGTCACTGCCTGGGCAGCCCTCAGTTCTATCTCTTGCTTGCTGGATCCATTATTACCTCGGCCTCGCTTCGGCGAGCCGTTTCCTTTTTCATGCTTGGTCTCCTTAGTCCCCGATGTATCTTCCTCAGCTCTGGCGTATTTTTCAATTCTGGCCATGAGCTCTTCCATGCTTTTTGGCAGTGTCTTTGCCAAAGACTTTCGTAGCGGGCAGTTGTCTTTTAGGCCGTTTTTGAAAGATACGACCGCCACCTCTTGATTACATTCTAGTATTCGGTTGAACACCTCATAGTATCTTTTTGCATAGGCCCTAAGGCCTTCATCCTTACTGATCTTCAAAGCCATCAATGCGTCCACACGCAATGGCTGCAGCTTGTTTGTCACGAACCTGGCCACAAACATCTCGGCCAGGCCTTCCCAAGTCTTCACGCTTCCTTTTGGTAGTTTGTGGAACCAATCTGATGCAATCTCCCCGAAGGATGAGGGGAACACTTTGCAGAGCAACGACTTGTTCCCACTATACAATGCCATTGAGTTCAAGTATAATCCAACGTGGAAGTTGGGGTCTGACTTACCATCGTATATTTGGAACCTCGACATGCTGAATCTTTTCGGGGCCTCAAACTTGTCCAGTTCCACTGAGAATGGTGTCCTCGGCTTAACTGGGAAATTTACCTCGGCATCGGCATTCTGTTGCTTTCTTTTGAGGTAATCCCTCAAGTCCTCCTTTGTCCGCCCAGGAGCTCGGCTATCTGCTGATTTCAGTCTTTTAGGTGGATTGCTCTCAACTTCGTTGTGAGCCCTCTTTGACCCTTCTCCATGAGTTGTGTCGAAGCACAGTACCTGCCTCTGAACATACCGATGTCCTTTGGGGTCTGTGTAGACGTCCCCGAACGTCCCGGGAGGGAATCCCGTTTTGTTCATTGGGGCTTACTACAATTTGAACTCAAATGTCATGGTTCTGAATCTAATCCCGCAAAGTGCAATGTGAGACCGATAAATCACCAAAGAGTCCAAATCCGGCAAATCATTTTGAAAAACAGATTTTTAGAAAGAAGTGCCAAACATTGACTGCTTTGCCAGATACAGAGTCGCCGCCTAAATATTTTATTTTGGGGGAATTTAGGAAACCCTGACTCGTGCCTAAGGCCACGTGTCTGTCATCACCAAAGTTTCCTCGGCTTGGGAACTTGGGTACGATTGGGGAAGGTCACTTCGTGAGCACCCCCGCTCGCCCGATCAAAGATCGACTTCTACTAACCATGATATCAAGTTTTGAAAACATCATGTGCTCTTATCTCGGTTATTAGCCTAGAATTACTATGTGATGCGCACAACATACAAGTATAGACTGGATCGCCTGAGTTGGAACAAAACATTTCATGTTTGTTTTTTAAAGTGGTTTGCTACTCGCAAGTAGGCTAAAATGCGGATTTTGCCACCCTCAAGTGGGCTTAGAAAACATGGTGATTTGCCACTATCTAGTGGGCTTAAAATTCGCAATCAATGAATTGTTCCAATTCAGATAATCCAACTTCCACCCACAGGCATTCAAGCAGTTATATCACATAAGTAAATAGCCTCATGGTAAGCATGCTATCATAGAAGTCACTCATACGCATGCAAGGATGCTAAAGCATAAATACTTACCGAGTACTCCAAGCCAAAGAAAGAAGCTAATTAGAAACATGCATGAATCCTAACTATGCTGAAATGCCTAATGCAACACATGCAAAATGCAACTAGGACAGGCTCGGCTATTCTAAAATGGCATATGAAATGCAACAACTGATTACACTTATTCAACTCGGAATTGAAATATAATGCAGTTAGTATGATGCGCCGAGCCCGGTGCATGCAAGACAGATGAATGGATGCAAACATGCAAGCATAAGTATGCTAATTGAAACGTGCCCTAAAACTAACCATCATAAGCTGGTAAATAAAAGGGAGAAAGACGTGGGGTTAGTAGACATGCATCACACACACGCACACTTATTACAACAGTTGGCCCTCTCTCAGAGGGTCCGAATAAATAATACAGACCGAATAAATAATTAACTACTCTAGCTAATTAAATATTACAAAACCCTAATTAATTAACAAATTAACTAAGAAACGAAATAAACTAGCAGATCTATGGACCGCCTCAACTCTGTTCCAAATGATGAAAGATGCATGCATGCTCAAGTCGCCTTGTCGGGAAATTCCTCGCGATGCCCCGATTTGCCTCTGTTTGCAATTGATCCTGGAATATTGTACAAAGCTCTAGAAGGCTGCTAGTTTCTGGTTTGCTGCAATAGAGAGCAAGAAAGAGGCATGGCAAAGAATTTTGAACACATGTGCACACGACCACTCTCCCTGTTATTGCACAAGCTCTAGGGAGTGTAGTCCTCGATCCTCGTGCCATCAATCACGCATCTCGATGCATGATGGCCGAGGAGTCGAATTGCACGACTCAATGTGAAATGAATGTACATATAAACACAACAAGGCCTAAACTTCATTATGGGTAATCCGGAGTGTCGGCGACCGGAAATTGAGACACGTTTCGTCACTTTAAGTACGAAACGGCCCTCGTTTCCCATGTTTGAACTAACCCTACTCCAAACACAATGCAATGAGATGGCATACACAATGTGACTAATATGTAACCCTAAACACAATGCAACCTAATCATGCTGGCATGCGAGGGATGATATGCACACATGCAACCTAGCATACGCAATGCTATGGACTAAAATGGCACACACAATGCACATGAGCTATATGGCATACACAATGCACACATACGAAGATGGATATGCACAAAGGCATAATCAAAGCATACACAATGCGATGGTTAAACATGCAACAACATGAACCAAATGGCATACACAATGCAAGGTGGACTTAAACTAACATGAGTGGACCTCAGCCACACTCAAATCAATGGCCATATGATGAAAACGAGACAATCGAAATACATGCAAACATACACGAATGCAAAGGACCGATCCTAAGGCACAACATGCAACTCTAACAAAGCATGGCAAAGGATGAAATATGGCATAGAATGGCACATGATCCAGCTCTGAAATGGCATAAAAGATGGTCTCAAAACATGCAAACACCTCACATAATGCATGCTAGATGACCCGAATACCGAAACTAGTGGAGTGGATTACACTATAGGTATACAAAGCGATGCACAAATGACCAAACACCCCCAAACAGACCTTAGGCAGGTCTAAGATAGTGGGAAAATGGTCTAAAAAGATGGCTCGAAATGCATTCAAATGAAGCTCATGCAATGGTCGGTAAATGAGGCATACAAGTACAACTCTCAAATGCACTTAAAGAGCGAAAATCATGGGAATATGGCATACATATAAGCTCTAAAATATGATGTGCAATGGCCCCAAAATATGAAAACACCTCAGTATATGCATGCAATAGGCCTCAAAACTCAAAGCTAGGCATGGATATTGTACTACAAGCATGCAAAACGAGCATCATTCAACCATGAGACCCAAAAACAAAGCTAAGGCAGTTCAAAACATGCACAAAATCAATTTAAGGCATGGCCAAAAAGTGCTAAAATCAAGGGCTAATATAGCATGCAATGTAAACTAGTAAAGAGGATTTGCATTACAAGTATGTGAGGCAATCAAGAGGTCGCTAAATCAGCAAAATTCAGAAGTATGCCATGCCAAATAATGCCCAAAAACTCATGGAAACATGGTCAATGCATGCAAGAATGATATGTTCCTTTGAAAGGCCCAAAAGAAGGTTATTCTACACGTGCAAGATGGACATCCAAAATGGCAAAACCACCTCTAGACAGAGGTTATGAAGGCCCTAAAACTCACTGAAAAGGGCTTGAGATGAGGCTAGGAAGCATGCAAGTAAAGGCTCCTTTGAAAGACCATGAAGAGGGTTACTCTACATATGCAAGAGGGACACCTAATATGGCAAAACCACCTCTGGACAGAGGTCATGCAGGTCCTAAAACCCACCAAAAATGGCCTAAAACATGCTCAAGAAGTGTGTAAACAAAGGCCCCTTTGTTAGGCCCCTTTGTTAGGCCAACAATGCTAGTAAACAAGATAAGGGGTGAGAGGGTCACCCCTCTCTGATTTTGGGGCTCAAAACAGTATGCTAGCCACTTAAAATCCACTGGATTTCAGTGGCTAGAAGGCCAAACAAAGCTCACTTCAAAGGCCTAGATGCATGGCTCAAAACAAGGTGAAAACAAGCATGCAAGGAGGTAGATGACCCCCAACAGAAAAATGACCTTAAACAAACTTGTTAAGAAGCTCAAAATAAGACTTTTTTCAGTTTACACCAAAGCTCAAATATGCTTGAAAGTATGGCTAAAATAAGGATAAAAATGATACTCAAAAAGGGAGAAAATGGTTACCCTTGTGGCACAGCAAGAACCAGCAACCTCTGGACCCAAAAACCAGTCCCTTAGCCTCTGAAAGTGGCCTCCAAGATGCTTAGAGTGATGGTGGAGGGGTTGTGCTAGGAGGTGGTATGCAATAGGCCAAGAACAAGAGACTTTTGGAGTTTGGATGTAGAGATATAGAGAGATACAAGCTTGGAGCCTTCCACCAAAATTCTGAACCCTTGCAATGGAGAGAGAGGGCTTCCTTTATAGACCAAGGAGACCAAAGCTTCTCCAAGAAGCAAGGCCAAAGATCCTCCATACACATGTATGGAAGATCCAGTCTGTGCCCTCCAGCTGGCACAGCTGGAACCAACTCACAGAGACAAAGCTGCAGAGAGTTGGCCGACCAGTTCAAGTGGTCGGCCGACCACTTAACCTGGTCGGCCGACCAGGTCAAAAGGTCCAAGGTGGTCAGCCATTCCCTATGATGAAGCCCCAGAAGTTAGCTTTCCAATGGCGCTAGCCTTGCATTAAAATTCCAACTGTGCAAAAAGTTATGCCTGTTTTGGTGAAGCCGCGCAGATTCGGTCTAACCGGATTGATGCCCTACTTCAACTAACTATATCTCCCCCGTCCGAACTTGGCTTTAGGAGATTCTTGAGCGTAAAATGAAGCCCCGGAAGTCTTCTTTCCAACGGTGGTGGCCTCATAGCTTAAATCCAAATGTATAGGCAGATAAGCCTGATTTAGCGAGGACCGCTCGACTTTTTCTCTTAACGGTTCATGCCCATTTTCTTCCCCAACTGGGTTTCTTCCCTCTTTTCTTCTTTTCCTCAACTCCAAACCCCTAACAAGATGTTTTGAAAGATTTTTCAAAGATTTCAACTCTCTTTCATTCATTTCAACTCTGTCCTTGCTCGGTTTACCGAAAAGCACAACATTTAACAAAATGCGAGCCTCAGAGCATCGTAGAAACTTTATTTCAAAAATGTTTTGAAAGAGAGGGTTTTAAGGTTTAAAAACCATTCAAAATAGCTTTGGTCCAAAATGGGGTGTAAGGTTGGGATTTGACTCTCCTCCTGCCGAAGAAATTGAACCTTTGCCCTGCACACCTTTCTCTACCATGTAAACCAACAGTCGCGTCCAAGTCTTAAGGGCGATAAAAAATGGGGCGTCTACAGTCTGCCTCCTTTGTGTGATGCGTCCTCCGTGATTTTTCCCTTCTTGATTCTTCTCGTCCGACTTCCCTGGAAGGTTGGTGGGATTGTCTTTCGCTCCTGGTGTGCTGAGAGGCTATGGGGACTGTTTTCTGCCCTTCCTTCTGGGCATTGGCTGCTGGAATCGGTGTGTCCTGCAGCGGGAATGGTAGCTGCATAACCTTGTTTTGCATCATGAAATTGACGACCGATTGCAGGTCCGCCAATTTGTTTGCCATCTCTTTTACCTCTTCGTCCTTCCGCAGGCATCTATCCTTCCATACCTGGAGGTCATCCTCTTTGTAGTACCCACTTCGATCTGGCTTCTTTGGTACGTCGCCATCCCGGCCAACGTCTTTGTTGCTGTGATTCTGGTCACGATTTTCTGTGTTACGGTTGTCTCCTTCGACATCAAGGTCGATAGGTCTGCCACTCCCAGCAAGAGTGTTGTCCCTAATCTTTTCCTTCTGTTCGTTGTTGGCCATCTATTCTCCTTTCTTCCCACAGACGGCGCCAAATTATGTGAGTGATTTTTCGACCACATTGCCAACTCAGTATTCAGCTGGAGAACACTAGTAGAATAGATGACACATGGCTGACCTGCAACAGAAAGAGAAGGTTCCGACGGTAGTTCGTCCACCCGGGGTATTCCGACGATCAAGTCAGTATATCTCTCAAAGATAATCAATAGTACTAAACTCACTGTTCTGAATATAAACTGCGTACCTTAGACCCATCAGGGGTGCCTTTGTTTTATAGTTAACTCAGTCGTAGTCCCACTAGAAGCCTAGCTTCAATGGATTCCTGTTTAGTGCTTACTTTGGACTCTTCAAGAGATAAGGATAGACTCCCTAAGAGTGTTATCCTTATCCATCCTGAAGTCCTTCCTTATTTCCAGGACTCTTGTCCCTTATCCGCTTATCTCGGATTCCGATATCATCGGAGATAACCTCGGCCTCTCCGAGATCACCTCGGCGTTATGACCAAGACACGTGGCACCTCGGCTGACACGTCGGCGTCACCTTGCCACGTGTTGGTACTCAGAAAATATATCCCCACACTATTTTTTTTAGAGACAAATATTATAAATTAAATAGAATATACTTATTATTTTCACCTAATTTTTTTCTTTTTGAAAATAATATACACAAAAAGCCTTGTAAAATGAAACTCTTAATAGACCTCACGTGCTCAAGAAACACCCTCCCATTTAGATTTTCGACTAAAGGAAACCCAGCTAATTCTTTTATATATATATAATGTTATATACGTAAATACTAAATTTTAAGTCATGCAATAGAGAAAATTTTAAAAAACGAAACCCGTTTCAGAGATATAGTAAGTGCAACATCAATAAATACGAAAAGTTTGTAATATTTATTAGTTTATATTAGGTGTGTAAAAATAATCCGTGGTTCGGGGTGAGCCCGACCCGTTTAGGCCGTTTGGACTCGGGCCCGAACTCAGCTCTAGCCCCTGGGCCTGGGCTATCATTTTGAAGTCCAGCCTTGTTCATGGACCCAGCCCGCTTAAGGTCCACTCAAGGCTCGACCCGAGACCCGACCCACCCGAGGTTCAGTGTCTTTTTAGTGGAAAATAATAAAATTTTGATAAAAAAATTAAAAAAAAAAAAAAATGATCCGGCCCTCTCAAGGCCCAAATACCCCTTGGGCCCCAAGGCTTGGGCCTAATTTTTTGACACGTGGGCCGGTTCGAATTTTGACGGGAGCCAACGAGACTCGTTATGGGCCGGACCGAGCCAGATTTATACCCCTTTATATTAAATTATTCATAGAAAAAAATTCAATAGCAAAAAAAGTAGCAAAAAGGAACTCCGTGATTTTTTTTTTTTTTTTTTGGTGTATAACTTCAAAAATTGAAAGATGATAGTTTGAAATTTTGAATGTATATATTATATAAGTAAAAGGAGGTTTCTAATATGAATGATTCTAATGCCTCTAAAGTCTCAAAATAAATTTTCTAAATTTTTATAATTATAGATTTATTATATTTCTTACGTGACATACTCCTCCAATGTTATCCTTATTTGTTTTGGATTTTTGAATTTTAAAAAAAAAAAAAATCCAAACAAAGGCACAATCTCTTTAAACTCTCTCAAATCACCCTTCTTTCCTCCCCTCTCTCATTTACATTTCTTTTATCTTTCCTTTCCTCTTCTTCAATTCCTCTTTCTAAGTTTTCATAGGTTCTTGAGTCATTGTGAGCACACAACACACCAAAGCTGAGGACTATAACGAGGAGCACCCATTACAAATAAATGGCTTGGGAGTTTGTGTGCAATGGTGATTGATATGTGTTCTTGTCAATTAATCCAATTATCTTTTCAGGTACTCATTCACCAAGTTGTAAGTATTCTCTTCCTCTTTTCCTTTTCCTATGCTACATCCATTTTGATTATTTCTTTGTTTATTCTTAATTTTTTTTCATTGAAACCTATGCACCAAATAAAATAAACTCAAGGTTACAAGGCTCTTGAGATTATAAGGCTACCGGTGAATCATGCAACTAGTAAATCTATGTACGTTTTTCTTCTAGTTAATATATTTGGATTAGATATTAAATTTAAATTAATCTTTTTTTATTGTTTACTTTATTTTGCTTTGTATATATTCCCATTGTATTACTGATTTGAACTGATTCTTATAACATTGCAATTTTGTGCAATAGAAACCTATAAGGATTTTTCATCTAAAATGCTCTATTAGCTCTAAAACATTAATCTAAATTTTTAATTTTTAAATTTTAGTAAATACACATGGCGTAGAAATATTAGTCCATCTAACAATATCTAAAATTTTGAAAATTAAAAATCTTATAAAATATGTCAAAAAAAAAAAATTAGCCATCTAATTTCGATGGTTAACAACATTTAAAGGAAATTCCAAATATAACTTTAGTCTAATATAATTTCAAATTTTAAAAATATTTACTTCAAAAAAATAAGAAAATGGAAAGGCATAATTTTATGTTTTCCTATTCTATATTTGAGTGATTCTCTCCTTCTAAAACCCAAAAAATTATGGGATAGTTTTTATAATTTTGAATTTTAAAATTTATTTCTTGATAGGTTAACCAATTAGTTTTTTTTTTCAATTTTTTAAATCAAAAAATTAGAAAAATTAGTTTGAGAGATTAGAGTGCTTCAAAATTAGTTTGAGGAGATTTTATTTATTTATTTGTTTAATTCGGATATTATGTAAGACACATGAATAATTAGTATTTTTTAAATTAAAAATTGATTTTAGGAAATTATCAATTTGAATTGATCTTTTTTTATTTTATTTTATTTTAGGTAAAGATGTTAGAAGATTTTAAAGAAATTTTATTTATTTATTTTTTTAATTCGAAAATTATATGAATAGATTTGAATTGATCTTTCTTTGATTATTTTAGGGAAGGAACGATTTTAGGTAAAAATTTTAGAAGATGGGCAAATAATTATCTAATTCATTATTTTAAATTGGAAGGTTGACAAACTATGTTTCTGCATTTGATTTTAGGAAATGACGAATTTTGGGGACTATCTTAGAAGATGTATTTGAAGAGATTTTATTTATTGTTTGTTTAATTTTGAAAATTTTTCTTTATTTATTTTTTTCATTAAAAAATTATATAAACAGATTTGAATTGATCTTATTTATTTATTTATTTAGCGAAGCAAGGATTTTAAGTAAACATTTTAGAAGATGGGAAAATAAATATTTAATTCATTTCTGTAAATTGAAAGTTCAACAAACTGTGATTATGTATTTAATTTTAGGAAAAGACGAATTTTAGGCAATGATATTAGGAGATGGGTTTGAAAAGATTTTATTTATTTAATTTAGAAATGATTATAGTGTAATTCTAATGCAAATGATTGAAGTTTAATTGATTCTAAATTATTTTTCATATATACTTTAAACAAATTTTATGTTATTATTTAATTTAAAATATTAAATTTTAATTATTTATTTGTACCCGTGTATGGCACGAGTATTATGTTAGTAGCATCTAAAACACAATACTTTTTCTTAGACTTATTTTTAAAATTAAAATATTTAAAAGAGATTTTGAAAATAAAAAAATATAACACCTCAATTGATATATAAAAAAAAAATTTAAAAAAAAATTGGACTTTTCTTAAGTTCACATTTCAACTTGAGAGAACTTGAGGAGTCTATAGAGCCCAATATCGATTCTGTTTTAATGATACGAAATGTTTGTTCTATAAGGCCCTCAATATATATCATCTATAAAAAAATTAGTTCGATCCAATAATCAGAACCTTTTTATTTTATCACATTTATTTTCAGAAAAATAGACAACGCATTTATTTTTAAAAATAGACCATCATTCTTTTAGAGACAAACAATAAATTCTTTTTAGAAACCTGTTCACCATTATCAATTGGCTTTGGTTGAATGTCTCTAATACTTCAACATGGTATTAAAACTAGTTCTTGGGTGACTTTGCAAGTCAAGTCCCCTTCCCAGTGGTGGAATTAGAATTTTGATTCATAAGAGGCACCATTAAATTGAATCTTTAGCCATATCAATCATGACATAACCGAATTCAATTTTCATTTGGTAATAGAATGATCATAGATTAATGTAATGACAAAGTAATATGCTTAGAGTTATTTTTAATTATTATTATTATTATTATTATTAGTTATTTATTTATTTTTGTTGATTTGCTATTTTAGTTCATGAATATGATGATAATTACAATTTAAAAGATAATCATATGAATAAAAAAAATATATAGATGTAAAGAAAAACACAAGAGAGAAAATAAAGAAATGAGAGAGAAAAATAATTATGAAAACTTTTTGACAAAATTAAACAATATAGTGGTAAATTGTAAAGAATTCACTAAAAATAAAGAGAGAGAAAAAAATGTTAGAGTGAAATTTAGCCATGAAGAAGTTTGTCCCAGTGGTTGCTCACTTCACTACTACTATTTCCCATTTTGATTTATTTTCTTGTTTATGCAATGCTCTAAATTTGCAGATAGTAAAACACAAAATGAGGATTCACAAATAAACACATGCTTGCACAAAGAGAGAGAGAGAGAGAGAGAGAGAGGGAAAGAGGTAAACTATCATATTCAAATTCCAAAGAACAACAACAAAGAGCAATGGCTATGGCTATGGACACATGAAACCAATAGCCAGACAATTAACAGAAACAAAACCCTAACATGGATAGGAAATCAAATTCCATCTCCTTCTTATTCATTATGCATTCATTTAAGCAAGTATTTGGGAAAGCTGCCATATGAAAAAGTTGCTCTTTTTATCTAAAGTTTAATTTGGGGATCCAGAAACACAAAGCCATTGACCAACAAAGAGAGCTTTGCAGTTGACATTCGGATTGATTGAAAGGAAGAATTCAGTACTCAAACTGAATGCCTTTGCAATGGAAAAACATGTCTCTCCGCTCTGCACTCCCACAACTGCATCACAATTTACTGCAGACTCTGCCTTCTTTACCACAACTGTTGCAGATCGAGGTAAGAAAACAAAAACAAGAAAATATGTGATGATTAAACTTGTAAATTTAGTGACACCTTCTACCTTTGCATACTTAATGGCTCAATCAATTTTTCTTATAAGCTTAATAAAAAAATAATAATAATAATAATAATAGGGACAATTTCGGAAAACAAATCGTAATTGTAGTCAAAAGAAAAATTAATAATTTTGATTTTTCATCGAGGGAAATTTGAAGAAATTTTTTTAAAACCACAGATAACATAGTAAAAATTTAAAAATTCAGTAAGGCAATTGCCCTTACTGGTCCCAATATAGCTCTACCAGTAAGTAGAACACATAATGTGTACTAAAAAATGTACTACGTGTCTAAAATTCATCTAGAGTAGATACGAGTTATATTTGAAATAAATTTGAATCGTACAAAAAAAATTTTGTGCACATTCTGTGTTTTAATTTTTATGCCGCTTACATTGTTTATAGCTACATTTGTATTCAAGTGTGTGTTAGAAGATTCAAAACTTACCACCAAGAATAAGAGAGAGTATCAAACCCATGCTTAGAAACATGGTAGTTTTGTTGCTTGTCTTGGCCATGTTTTCTATTTATATTTCTTCTTCTTCTTACTCAAAAAATTGGAATGTCCCTCTCTTCTGGGTTGTGGCTTCTTTTAATCCCTCCTATTTATAGTAAACCTTTCATGAATGAGAACGAACACTAAAGCTCAAAAACAGAATTGTCGACGATTTTGATAGTGGCCGGCTTTACCCCAAGACAAAAAAGATAACAAAACAAAAACAAAAAACAGCGACAACATGCATAGCCAAGCATAAACAGGAGATCGGTATCAAATCTACTTAATTTATCCAAAACTAGTAAAATCATAATAGTAATTTTGCATGGCTAAAGTATATAAATGGAGATTATGATAGAAATTTTTAATCAATGTGGTAATTAATTATGATATCAAATTATACAAAGGGGTTGTTTGGTTTTTGAGTTGGGCTAAATAATCACAAAAGGACAAAAAAAATTCAAAAAATCACAAAAAGCCCAAAATCACAAAAGGACAAAAAAAATTCACTATTGCAAAGCTAAAAAGTCAAAAAAGTCAATCAAGAATACCAAACGAATAAAAAAATTCTAGTTTAAAAAAGTTAAGAAAATTAAAAAGTCAACCAAAAAAATCATTGCTAAACGAAGGCTAAGTAAAATATATTTTCAAAAGTAAACTCCAGAGATGTATCTAAAAGATTTATATTCACATAATCATTGTTATTGTTAGACAATGTAGGATCACAACAGGTTATGAAGAGTACAGTAAGCTTTTCACAGAAACTTTGAAAACAATTAAAATTAAAAAAAATATCACTTAAAATAAAATTACAAAGGGACTAATTTCCATCCAGTTGTCCGGCCCGTGGGGGCCTATCATGGGTTCTGTTTCAATAATTCGAACCGTTCAATGTATAGAATTCGCCGAGTATTAAATGTCTATAAAAAATCACATTAATCGGATATCGATACTTATTTCATCGGATCAGATTTCTATCAATTATTTATTTTTTTACCATCTATTTTCTTTTATACAAAACTGATTTGATCACGTAACTATAAATATCCGATAAATGTGATTTTTTATAGGCTTATAGTACTTGACGAGTTTTGCACATTACGATTCAAATTATTAAAACGAGACTTGTAATAAATCTTTACGAGCTTAATAATATTCTCCAATCCGATCTAAGACTAGTTAGAAGATAGACCCAACTAAAAAACGTTTTAAACTGGATGCCATTGTTTGTTTAGCTTTGTACATCAAGTCACATCATGCAATAGATTTATTGGTAAAACAAATCCATTGGAGGAAAAAACGAGGAATAATGAAACTAAAAGAGTCATTAATTAATTAATAAATTTAGACCGAGGGCGTGACCCCCATAGTCCCCCCAGCCCCACAACAGAAACCTTCTTGTTTCACCGTCTGCCCATAATACCGTAATAATAGGTATAAAGCCAAGGTTTTTCTCATTTTTCCATTTTAATAAGAGAGAATTTGAGATGTTGACGTGGTAAATTATAAGTTTTATTTTGATAATTTAAATCGTTTATTTTATAAGATTATTAATATATATCATTTATAAAAAAAAAGTAATTAGATTTGATGATGATAACTTTTTTTCATTTTATCACATTTCTTTTCAAAAAAATAAACGGTAAATATATTTTAAAAATATACCATTAATTTTTTTTGAGATAAATACGATAAAATAAAAATATTACAATTATCAAATTAAATTAAATTTTTTTTATGAATAGTATACATTAAGACTGTGTTTGATTTAAGAATTTTGAAAGGAATTTAAAAAAGAAAAGTAAAAATGTGTGAAAGGGAAAAGAAAAGGGATTAAAGGATATTCATATTTATCCTCCTTTTTCTCAACTCTCTCCTCAAATCTTTAAACCAAACATAATTTAATAATTTTACAAAATAAATAGTTTAAATCATTAAACAACACTAGTGATGAGCCCAACAGATCATTCAAGTACCCTTATATAAAAATTTTAACACGAGAATAATTAAACCCTTAATTTAATATTATTTCATAATTAATTTGACTTACTTAAACTTCATCTACTAAAGCATACAATAATGATTTTGGGATGCCTGTGGCGCGTCAGCTATGTCCTTTGTTGGGATTATTTTGCAAACAAATCCAATCGAATTGAGTCTTAATATGTTTAGATTTATTTATTAACATTTTAATTAGTTCAAGTTTGAGGTCAAGTTAGTAAAATTTCTCTGACTCGACTTAGTGAAATTTCTCTGGCTTCACTAATTTTGTCTCAGTAAAATTTCCCTAGGTGCTTTTGTTCCAGTAAAATTTCACTAAGTGTTAATGTCAGTAAAATATTTTTGATTCAACTCAGTGAAATTTCCATAACTTTACTAATTTTGCCTCAGTAAAATTTCACTGAGTGTTGAAGTCAGTAAAATTAAAGCAAATCAGTGAAGAGAGAGAGAGAGAGGCCGGAACTATTTAGTTAACAGGCCCTTACAACAGTAACTATTTAGTTAAACTAGTCAAGAACAATAGCAGCAACAGCAACAACAACAACAAAAACAACAATAACAGCACCAGCACTAGCTTCATAGAAGCCAAACTAAACTTGCAGCCACCCTGAGCACTATAACCAAGCAGAGTAGGCACCCATCCCCTGAAGAAGCCCCTGACCCCCTACTCCTGCATCAATACTCCAAAACTAGATGAGATGCTATTGTACTTTGAAGGGTCAATCTGTATATTATATTTGACAAGATCAAGAGGAGTGACGGCCATGTGAGTGAGGCCACAATTAAGGATTCCACCGGCGGCTTACAGCAGGTCGTCCCATGATTTATAAGTTTTAAATACAAATTTAAAATTATTATAATTAGCTCATAATTTTTGTATTTAGGAGGCAATAAGAGTGACATTTAGATTATTTATATATTTTACAAAAAAATACTTTTAAGAAGAGATATTATGAGAGTTTCAAAATCGCATACAAAATCTATATGCTATTATAATTGAAAAGCGTTGTCATCTTATTAAAGTTTAAAGTTGCAATTCTTTTTTTTATTTTTATTTTGCTTAATTTTTGTTAATATGTGCCACAATATGATTGGTTTATAAATTAATTTTATATTCTTAAAATGAAATTTTAAATTTAGATTCTTTCTTAAATTATGTTACCAAAATAAGATCAATATTCATTCTTTAATTTATGTATATTTTATTAAATTATAAAATAAAATTTTAACTTTAAATTCTTTTTTAAATTATGTTATTACAGTTAGAATGAGATGAATATTCACGTGTCATAATGATATGTTGTAATATTATTAGTCTAAACATAATATGTTATTAAATACACATATTCAAATTATTAATCACTATTATAGAAAGGATAAATTACAAGTATACCCCCTGAGGTTTGCTTAAAGAACAAATTGCTTCCTGTGATTTGAAAAATTACAAATACCTCATTGTTAGTATTTTTTATTTAACAGAATTAACTAAAAAAATGAGATTCATAATTGCTCTCCTATACAATAATAAAATTACCTACATTGTTAATTGAAACATATTTCTAATATCATTAAAAACTGTTAATTGACTTGATGATTTATTAATAAAATGGGCGATTTGTTATGAAATTAGAAATTTCAGGGGTGAAATGTAATTTCTAAAATCATAGGAGGCGATTCATATTTTAATCAAATCTTAGGGGGCGTATTTGTAATTTATCCTAAAAGTTTATACTTTTATTTTTTGTCATTTTTGGTTTGAAATTTTATATATAAGAAAAAAAATTATGCCCTTCTAAATTACAAGGACTTAAATAATAATTTTTTTTCGTACAAATATTTTTTTTAACAAAATACAAAAACATTAAGAAAATGAATGATTTTTTTAACAATTGCCAAACATAATGGATTCTATTAATTTTTTTTTTTATCTCAATTGTCAATTAAACAAATTAAAATAAAATAAAATTTTTTTTTTGGCTCAAATAGTTAAGAAGTGACTTTTGCTAAAATCAAATAGAAATAACCATTTTTTTCTACAAAAAGTGATAGTTGATTAAACTTTTTTTTTTTATATATAATAAAAAAATAAAAGTTACATGTGATAATTTATTGTTTCAACAATGATATAGACCGATACTTTCACCCACAATGATTTGAAAATGAGTTGGATCCCATGTCATTGAGTGTATAACAAATCAAGAGTTGACATATACGATATCACATCATTGTGGATGTAATTGTGGGTGTTTTTTTTGTGGGTTTCAAACAATTTTATTATTGTTCATCCAGAATTTTTTAGCACTTGTGAAACATAGTGGATCATGTTAATTGTTTTTAATCTCAGTTGTCAATTAAACAAACTAAAATAAAAAATGAAAATTTTTTGGCTCAAATTGCTAAAAAGTGAGTTTTGCTAAACAAATAGAAATAAATGTTATTTTCTAATAAAAGTAATGGTTTGTGAAATATCTTTTTTTATTTTAAAAAATGAGGGTTATAGGTGATAATTTATTGGTCATCTATAATTATTTTTAGATCAAATGAGAATATCATTCTAAATTTTTTTTCTTACCTTTTTTTTATACAAATACTTTTATTTTGTGGAAATTTAATTTTATTGTATTTAAATATTTTATTGTAATTTTTAAATTAAATATATTTTCTGAAAAATCATATTTAAATTATTTATGCCATTATAAAGTATAATTTTTTTAATATCAACTTATTTGATGATTCTTCTCTAAAAGGTGTATTTGCTTTTGTTCATTAATATTAAAATTTTAATTAATCTTATTTATTATTAAAAAATAAATTAGCAAATAATTTTATTTTTTTATATACACAATTTTGTTTCGATTGCTCAGGTTATTTGATGTCTCTATCCAAGTTCATTCAAATTTATTCGAATTTTTGAATTTTACATAGGTTCTCACCGAAGTAAAAATTATGTTGCACAATTTTTAAAAATTTATAGGCTTGACTCAAATTGCTTTGGTTCAACTTGCCCAAATTTATAACTTTAGCAAGAGGGTTGAAAGTTATATTATTGAAGTTGTGACAAATTAAAAATTGATAAATAAATTGTGATAAAATTGTAAAACTTAAATTGTAAGCTTCAATATATATATATTTTTTTAATTTTCATAATTTACATACAAAAATCTAATTATTTATGTTATTTCATATAAACATATTTTATTAATTTTTTCACATCCCGTGCATAGCACCGATTTTCACTAGTTTTTTTTTTTTTTTTTTTTTTTTTTTTTATAAGTAAAAGTCACCATTAAGCTATTATTGTGTTTGAAAATTATATATAAAATTTATATTTGTATATTATCACTTAATAAGACTATGGTCAGGAAGAATTTAATAATGAAAAGTTGTAAAATGTAGTTATGATGATAGGAAGAAGAAATAATATAAAAAATGGCAAAGTGGTCATTTATAAAATTTTAAGGCATGACATCAGCAATTCAAGGACAATTTGTAATGAGATTACAAACCTCAGAGAAGGGATTATAATTTTGAAATGTGAGAGAGGAATTTGTATTAAACAGAAATCTGAGAGGGTGTCAATGTAATTTACCTTATTATTAAATTCTACCTGAATATATTGTTATAGGTAAATTACAATACATCCCTGAGGTTTGATTCAAATATAAATCGCCCCCTATGGTTCTGAAAATTATATTTGACCCCTAAGGTTTCTAATTTCATAATAAATCTATCATTTTATTAATAAATCATTGAGTCAATTAATAGTTTTTAATAATGTTAGAAATGTATTTCAATTAATAATTTAAGTAATTTTATTATTGTATAGGAGAACAATTAGGAATTTCATTTTTTTAGTGAATTCTATTAAATAAAATTTTTTGACAATAGGGTATTTGTAATTTTTCAAATTACAAGAGGCAATCTATACTTTAAACAAACCTTAGGGAGTGTATTTGTAATTTACCCTATTCTTATTGAGTGATAATATACAAATATCAATTTTATATAGAATTTTCAAATACAATAATATAGCTTAATAGTGACCCTTTATTTTAAAACAAAATACCCATAAATATGACTTATATTTACAACAATATCACTATCACGACATTTTTGTGATATTTTTTTATATAAATTTTTATATGCGAATAAATTTTTTATTTTTATTTCCACCATTATAACTAGATTAGATCAATTTAATCTATATATATTCAAAAAAACATAAAATTGGCACACAAATTTTTTTTTAAAAAAATTTATTAAATACAATAAAATAAGAAAATGTATTGAATTTTTATATTTTTATATGAGATAATTACCTAAAAGTCCTATCAACATATTTGGTTGTAGCTTAGGTCCTATCAAAATTTTTTTGAACCAATAAGTCCCATTTTTAAGTAAATAGACGTGTTTGCCCTTTAACATAAACAATTGTATATAAAATTCCATTCACGTTATTTACTAGAAAGAAAAAAGAAATCAGTTAACAGATCAGTTATGGAAGTAGCTGAAGATTCGAATCGTGAACGATCTTGAAGGATTTATTGCTTTGGTTCGCTATTATACGTAATTGATTTCTCGATTTTGATTCGAATAGGAAAGGATCTTGAAGGATTTCTTAGTTTGGTTCGCATTTTGAGTTGAAATCTATTAGAGTTTTTTATGTGCGATTTCGATTTAAAAATTGAAGAATTGATTTGCTGGATATTTGATCTTCGATCTGGTTTATAGGTATGTATTGTTTCAATTTTGTATATTATGTTCTTTTAGAATTTTCTTTAGTTTTGATTGAATTTATTTATGAGAATATGTTGAATAATTTTGTTTTTACGAATTGAAGACGTGATTTGCTGGATGATTTCTCGGTTTGGTTATTTATTTTATGAATTGAAAACGTGATTTGTGAAGTATTTGTATTGTTATGAAGTTTTTTGTTCTGGTGTTTATTGTTATGAAGTATTTGTGAAAACTGAGAAAGTTCTTAGTATTGTTCTGGTTTTTATTGATGCGATCTTTTTTCTTGTTTAGATTGAAAGATGAGTGAATGTTGTACAAGTGCACCTATTTTTTTTGTTGTGCAAGTATAATGGTTGTACATTTGTAATTAAGATTGAACAAAATGTTACATATGATCAGTTGGTTGAAAAGCTATGTTTGAAATGGGATAATTTGCAATCTGATAATATTTGTCTATTTTACTCATTGCCTAGACATCCTAATTGTACATTGGACAACAATGAGGAGTTAGATTTGTTGTTGGCATTAGTTATGCATTTTGATTTAAAGTGTATTGATGTTGTTGTGAGAGTAAAAGACTCAACCATTGACTGTGGTTATCTCAACAAAAGATTGGATTATGGAGAAAGAGAGTCAATGTTGGATCTTGAAGTTTGTGATATTGCATTGTCTCATGACAGCAGTAATGCTGTGAACTTGTCAAACAGAGCATCTACATCCTCCAAAAGGAATTCGAGGTTGGAGGTTGAAAAAGAGTTTGATATGTTATCATCATTTTGTCGACACAAGGAAAAAGTATTGTTGTCTGCTGGTTGGGCAGTTAGTATTACACATGTAGGACAGAAATTTGAAGGTGGAATTGTTGAATTTCGTAATGCATTGTTGAAGTTTTCTATTGCGTGTGGATTTGAGTTCATATTTGTTAAGAATGATAAAGTTCGTGTTACCACACAATGTTTGTTTAGAGAGACAAAAGGTTGTATGTGGAATGTTCATGGTAGAGTGGAGAATGCTAATGGGTTCTTTTATATAAGGAAGTTGAACAATGTCCACACATGTGGTGCTGAAGTACGTACGATGAATCATTCTCGTATGAGTTCTGATTTTGTTGCCGATTTGATTGTTGAAGGTGTTCGTGATAATCCATTAACACGTCCAGTTCATGTTGTTCGGGATTTTAAGTTGGGGTATGGGCTGATAGTTAGTTATCGTTAAGCTTGGTTGGGGCTAGAGAAAGCAAAATGTGAGATTTTTGGAGACTACTTAATGTCATTTGACCAGTTAAGATGGTATGTGGATGTTGCAAAGAGTTGCAATATAGAGAGTTACATTGAGTTTGAGTGTGACGATGATACTAAACGGTTTAAGAGATTATTTGTTTCTTTTCATGGTTCCATTAGTGGATTTGATTATTGTTGACCTCTCTTATTCCCTGATGGCACATTTTTGAAGGGAAGATTTAGAGGAAATTTACTTGCTGCTACAGGAAAAGATGGAAATCAAGGTACATAAGAAATCTGTTTTAAATTGAGAAAGTTCTCAGTTTAGAAATATGATTGAATGTTTTAAATTTTATATAATATTGTTGTTGTATATGCCTTTTTTATTTTTTCAGTTATTCATTTTAGTGTTTGATATTTTGAATGTTAAAGTGTTACCATTTTCTAAGAATAATAGAATATTTTCATTTTTTCTGTTTTGTATATGCAGGGTTCTTTCCTGTTTGTTTTACAGTTGTTGGCTCAAAGAATCAAGATAACTGGCGTTGGTTTTTGGAGCATTTGAGTAGAATTATTTCACCAGAACGAAATATTACATTTGTGTCAGATCGTAACCTTGGATTAGTTGAAGTGTTGCCAAAGGTTTTCCCAATGGCTTTCCATGCTTATTGTTTATATCATTTGAAGATGAACTTGAGGCATTATTTGCGTGGTATGTTTCATGGATTGAAAGAAAAGCTGATCACTCTGTTTGGGAAATGTGCACATGCTCCAACTGAAGAAACATTTCATCAATGTTTGGTTGAGTTAAAGACTGAAGGTGGGTGAAGAGTTAAAAAGTTTTTAGATGACATACCATATGATCATTGGAGTAATGCATATTTTCAAGGGCAACACTTTGGAGAGATGTGGTCAAATATAGCTGAATCTTTTAATTCGTGTATACGAGAGGAATGCCACTTGCCTATCACAAAGTTAATTGATAGTGTAAGAATTAAGTTGATGAGGAAAATTGCTAAGAGGAGGGAACTTGTTAATAAATGGAATGGTTTGATATGCCCTAAAATGGAGTCCAAGTTGCATGATGGTTTTAATACTTCGAGGCCATGGATTGTTAGTTCATCTGGAAATGATGTCTATGAGGTGCATTCACATCCATCTCTTTCAGTTGACATTAGTAGACGAATATGTTCTTGTGGCGAATGGCAGTTGAAAGGGTTTCCATGTGCACATGCAGTTAGTGCTATTCAAAAGAGTGGACATGATTTGAGTTTATTTGTTGATCAGTACTTCTATGTTTAAAGTTATCGAGAGTCCTATTCTTTTCCCATATATTTTGTTCCTTCAATTTGGAAACCAGATTGTAATGTTGATGGTGATAGTGAAGTTGTTCTTCCTCCTTTGTCTAAGAAGCAACAAGGAAGGCCAAATAAGAAGATGATTCGTTCGAATGGTGAGAAAGTGAGGCAAATTACTTGTAGTAGATGTGGGAATGTTGGTAATCACAATAAGAAATCGTGTAAGGAGGCTTTGTGATTTTTTGTAGCTACTTTGTGATTGTAAAAATTTCATATTCATAAATTTCTTGAAGTAGCAGTTTGTGCTGTTGAGCGCTGAGTAATAATCTTCTATGTTTTGAATAAAGTGACATTGAATTGAAAGTGAAAATATTCTTAGTTTCAAATTTTAATTTTGAAATTGTTTGTGATAATATTGTTTGGTTGGCTTTCGGAAATAAACTTGACTGTTGAATGTTTGTTTTGAAGATTATGTGAATACTGTATAAAAAGTGAACATATTCTCAGTTTAAGTTTTTTGTTCAAAATAGTGGATTTTGTGATAATAGTGTGAGGCTCTTGTTATGAATTGGAACTAGTTATAAATGTGAACAATTGAATGAATATGAATTAATATTCTAAATAGATGTGGTCAATGCTTTATGTTTTGATTAAAGTAACAGTGGACTGAAAGTGAAAATATTCTTTATTTCGAATTTTAGTTTTTCAAATTGTCATAATATTGTGAGGCAGCAAATAAATTGTTGTGATAATATTGTTGTTTGAAAATTGGGTGATCTGTATAAAACTGAAAATGTTCTCAGTTTTAAAGTTTCTAAGTTTGAAAATAAGTGATTGTGAGGCAACAAAACACTGCATAAAAATTGAAAATATAAACAAAAACATCAACAAAGCACTGATTGTGATACAGTAAAGTCTTGTGTCCACTATTTTCACATGTAATACTATTTTCGCTTTTCCCATGTAGTAGTGTGCGGAACAGGATAATAGAAACTGAGAATATGGACAAAAACATCAACAAAGCTCGGGTGTATATATCTTTGAGAGTATGCCAAAATATTCCATTACACATCATAGAAATTGTAATATGTTTGTTAGGTAATATGCTTGGAACTATTAACAAAAATATTAGTCATTGTATCAGAGTGTTACAAAAAAGAGTTCATTGAGTTACACATCAAAAAAGATTTCATTGAATGTTGCAATCTTGACTCTACTTGACTCTGATTAATTTTTGTGGATCACTGAGGAACTCATGTACCATGTCTGCTCTGAGTCTTGTGGATGTGCCTGGTGGTAATGTGCTTGGAATTGGTTGATGCCTCGTGTATTGTCTTATGATGTAGCAAACAATAATTCCACAGTCATTCCTACAGAAATCATTTTTGACACAGTTAGGGAAAAAAGAAATTTTTTGAAAAAGATATTAAAATTTGTTAGTTAGAATAAATTAACATATGTCATTACTTCTTGTTGAGGGATGTCTTTGACTGATTCAATCTTGACATCAGGATTCCAGGCTTTTTCTGCTTGACAAGTTGTATCCTTCATGTATTGATGGATGATTTTTTGCTGTAAAAAACATCAATATAAAGTATGTAATGATTTACATCTGATTATTGTAATGCTAATATGAAATTGTTCTTACCAGTTGATTTGCAACGTTGTAGTGCTTGTCCTTTCTAAGTCCCCAAGTGTTTGTCGATAACAAGTAATGTCCAATGATTGAAATTGTGGATGGGGATGTGGATGTATCGACATGGGAGGAATTTTGAAAAAAAAAATTTCCTTTGTTCTAAAGTTTTCTTCTTTAACATTGGCTGTTTTTTACAAAAAATATGTAAATATTCACAGTAATGGTACGAACTCAATATTCATATGTCGATGAAAAGCAACAAAACATGATTAACTACGATTTATCACTCAAATTGTTTTGAAATCTGAGTATATTCCCAACAATGATACCAAAATCAAAATTTGAGAACATTCATAACAATGATAACAAACACAAAAAATCTACTTTGAAATCAAAATTGAACGGAAGATAAAGTATAGAATTGACACATGCACATTTATTCCTTACCCAATATAGACTTGACAGTATGAAAGACTTGCCATTGTGCTCTGCTCCATCACCAGAATTCTGTGCTTGTGGTTCTCTTTCAAGAATCTCAGCATATGCATCAATTGTCTATCAAATTGAATCTCAGCATATGCATCAATTGTCTATCAAATTGAAACACAAATTAATGAGAAGTTTTTCGGTGTTAAAATATTACAAATACTATATGTACACAACTGGATATGTCTGTCCCTTTTACCAAGTTCTTGATATCATTAATAAACACACAATTGTCATATCTTGTGCCAAACCATATACAAGCACTACAAAACAACAAAAAATGTGTTAATAATTAAGTCAGAATATTTTTAGAAAACAGAGCTATTTCTCAGTTTCATTTCATATATTTGTACTATATGAAAAATTGAAAGATTTATGTAAGATTATACCTTGATTCTGTTTGCTTTTCTTTCCAAAGAATTTGTAGTTTATATTTATCTTCAGGAGGTCGCAATTGAGCCACAGCATACTTGTTTGAAATTGTCTCATCTTTGTGTTCCTTCTCTTTCTTAACTTTAACTTTCTTGCCTCTATACTCATAATCTGATACCTCAGTAGTCTTCCTTGCTTTAGCCTTGCTATTTTTAATCATGGAATTCTGTAGATTTTTTGTCTTGATTCTGTCAGATCATCGGCTTTTATTGCACAAACTTGTTGGGTTAAGTCATGAACTTCTTCCTCCACTAACTGATTCTGCAACTAAGAATTTTGACAATATTTCACATTTGTATTTGTCTCACAATGTTTTGTTGCAAAAGTTTGTTGTGTTATCTCATGGACCTCTTTCTGATGGAGCTCTTTGTCCACGACTTCAGAATTTTCATGGACCTCTTTCTAATGGAACTCTTTGTCCACCACTTCAGAATTTTCATGGACTTTTTCTGCATCACTTGAGAATTTTCATCGTTTATTGTATGACTTTCATTCTTTGCATCTGTCCCAAAATGTTTTACTGCACAAACTTCTTGGGTTATCTCATGGACCTCTTTTTCAACCAATTGGTTATGCAATCGAGAATTTTCATCTTTCAGTTGTTGTATTTATGCTATGAGTAGCCTGTTATCCTCTTCAAGTTTATTTATGTAGATGGTCTTCACTGTGTTGTCTAGTTGCAAATTGTTGTTCTCAGTTTGAAGTTTCTCAAGTGTTTGTTGATGAATTTGTTCTTCTCCCTCAGGTGCATCATTGAGTATAATGTTGCAGAAGCCATTAAAGTCTTCATTTGCTGGCTTTTGTTCTTGGCGGCACTCTTCAGCATATTGACCATCTTCTTCTTCTTCTTCTTCATCTTCTTCAGAATCTTCTTCTTCTTCTTCAGTATTTTCAGCATATTGTTTTTGTTGTTCATGTTCTTGTACTTCTTGTTCTTCTTCTTCTTCAGCATCTTCTTGTTCTCCGTCTTCAGTATTTTCAGCATCTTCTTTTTCTTCTTCTTCAGTGTCATCAAATTCTTCATCACTTTCCTTATTTAATTGAGCACTAGTTACCTGTAGATCAACATACAATAAATATTAGTCTTTGAAATAATTGAAGTTTAGGAAACTAAAAAGTTTCTCAGCAATAATTCAGTGTATAAAAATAAGGATTTTTCCCACCTTGAATTGAAATTCAAATGAGATGAGGATGTGACCTGTCTTGTTGTCAGCTGATGTAGTGATATGACTTTCATACGTTTATGTAATTTGGTAAGATTTCACTTGATCACCCTTGGGCATGCTTTGCTAACTTCAGGATGGATGATCAGTGTGTGCTCACACAACCAATACTACAAAGCAAATAGAAAGAATTTTGTCATTTGAATAAGAAATAATACTATCTGTTATTAACAACAAACTAATAGAATAGAGTAAATATGTACTTACTAAGAGAGCCATAACACATCCTGTGACTTTTGCTGGATTTTTATGGTATTTTTCAATTGAAAACATCAGTGTGCTCCTTATTGCTTCTGCCCAATTATATTTTCTCATTGAGTTTATGTCTTCCATGTAATTAAGAAATACCCATCCAACTGTTGTTCCTGATGTAGAGAAAAAAAAGCTTTAAACAAGTATACATACACAGCATCCTTATCACATCTTTAGTGTCTTCTTTCTTCTTGCCTTGTAATGCTTTTTGCAACAAGTCGGTGATGGTTGTGCTTGATAGCCTTTCAGTTTGTATGCATCTTCTTGTCAGAAATGATGATATACTTTTATTTCCATAACCAAGATGTATCGGCTCATCTCCACAAGATATACCGAAGATGGACTTGATGTTTTCTGTTGTTAGCTTTACAGTTTCTGGTCCTAACTGGAAAGAACCACTGCTGCCTGGCTGGTATGTTTGAATTATTTTCAATGCAATGTCATCATATTTTCTGCATTGTTTACAATTCATCTTGTTTTTCAATATTGCATCAAACAATAACCAAAATGGGGTTTTCTTCAAGCCATTAATATGCTTATTCCTGAGTTTGATGTGCTGTAATAGCTTCATTATTGTCACCATGTTTGATCTGAAAGTTTGTTCTTGTACTTCTTGTTCTTCTTCTTCAACATCTTCTTGTTCTTTGTCTTCAGTATTTTCAACATCTTCTTTTTCTTCTTCTTCAGTGTCATCAAGTTCTTCATCACTTTCCTCACTGAATTGAGCAGTAGTTACCTATAGATCAACATACAATAGATATTAGTTTTTGAAATAATTGAAGTTTAGGAAACTAAAAAGTTTCTCAGTAATAATTCAGTGTATAAAAATAAGGATTTTTCCCAACTTGAATTGAAATTCAAATGAGATGAGGATGTGACCTGTCTTGTTGTCAGCTGATGTAGTGATATGACTTCATACGTTTATGTAATTTGATAAGATTCCACTTGATCACCCTTGGGCATGCTTTGCTAACTTCAGGGTGGATGATCAGTGTGTGCTCACACAACCAATACTACAAAGCAAATGTAAAGAATTTTTGCCATTTGAATAAGAAATAATACTATTTGTTATTAACAACAAACTAATCGAATAGAGTAAAGATGTACTTACTAAGAGAGCCATAACACATCTTGTGACTTTTGCTGGATTTTTGTGGCATTTTTCAATTGAAGGCATTAGTGTGTTCCTTATTGCTTCTGCCCAATTGTATTTTCTCATCGAGTTTATGTCTTCCATGTAATTAAGAAATAATCATCAAACTGTTGTTCCTGATATAGAGAAAAAAAGCTTCAAACAAGTATACATACACAGCATCCTTATCACATCTTCAGTGTCTTCTTTCTTCTTGCCTTTCAATGCTTTTTGCAACAAGTCTATGATGGTTGTGCTCGATAGCCTTTCATTTTGTATGGATCTTCTTGTCAAAAATGATGATATACTTTTATTTCCATAACCAAGATGTATCGGCTCATCTCCACAAGATATACCGAAGATGGACTTGATGTCTTCTGTTGTTAGCTTTACAATTTCTGGTCCTAACTGGAAAGAACCACTGCTGCCTGGCTAGAGTGTTTGAATTATTTTCAATGCAATGTCATCATATTTTTTGCATTGTTTATGATTCAGCTTGTTTTGCAATATTGCATCAAACAATAACCAAAATGGGGTTTTCTTCAAGCCATTAATATGCTCATTCCTGAGTTTGATGTGTTGTAATAGCTTCACTATTGTCCCCATGTTTGATCTGAAAGTTAATCTGCATTCTCTACGCTTTCCTTTTTGCTTTTTATTCGTTGAAGTTGATTTTTTATGCTTTCTTATCATTTTCTTTGCATTACTTTTTAGTCTTGGGGTTTTCATGAGTTGCTTTCCTATACGGAAAATCAACACAGACAAGATATAAACACTGAGAATGTGCCCTAAAAGAAACAATCCAATGTCATTCTCATGAAAGAAGTCTAAATTTGATGACATTCATGGCTATAAAAACAAAATCAACATTGAAAGTTAAATTGAAAGCAAGAGAAGATTATTAACTAGGGTTTTTTCACTCAAATTGATTCAAAATATGAGAACATTCACAGCAATCACAGCAAAAATCAACATTGAAACTTAAATTGGAAGCAAGAGAACATGATTAACTAGGGGTTTTCAGTCAAATTGATTGAAAACTTGAGAAAATTCACAACAATCATGTCAAACTCAATATTGAAACCTAAATTGAAATAAAGAGAATATGATTAAGTCCGGGTTTTCACTCAAATTGACTAAGAATCTGAGAACATTAACAACAATCGTACGAACATCAACATTGAAACCCAAATTAAAACCAAGAGGATATAATTCACTAAGGTTTTTTACTCAAATTGTCTAAGAATCTGAGAACATTCACAGGAATCGTACGAAAATCAACATTGAAAGCTACATTGAAACTAGAGAATATGATTCACTAAGGTTTTTTACTCAAATTGTCTAAGAATTTGAGAACATTCCCAGGAATCGTGCCAAAATCAACAATGAAAGCTAAATTAAAACTAAGAGAATATGATTAACTAAGGTTTTTCACTCAAATTGATTGAAAATATGAGAACATTGACAGCAATGGTACCACACTGAACATTGAAACCTAAATTGAAAGCAATAGGATATGATTAACTAGGGTTTTTTATTCAAATTGATTCAGGTTGAAATCCAAATTGAAACCAAGAGAATATGATTCACTAAGGTTTTTTTACTTAATTTGTCTAAGAATCTGAGAACATTCACAGCAATTGCACCAAAATCAACAATGAAATGAAAGCTAAATTGAAATCAATAGAATATGATTAACTAAGGTTTTTCACTGAAATTGATTGAAAATATGAGAACATTGACAGCAATGGTACCACGCTCAATATTGAAACTTCAATTTAAAGGAATAGGATATGATTAAGTAGGGTTTTTCACTCAAATTGATTCAGAATATGAGAACATTCACAGCAATCGCAGCAAAATCAATATTGAAACTTAGATTAGAAGCAAGAGAACATGATTAACTAGGGTTTTCAGTCAAATTGATTGAAAACTTGAGAAAATTCACAACAATCATGTCAAACTCAATATTGAAACCTAAATTGAAATCAAGAGAATATGGATTAAGTCTGGGTTTTCACTCAAATTGACTACGAATCTGAGAACATTAACAACAATCGTATGAAAATCAACATTGAAACCCAAATTCAAACCAAGAGAATATGATTCACTAAGGTTTTTTACTCAAATTGTCTAAGAATCTGAAAACATTCACAGGAATCATACCAAAATCAACATTGAAAGTTAAATTGAAACCAGAGAATATGATTCACTAAGGCTTTTTTATTCAAATTGTCTAAGAATTTGAGAACATTCACAGGAATCGTGCCAAAATCAACAATGAAAGCTAAATTGAAACAAATAGAATATGATTAACTAAGGTTTTTGACTGAAATTGATTGAAAATATGAGAACATTGACAGCAATGGTACCACACTCAACATTGAAACCTAAATTGAAAGGAATAGGATATGATTAAGTAGGGTTTTTCACGTAATTTCAGTAAGAATCTGAGAACATTAATAGCAATGGTAGCCAAATCAACATTGAATCCTAAATTGGAAGTAACAAAAGATGATTAATTAGGGTTTTTCACTCAAATTCAATATGAATCTGAAAACATTAACAGCAATGGTACTAAAATCAATACTGAAAACTAAATTGAAAGTAAGAGAACATGATTAACTAGGGTTTTTCACTCCAATTCACTAATAATCTGAGAATATTAACAGTAATTGCACCAAAATCAACATTGACACTTAAATAGAAAGCAAGAGAACATGATTAACTAGGGTTTTTCACTCAAATTAACTAAGAATTAGAGAATATTCACAGCAATCACACCAAAATCAACAATGAAACCTAAATAGAAAGCAAGGGAGATTAACTAGGATTTTTCACTCAAATTCCCTAAGAATCTGAGAATATTCACAGCAATCGCACTAAAATCAACAATGAAACCTAAATAAAAAACAAGCGAACATGATTAACTAGGGTTTTTCACTCAAATTCACTAAGAATATGAGAATATTCACAGCATCGCACCAAAATCAACATTGAAACTTAAATAGAAAGAATGAGAACATGATTAACTAGGGTTTTTCACTCAAATTCACTGAGAATTAGAGAATATTTACAGCAATCGCACAAAAATCAACAATGAAACCTAAATAAAAAGCAAGGGAATATGATTAACTAGGGGTTTTCATTCAAAGTCACTAAGAATCTGAGAATATTCACAGTAATTGCACCAAAATCAACATTGAAACCTAAATAGAAAGTAAGAGAACATGATTAACTAGGGTTTTTCACTCAAATTCACTAAGAATCTGAGAATATTCACAGCAATCGCACCAAAATCAACAATGAAACCTAAATAGAAAGCAAGCGAACATGATTAACTAGGGTTTTTCACTCAAATTCACTAAGAATCTGAGAATATTCATAGCAATCGCACCAAAATCAACATTGAAACTTAAATAGAAAGAACAAAAACATGATTAATTAGGGTTTTTCACTCAAATTCACTAAGAATTAGAGAATATTTACAACAATCGCACCAAAATCAACAATGAAACTTAAATAGAAAACAAGAGAACATGATTAACTAGGGTTTTTCACTCAAATTCACTAAGAATATGAGAATATTCACAGCAATCGCACCAAAATCAACATTGAAACCTAAACTGAAAGAATGGGAACATGATTTTTGTGGCATTACAATGAATGTTCTCAGATTCACAAACAAAAACAAAAACAAAAGTTTCGAAAACAAAAGTTTCGAACTCAACATTCAAGCTGAAATGGAAATAAAAGACAAAAGGTTCGAAAATGAAAGTTTCGAACTCAATATTCAAGCTGAAATGGAAATGAAAAACAAAAGTTTCGAAAATGAAAGATTTCGCAAAAATTAGGGTTTAAGATACTTGAATCTTACTTGTTTTCACCATTTTTGGTTGTTCAGATGTTTGAATGTTTGATGATCTAGTTTGTTTTTGTGAAATCTGAGACGATATTAATGAAGGAAGACGAAATGTGAGGCGAAATTGATGAAGGTGAGAATGAAATCTGCGAGGGTAAGAAATGGCGGGATGAACTGTGAATGAAATCGTGAATCTGCGATTTTTGTTTTGTGTTTTGATTTGGTAAGGGTAGTTTCGTCATTTCAATGGATTATGGGACTTACTGGTTAAAAGTTTTTGAACTAGGACTTAATGTACCATTATTTGCTAAAACGGGACTTACCAGTAAATCACCCTTTATATATATATATATATATTGTATTTGGTGAATTTTAAAAACAAATTACAGAATATTATATTTCTTAAGTATATCTAGATTAGGTGTATCTAAAAAATAAAGTAAAATAAATTACTTAAAATATTTTTAAAAATTCAGTAAAAATAAAATAATACGAAAAAAAAAAAAACTCATTTTGTTTGTGTGTGTGAGTTAAATTAAAGAAAATGATTGTTATTTTTCCTTAAAATAATATGCATAAAATATCAATATTATTTTATTATTTTATATATATGAAGATTAAGGGATAAATATGTCATTTTAATTTGACAGAAAAATAAATGTAATTTTTTAAATATGAGAAAAAAATCTATGGGAGACTTATTTATAAGTCTTTTTTCATACACTTATGCTAGGCTAAGTCCTATGTAATTTCTTATAGAGTCTCAAGTCTTATTTAGATAGGAATGTATTCCACAAGATTCTACATAAACGAAATGTGACGTGACACTTACATAAACGTAACGTAGCGTGACACCTATATAAACATAACGTGACATCTACATAAACATAACGTAACGTGTCACGTTATGTTTCGCAAACTTAATGAGTTTTTATTTTTTTTAAATTGAATGTGAAAATGTTGATGGTTTATGTTGGTGTCACGTTACATTTCATATAAATATGATCTATGGCAACATTCAATTTCCTATATATAGGAAATTGAATGTTGCCATAGATCATAGGTATCACGTTACGTTTATGTAGGTGTCATGTTACGTACAGGTGTCACGTTACGTTACGTTTATATAGATATGATCTATTGTAACATTCAATTTCCTATATATGGTTTTACTATTATTTATGATATTAACAACTAATATTGAGGGCAAATGTGTCAACAAACTTCCCGCAAGACTTAGGGGAACATAAGTTTTTTAGTAGAACCATATGTAACATAAGTCTCCCTAATAGGACTTATAAATAATTTTCCCAAAATCTATATTAAATAAAAATCTCAAGGATTTCAGTATAATTTACCCTAATTAATATTATTTATTAATTTGGCTTACTGAAACTTCATCTAGTGAAGCATAATCGAGATTTACGAATATGCCTGTTGTGTCTCGGAGACAGCAGGGGCGGCTGAAGCACTGGGCAAGTGAGACGTGCTTGCTTAGGGCCAACTAGACGGACGGCTTTTAAATATAATCTTATTAGGTCTGGGCTACCTCTCAGAACTGGACGAGATTCCTCGGTCTGTCGAGCTCATAATGGGTTTTATTTTGTAAAGTTTTTTTTATGGGTATATTATTCATATATAAAAAAATTAAACCGATCTAATAATTAGAACATTTTTAATTGATCGTGTTTGCCAAAAGAAAAGAAAAAAAAAGATGATTTATTTTTAGAAATACACTTACTATCTATTTTTTTTAGAGACAAATATTATAAATTAAATAGAATATACTTATTATTTTCACCTAATTTTTTTCTTTTTGAAAATAATATACACAAAAAGCCTTATAAAATGAAACTCTTAATTGACCTCACGTGCTCAAAAAACACCCTCCCATTTAAATTTTCGACTAAAGGAAACCCAGCTAATTCTTTTATATATATATATAATGTTATATACGTAAATACTAAATTTTATGTCATGCAATAGAGAAAATTTTAAAAAACGAAACCCATTTCAGAGATATAGTAAGTGCAACATCAATAAATATGAAAAGTTTGTAATATTTATTAGTTTATATTAGGTGTGTAAAAATAATCCGCGGTTCGGGGTGAGCCCGGCCCGTTTAGGCCGTTTGGACTCGGCCGAACTCAGCTTTAGCCCCTGGGCCTGGGCCATCATTTTGAAGTTCGGCCTTGTTTGTGGACCCAGTCCGTTTAAGGTCCACTCAAGGCCCGACACGAGACCCGGCCCGACACGAGACCCGGCCCACCCGAGGTCCAGTGTCTTTTTTAGTAGAAAATAATAAAATTTTGAAAAAAAAAATTTTTTAAAAAAATGATCAGGCCCGCCCAAGCTCGAGGCCCAGCCCACCGGCCCTCCCAAGGCCCAAATACCCCTTGGGCCCCAAGGCTTGGGCCTAATTTTTTGACACGTGGACCGGTTCAAATTTTGACGGGAGCCAACGAGACTCGTTATGGGCCGGGCCGAGCCAGATTTATACTCCTTTATATTAAATTATTCATAGAAAAAAATTCAATAGCAAAAAAAGTAGCAAAAGGAACTCCTTGATTTTTTTTTTTTTTTTTGTATAACTTCAAAAATTAAAAGATGATAGTTTGAAATTTTGAATCTATATATTATATAAGTAAAAGGAGGTTTCTAATATGAATGATTCTAATGCCTCTAAAGTCTCAAAATAAATTTTCTAAATTTTTATAATTATAGATTTATTATATTTCTTACGTGACATGCTCCTCCAATGTTATCCTTATTTGTTTTTGGATTTTTGAATTTAAAAAAAAAAAAAAAATCCAAACAAAGGCACAATCTCTTTAAACTCTCTCAAATCACCCTTCTTTCCTCCCCTCTCTCATTTACATTTCTTTTATCTTTCCTTTCTTCTTCTTCAATTCCTCTTTCTAAGTTTTCATAGGTTCTTGAGTCATTGTGAGCACACAACACACCAAAGCTGAGGCCCATAATAAGGAGCACCCATTACGAATAAATGGCTTGGGAGTTTGTGTGCAATGGTGATTGATATGTGTTCTTGTCAATTAATCCAATTATCTTTTCGGGTACACATTCACCAAGTTGTAAGTATTCTCTTCCTCTTTTCCTTTTCCTATGCTACATCCATTTTGATTATTTCTTTGTTTATTCTTAATTTTTTTTCATCGAAACCTATGCACCAAATAAAGTAAACTCAAGGTTACAAGGCTCTTGAGATTATAAGGCTACCGGTGAATCATGCAACTAGTAAATCTATGTACGTTTTTCTTCTAGTTAATATATTTGGATTAGATATTAAATTTAAATTAATCTTTTTTTATTGTTTACTTTATTTTGCTTTGTATATATTCCCATTGTATTACTGATTTGAACTGATTCTTATAAAATTGCATTGTTGTGCGATAGAAACCTATAAGGATTTTTCATCTAAAATGCTCTATTAGCTCTAAAACATTAATCTAAATTTTTAATTTTTAAATTTTAGTAAATACACATGGCGTAGAAATATTAGTCCATCTAACAATATCTAAAATTTTGAAAATTAAAAATCTTATAAAATAAAATGTCAAAAAAAAAAAAAATTAGCCATCTAATTTCGATGGTTAAAAACATTTAAAGGAAATTCCAAATTTAATTCAAAAAAATAAGAAAATGGAAAGGCATAATTTTATGTTTTCCTATTCTATATTTGAGTAATTCTCTCCTTCTAAAACCCAAAAATTATGGGATAGTTTTTATAATTTTGAATTTTAAAATTTATTTCTTGATAGGTTAACCAATTAGTTTTTTTTTTTCAATTTTTTAAATCAAAAAATTAGAAAAATTAGTTTGAGAGATTAGAGTGCTTCAAAATTAGTTTGAGGAGATTTTATTTATTTATTTGTTTAATTCGGATATTATGTAAGACACATGAATAATTAGTATTTTTTAAATTAAAAATTGATTTTAGGAAATTATCAATTTGAATTGATCTTTTTTTATTTTATTTTATTTTAGGTAAAGATGTTAGAAGATTTTAAAGAAATTTTATTTATTTATTTTTTTAATTCGAAAATTATATGAATAGATTTGAATTGATCTTTCTTTGATTATTTTAGGGAAGGAACGATTTTAGGTAAAGATTTTAGAAGATGGGCAAATAATTATCTAATTCATTATTTTAAATTGGAAGGTCGACAAACTATGTTTCTGTATTTGATTTTAGGAAATGACGAATTTTGGGGACTATCTTAGAAGATGTATTTGAAGAGATTTTATTTATTGTTTGTTTAATTTTGAAAAATTTTCTTTATTTATTTTTTTTAATTAAAAAATTATATAAACAGATTTGAATTGATCTTATTTATTTATTTATTTAGCGAAGCAAGGATTTTAAGTAAACATTTTAGAAGATGGGAAAATAAATATTTAATTCATTTCTTTAAATTGAAAGTTCAACAAACTGTGATTATGTATTTAATTTTAGGAAAAGACGAATTTTAGGCAATGATATTAGGAGATGGGTTTGAAAAGATTTTATTTATTTAATTTAGAAATGATTATAGTGTAATTCTAATGAAAATGATTAAAGTTTAATTGATTCTAAATTATTTTTCACATATATTTTAAACAAATTTTAATTATTTATCTATACTCGTGTATGGCACGAGTATTATGTTAGTATCATCTAAAACACAATACTTTTTCTTAGACTTATTTTTAAAATTAAAATATTTAAAAGAGATTTTGAAAATAAAAAAATATAACACCTCAATTGATATATAAAAAAAATTTTAAAAAAAAAATTGGACTTTTCTTAAGTTCACATTTCAACTTGAGAGAACTTGAGGAGTCTATAGAGCCCAATATCGATTCTGTTTTAATGATACGAAACGTTTGTTCTGTAAGGCCCTCAATATACATCATCTATAAAAAAATTAGTTCGATCCAATAATCAGAACCTTTTTATTTTATCACATTTATTTTCAGAAAAATAGACAACACATTTATTTTTAAAAATAGACCATCATTCTTTTAGAGACAAACAATAAATTCTTTTTAGAAACCTGTTCACCATTATCAATTGGCTTTGGTTGAATGTCTCTAATACTTCAACATGGTATTAAAACTAGTTCTTGGGTGACTTTGCAAGTCAAGTCCCCTTCCCAGTGGTGGAATTAGAATTTTGATTCATAAGAGGCACCATTAAAATTGAATCTTTAGCCATATCAATCATGACATAACCGAATTCAATTTTCATTCGGTAATAGAATGATCAAAGATTAATGTAATGACAAAGTAATATGCTTAGAGTTATTTTTAATTATTATTATTATTATTTATTTATTTATTTTTGTTGATTTGCTATTTTAGTTCATGAATAAGATGATAATTACAATTTAAAAGATAATCATATGAATAAAAAAAATATATAGATGTAAAGAAAAACACAAGAGAGAAAAGAAAGAAATGAGAGAGAAAAATAATTATGAAAACTTTTTGACAAAATTAAACAATATAGTGGTAAATTGTAAAGAATTCACTAAAAATAAAGAGAGAAAAAAATGTTAGAGTGAAATTTAGCCATGAAGAAGTTTGCCCCAGTGGTTGCTCACTTCAGTACTACTATTTCCCATTTTGATTTATTTTCTTGTTTATGCAATGCTCTAAATTTGCAGATAGTAAAACACAAAATGAGGATTCACAAATAAACACATGCTTGCACAAAGAGAGAGAGAGAGAGAGAGAGAGAGAGAGAGAGAGAGGGAAAGTGGTAAACTATCATATTCAAATTCCAAAGAACAACAACAAAGAGCAATGGCTATGGCTATGGACACATGAAACCAATAGCCAGACAATTAACAGAAACAAAACCCTAACATGGATAGGAAATCAAATTCCATCTCCTTCTTATTCATTATGCATTCATTTAAGCAAGTATTTGGGAAAGCTGCCATATGAAAAAGTTGCTCTTTTTATCTAAAGTTTAATTTGGGGATCCAGAAACACAAAGCCATTGACCAACAAAGAGAGCTTTGCAGTTGACATTCGGATTGATCGAAAGGAAGAATTTAGTACTCAAACTGAATGCCTTTGCAATGGAAAAACATGTCTCTCCGCTCTGCACTCCCACAACTGCATCACAATTTACCGCAGACTCTGCCTTCTTTACCACAACTGTTGCAGGTAAGAAAACAAAAACAAGAAAATATGTGATGATTAAACTTGTAAATTTAATGACACCTTCTACCTTTGCATACTTAATGGCTCAATCAATTTTTCTTATAAACTTAATAAAAAAAAATAATAATAATAATAGGGACAATTTCGGAAAACAAATCGTAATTGTAGTCAAAAGAAAAATTAATAATTTTGATTTTTCAACGAGGGAAATTTGAAGAAAGTTTGAAAACCATAGATAACATAGTAAAAATTTAAAAATTCAGTAAGGCAATTGCCCTTACTGGTCCCAATATAGCTCTACCAGTAAGTAGAACACATAATGTGTACTAAAAAATGTACTACGTGTCTAAAATTCATCTAGAGTAGATACAAGTTATATTTGAAATAAATTTGAATCGTACAAAAAAAATTTTGTGCACATTCTGTGTTTTAATTTTTATGCCGCTAACATTGTTTATAGCTACATTTGTATTCAAGTGTGTGTTAGAAGATTCAAAACTTACCACCAAGAATAAGAGAGAGTATCAAAACCATGCTTAGAAACATGGTAGTTTTGTTGCTTGTCTTGGCCATGTTTTCTATTTATATTTCTTCTTCTTCTTACTCAAAAAATTGGAATGTCCCTCTCTTCTGGGTTGTGGCTTCTTTTAATCCCTCCTATTTATAGTAAATCTTTCATGAATGAGAACGAACACTAAAGCTCAAAAACAGACTTGTCGACGATTTTGATACTGGCCGGCTTTAACCCAAAGCAAAAAAACAACAAAACAAAAACAAAAAACAACAACTTCCATGGCCAAGCATAAACATGAGATCGGTATCAAATCTATTTAATTTATTCAAAACTATTAAAATCATAATAATACTTTTGCATGGCCAAAATATATAAATAGAGATTATGACAGAAATTTTTAAGTAACGTGTAGCCGCTCCGTAGTGAAGCATTACAAGTTATTTCATATTCAATGTAGTAATTAATTACGATATCAAATTATACAAACTCTTTAAGTATAATATATTTTCAAAAGTAAACTCCGTAGAGATGTATCTAAAAGATCTAAGAGATTATTTGGAATGTTCTAAATAAATGTATTTTTTTACTTTTTATAAAATATGAATTAGATTTGAAATGATGTAGTAAAGAGGTAATGTGACTTAAATAAAATAATATAACTTAAATAAAATAATAATTTTTAAACTTTTTACAGGATGCCAACCTTAAACTTATATTCACATCATCATTGTTATTGTTAGACAATGTAGGATCACAACAGGTTATGAAAAGTACAGTAAACTTTTGACGCAAACTTTAAAAACAATTTTAAAAAAAAAAAAATCACTTAAAATAAAATTCAAAAAACGTTGGATGCCATTGTTTGCTGGAAAACCTTTGTACATCAAGTCACATCATGCAATAGATTTATTGGTAAAACAAATCAATTGGATGATAAAAACGAGGAATAATGAAACTAAAAGAGTCATTAATTAATTAATAAATTTTGAGTGAGGGCGTGACCCCCATAGTCCACACCACCACATCTGAAACCTTCTTGTTTCACCGTCTGCCCACAAGGCCACCTCTAATGTTTAATTAAATTCATCATTAAATTTGAGTTTGGTAAGAAATGATATTTTTTTGGTCTCTACCAGTTTTATCAAAGTTGTATAAAATTGAGAATGTCCTAAATTTTTTACCGAACTAAGAAACTGGGTTAAATTTCAACAATTTACTGTGTGTGTAAGTTGGAGGTGAGACCCATTGGATGTCCAGCCAATTGTCCCCCAGTTGTCCGACTAACAGACAAAATTCCAAGCAGCAGTCATGGTTTAGACTGCGAACTGGCTTGCATTGTTGGTTTCTTTTTTGTGGCACCAAGAAAAAATTCCTTACCAACATTGTTGCATGGATAGTAAAGGCAAATGCATTGCATGTAGATTTAAATTTATACCAAAATTAGCCGTTCATTTAGTAGGGTGCAACTCCAATAAGGTTATCGTTGGTTTTACAGAAGATTTGACAAAGTTACCGTTGCTATGGTCTATAAAATAAGACTCTACTAGTCTTTTAATTTCATAATATCATTACAATTTCTCTTTTCTTTGTCATTGTTAACTTTAATCTTCACTTTTTGTTTCTTTTGTCTTCTCATTGTGTGATCTTTAGTCTATATTTTTTCTTCAATTTTTCACTTTTTTCTCCATATCTTTTCTTATTTCTTTTACAATATATTTCACTGTGTGTTGAATGTTGTATCCTATTGAATTTTTATAACTTGTTTATTTGTGCAAATTTTATCTTAAAACTATGGAAGACTTTGAAATGTTTGAGGAATTACAAACTTCAGAGCAAAACACTGATATTAATTTCATTTTGGAAACTTCTCGTGTTTCTCGTGGTAAAGCATTCATCATTATCGAAGATGAAATTTTATGTAGATCTTGGTTGGCCATCTCTTAAGATCCCATTGCTGGTAATAGTCAGACCATGGCAATATTCTGGGAACGAGTACTCGTTTATTTTAATTCACAACTGAATAGTGAATCAAATCGAAACCTTATTTCTTTGTCTCATTGTTGGTCTGTCATACAAAAGGCAATTAATAAATTCTGTGGTTTTCTTGAGCTAATCCAATTGAGGCAACAAAGTGGAACAACTGAGCCAGACATGGTAATTTTCATTTCTGTTAGTAAACATCAATTTTTTGAGTTCTCAGTCTACTTTTTATTGAAATGCTTATAATTTTCATTTTTTAGGTCGCTGAAGCTAAGTGCATGTATCATGCAATACAGAAAAAAAACACTTCACATTTGATACAAGTTGGGATATTTTGCGCCGAAGTTTTAAGTGAGATGAAATTAGAACATAACCCAAAAAAGCCACGCCACAAACTTATCTAGTTTTGAATCCAGCAACTGAAGGTGAGCCTTTTCAACCCAACAATAATATTGAGGAGGGCCAACAACCGTCTAATACATCAACACGACCAATTGGTAGTAAGGTTACGAAAGAGAAACTGAAGAATCAAGCAATTCATGATGTTAGATTTGAGGAAATGACTGTCAACCAATCTAAAATTGTTGAAGTGTTAACAACTATCTCCACTAGAGCTGTTGAGTGAGATAAACAAAAAGCGATAGACCGTGAACAGAAGGTTGCAAAGCGTCAAAGAAGGGTCGATGATAGGGAGAAACAACTAAAAATATTATCTATGATGAATAAAAGAGAATAACGAAATGAGGATCATAATATAATGTCAATGGACATGGCCAATTTAAATCATATACAAAGGGCCTACTATGAAGAGCTTCAACAACAAATCTTATTTCGACAACAAATAGATTTCCTTGACTGTTTGATGAAGACCATGATTTCTATTGAACGATTTGCAGTGTATTTCTGCATTGCATTTTAATCTGTTTTTATAGTTAAATCTATTATTATTATATATATATAGATGGTGGGTTCAAAATTTGAGAAATAACATATGATTGGTCTATTATGAGTATCATGTGTATTGGTTTGATTATTTGTATCTGTCAAATTAGTAGGTGATTGCATTTCAAGATTGGATGTTTTGATTTTATGTTTGGTTAACCAATACTCACCAAATTATCAAGAGCGAAAACTATCAAGAACTCAAGCGCTAAGGTTTGAGAATTGTCACCAAATCATTTTTATTTATGATTATGTAACAAACAAAACAAACAAAAATAAATAAATAAATAACACATTGAACCGTGAATCAAATTTTTGAAAACAAAAATCATAGAAACACATATCAATGTGTACTAATTGGGCGTTGTTTTTTTAATTCCATTTTTTGAAAACAAAAACAGCATAACAAACAAGTTTTCCTTTCAAGTTTAAAAAGAAAAACACTCAAAAATTACACCATCTAGGAAATATAAATATGATACCATCTAAAATGTGAAGTACATTTACACTGAAAATCAATTTATGGAAACAATTTGAGCATCCAAGTCTCTGTATCTACCTCTTCTCTAGGATTCATTTATTTCTTTTGTATCAAAATTGTGAAAAAGGTTACATGTTTGCTAACAAATGGCCTTTTGGTGCTTTTTGTATCAAACTTGAACAACAAATGACAAAAACATGAGGAATAGGCCCTTATGACAAAAGTAAATGAACAACACATACCAAAACAAGCAATCCACTAACTCCAAAATCATATTCATAAAGCATGCACCACTAAAGAAAATAGTCCAATATAAACAGAAATAGTACTAGTACATCCATAAAGAAAAAAAAGTAATACAACAAACAGAAAAATGCAAAAACCAAATGTAGTAGTACATCTTCAAAACAACCAAAAACCATATAAATTTGTGATACATCCAATTTCTTATCCAAACACGTCAAAGGTCATTGTCAAATGGTGGTGGAGGGAAGTAGTGATGGTAGATCTCACTAACTCAATACTCAATTTGATCAATGCGATTGCTTGTCACTTCATGATGTCTTTCAGTGTCTAAACGATACTCACCAAATTGTTGAATTAATGAGTTCTAAGCAGTGGCAAATGCATCGAATTGATTACCCAATGCATTGAACTGATTAACCATTTGTTGTTCCCATTGAACACACTAATTGTGTCGTTCTTGTTCCATAGCCAAAAAATCAATCTAGTATTGAGGTTGTTCACCTGCTGGCACGGCATTGTCATGGGGTCTTCGGGAGCATCATCTGTTGGTGCATTTGCATTCAGGCTTTGCAATAAATTTTTAGCGCCACCAGCTCAGGTTAGTGTGTACTCCGAAATCGAAGAAGAGATTTTCGTCTTTACTTCACCTATAACTCTAAGCTTAAAGGCTTTGAAAATTTTAGTTAGCAGAGCTCCAAAAACTAGTGACTGGCCAGTGATATGACCAAGATTTGCAACTAGCATTCCTTTCATTAGTATATAGCAAAATCCCATTTGTGTCCAACTTTAAAACAATATAGCAAATAATTATTAAAAATTAGAATAGCATCAAAATGTCCTCCCCAAAATCTTTTGGGAGGGACATTTTCTACTATAAATCGATGAAGAATACGAAGATGCGGTTTCAAATGTCTTGCTTGTAAATTACTGCGGGTAAATCTCCTCTCACAAATAATAGTATATACTTCACTTATGTTGCCAACAATATCAAGTAGGTCAGACTCATTATGAAAATACATATGCATATCCCCTTGTTCAACTCCAATAATTCGTGCCAAAGTGGGGATGTCAAATTCAATAGCTTTACATTTCACAAAAGATATAATACTAAAGTCTCCATCTTCTTCATCAGTAGTTTTCAAGTGAACATAAAATAAAGACACAAGACGAGGATATACCTTTTGTGGTAAATTGATTAAATTTAGCCACCTCATAGTCTCGAGTTTGCTAACCAACAGAGGATCATATTGAGCAGGAAGATTTACCTTTCTCCCGGTGACAATAGGTCAGAAGCTTTGAAAGGCCTGTTCATAATTGTAAGTGAGAAAATTAGTAGGTTGGATAAGTTGAACTTTGAGGCTATTGTTGCTGTTGTTGGCGTAGTGGAAGGTTGGAGGTTTCACCATATTCTGGTCTTACTCTTTTGATTCTAGGCATGATGTCAATATATGTTGAATTTGATTGGAAATGTGTTAAATGTGAATGGTGGATTTTAGAGGTGCTAAAATTCACTGTGAGGTGACCAAATGGTGTGAAAAAGCAGTGCAACACAAAAAGAAAGTGTAACAAAAAAGAAAGTGCAACAGAAAAATGAAATTCACAAAACAGGACCGGTTAACCGGCCGATCGACCCCCAAGTTGACCCCCCGGTTGACCAATTTCGTTACAAAATGCTGCTTTCGATTTCTACTTCTTTGAATGATGCACGCTTCCTTCAACTCTCTATGACATACAAGGGCATGGCATTGTGTCTATATAGAGTGAATTTTCAATAGCTTTAAATGGGGTAGATGGTGGAGGGAAGTAATGAGGTGGGTCAATTTGTTTAATGAAGTGTTTGGATGGTTGTGTGTGTAAATAAGGCAATCATGAAATCGACGATGAAGTCTGCAGGATATATGATGGTGAAATAGTTGGATGGTTGTTTGTATATATCAAATGTTGGATATATGTATATATATAATTCATTTGTAATTTATTTGTGAAGTCTGAGGCATTCATTTGTAATTTATTAAATGTTGGATATATATAATTCATTTGTGAAGTCTAAGGCATTCATTTGTAATTTATTGAATGGTGGATATATATAAGAATCATGAGTCATTTGTAATTTATTAAATGTGGATACAGAACAAGAAAATTAGTTATTCACTAAAGTAAGCTATATGTTATAGGCATCCATATCAATAGTCCAAATCCATATCAGTAACCATCCTTGTAGTTCACACTATGATAATCCAAAATTCAATCTTCAGGACTCATCAACACAATATGTCAACATAATAAATTAACAAAAAATGTGTAAATGAATGGATTTAAGGGCATAAATACCTAACACCACTTTTATAATACCAAAATAATATAAGCAATCCATCAAAATATTTTGTTACTGGAATTACATCAATTCCTTAATGGCTATGTTTGTAGTCGTTTTTTTTTTTTTTTTTTTTGGTGTTAATGTAGTAAATATGTTGATAAAAACCACTTTATTAACAGTACATTTCGCATTCACACTTTAGAACATCAATAAATTATCACATCAGTACATTCAAAAATAACACTATTTTCGATATGACAAAGTTAACGGACCAATAATACTAGCAAAAACGGATGTGTACAGGATGAAGAGCACCAACAACAAACACTGACAATATTTGACTAACAAAAAAAATGATGTGTGTAAATGAAGTTTAAGAGCAACAACAAACACTGACAGCCTTTCTTATGTAATTACCTCCTAATAAATAAATAAAAAAACTAACCAAAAGTTCATGTTCTCGTCCATGCGGTGAAGTTAGTTTTCACCATGAAGATGCCATATATGTTCTATTAAATCATTGCGGAGGGCATGATATGCATTCTTATCTCTAATACCTAAATGACGGGACATAAATGATTGGAAGTCATTGTTACTGCTACACGAAAGTAGTTTTGGTGAGTTGATTGATGAAATTTCATAATCGAAATCGAGACTCTCATCTCTCTCATCTTCAACAATCATATTGTGCAATATAATGCAACTCTTCATTATGTTACCAAGCATTTTAGGATCCCAAAAACGTACTATATCACCTATAATTGCAAATCAGGATTGGAGCACTCCAAATGTCCGCTTTACATCTTTTCTTGCTGACTCTTGTATCATTGCAAAATGTTGCTTCTTTGCTCCTTAGGAAGAAAAGATTGTTTGAACCAGTGTTGCCCATTGAGGGTATATACCATCAGCAAGGTAATAACTCATATTATAAGTGTGTCCATTAATAGTGTAATAGAGAGGCAAAGCTTTACCTTAAGCAAGATCAGAAAATTAGGGCCACCGATCCAAGACATTCAAGTCATTATGTGATCCAAGCATTCCAAAAAATGAATGCCAAATCGACAAGTCATAGAAGCTACTGCTTCAAGAATAATGGTTGGCTTTTTCGGATGGCCTACATATTGACCTTGTCATGCCGTTAAACAATTTTTCCACTCCCAATGCATGCAATCTAAACTTCCCAACATACCTGGAAACCACGAACCTCCCCAATAGCAAGTAATCTAGTAATATCAGTTGTTGATGGAGATCTAAGGTATTCGGGTCCAAAGATTGTGATTATTGAATTGCAAAAGTATTTCAAACTTTCAATTGTCATGCTTTCCCCAATTCGCACATAATCATCAACTACATCTGCTGCTACTCCATATGAGAGTATTCTCATTGCTTTAGTCATCTTTTGAAGTAGAGACAATCCGAGGACATGAGTTGCATCTTTTTTTTTAACAAAATATGGATCGTGTGCTTCATTGACATTCAAAATTCTCAGATACAGAGGACGATAGATTCTAAAATGTCTCTAAAATGTTGTGGGTGAATAAACTGGATTTGCCACAAAATAATCCACAAACAATCGTTTATTAAGATTTTAATGAAATTGAGTTCGAACGAGTCTTTACCAAGTCGAGTTTGAGCTTGTTCATGAACAATTCTGTTCATTTGCAGCCTTGGACATTATGAGTTTTTTACCATTATTTGAATAGTTTATTTTGTAAAACATATCATTTATGTCAAAAAAAATAATAATTAAATTAATTGGATATCTATAATAATAATGGGGGATACATGATTGGATCACATCTATTTTTTTTTTAAATTAATATAATTTTAAGAATTAATTTTTTTCTTTTTTAACATGAAATGGTATCGATCATGTGGATACTAATGACATTGCAAAATTAAAAAATACATTCTCCCGTAATTATTTATCAAGAGGCAGGGGAAAATAGTGATTTGGGTTGCTGACATGTGCGGACTACTTGGAGAAAATCTGATTTTTTCGCATTGTGTAATACGCTTTCATTTGAGGGTCTAAATGAGAAATGTCCGTAGTCATTATCAAATGTTCTTCCTTTTTGATCTCATGTTCTTGTCTTTTGATCTCAAGCTCTTTTATCTCCTGCGGTGCTTGAATCCTTTTTTCTTCTCTTTCAACTTTTTTCTTTTCCATCTCAGTAAGGTGTTGGTTAAATGTCTCCAATTGTATGCTCATTTTTTGGACTTTAGCTTCAATGATTTGATTTCTCCGAAATAATTCTTTTATGACTTTTCTACCCACAGGCCTTTTACCCCTTACAAAGACACTACCCTCACCGATTTGATTATTACCAGCAGTTGGATTGTTACCAACACTTGGACTGTTGTTGTCTTTAAGAGAAATGCAATTATCCATAGGGGAATCATGGGCTAAATTAGGGGAAAATGGTGTATGTATCCTTGACTTCACCGTGTTTGTAAGTGCTACATCTTGCCACCTGATATTGTTTTGCAAAATTGGTAAACAATGTGCAAAAACAAAATGATTGTTTTCATCTTAATGGTATAACAGTTTTGCTTGAATCATCTGTATAAATAAAATATTATATTAATTAATTAGTTAATTTTTATATAAGACAAATTAAAAAAACAAACTTAATAAATGAATATGAAATCTTACTATATCAACTTAAGACATTCCATTTGGGTGTAGATTTTCAATTTGCGCTAAACACCCACAAAATTTGTTGCAACATTTCATGATTACACCCCATCAAGATGAGATAGACACTTGTGTTCTTGACTAATCATTATGCAGCGAGCAATAATTTTAAAAAATTCTTCCCTAAAAATAAGCATGAGATTGCGAATTTCCAACAATTGGGTCTTCAGTAATGCGACAACTAGCTCTACAAATTGCCACATCTTCTTGAGTAGTGAATTTTTTCTCTCTTTGTTTTTGATGAAGCTTCCATAGTGTTTGTGGGAAAAAACTAAAAAAATATATATATAATTTTGAAAGTTTGTTGTCAAATGAAATTGAGATAAAGAGAGGAGAAACAAAAAATGAAATTTGAAATATTTGCATTGAAATGAAATTGAGATTGAGGTTTCTATTATGAAAATACAAAATATGACCATTGGAAAAAAAATGACCGTTAATTTATTTTTATTTTTTTTCCAAGCAAAAACAGCACGACGACTCTTTTGCCTTTCCAAGATAGATCACCACCGTCCATGCAATACCATTTCCAACAGTTGAGATGAAGATCCATAATCATCCAACCTTTTTCCTCTCCCTCTCAGTCTCCATCTCCTTCCCACTCTTGCTCAGACTCTATCTGTCTTCTCTTTCTCTTCGATCGGCTACGAAGCATGTCTCTCTCTCTCCTTCTCTCTCTCTCTCTCTCTCTCTCTCTCTCTCTCTCTCTCTCCTAGAATGGAAGAGACAATCACCAGATCTACATCTCCCTTATTGTTACTCTATCTCTCATTGGTCTCTGTTATTCCTCTCCCTCACTATCACTCTATATCTCTTCTCTCTCTTCAATCGGTGATGATACAAGATCGTAGAGATAATCAGCGACCAACTACCCCCCACCACTCTCTCTCTCTCACCTTCACTCTCACTCATCTCTGTCTCTGTCTCTGTCTCTGTCTCTCTCTTTCTCACTCTTAGAATGGAGGAGATGATCACCAAATCTACCTCTCCCTCACTGTCACTCTATCTCTCTTCTCTCTGTCTTCAATCAGCGACAGTATAAGATCGAAGAGACGATCGAGGACCATATCTACTTTGAACTACGAAAACTAGGTATTTATTATTTTCAGATTTGTTCATATTCTGAGACTTTGAGATTTGAAATTATGAAATTGCTTGTTGAGCTCATTATGAAATTGTTGAATTTGACATTTGTTGAATTTGTTTGAGAAATTTTTTTTTTTTTTAAAGTTGAATTTGTTTGAATTCGACCAAATTAAAATAAATAAATAAAAAGATTTGTTAAATTTGTTTGAATTTGCTGATTTTGGGTAAATTAAAAAAATATTATTGAATTTTTTTTTTGATGAATTCTGATAAATAAAAATGGTGAAACAGTTGCTGAGAGGGAAGGAGGGAAACAATTGGTTTTGGTTGAGTTGGCACAAATGGCAGCTGTCAAAACTTGTGTCAAATTTCACACAAGCTTTGACATTTCTCAAATTTGGCAGTTGCTATATTCAACCATTAGAGCATCATTTTTCAACACAGCTGCTATATTATAGCAATAGCAACGCCAATAACAAACCATTGAAGATGTTCTAAGATCACTTTTCAGTTTTGTTAGTCACAGAAAATGAATCATCAAAAGTTATCAAAAACTTCGAGTGTATGGTCAATGATGTACAATTGTTGCTGTGAGAAGATTCGTGTTAGGAAAAAGGGCAAAAGTATGCTAAAGACTGGGCTTGCACTCCACCAGCTTAATGGGCTATTTTCAACATTTAATGAATAATTTCGATTTGTATGAATCTATAAAAATAAAAAAAAAATAAAAAAATAAAAAAAGAAAGAAAAACATTTGTCTGGTTTTAATGTTTTGAATTTAATTTTTTTTTTAAATGAGTTTTTATTTTTTTGTTTTTAGTAATTTTTTTAATATTTTAAGCAATTAAAAATGAAAAAAAAATCTTAAAAAAAAATCACTACATACTAAAAATATAATATATATATATATATATAAATTCAGTACATTTGTGTATTTTTTATTTTTATAAATATTTTATTTTTTAGGTACATTTAGATTAGGTGCATCTAAAAAGTAAAAAATTTACTTAAAATATTAAAAAAAAATTACTAAAAAAAATGAAAGGAAAAATAGAAAAACTCAATTTTCAAAAAAAATGAATTTAAAATAGTAGAACCAAATAAAATGTTTTGTTTTGTGATAGGAATCACAATATTGTTAGGTTAGTCGAAGACAAGACTTCTTCACTTAATTTATTTATCACTTTTTATTGACAAGTGACACCATATAATTTAGTATAACCATTACACTTAATATTTCTTGGAGTTTAAGGACAGTTGGCTACATATTTTGTATTAGCCAATCATAGCTTAACACCTGGCTCGTAAAAGGGTAATATGGGGAATCAATGCAAGTCTCCAGTCAACAACAGACACGTGGCAGCTTACATTAGTAACGATGGATCTGCGCAGCATTGGAACAGTTAGAAGGCGCAAGGTGATGTGGCCCAACGGTTACTCACAATTTAAATTCAAATTCAAGAAGGAAGTCTAACTGCAAGAATGGCGTAGTGGGAGCAAACTGTTCAGGGCCATGACTAGTAATCGTGGAAGGGTATTTCGACAGTTAGAAGTCCACTTCGACAGTTACCATTAGAGAGTATAAATAGAAGAAAAAGCCAAAAGGGAAGGCCCAAACTCAGATCCAGAAACCAGCTATTTACTTTACATTTTTACTTTCCAGTTTTTCAATTTATGTACTACGCTTCAATTCTTAGGAGTAGTTCCAAGTAGTCTGTTGTTGTAAAACCCTTCGAAGTTGTGAAAGTGTGAAGGTATCATTGTAAGTTCTTATTAATTAATGAAATTCAATTGGTGAAACTGTTTTTGTCCATCGTTATTATCAATATTATGACGCTCCAAAAATCGGAAACATCAGATAATATATTAACCATTGAATACAGGGTTTATCTAAGGTTACAAGAGTAGGAAACATCACTAATGAGTCCTTTGGCTAATAACCAAGCAAGATCCCAGGAAAGTCGGAGGAGTCAAAATAGCCTCCCTTCTAAGTCCAACCACCTTAGATAGCAAAGCTACCTTTTTGACAGATCTTGACAAGGTATTAACACAAGGCCTACATGAGTTGACGGAGTATAAGGATAGGTTACAAATGTTATATATATACAAATTACAAATCATGTCTTAAATACAACATGGGATCTATCACTTACAATCTCAAAACACATTTTACATAACTAGTTCCTAACTCTCATAGGACAGCCATGCGTCCTCAAATACTTTAACTTTGCCTTTGACCAGCCTAATAGTCTTCAATACCTGGCATGAAACGCCGTGAGCTTTGAATGCCCAGTAAACGCACACACACCCCGTCCTTTTTTCCCAATCCAATACACCATCACATTTATAGCAAGCAAGTAGTGAAGCATGATATTCAAGTCAATAACAGCAATTTCAATAATAGAGGAAAGGAACATGTCATTCAAACAAATAATAAAGGTTATAATGTTAGTGGTTAGTATTCTAGAAATCCCCTAAAGAGATTTCATCATCCCAACCACAAGAATTGGACATCGGACTATTCGGAACTCCCTCTTTTGCTGCTTTGTTGCAGAACTAACCTCGGATGCCTACCAACGGTTATATACCACGTAGCGCTAACCGCAGGGCCTTAAAAAGGACAGCAAAAAGAAAAAGGTTTTATCTCCTGAATCCAACTTTATCCTTCCAAAAAAGTTTTATTTTCCTGAATGTCCCATCCGGACCCAACCTTATCTCACCAATCAAACCATCGCAAAGAGTCCGAATACGTCCGTTCCATTTTAGGGTTTACGCGACAACCGCTTGTGCAGGACTTAACCTTCAATTAGGGAGCACATCCCATCAATCCATACATAACACATTATCATCTCTTCATTATTCAAGTGATCGAAAACCTAATACCATTCCAATTAATTTTTCCGTTTGGATCAATGTTTTAAGTCAAGTTAGAACAAACTCAACAAGATAGTAATATCCACATAAGCATGAGCATCATTAAAATGAAGAAGATAAGAAACATAACCATAACACATGAAATACCATACCAAGACATGATCATAAACTAATAAGCATATTCATGAACACAAGAGCATAAAACACCCATGCAAAACTAAATTTTCAAATTCAACACCATTTAAAGATTAAAATCAAAAGGGCTATTTCAGATATTTCCCGAACCTAGACTTCGTATGGTTCGTAGAGATTTCAATCTAGTTTTCAGAACATGTTTTGGAAATGTGATAGCTTTTCTAGATTTTTAGTTATTTAAGAAATGTTCCAACGCTGTCCAAATTCGTCGACCATTACGAAAATTTGATTTTCTTACAAACTGCTTGCTATTTTTCAATGAAACCAATTTTAGTTGAAAGATAACTCCTTAAGAAAGATTTTGACATAAAATTGGGGTCTAGAATAATTTTCTACATTTTTCTAAAAATTTTGAAAGTTGGCTGTGAAAACAGATTTTTAAGGCACAATGCCCAAAATAAGAAGATTTGTGAGAAAGGGATCCACTAAGGGAAATTTTTCATTTATTTTGTGAAGAAAACATGCTAAATAATATATATTAAACTTAGAAAATTAGCTTGAAGGTGTGCCTTTGGAAATTTTGAGAGTTTGATATGAAAAAGATAGTTTTGTACCGAAATAAGGGGAACTACAAGGGAGGTAGAATCATGGCTCAACTCTTATCATTTTTAATAGAAGGAAATCATTAATAACACATCTGAAAACAATGGGTAGATCCCTTAAGAACATGTATTTGAAAAAGGGAAAATAAAAGAGAGAGTTGTGTTGTGGTTTACTTGCTAGGCTTGAACAAGATTGCTCTCCTCTTTCTTCCTCTCTCTCTCAAGACTTCTCTCTTGCTCTCCTCTAAGCCGAATGTATGTGAGTGTGTGTTGTTTGTGTATGCCATGCTAAGTGGGTGGTTGTATGTATAGGCAAATTTGGTGTGAAAAGACAGAAAGGCCCATTAGTTGGAATTGGTTTGAAAAGTTTGGATTTACTTGGAGTCTAATGGAATAAGGAGTGATTAGGGGACTTAATTATGTGATTAGACAAGATTTAGTTGGCCTCTAGTTGGAATGGAACTAGGTTGGGAACACAACCCTTGTACTTGGTACTTTACTTCTAGAATGTCATAATTACAAGTCTTGAAAATTGGTCCCTCACACTCTCCTAGGTTGGCCGGCCATGGGGAAGAGAAATGGGGAATATTTTATTCAATTTTTGAGTACTATGGACATATTCCCAATGTATATAGATATAGATCTCAAATTGATTTGATGGTACCTATAGTATAAAAAATACATGTACTATTTTTGGGGTAATTCTTGCAATTAATAAAAGAAGTGAGGGCTTGGAATTAAACTCATGTATTGGAATCTTATTTATGTAGAATAAATTAAATTAGACTAAGGAACCTAATTCAGCTAGGATATTCCTGTTTCAATAAAAATTAAAAAAAAAAAAGCTAACCAACAAGATTCGAAATAATTTAAGAAATTGAGGGGCTTTCAAGGAAATAATTCAAACATAAGGGTTTTTAAAGAGAATACATTTTTTTTTTCAGGGGCTTCACAAATATCTTTAATTTTCCCCTAAGTAAAGCCACCAGTAAAAGTCCTTTTCATTGAGGTTGAAAGAATTTCAACTAATCGCCTGATAATTGGTTGGCATTTAAAATCTCTATAAGGACTTATTGATCCTTACCGACATGCTTAAAATTACATTATTAATCTTCAAAAGTAAAAAAAGACAACAAAGACATTACCATAAAACGTTTGTAGGTGTACTCTTTGTTTTTATTAAGAAAACACTGCGTCTCAAAAGACTTTGTTCGTAATTGATAACGTCTTTATGACTTAACCCTCATCTAAAAGTATTATACCCTATGGATTTGCTCCTTTGAGCTCGAGCACAAAAGATGTCACCTACAGAATAAAAGTGTCGAATGTGTTTTATAAGTTGATTATGGACATCATTTGTGGAGTTGTTTGAGATGTGCTATATAAATGTATTTTTAATTTTTTTTAGTTAAAAAAGTAGAAAAAATATATATAAGTTTGAGATAATTTTCTAACTTTTTATGAAAAGATGTGTAATAAAATATTATTGTAAAATCAAAATGACTATTCTATCTTTGTTGACTTTTGGGTAGTTGAATTCAAAGGGCAAAATAATAATTTTGCCCTCTAGGCTTCCCCCCACAAGCTTCCCCCAAATAGTTTGGACTTTTTTTTTTAATAATTTTTTGACTTTTTGACTTTTGTAAGTTATGCCAAATGATGATACAATTTTTAAGTTGTGTTTGGATAAGAAGGATTTGCCAAAGGAAAAGAATAGTAAAGGGAAAAGTAAATTAGATATAGGATAAATTACAATAGTAGTCCTTATATTTGGTACTATTATGTTATTTTGATTCTTACATTTTCAATTGACTTAATTTTGATATTTAATTTTAGATTTTGTGTTAATTTAGTTTGATTAATAATATCCTTATGTTGTGTTTGGTTGGGGGATTTGATGAGGGATTTGGAAAGGGAAAGAGAAATGTAATCCCATTTTTGTTTGGTTATAATAAAGAATATATGGGAAAAGAAAGGGAGTGAGAAATAAATTAAGAAATAGGAGAACCTTTTAGGACATCAATTCTTTTTTATATCTGTGAGAAAAGATCGGGAAAACTGAGAGGAAAAATTTATCGGGGAGAGTTACTTTCATTGTTCATGGCTTCTCGCAGGAGACCATTCATGAGTGGCTTCAAAAAACCACCACCGACAAGTTTTGAAGATCTAACTCCGGTAGCAAACTCCGATTCGCAGCATCATTCAGCAAACCCTTCCAATCAAGGATCATCATTTGCTTCAATTCGTAATTTTCAATCAATGAACTCGATTGAAGATTCATTGCCTGGAATTTTCGATCAGGTATTTGTGCTTCTCTTTCATTTTCTCTTACCGTCTCATCAAACTCAGATCTCTATTGATTTCCACGGATTTGTTTATTCATGTTCAAGCTGCTTTATAATTTTGCTTCGAAGTGAAATTGCAGGTCTAACTTTAGTAGCAATTTCTGATTCGCAGCATCATTCAGCAAATCGCTCCAATCGGTGATCATCATCTGCTCCAATTGGTAATCTTCAATCACTAAACTCGATTGATAATTCATTGCCCGAAAATTTCGATCAGGTATTTGTGCCCCTATTTCATTTTCTCTTACCTTCTCATCAAACTCAAATCTCTATTGATTTTCACAGATTTTTTTGTTTATGTTCAAGTTTCTTTACGATTTTGCTTCGAAGTGAAATTGCAGATCTGACTCTGGTAGCAATTTTTGATTCGCAGTATCATTCAGCAAATCGCTCCAATCGGGATCATCATCTGCGTCAATTGGTTATCTTCAATCACTGAACTCGATTGATAATTCATTGCCCGAAAATTTCGATCAGGGATTTGTGCCCCTCTTTCGTTTTCTCTTCTCCTCTCATCAAACTCAGATCTGTATTGAAAATTCCATACATACACACACCTATATATATTTTATTATGAATCAGAGATTATAGATACATGGATTTGTTTATCCATGTTCAAGCTGCTTTGCAATTTTTGCTTTGAAGTGAAATTGTAGAAACCCTATTTGTTTTCTAAGTAGTTTGATGATTTAATATCTTCTTTTCACTTTGCATGGGATTAAATTGGATTTACATTTTCTGTTTGTTTTATTTTATCTATTTATATGTTTGTTTGCTATGACAATTTGCTTGTTATAGTCTGTAGATGTGTGCCTATTTGGTTTATTTCACTTTCTTTTGTTTTGTGTTTTTTCATTCATTCAAGCTTTATAAATTGACCTTTTCATTCTCATGAATTGTTTGATTGAATGTTTATTTGAAACATGAGCTTTTGGATGGTCTGTTGCATTGGATTAAATTAGTTTTGGGTAATATGAGTATAGATTTCTTATGGTCAAATTAATCGTGTAAAACATTTCTAAGTGCATCCTATAATACCTAACTATTGATGCATTATGTCCCTAGTTTCTTCGATCTTCTCCTGCAAAAATTCCATTGTTTTTAGCGTTAATATATTTTAATGCTTTTCTTCATTAGGAAAAATAGAAAAACTGTTTGGATCACTCTGGATAGCTTTAATTTAGTATTTTGGTCCAAAAATGTAATATATTTCTGTGTATTGGGTATTTCTGGCTTCATGTACCTAAACGCTCGTTGTTGACTATAGAGGATTTGGTTCCACTAAGAAGCCCTTAGTCCTATGGAATAGTGTGATTTGTGTTGTGCTTTCGGTTATTTGAATGAAAAGAAATACAAGATTTTGAATGATAAGTTTGAATAAGTTACAGACCTATGGGGGGAAGATTTTTTACTTGTTTCCTTTTTGGGTTTCAATATCAATATCTTTAAAAGAATGCCTTTTTATTTTATTTTATTTCTAGAGATTGGAAATTGTCTGTTATTTGTAGTTGTGATTAATTTTTCTTTTCCTTTTCTATGTTTTGATAGACTTCTTGTCCCCCTTAGCATACTTTGTACTTTCTTTATTATCTGATTTTAATAATAAGTCAGCCCTGAGCCAAGCAAATAAGGACCAAATATCAAAGTTTGTGATAATCACAATAGATCACTCAAAAAATATAATGCAAAAATGAATTGCTACAAATGTAATTTCAAATAATCAAATAATATATTTCCCAGTAGTTCCCTATTACTGCCCATATCCAATAGAACATCCAAATAGTTTACCATTTGACCAAGGAAGAAGTCAAATGTAACACCATATAAAAAAGATACAGTAGGCCTAGTAATTCATATTTCTGCATCAACTTGTTGTCTCTTATTCACTTTTACATGCTTTAAGTTAACCAACCAAATGGGTTGTCATTTTGAGTGTTGCCTAGTCTATGAACATTTTGAAGTATCATTTCAATTCTGGAACATTATTAACAAGTGGATGTGATTTTTTATATTAAAAAATTGTAGATACATGATCAAGAGAAGTGGAAAAAGTATAGAAAGTGGGCATGTAGCTATGTATGCTTCATATGCTGTCAACCTTGTCTCAATTCTTCATTGTCGTGATCATATAAGGAAGTCACTTTCAGAACAAGGAGATTATGAAAGATGCGTCCTAATTAATCAGCTAACGACTTTGGAAGATGCAGAGTGTCGTAGCCAGTTACTTATGAGCAAAGATGGGTTTGCTACACTAGTTGGCACGCTTAAAAGAACCCAATTTCTTAGAGACAATCCTTAAAGTAAAGTAGAAGAATAAGTTGCAAAATTCCTTCATATAATTGGCCATAATTTGAGGAACCATACGATCAAGTTCTTTTACAGACGATCAGATGAGACTGTTAGTCGACATTTTTATCAAGTTCTTAAAGACATTATATCATTGGAAGATATCTTTTTAAAGCAACATGATGGATTCAACTGCTCTCTAGAGCTTAGAAACAATCCCAAATATTGGCCTTATTTTAAAGTAGTTACATTAATGCAATTAAGGTATATAATATTATATGTTTGGATATAAATAATGAATTTTTACAGGATTGTATTGGTGCGATTGATGGTACACATTTTCGTGTAAGAGTGCCAAACAAGAATGCATAAAGATACCAAGGACGAAAATGCTATCCCACTCAAAATGCTTTGGCTGCATGTTCTTTTGATTTAAAGTTTACATATATCCTTCCGGGATGGGAAGGATCTGCTTCAGACTCGAGAATATTAGATAATGCATTAACAAGAGAAATGGATAAATTGATCGTTCCTCAAGGTGATCACTGAACGTGTATATATGCTGATGAATATAAATCTTTTTTTTGTTTTCTTTCAAACTAACATTATTTAGTTACTTGTTGGTCCTAGGGAAATATTACTTAGAAGATGTAGGATTTCAACTAAAAACTGGGTTCCTTGCTCCATATAGAAGTACTCGTTACCATTTGAAGGAGTATAGTTGTGACACCCTGAACGTTTAATTAAATGCCACGTAAATATTTATAGTTAAATATAATTATGGTTGTATGTGATGATATATTATTAAATAAATAAATAATAATAAATATATATATAAATCTAATTTGGCATTGGGTTATCAAATATGGGATTAATTAGGGATTATTATTTGGGGCCAAATTAATACAAATATGGAATTATAATACTAGTTTGGCCAAATTAAAGTGAAAGATAATAAATAAATAAATAAAAGTAAAATAAAACAAAACAAATATAATAAATAATTTCCACGTAATTAAGCATCAATTAACGAATAGATTTGCAAATATTTGCAAATATTGCTAAAGAAATGAAATAGGGCCATCTGTACATTTAGGCTTGGGAAGAGAATGATTTATCACGTAGGGCGATCATGGAAGGGTGAGTCATCACCAACCAGCCATGTGTATAAATAGGAAGGGGGGTGCTGTGAAGTTAGGGTCAGCAAAGAAGGAAAAAAAAAAGAGGGAGAAGAAAAGAAGGAGCCTCGGAAGCAGCATAAAAGAAAAAAATAAAAAAATAAGAAAAGGCTAAGGGTCAATATTAAGGTGAGTTATATTATACCTTGAGTTACCATAATATATTTTACGTATGTTTTGACTTACCATAATTTATTTTATAGAAGTTATATTTTATGAGTTATATTAATATAAGTTATGTTTTATAAAATATTTCAATTACGTAGATTAATTTCTGAACTCTATTTGTTTAAAATGAAACCCATGGATATGTTTGGTTAAATTTTAAAGAATATTTGACTATGACCTTATAAATAATTATGTTTTGTAAGTACTACCATGGAAGTCTCACGCCTTAGAGGACTTAAATAGCCATTGGCCTCTGTTTGGCCACTTCGTGGTCCTCTGTTTGTCAGGGATACATTGACCTTTGTTTTGATTGTCACTTCTGTGACCTTTGTTCTATTCTATTCTGTTCTGTTCTGTACTGTGGTTATGGTTATTTATTTATATAATTTCTGTATTTTAGTTTCTGCTATTTAAATGATTTATTTACCAAATTAAGTTATTTAAATATTTTGGCGTAACTAACTATCCATGGTTACTTTGTATTCCCTATACTCTTGGCATAATATTTCTAGCTCTGTTGTGTGCTTATAGCTGTTACCCTTTTAGGTGATAAGATGTAAGGAAGACCCATAACCTCGTGTAATGGAACCTGTGCAAGAAATTGATGCAGATCCGTTAAATTATTTTTCTTTTCTTTTCTTCTTGTCATTTTTTTTTATGGTCGGTCGCTGCATAATAAAATAATAAAAGCCTATTGATGTATTTTTTTTTTAAAAAAAAAATAGGAGAATGAAGTAACATTCTGTTTAATTATTTTTATTTCCATTTGCCTCCGCTTGCGCAGTTTAAATTGCAACGATTAGAATAAGTTAGTAAGTTGCGATTCTAACCCTAAGCCCTGGGGTTGGGTCGTGACAATAGTGGTCATCAACTAGAAAATTCTCGAGAGCTTTTCAACCTTCGTCATGCATCTTTGCGAAATACAATTGAAAAAGCCTTTGGTGTCCTAAAGAAAAAGTTTCCAATTTTAGGAAGTAGGACAGAGCCATATTATGATGTTGACACTCAAGCAGATATTGTTTTGGCATGTTGTATTTTGCACAACTACCTCATGGGTATTGATCCCAATGAAAGTCTTATTGAGGAGGTTGATACAGAGCTTAGAAGAGCACAAGTGCAAACTAACATGGCTAGATCAAGTTTAGCTGAAGAATGCAGGGAAAGAGAATTGTTAAGGGAACGAATAGCTACTGACATATGGAGGGATTATGATATAAATCTTCAATGACAATCAAATTATAATATGGATCCTGGAAAACAAATAGGGGCTGGAATGGTTATTTGATGTTCTTGTTCTTGTTCTTATTCTTGTGATGTACCCATTATGTACCCATTTGCTTTACATCAATATAATCTTTTTCTTTTGCTGATAAAACAAAAAATTGACAAGTTAATTATTATTATTTGAATGTTATCTTTGAATGAATTATATTTTAATTTGTTTTTGTATTATGTGAAACATGGCGTTTGTTTGGGTGATAATTTGCTACTAGCTATGCTCTTCTTCCGATATGTTTTATGGCATTTTTGAGTGTAGGTGGAAGGTGACCAAGAATGCTCAGTAGAAATTGACAAGAAATATTTGAAATGGAAGAATCAAATGGATGTTGTTCTTATTGACTCACTCTTGGACCAAATGCTCAAAGGGCAAAAAATTGGTGGTAGTTTTACATCATCTGCTTATAGAGCTACAAGCAATGCGGTGAGTACCAAGTTTAGTGTACATTGTGATTCCAGTCATGTAAGGAATCTGTTGAAGACTTTAAAAAGGAATCTTGCAATGGCTAAAGATATGTTAACAACTGATAGTGGATTTGGATATAATCATTCAACACAACTGATTGAAGCTTTAGGCTTTGCAAGATTGATGTAGTTCTGTACTAGAAAATTAAAACATTTGTTCATCATTATTTAATATAATATTATATATGCTATTCTCTATAGGCAATGCCTAAAGCTTCTTAGTTTCGACATGCTCCGATTCAAAACTGAAAAATCTAGAAATCCGCTAGATATTGATTTGTGATTATGTATCAAATTAAAGCAATAAAACAATCCCAATCAAACAATCAAGACAAATCGACACAACGATTTTAACATGGAAAAACCACAATTGGAGCACCTCCAATTGTGATAAAAAAACCACGGGCAACAGCCACAAAACAATCCACTAAGAAGATATAAAAGAATTACACAGGTATACTCTCAATTACCTAGCGAATCCACGCCCAAATTGAACCAACCCCTATGTGTCTCTTCCAGCCCCGTCTTCACCTCGGAATTGTCTTGACGATGAGCCACTCCAGAATCCACCAAAGCTTTAGGCTCAAATTCTTCAGAATCCACCGAAGAACAACTCTCTCTTTTGTATAGAATGAACAAACAAACCTTTGATGTATTCTTCTTAACCCATGAGTTGAATACTCAATTAAACATCAAAGAAAACTAGCAAAATATTCCCAGATATAAACCTTGATATCCAAAAAGAAGATCTGGAGCAGTAATCCTAATTTTGGACTAAAACAAATACTTATAGAAATCTGGGACTGCGAAGCTCGCTCGAGCGAAGACTCTCTCGCTCGAGCGAGGAACTAATCTCGCGTGTTTTTCCATAAGTGGCTTCGCTCGAGCCACACAATCTTTGCTCGAGCGTACATTCATCCTTCTTAGGTTTTTTTCCAGACGCAACCTTCGCTCGAGCGAAAACTCCTTCGCTCGAGCGAGTAAGGGTGGACATGTAACTTCGAATGCAATTTTGCATTTTGCTTCGGGGGCGCTGCCCCTCGACCCCGCTTGGGCGCTGCCCCGGACCCGCCAAGGGGCGCTGCCCCTTGGACCCCCGCGAGCTGACCGGGCAGCTCTATCCCCGTCATAATCAGCGAAGTGGCAATCTTGAAAGTATTAACATCACAAACTTCTCTGCAAGGTATAATTCGGGTTGGATTTGCATCTAAAAACTCATAGCCTCACTGAAATAAAAAATGCAAAAGCAAATACAACTAAAAGGAGTTTTGTCAACTGGGATTGCCAAGAATAAAAACCTAACAATCTCCCCCTTTGGCAATGTCGTGACAAAACACACCTAACAAATAAAATCCTAATCACCCCAACCCATTATAGCCAACAAAAACAAACTTCTTTCTCAAGGTCATGATCTGCAAAATAGCTATTAGTGCTACAATCTCCAAAACAACTATTAGTCCCACAAGAGTATATGAAAAAGAAATAAACATATGGCTAGATTATCTTGAAGCATTTGAAGCATGAGATGGAAAACATGAATAGATGCAACTTGGAGATTTTAAGAACATGTAGCATGAAAACCTGAAAACTAAGACACATGCACCCGACACATGGCATGAATACATGAAATCCTAAGACACATGCACCGGACAACATTACTCCCCATTTTTGTCACAAATTGACAAAGGAAGCTCAATCAACTAAAACAAGATCAGAAACCACACAACCAATGATAAGATTATGTAAATATCAGGAGCATGCAAGAAGGAAATAATAAAGAAGCAGTGCATAGCATCATGCAAACCAACTAAAGCCAATCTCCCTTTCACGCTAAGCAACCACAAACACTGTACAGAAAACAATGAACAAGAAGAAACCGACAAAAATAATATGGTGGAGCAAGCAAGAAATCTCAGATTTGTACCTTAGAACACACAAGATTATCCAAGAAGCATAATTACTTGAAAACACAATGTGCACAGCCTCTAGAAGATTCCTCATAAAAGAAAGTGATGCATTATGTGAAAAGCATAGATCCCATGATAAAAGTGTGTGTGTGACTCTTGGAGTTCGACAAACACTAGATTCAAATCCTAGTAGTGATCAGATAGCTAAACCTCCGTCAAGAGAATCTAAGCACAACTATGGAAAGTCAAACCACTAGGAATCAAGGGGTATTTGGTGAGTAAAGGCGGAGGCTCTCCCTCAATCAATGAATCCTTTATCTTTTTCCTTTTTTTTCACATCTTTTTCTTTTATTTCTTTTGCACATTTTTTTTTTTTTTATTTCTTTCTTTTGCACATTTTTTCTTTCTTTTGCACACTCATTGGCAGCTAACACGCTCAAGAGTATGGAAACCGAACCAAAGAAGCATGGATATAATAAGGATGGCCTGGTTGGTAACTCTGAGGTAGCCTTTTCCTCATGCCTGGACTACAAAGAACAGAGGGGAAAGCCATGGAGATGCAAAAAGATGGAAGGTGATTTAAGAGACTCAACATCACCCAAGATATGCTAGTATCGGTCAATTCCTCTAGAAAAACAAAAGATACCATGCCAGAAGTCCATAGAGAAAAAAGATCACTAAGGCGGAAGACTCCAATATTTGCTAATCCAAGAGTGTGTACAGAATGAGACATACTAATCAAAGAACACACACTCCGAAATGAGTAATGACCACAGAAAGTACACACATATTAACATGTAATGGATATTCTCATCAATTCCAATATGTACTAAAGACCACTCAAAAATTTCAAGCTTGCAAAACTATACTAAGAAAATCTTTTGTGGATTTTTTTTTTTTTTCATTTTTTTTTTCTAAACAAAGCAAGTCAGAGAACGAACACGCACACACTAAATAACTCAAAAAAAACATACAGAAACCCAAAAACTAAAACTAATAAACAAATTAACACAAGTCAAGTTTTCTTACCCAAACCACTTTAATATGAACAAAGTTGTGAGAATGGCGGTTCTTGGGTAGTGTCTTGACATTGTGGTTCCCTTCCCTTTCAATGGGAACCTGTCTCGACATGGTTTCCAACTTCTTATTTCTAGGTCTACGCAAATACAAACTCGCTCCATGTTTGGTCTTAAGCTGATCAAAATAACAAGGTCTAATATGACCTTTAACCTCATTACTACCAATGAAGTGTCTCCTACCCCACGAGATGTTGGAATTTCTTCTATCTCTATGAGACACTCTACCATGCAACTTATAACAATAAAGGCGAATATGACCATGCATACCACAATGATGACAAATAAAAACAGGGTGTACATTCTTTTCTTTTACCTTACCACCTCTAGGAAGTTTGAGAAGTCCATCTTTATGTTGAATTTTTTGTTCTCCATTTCCTTGAGTTCTTGTATCATGAGATGTGGAAGCACTCTGTTTTGCTCTTTCTTACCACCAAAGCCAATGCCACTCTTGTCAGAACAAATTTGTTGAGACCCAATGATATTGTCCAAAGTCTTTGATCCTCTGTTCCAAAGACCAATGGTAACCATAGTCCTCTTTCTTGATCATTAGTTCTTCCAAAGCAACTTGAGACATCTCGAGAGTTTCAATCTTTTCTTCATATGTTGCATAGATTTGCTGTAGCTCATTCCTCTTTGTCTCACAAGTCAAGAGTTTTGCACAAAGAGCTTGTCGATCATTAGAAATCTTAAGGGCATCATTCCTAGCCTCCGAAATCTCTTTCTTTAATTTGACATTCTCACTTTCACATGCTTTGAGTTTCGTAGTGAGTTTGTCATTCAATTTGGATAAGCTAAGAGACTTCTTATACAACTTTTCATAAGCTTGCTCAAGCTCTTCATCATCACTCTCCGAGGATTAATCATCAGTGGCATTCTCAACCGACCTCTTCGGATACTCTGTTCGTCCTTCAGTTTCGGAAGCCGCCATGAAAGCAAGGAATTGTTTATGTCCTTCTTCACCTTGATCTTCATTGTCACGTTTATCTTCATCAGATTCTGATTCATCATCCCAAGTGATAGCAAGGGCTTTCTTCTTCTTCAAACGGGTGGGGCATTCTGAAGCAAAGTGGCCAAATCCTTGGCATTCATAACACTGGACTCTTTCAGAGTTCCCTTGTATCTTTCCTTTCTTCTTCTTGGCTATAGAATTAATTTTGAGTTCATCTTTGCCTTTAGATTTATGAGTATGAGTAGATTCCAAAAGATTAGGATTTTTTTTCAAAAAAGATTTTTTAAATTGTTTAACAAAAGCAGTCATAATCTTGGAATCTATCTCACAATCCTCATCAAAATCCTCTCCAACTCTATGAGCACTACTAAAAGCAATAGCATCTTTTTGTTTCTTTTTGAAATTCCTATGTGCCTCATAAGTTTGGAGATTTCCAACGAAGTGATCCAGCTTGAGGTTGTCAACATCTTGAGCCTCCTCAATAGCCGTAACTTTTGGTTGGAACCGATCGGGCAAGGATCTCAAAATTTTTCCTACAACTTTGGATTCTGGTATTTTTTCACCTAAATTGAAGCTGAAATTTACAATGTCACTCAACTTTGCATAAAATTCATCAAAGGTCTCACTATCTTTCATTGAAAGGTTTTCAAAATTAGACGTGAGCCTTTGAAGTTTTGAGCATTTAATAGAAGGAGTGCCCTCATGAATAGTTTGTAAGATATCCCAAGCTTCTTTTGCGACTTCACAATTGTAAATTCGACTAAACTCTTCAGGTGTGACAACGCAAAAGAGAGACTTGATAGCTTTACTATTCCAGCTACTATTTTGGTAATCAATTGTGTCCCACTTATCAATTGGTTTGGGAAAAGTTACATCATCAACGGTAATCGTTGGTTCAGTCCACCCATACATGACAGATTGCCAAACTTTTTCATCAATAGATTTTAAAAACGATCTCATCCGAGCTTTCCAAAACGAATAATTGGATCCGTCAAGTAGGGGTGGTCGAACCATTGAATTTCCCTCGCGAATTGAATCCATTATCACAAATCAAACAAGATCTCGTTCTAAAAGATTTTTTTTTAAAAAAATAGAACGACCTGCTCTGATACCAATTGAAAAATCTAGAAATCCGCTAGATATTGATTTGTGGTTATGTATCAAATTAAAGCAATAAAACAATCCCAATCAAACAATCAAGACAAATCGACACAACGATTTTAACGTGGAAAAATCACAATTAGAGCACCTCCAATTGTGATAAAAAAAAACCACTGGCAACAGCCACAAAATAATCCACTAAGAAGATATAAAAGAATTACACAGGTATACTCTCAATTACCTAGCGAATCCACGCCCAAATTGAACCAACCCCTATGTGTCTCTGCCAACCCCGTCTTCACCTTGGAATTGTCTTGACGATGAGCCACTCCAGAATCCACTAAAGCTTCAGGCTCAAAGTCTTCAGAATCCACCGAAAAACAACTCTCTTTTTTGTATAGATTGAACAAACAAACCTTTGATGTATTCTTCTTAACCCATGAGTTGAATACTCAATTAAACATCAAAGAAAACTAGCAAAATATCCCCAGATATAAACCTTAATATCCAAAAAGAAGATCTGGAGCAGTAATCCTAGTTTTGGACTAAAACAAATACTTATAGAAATCTGGGACTGCGAAGCTCACTCGAGCGAAGACTCGTTCGCTCGAGCGAGGAACTAATCTCGCGTGTTTTTCCATAAGTGGCTTCACTCGAGCCACACAACCTTTGCTCGAGTGTACATTCATCCTTCTCAGGTCTTTTGTCAGACGCAGCCTTCGCTCGAGCGAGCAAGGGCAGACATGCAACTTCGAATGCAATTTTGCATTTTGCTTCAGGGGCACTGCCCCTCGACCCCCCCTGGGCATTGCCCCCTGGACCCTCGCGAGCTGACCAGGCAGCTCGATCCTCGTCATAATCAACGAAGTAGCAATCTTGAAAGTATTAACATCACAAACTTCTCTGCAAGGCATAATTCGGGTTGGATTCGCATCTAAAAACTCATAGCCTCACTGAAATAAAAAGTGCCAAATCAAATACAATTGAAAGGAGTTTTGTCAACCGGGATTGCCAAGAATAAAAACCTAACAAAAACTTTCAAAAGTTACGTCAACTCTTCAAAAAGGATCGAGCAACTGGGAGTCTTGCTATAGGTCCAAAAGAAGAGCGACTTCGTTGGGCTGGGCAACAAATTCTTTTGGACAATGAAAATGCAGGTCATATAGAGTCACTCTCAGAGAATTTTGATGGGATTGGAACTCAAGATGACCAAACTGCTGAAGTATCTTGTTCCTCTAACTCAAAGAAGAGAAAGAATAAGTCAAGTGATACTCTGAGTAAGGAAATAAGGTCAATTAAGGATGGTTTAGATGCAGTTGCAACAGCACTTGATCGTGGTAACCTTCGGAACTACACAAATGGACAATTATTTGAGGAGATTGAGAAGATTAGTGCCATGAGTGATGCTTCTCGAATGAAGGTGTATCAAGTTCTTGCTAAAGAAGTGAGTGATGCTCAAACGTATCTAGAATGCCCTATTGAACGCCAAGGTCTTCGGTTGTCTGTTAAATTCGGATCTTCAATCTTTGATGCATAATACTATTTTTCTTTCTTTGGTACTTTTTTATTTGAATATTTTACGGATTTGGTGAACCTATGAAAATATCATTAGGCTTGGATTTTTTGATAGGTGTTAATGGCCTCTATTGCACTTCTTTATGATATTGTGGATATGAATGCTATGTACTGCTTATCAAGTTTAATTTTAATGTTTTTATGTATGTTCTGCTTCTAGATTGTAGTGGTTTCACTCTGGTTTATCTGTTCTGGTTCTATGCTTATATGGATTACACAGGGATTGAGGTCTGGTGTTCTGGTTTTGATGTGCTGCTTTGATGCACTAGTGTTGAGTCTGGTTTAGTGGAGGAGCCTGCATTGATGCACTGATGTTTTGTAGTATTATCTATTTATGTTATATGTTATGCTATCAGTTTTGGTTGGATGAGTCTGTTATGCTGGGTTTGATGTTCTGTATTGATGCATTGGTGGTGAGTCTATTTTGGTGGATGAGTCTGTTATTCTGGTTATGATGCATTGCTGCACTATGATACATTGATGTTATGTTTTTTATATTGGTGGATGAGTCTGGTGTCTTGGTTTTGATGCTCTGCTGCTGATGCTATGTGGAAATATGGTTTGGAAATACTCTATGGATCCTCTAGGACGTTCCTGATCCTCAGCTAGTCACCTAAAAATGAATGAACACTCCGGTTGGGGGTGCCGGAATTAGCACTCCGACAGACAAGTCAGTGTATACTCTCTTGTTTGATTGTTTGATTGTATCTCAAGTTAATCTTATTTGTTCTCACATACCTTTTCTTAGTTGATGTTCTTCTTATTTATACTCGTCCTTGATATTGGTGGTTGGGCCCACCTTTCGACCAACGTATAATTGCTTACTCGGCCAATCTATCCTACCTATTCGTACTTGGCCCCTTTTACAGCTGATTCTACGGCCAATTTGGTTATTCGGCCTCTATGTCCCTCCAGGATAGAGCCGTATAGTATATAACTTGATTTCTTTCTTTTAATTTAACTTGACTTTCCTACGTAAGCATATTATTCAGCTTTCCTATGTAAGAATATTATTCGGCTCCCACAATTGCCCCCCAAACATCCTATTAATGTCAGTTATTCAACATGTATGGTCTTGAACTTAGAGGGTCAAAAAATACGGCGGTTTCCCTCATTCCAACGTAAGTGTCAAAACGCCTACTCTTTTTAAGAATTATTATAATCTCCCGTCCCTTCGTACGCTTCATTCATTTAATACAATTTGAAACCGTGTTGTCTCTTCGATTGTATGCTTTTTTGAATACACAAAGTTTCTTTTTGCCTGTCAGTACACCTCCCTCGCTTCACGAGCTCTGCAACTTCATTCCGTCCCTCATTGTCCTCCTCATTTCTTGTAAGTTTTTCTCTCCTCCATTTCGACTCCCATTTCCTTGTTTGTTTTTAGTTTAGAGTATTCCCTTTACTGGCTATAATGGGAAAACATCTAAAAGCCCTTCTTTTTACGAATCAAGTCTCTGGTTTCCGTCGCCATTTTTCCATTCCTGATGACGTCCATCTGTCACTCTTGGCAGAGAGCGTAGTTGACATGGAGAGGACTGATGAGAGTACAATCGTCTTTCCTCTCCTGTCAATCACTGAGAGTGGAGTTCGTTTCCCCATTCATCCATTTTTTAGGGTCGTCCTTCGCCATTGGGGTTTAATCCCTTCTCAGCTTAACGTAAATTTTTATCGAATAATAATGGGAATCGTAGAACTAAACCGATGCCTTAGGCTTAACCTTGGAATCCCTGCTATTCGGCATTGTTATGCCTTGGCCAAATTCTCTGGCCAGTAGAGGCGCTACTTCTTCAGGGCCAAGGACACCAACCATCATTTGGTGACTATGCTTGCCAGCTCTGGCAAGTGTGTTGATGATGTCATGGTCGTTATCCGTGGCAACTGGGAATTCAGCGAGGGTGAAGATCGCCTAGATCCAGTGCCCAGGCGAAGAGGTGAACCAGGTAGACATTTAATGCCCCACATATATTTGTTAAATATTTACCTGGTTCAAATTCTACTTATGTACCATTTTATTTGTGCAGGAAACGATTTGAAAAAAGTTCTCATCTCGGTCGACGACGCTATACTTGCTCAGATCAGAACCACACTCTAGTTGTTCAACCGTCTAAATCTCCAGAAGCAAGGGAGGGCGGCCCATATTCTGAGATACGAGCCGACTTATGCTACATTTTCGGCCGCAGATAACATACCGATTCCGAGGGATGAACAGCAACTTACGGCGCTTATTTTTTCGAACTTCAAGAACCATAGGCAGATAGGTCTTGAAGCTTCAGATTCAGAGCCAGTGGACGAACAACTAGCCGAAAGAGTCGCTGAGCAGCCGAATCAACCCTTTTTGGACAGATCCGACGGACTAGAGGAGAAGGTTGACGCGGTAATAAATTTGGCTTTTGAAGAAGCCGGCCTCAATCCTCCATCCATTTCAAGCCGAGCGAACGTGTCCTTTGAAGATATTTTCACCGACTTAGGGGACCTAGCAGTCTCATATCCTGACAACATGGCTAGTGAGTTGCTAACTCAAATAGCCAGGAGGAAAAATACCGAGAGCATTGTTGCCCGTAGGAGAGCCGAAGCCAAGCTATCTGAACCTCCACCCCCTCCATCCGACGCTAGGAAAGAATCTCCACCACCTGCTCCTATTGAGGAGACTGCTCAAACTGATATGGCTGAAATAGAGCCTGTTGTCGATCAACATGAGGGCCAAGTGACGAAGCATTGGGGGAAAAAACGTCCGGCCGAACCCGAAGCTGATTATTCGGATAACCTAGTTAATAAACGGCCGCGCATGGAAGAATCGGACCTAGTTGTGCTATTTATAATACAACCAAGGATAAAGAACGTGCCGGTTACTTCCGATGCATCAGCTATAAAAGATGCCAATGTGGCCTTGAGCTTGGCCTCCTCCATTTCTCTGCCGGTTAACAGAGCAACCTTTAGGGCAGAGCCGGATCTGCTATCCATAGCATTAGCCACTCAATCAGCGATATTGGTACATGATCCTTGTTTATAATTTTGCAAGGTTAAATAAATAAATAAAAATTTATATCAGCTATCTTACTGATTCCTTGTTTTATAGGCGGCAGGGAGGATAGCTGAGATTGGTCGTCGCCAACACGACGTTATCGAACAGATCGGCTTTCTCACAGCCGAAGTGGAAAATGAAAAGGGCAAGGCAGTAGAGGCCTCTCTGAGAGCCAAGACTGAGGTTATGAAAGTGGCGGAGGAAAGAGCGAGGGCCGATACCAAAGCAGATAAGGCCAAGAGTTCTGACCAACTGAGATTAGCCGTCGAAGAAAGGGCGAACGCAAGCGAAGAAGCGCTCAAATTGGCCAACGAGACGATTGCCACGCTGGAGGACAATTTGGAGGACTCAAAGAGGGCGATGGTAAACGCCGAATCTGAGATTTCCAAGTCATTCCAAGCTGGCAAGGATGCAGCCTTGGAGAACTATGTAAAGGAAGTGCCTAGGTTCGAGAATAGGGGATTCAAACACGGCTGACTCAAAGCCTTAGCTGTCGCTAACGTGGTATTGGAGCAACCAATTCCGTACGAGCAGGTAAACGTTGAGCCGCTGGAGTCTGACCCTGTAGACGGCCTAGGGTCAAAGTAATTTTCATTTTGTTTTGGTATCTTGTGTATGTAGGTTTTGTTAGATTTGTTAGGTTGTTGACTATTTATTTTTGTTAAAAGCTAACGTAGGGTAGTTTTCATTTGTAAAATGACTTCTATTTGTATTCAGTATATGAATGAAAATTGCATTTGCCTTTCTGCCTTTTGTATGTGTTTGTTAACAACTAAGTAAGATGTAAAAACACGAAATGAGATGAATGGAACAAACTACTGAATTAATTTGGCGCTAAAATAGCTACATAACTCTGCGATTTAGTCGAATAGATTAGTAAATCTGCCCTTCACATCACTAATGAACAGAACCACCGAATAGATTAATCAATCTGCCATTGCCCCAGCAAATTGAACAGAACCGCCGAACAACGGCAGTTCACGAATTGGCTGGGGCACATTAACACTTCGGCGCACAGCTCTGACATTAACACCACTAACGAACAGAACCGCCGAATAGATTAATCAATCTGCCCTTACCCCAGCAAATTGAACAGGACCCCGAACAACGGCCGTTTACGAATTGGCTGGGGCACATTAACATTTTGGTGCACAGCTCTGACATTAGGCCGAATATATTAATGAATCTGCCCTTGCCCTAGCAAATTAATGAACAGGACTGCCAAACAACGGCAGTTCGCGAATTGGCTGGGGCACATTATCATTTCGGCGCATAGCTCTGATATTAGGCCGAATAGATTAATGAACCTATCCTTGCCCCAGCAAATTAATGAACTGGACCGTCGAACATCAGCAGTTCGTGGCGCAGAGCATTGAAGAGAATGCTTTGGGAACGCTACACCTGCGATTAATAAGAGAAGTGGGGCTGCGTGCGTTTAGGGTCTATGTTGGTGTCCAAATTTGGCAAATCATAGGAGGGAGAAAAGTAGTGCGTTTGAACTAGATGTCTAGAAGACTATTCTTCAACAGCAGAGGAGAGGGTAGGACACTGGCTGAGCTGGATTCAGCGATGAATCAAGGTGGCGAACCGTTGCGAACAGGAAGTAGGACGTCAGAGGAGCGCGAGAGGTGCCATTCTCCACGTCGTCAAAGCAGGTCACTTAGGAAGGAAAGACAACAGCGGGGGCACTCCCCTCGCCTGCGAAGTGAGACCAGTGGGCCACCACGCCCGTTGAGTTTTTCAGTCTTCGTGGGGAACAAACCGATGACGGAGGCAGATTCGATCATCTGCGATTCAAACGTGGCAGTTGAATTCGCTCGACAGATTTTTTCGTCAGAAGTCCAGCAGTCGATGGTTGGGTGGCCTGATTTCAAAGTTTTTTGGGAGGACGTCCATGGAGCGGTGAAAGGGCTATATACTTCATATGAAATCAACATGCATCTCCGTGCCACGCGGCGAGAGATAGAGCAGAAAGATGAGCGTATTCGGAACTTAGAAGTCCGCGTAGAGAAAGCCGAGCGAGAACTAAAACAGGCAAAAGCTGCCAGAAATCATTCGTCAGGCCAAGATAACCCGATTGTAGAGGAAAAGGGTGACCCAACAGCTGCTAAACCAGGCCATTGCCGACCGAGATACAGCGAGCATGTTTGCTAAAGAAGCGATAAGGACGAAGGCCTATAATGAGGGATTTTTTGATGGTCAGAAGATTGGTATAGAGAAAACGAAGGAAAAGCTAGTTGAGGAGGTCTGCCGATGCGAAAATCGTGGATTCAAGCATGGGTGGACCAAGGCTCTATAGGCAGCGGGCATTGATTCGGCGTCGCCTCTATATCAGAGTTATAATTTGCCCTTCGCGACTTTTGAAGCCGAGAAAACTGACGACGAAGATGATGCCGAATGATATAATTCACTTCAATTTTTTTTTTTTAACACATGTATTGAATGAAATAGATCAAAGATATGCATGACCTATTACAAATTTGATGCAAATCATGTATTTACGATCTATTGAATGAAACATCTTATTTTGAATGTCTGTAAATGGTTTCAATTATTGTTTGTAAATTAAGTCATGACCATTAATTACTGTCAATCCCATTTGCGGTGGCCAACTGTGATGTCGACGAAGCGCTCCGATTCCAGGTGTTTATTCGGTCCAACCGTGACATACACAAAAAGGGCTCCAAATTCGGAGGCTTTTATTTTGGCCAATCGTGTTATCCACGAAGGGCGCTCCGAATCTGAAGGCTTATTCAGCCTAAATGTGTCATTCACAAATGTGGCTCCGAATGTGGAGACTTGTTTTGGCCAATCGTGATATCCACGAACGGTGCTCCGAATTCGGAGGCTTATTTGGCCCAAACGTGTCAGTCACGGATGAGGCTCCAAATGTAGAGACTTGTGGCCCAAACTTGTCATTCATGGATAGGGCTCTAAATTCGAAGGCTTTTATTTTGGCCAATCGTATTACATACGAAGGGCGCTTCGAATCCGGAGGCTTATTCGGCCCAAACGTGTCATTCACGGATGGGCCTCCAAATGCAGAGACTTGTTTTGGCCAATCGTGATATCCACGAAGGGCGCTCCGAATCCGGAGGCTTATTCGGTCCAAACATGTCATTCACGGATGGGGCTCCGAATTCGGAGGCTTTTATTTTGGCCAATCGTGATATCCACAAAAGGAGCTCTAAATCCGGAGGCTTATTTGGCCCAAACGTGTCATTCACAGTGGGGCTTTGAATTCGGAGGCTTTTATTTTGGCCAATCATGATATCCACGAAGGGCACTCTGAATTCGGAGGCTTATTCGGCCCAAACGTGTCATTCACGGATGGGGCTCCGAATTCGGAAGCTTTTATTTTGGCCAATCGTGATATCCATGAAAGGCGCTCCAAATCCGGAGGCTTATTCGGCCCAAACGTGTCATTCATGGATGGGGCTCCGAATTTGGAGGCTTTTATTTTGGCCAATCATGTTATCCACGAAGGGCGCTCCGAATCCGGAGGCTTTTGATTTACCAAACTAAATTTCACATAGCTAGAAAATAAGAGGCCTTGCATTGTAAAAGTGAAAGTTGTACACAGCGAACATTCAAAACAAGTTATCATGCCCTACAAGTTCGGTTAATTATAAAATTTATGCAAATGCATGGAATTCCAAGGACGTGGCAGACTTCTTCCGGACATGTCTTTGAGCCGATATGCCCCTGTGCCGGCGATCGACTCAACCTGATAGGGGCCATCCCAATTGGGACCTAGCTTTTAGTCAGCGGGGCTCCTAGTAGCGGGAAGAACTTTCTTGAGGACCAATTCTCTGGGTATATAACGACGCAGCTGCACGCGTTGATTGTATGATTTAGTGAGCTGCTGCTGATACCGCGCCATAGATGCGAGGGCACAGTCTTAGCGTTCCTCGATCAAAGTCAAATCCAATGCTAACATCATGTCATTATGGCCCAAGTCGAAGACCTTCATTTTCAAAGTGGGTAAGCCAATCTCGAGGGGGATAATTGCCTGGGTTCCAAAGCATAGGACGAACGGCGTTTCCCCAGTGGACCGCCTTGGTGTAGTGCCATGAGCCCACAACACACTGGGGAGCTCTTCGACCCACCAGCAAGAAGATAACATGCCTGCGCCGATTTCTGGTAACCTTGAATTTGTTCTATGCCGTGTTCAGTCGAAAAGCAAAGTAGTTGATGATAGGTGCTTGGCACGGCCTGCATGGTATGCAACCAAGTTTGTCCCATGATGAGATTATACGGCGAAGGAAGCTTAACAGCCAGAAATTCTACGTCCACTGATCGGGAGCCCGTCCGAACTGGTAGTGTGATTTTGCCCAAAGGATATTCCGGATTAGCGTTGAAGCCGAATAACGGGTAATCAGCTAGAAACATATCCAACTTAGTGAAGCCAAGTTTAAAGAAGGTCTTGTAGTACATTATTTCTAAAGTACTTCCCTGGTCAATGAGAACACGTTCAACGGTGAATCAGTTTACGCGTAGTTCAATGACTAAGGGATCAGTGTGGGGGAGCATTACTCCGACTAAATCCGAATCATCGAAACTAATACTCGCAGCTTTATGGGGCCATTTCGCTAGTGTGATTTGCTTTTGGGGGTTAGGCTGCAACTGAATTGTATGTACCGCGGATGTCGTCAACAAGCTGTATATCATATGAATTACACCAAGTGGAGGTGAATCCTGCTGTAAAGCTACTGTTTTTGTTGAATTATTCTTTCGGACGTGTTGCATAAGCCGACCGTCTTGCACCAAATCCTCAATGTGGTCCTTCAACGAATAACAACTGTTGGTGTCATGACCGTGGTCTTTATGATATTCGCACCGCCTATCCCGTCTCCTCATGTCGGGAGGTCCCACCATCTTGGGTAGCCATTTAAAGAACGGAAGGTGTTGAGCTTTAAACATAACTGTACTGATCGGCTCCGATAATTCCGTATATTTCTTGTCCGCACGCCTTATGCGCCTACTATCTACTTGAAGTTGCTTATTAGCTCGATGTGAACATTAGTCATTTGATCGGCGCGAATCTCGTCTTTTGTCTCGTTTAGCCCGATGCCGTGGTTCAGGGCTCCCTGATGGTACAACGTTTATTGGCTGAACGATTTCAGATGGGGCCGTCTTATTGACCTTGTGCCCAGCTTTAACCCGCAGGGCATCATCTTCCACTTTGCAGTATTTCTCGACTTTCTTCATTAACAACCAGACTGTTTTGGGAGGCCGTCTGGTCAAGGAGCTGCGGAGGGCACTATCAGGATGCAATCCCATCTTAAAGGCGATGATGGCCATGGAGTTATTGCAGGCATCATCTACTAGATTAAAGCATTCCCAATAGCGTGCCGAATATGCACGAAGGGTTTCTCTTGGTTGAATTTGTACTGCCCAGAGAGAATCGGCTTGCTTCGGCTGGACCTCATTGGTGATGAACCTTACCCTGAAGGATTTTTGGAGTTGGTGGAAGCTCTTAATCGATGCCGATTCCAATTTATAATACCATCTGACGGCTAGTGGTTCCAAACTGCTCGAAAATATTTGACACATGAGGGCCTCGTCGTCTACATGAAGCATCATGGCTTGTTTATAATGATGAATGTGATCAGTGGCGTCCTATTTTCCATCGTACAGGGTGAATGATGGCGCGTTGAACTTTTTGGGTAGCACTACCCTTGCGATCCGTTACACAAAGGGATCATGTTGATCCTTTTCATCTAAATCATTTCTTCTTCCCTTATTCCGTGCACGCGAACTTCTTCCGGAAGAACTGAAGACTTCGACTCGTCCCTTCTTTTTGGATTCTGGGGATGATGAGTCAGAATCACTGCCACTATCATGTCTTTGAATTCGAGGTCGTCGACCATCCTTTCCCAAAGGTCGTCCCTGATCTTGGCACGCGGCCTATTCGGATTTTGCCACCTCCAGGGCAAAATCCTATCAAAGGCGCTCGTTCTCAACCATCATGTTTTCTAACCTCCGTTCATTTTGCTTCGCCTGATCCATAATCGTTTGCATTGTCTCATGTACTGATGTCAAGGGTGAGGTTTGGGCAACTGAGTCGAAGTTCAAGGCCCTTCGTGCGGCAATGTTCTCTGGCCCAAGCATGTTTCTTGGAGCGGTATCATCTCGTGGCATAAGGCCATCAGCGACTACCAGAGGATCTTCTGTCACGCCGTCATGGATGTCCTTGATTATTCCCACAGACGGCACCAATTGTAGAAATATGGTTTGGAAATACTCTATGGATCCTATAGGACGCTCCTGATCCTCAGCTAGTCTCTTGAAAAGGAATGAACACTCCGGTCGGGGGTGTCGTTATTAGCACTCCGACGGACAAGTCAGTGTATACTCTTTTGTTTGCTTGTATCTCAAGTTAATCTTATTTGTTCTTACATACCTTTTCTTAGTTGATACTTCTCTTATTTATACTCATTCTTGATATTGGTGGTTGGGCCCACCTTTCAACCAACGTATAATTGCTTACTCGACCAATCTGTCCTACCTATTCGTACTCGGCCCCTTTTACAACTGATTCTACGGCCGATTTGGTTATTCGGCCTCTATGTCCCTCCAAGATAGAGCCGTATAGTATATAACTTGATTTCTTTCTTTTAATTTAACTCGGTTTTCCCACGTAAGCATATTATTCGGCTTTCCTACGTAAGAATATTATTCGGCTCCCACACTGTCTTATGCTTTGGTTTGGTGTTCTGCGCTTATGCTCTGCTGCTGATGTTGTCTTATGCTTTGGTTTGGTGTTCTGCGCTTATACTCTGCGGCTGATGCTGGCTATCTGTAGGTGGTTGTGATGCATTGCTGCACAATGATACATTGATGGGTTTTTTTTTTTTTTTTTGGTAATGCTTCTGAGATTATTCTGATCATCATAATAGAACTCTTGGAATCATCATTATGTTCAATTTAAATAGAACTCTTGAAATCATGAAGGGTCTGTTTGGTAACGTTTACGTTTTCAGTTTATATTTACAAAAATTTTATAAACTGGTTTTTGTTTATTTTTAGAAAAACATAAACTACAAACACGTTTAGTAATTGACAAAATGTTTAAAAAATTTTAAAAATATAAAAAAGAGTGAGAAACGGCAAGTGGTAGCAAGTGGCGGCAGAAGACGGTGGTGGAAAGTGGTGATAGTGGGTGGTGGGTAGCCGGTGGTGGTGGCTGGTGGCTAGTAGGTGGTGGTGGCGGGTGGTGGCTGGTAGCGAGTGGGTGGTGGTAGTGGTGGTGGCGGGTGGTGGCAGATGGGTAGCGAGTGGGTGGTGGTAGTGGTGGTGGCGGGTGGTGGCAGATGGGGGGTGGTGACGTGTGGTGGTGGTGGTGGTGGGTAGTGGTGGTGGGGGGTGGTGGCGTGTGGTGGTAGTGGGTTGGTGGGTGACGGTGGCGGGTGGTGGGTGGTGGTGGCAAGTGGGTGGCGGGTGGTGGCGGGTAGGTGGCAGGTGGTGGTAGTGCTGGTGGTGGGTGAGTGGGTGGGTGACGGTGGCGGGTTGTAGTGAATGGATGGTGGTGGTGGTGGGTTGTGCGTGGTGGCGGCGGGTGGGTGGCTGGTGGTGATGGGTGGCTGGTGGTGGTGGGTGGTGAATGGTAGTGGCAGATGGGTGGTGAGTGGCGGTGGCGGGTAGCTGGCGGGTGGTGGTGGCGAGCGATGGATGGTAGTGGCGGGTGGCGGGTGGTGGCGGGTGAATGGTAGGTGGGTGGTGGTGGTGACGGCGGCGGCAACGAGGAGTGGGTGGTGGTGGCAGGTGGTGGCAAGTGGGTGGTGAGTGGTGGTGGCAGGTGGCTGGTGAGTGGTGGTGGCTGGTGGTGGTGGCGGGTGGGTGGTGGTGGCGGGGTTGGCAGGTGGGTGGTGAGTGGTGGTGGTGGAAGACGGTGGTAGAAAATGGTAGCGGGTGGTGGCTAGTGTTGGGTGGTAAAAAAAAAAAAAAAATGAAAACTCAAAACTCAAAACGAAAACGAAAATACATTTTTTGAGTTTATATTTTTTTGGCCAAATTTATAAACTGAGACTACTGATTTATAAATCAAACATTTACCAAACAAGTTTTTATTTGAGTTTTTAAAATTTTTGTAAATATAAACAAAAAACTGAAAACGTAAGTGTTACCAAACAACACCGAACTAATCCGAAACAAAACTATTTTTTTGTTTTGGTTTTGGTCCGGTTTTATAGGTGTTAGCTGTTTAGTTTGGTTCTTTCAATCATAAAATCGATAGACTATTTGATTTGGTTTTCAAAAACTTGTTTTCAATTTTTTTTCTAAAATATTAATTAGGTGAAAGGAAATAAAAAATACTTATCATTTTTATACAATTTTATTTTTTGGGAGGCTATAAATAATTTTTAAAAATTGAAAAAAATGATTTTTTATTTTTATCAAATTAATTTTTAATTTTTATTTTTTAAAATTAAAACTTTTTTTTTTTTTTTTTTTTCTAAAAAACAAATAGCACTTTGATCATGTGCAGCCTTATTTTTTGTTATTTGCAATTCATGACTATAATTTTGTGTGTGATGAAGGACAATGAGAGAGTTCTTAGAAATGATTTTTTTTCCTCCTTCAATTCCCAACGCAACCAAACGTAGTTGAGATTTGAAATCCTAAATTCTTCCTCCTTTTCCTTTTATTTTCATTTTCCTTTCTATTTCTTTTCCCAAATCTCTCAATTAAACACAGCGTTAGTATTTATGATCAAAAATAATCACGAAATTGATTCAGATTAATCTACTGAATTGAGTAAGTTTATAATTCTACTTTTAAAATTATGACACATATCACTTATATGCATATATTTCATTAAAAAAAAAAGACTAAGAATTGTAATAAATTTAACCAAATTGAAATAAAGTCATAAATTTAGAATGCTAATTGAAATTACATAGATCAAAATGACATAAAGATCAAAATACAGAAATTCCTATCGTAATTTACCCTTAAATATAAGTTTTTTTTTTTTCCCCCCTTTCTCCTTCCCTACTTGTCTGCATCACTCTCAAATCCCTGATTTAAACAGTCTCAAGAAACAAACACAAACAGGCACACTTAAAATTAACAGAAATAATTCAATTGAATTGGACAATTGTCCATGTTTCATTGTGTTTCCCAATTTCCAGAGGTATTACAGGCACAATGATCAACTGCACATTCTTATCTGAGCCTCTCTCTCTCTCTCTCTCATGATGAGCTCAAAATTCAGGCAGCTTATTCAGCTGCCAAAACCACAGGCTATGCCAAAAACCCATGTCCAGACAATTGGCAAGTCCACTGGATAAACTAGGTGAGTAGTTTTATATTCTCTCTCTCTCTCTCTGCATCTAACTTCTTTTCCATGGTATCTAAGCCAATAGCTTAGCTCTGTGCCCAGCAATTCAATAACATGACTTTTTGAAGAGACTGATCTGCCTCTTTCCTCTTACAGCAGTCTCTGCCAGAGGACGATCTCGCGTCGCTCGGCGAAACGGTTTGAACTTGAAGAGAAGAATTATATTTAGAGGATTGGTCAGTGTGGTGGACTTCCACCATGGCAACACTAACTGCCGTGCATACTCTGCTTAGATAACTCATCTTTTTCTTTCTAGTTTCCATCAATTGCTTCTCTTTTTGGGTATAATATGTAGTTTTAGATGAAAAGTATGTTATATGTGTAGTTATATATATATACTATAGCATAGACCAGCACTAGAAGAATAACAGTTGGCTGATAGACAATGGTTTTGAAAAACCAAAAGCATTTGGAACCTTGGTTTTGTAATTTACTAGTGGCTAGCTATGGGATGGTTTTGTCGTACGCATGTTCCAACAAAAAAAAAAAAAAAGTCTATGTGACCCATAAAATAAAGAGAAAATTATTAAAAAATCCAAACAAAGATAGAAGGCCTATTTTTTATTAGTAAGAAGTCTATTATTTATAAAATAATTTGATGATAACTACTTTTATTAGTTTTTAAAGATATTTTATTTTTAATTTTACTCCTTAATTTATTTGTAGATTTTTTTTTACCAATTTGCTCAAGTGTATATCTATTTTGTTCAAATTATTTTTTATCTGTTCAAATTTATATCTATCTATTTAAATTTTTTTAACTTATATCTTATCTTTTGAATTTTTATAATCTATTTTTTTTCTATCTGTTCAAATTCACTTATCTATTTTAACTTATCTGTCCAAATTTTATTATATGTTCAATTTTTTTTTCCTAAATTCTATGTTGTTCCGCTATTTGTTCAAAGTTTGTTCCATTATTTATTCAAAATTTACAACAATAATTTTTCTGTTCACTTTCTATTCTATCATCAACAACAACAACAACAACAACCTTCTCCAAAAAAAAAAATTTTGAGTAAGGAAGGGAGAGAGAAGAGAGAGAGGATCTGTTTAAGATCTCAAATCTACAACTAATACTAAAAGAAAAAAAATAGAGGAGAGAGAGGATTTGTTTCAGATCTCAAACTTGGAGAATATATATATATATTAGATCTAGAAAGAATGGCTGAGAATACAAATATCTAAGAATCAAAAACATGATACTGAAATTCAATTTGTTAAAATCATATAGTTGTTGGCTTTTTTGGCTTTCGAAAGTTAATAATGTAATCTTAAGCATGCCAGTAAGGATCAATTAGTCCTTACAGAATATTAATTGCCAATCAATTATCAAACGATTATGTTTTACTTCTCTTAGCCTCAATGAAGAGGACTTTTACTGGTGGCTTGTTTAGGAGAATTTAGTAAATAACAACAAGTGAAGAATAATTTCAGAATATGAATTTCATTAAGTAAAATAAAAAACTTACAATGATCTGACCCAGCCTCGTAGAGGTTTACAACAACAAGCTATTTGAAACTACTCCTAGGAATGAAGTGCAGTACAGGAATTGAAGTGCAAAAATGTAAAGAACTATAAAAACTGAAAGGAAAAAAGAAGTAAATAAACTAGTTTTTTTATCTGAGTTTGGATCTTTCATTCTAGGGCCTTCTCTGCTATTTATACTTTCCAATGATAACTGTCGAAGTGGGCTTTCAACTGTCGAAATGTCCTCCCATGATTGCTGAACATGCTCTCTCACAGTCAATCCCACTACGCCACTCTTACAGTTAGGCTTTCCTCTTGATTTTAAATTTAAACTTTGTCAGTAACCGTTAGGCCACATCACCTTGTATTTTTTCGCTGATCCAGTACTATGCAGATCCATGATTACCAATACTAACTGCCACGTGTCTGATTTCGATTGAAGACTTGAATTAACTCCCCATGTTGCCCTCATCTTGCCATGTGTTAAGCTGTGATTGGCCTATACAAAATATGCAACCAACATTACCCCATCGCACTAATATACCCAATACTTGGTGATGTTAGTGAACTAGTGCAATCCACCCACGTTCTAAGACATGCATGGACTCTGTGTATTCTGGTAGCATAACCGCTTTTTGAATAATGAAGCTGTGAACTTCATTAAATCCTTGTATCTTGCACTTCCATTCTTTGAGTAGACGAAAAGACTAGTACATCCCCAATGGCCAATCACACATTCTCTTACATTGATTGAGCATACGAGGAGTCTATAGAAGATGATTACAGGCCTCGAAAGAATCTCAATCCATTTGTTGATTACACATATCCGCCTCTATTTATGCAAGTTATGGAAGCTTTTGCAACATACCAACATTTAGACCCAAAGTTTGCCAATTACAAACCCTTGGATTAAGCATTTGCAAAATGGATCTTGGAAACTCTTCTTCTACCTCACCATCCTCTGCATGGGACACAGCTGATTCTTCCTCTGCCCCACTACCCTCTGCATGGGACACAACTGCTCCTTCTTTCTCCAGGTCTATTGGCTGGGGAAGCTAGCCAGAACCTGATGAATCCAAACTAAGAGAGCGAATTCACCATTGATTCGTTGAATTCGTTGATCCTTTGTCTATCCCTCATTTTGCTCAGAGCTCAGTGGTTTACGCCTATGTATCCATTAATCACCGACGCAGTCTAGAGGACAACTTACTTGTGGCATGTGTAGACACCTCATTTTTAACCGCTCTTAAAACTTGGGCACCACTGATTGCATACTCGATGGTGTAAGCTATCTTGTGCAAAGGTTCGATTTCTTCGGCAAGGAGAGCGTCAAATCCCAACCTCACAACCCCTTTTTTGGCCCAAAACTATTTTGACCAAAATGATTTTGAGACCTTAAAACCCTCTCTTTCAAAATATTTTTGAAAAAGTTTCTACAATGTTCCGAAGCTCGCATTTCGTTAAAATGTTGCGCTTTTCGGTAAACCGAGTAAGGACAAAGTGGGAATAAATGAAACAGAGGTGAAATTTTTGAAAACTCTTTCAAAACACCTTATTTAGAGGTTTGGAGTTGAAGAAAATTGGAGGAGAGTGAAGAAACCAAGATAGGGGAAGAAGTTGGGCATGAACCGTTAAGAGAAAGTCGAGCAGCCCTCGCGAAATCAGGCCTATCCTTTTGTACACTAAGATTTCAGCTATGAGGCCACACCAATGGAAAGTGGACTTTCGAGGCTTCATTTTAAACTCAAGAATCTCCTCAAGCCGAGGCCAGATGAGGGAGATATGGCTGGTTGAAGTTGGTCATTAATCCGGTTAGGACCGAAACTAAGCAGTCTTCACTAAAATGAGCATATCTTTGTGAACACTTGGAATTTTGATGTAAGGCTACCACCATTGGAAATAAGACTTCCGGGGCTTCACTTTAGGCTCAATAATGACCTGAAAAGGAGTCCATATGAAGGAGATATGCCTGTTTGAAATTGGGGCCAGAAACTAGTTTTTGCTTTCCAGCCACTCGTGAAGCTCGCCGTCCATGTGTCGGCCACAAATGAAGTTTGACGGCCATATGTTGGCCAAGAGTGACCCTTGTCGGCCACCAATGATGGCCGGTCAGCCACAGGTGTCAAAAAGCTCAGATTTTGCAGATATTTTCCCTCTAACTGTTCTACACTGCTCCAGCTGTCCCATTTTGAGATATTTTCGACCTGAAGCCACATTTTTCTATATATAGAGGCCATTCTCTATTTTTTTCAAGGTTAGAAAGATTTGGGAGCCTTTTTCTCGACAATTCTCTCTCTCTAGATTTCTCTCTCTCTTGCCCTTTTGTGCATACAAGTAGAGATACACTTCTAGTTTGCCTATCACCCCTTAACCAAAGTTGCTTATCTTTGGGCTGAGATTCCTTGGGACCTTCTTTGAGCTTTAGAAGGTGATTTTAGCTTGATTTGGTACCTCATTTGTGCCTAAAGTGTCCTTGGCTTCAAGAGGCATAACCTTTACCCTTTAAGTTTGTTTTTCATACTTGTTTTTGCCATCTTTTTGTACTGTTTTTGGGCTGGTTTTCAACTACAAAAACCTCTATTTTTATGACCTAAAAATGGTGGTTTGAGGCTGTTTTGAGTTAGGGGGTTGTCCACCCTTCTTGTCTCTTTGCTTGTTAAGCTTTTGTGCCATCTATCCATCACTTTTAAATCAAACTTTTTGGGCCTTTTAACCATTGAAAATCAAAGTTATTTTAGTGGTAAAAACCTTGTTTTGAAGTCCAAAATTGGAGGGGTTGGCCTCCCCTCATTGTGTTTTGTTTGCATGGCTAGATAGCTTCACATGTGAGCATGTTTTTCTAGCATTTTGTAACTTGATCTCAGCATGTTTTTGCTACTATTTTGAATTGTTTTAGCTCTGTTTTGGGCTGTTTGGTTCAGTTGAGGCTTGTATTGCATGGTTGTGGTGCAATCCCCTTCACTAGTTTAGTGTTTTTGGGCTTTGAGCATCATTTATGTGTCTTGGTTGCATGTTTTAATGGCTTTTCATGCCTAATTCCAGCACTTAAATATCTGCAACCTCCCTCATTTCTTCACTTTTTCATTTGCTTTGAGGGTTGGTTAACCTTCGGGTTATGTTTAAGCTTGAGATCGAGGTTCGCGCTTAATGGTTTTAATCCTCTTTTGAGGGTTTTTACTAACCAAAGGCATGACCTCTCTCTTGCCTTAAATCATCCCTTGGTTGACACCTCTTCTATTAGAGGACACTCACTTTTGGACTAACCAATTAAAGAATGGATCGGTAACTTAAAATGAGTAAATAAAAATGAACAAGTAAAAGAGGCAAGATAAGCATCTTATGTGTTGCATTTCATGTGTTCGAATCGGACGTTAATTCGAACACGAGGAAAATTGGATGTTTTATACTCAAAATGATGAAACGTGCCACTTTCCTTGGTCGCCATCACTCTTGATCATACATGATAGGGTTGTGGCTTTGTTGACTCTTATTTTGCACTCATTAAGCTTGTATAAGTTTGGTTCCTTAGCCATCATGCATTGAAAATGCTTGGTTGATGGTTTGAGGATCAAAAGCTACACTCATTTGAGCTTGTGTAATGATAAGGAGAGTAACAGTACACACACTCCATGAGAATACACTGTTTTGCCTCTATTTGCTCTCTGTTGCAGCAAAAAAAGAAGTTCAGGGAAGGGGTGGCCGACTAGCCACCAGTAGTGGCTGACCGGCCACCAGCAGCAGCCGACCGGCCACCATTGGTAGCCGACCGACCATCAATGAAAAATTGCACAAGTGTGCTCCTGAGTTGGAACAGAGGCATTCTAGAAGTCGGAAGCACTGTTGGTGTTCAAGCATGTGCAAACAGAGGCTGCAATGGCAAAGCGGTGGCATTTTTGGGAGGAGACCAACCGAGCATGCATGCATCCCTCACCCCTCGAAGCCATTTAACTGCTTTATTTAGTTAATTAGTGGTAGCTAATTTACTTGCTTTGTAATTAGTTAGTTAAGGTGTTTAGCTAATTAATTCATTTTGTAATATTTAATTAGCTTAGATTAGTTAGTTAAATATTGTGTTGTAATATTTAGTTAACTAGAATTGTAATAACCCTCACATTGTCTTAGCCATACTCATATGCATTTATATGCTGTCTTGTTATGTTTGCATTTCAGACCTTGTCCTTGTGTTGCTTAAGTGCTGTTTGCATGCTTTGCTTCTTGTTCGGTGTGAGTAGTCAGCCTAGGCCAACCAAACCGAGGTCACCTTAAGCCTAGAACTGCCTTAGAACCCCTTTGATTGACCTCCACCTTCATCCTGGCATACTGGCCGAGATGTCATTATCTTGGCCGAGGTTTTCATCGCCAAGGCCGAGATGTGTATTATCTAGGCCGAGATGTTACCCTTGAACCCAAGTGATCTTGCCCTAGACTGGTACGACCTAGACCGAGGTGTGGCACACCTAGGCCGAGGTATGGCACAGCTGGGCCAAGTGTTGTCCTTTCTGGCTGAGGTCATTGTTCCCTTGCTTGCCGAAGTCTTGTTGTTAGCCGATGTCATTGCTCGCCGGAGTCCCTTGCCGCCTAGCTTGTTGAGCACGCCTTGTCATAGTCTTGTCTTTTCAATCAGTCACCTTTTCAAGTTGAGCCAACCAACCACTGCCCCGTGTCTGAGCTGAGGGTTTAGACAGCCGGCAGACCTAGAAGCAAATCATTTTGTCTCAAATCTTTGTTCTTGAGGAGAGAGAAGCTCTAGGAGAAAGGAGGAGTTTTAGAGTGAGAAAGTAGGTTGCAAGCTTGATTCTTAAAGTTCAACCCGTTAGATTCTTGATTTGAGGTTAGAATCTTGATCTACTCTTGTTGTTCTTATTGATCATCTAGCTGCATTGCACGATTGAGTTTGTTCTGCATGCCATGCATTGATTCAAAGTTGGTTTTGGAAAAAGAAAGTTAGAGTTCATGAGTTCTTGAAGAAAAGCCCCGTTTGATCCGAAAGTTTGCAACAAGTTACATGCTTTTGTGTTTGTTTTCGTAAGATCTTCTATTATGGGTACCCAGGTCCATGTTTTCAAACTCATAGCATGAAATCTCAGGTTTTACAATAATGAGTATGATCTTTGCATTCATTTCCTTCATGATCTTCATGTTCATGTTCCTTATGTTCTTGAGCAGAGGGAAAACCCAGATTTTTCCCGACTTCATTTTCTTGGACGTGGCCCTCGGGACCACACCTCGGCGAGAAGGTGTGGGACCTCGGCCAAGACCTGGTTAGTGCCCAGCATGTTTCCCCGAGATGAGAAACCGTGTTTGTTTTGGTTTGACTTAGTTTTTGGAGAACGCCGAGGTCATTTTGTATGCATGTGAAGCTTGTTTGAAAGTGCATTCAACAGACTTTTGCCATGTGTTTGTAGGACTTGGACTTGCCTTGACCCCGACGTTTGAAGAACTATGTGAGTGGTATTCTAATAAAGATATGTTATAAAGCTTTGATAAAACCTTGTTTTGCTTTGTTCGGATATTACTTGCAAGCATGAATGATCATCCCTATTTTGCGTATCAAGTTTTGTATCTTGCTTTGATGACATTCTTGGAAGTCCGTATGTGCTAGGGGACTATAAGCATTTGTAGCACAGAGTTTGGAAGTCCGTATGTGCTAGGGGACTATAAGCATTTGTAGCACAAAGTTTGGAAGTTCGTATGTGCTAGGGGACTATAAGCATTTGTAGCACAAGTCCTTAGTGTTCGGGGACTATAATGCAACGACACCATTGTTTAGAGATCTCTCTTGTCTTGTCTTGCCTTGCCACTGACGGTTTTACCGCGTGGGTTTGTTTGTCCGGAATGTCATCTCTTGTATTATCGATGTTAGTAAGCATCCCTTGAGGCTTGAAAGATTTGATAGATGAACCTGATTCATCCCTTGTGTTGTTTTGTTAAAAGATCTCGGATATCATTCATGTAAACCCCTTTATTATTTATACCATTCACTGAGTATCCAAGCTCACCCTCTCTATATATATGTAGGTGATGAGCAAGACGGCGGCGACGCCTAGATGTCTTTTGCCGATGTGTTTGCCGACGTGTTTTGGATAGTGTTTTGCAACATCTTGAAGATCATGCTTCTTAGTTATTTCCATTGTATTTTGTATTTGATGGCTGAGAAGCCTTTTGGTCAAGATGTATTTTTGTACTCCATTTGTTGTACTAAAGCTATGTAATGATGTATGACATTTCATTCAACTTATGCACTGCTCTTATGGATTACTTAGCCTTGATTTATTGCTTCCGCATTCGTAAGCCCCATATGTATACTCTGATTTGCGTGTGGATTCTTGTAAGTGGCCTTTGGTAATCTCAGATTACTGGCCATCATGGCACCATTCTACTAGGGGCGGAATGGGGTCGTGACAGATTGGTATCAGAGCAAGGTTCCTCATAGAACGTTATTCACACACTTTGAGTCCTAAAGAGCATAGGATTTCCCTTAGAAAGATGTTAGGATTGCACCATGTTGCTTGCTGCTTGACAATATGTGCATCATCTCGGTATAACTGCTAGTTGCTTGCATACATACCTTATTGCTCATTTCGTTTTAAAGTCACATTTTGCATACTCATAGCACGATGAGGAGAGGAAGACCACCAGTTGGCCGAGATCAATCAGAAGACCGATTGGACCGATTAGAAAGATTAGTTGAAGGTTTAACTCGGGAGTTGAGACAAGTGAGACAACAGAATGCTAGTGCTACATCTACCCAGGCCGAACAGACGAATGGCCGACATACAGTTCCGCCTCCACCTCCTCCAGTGCCTCAAGCGCCTCCACAGCCAGCCTTGTATGGGGATGGAACTATGACTTTGATTAAGGAGTTCAAGAAGATGAACCCGCCGAGGTTTCAAGGGGGTATAGAGCCGATGAAAGCCGAAGCGTGGGTTTTAGGAATGGAGAAGCTGTTTGAGATTTTCCCCAGCACCGATGCACAGAAGGTGGCATTGGCCGCATTTACGTTAGACGACGACGCCCGAAGATGGTGGACGATAACCCGAGAAGGAAATCCTGACTTAACTTGGGCCAGATTCTTGGAGCTGTTTTACAACAAGCATTTTCCCCTTAGTGTCCGAGATCGCAAGACCACGGAGTTTCAGACTCTGACACAAGGAAACAAGACAATAGCAGAATACGACCGTGCTTTCACCGAATTGGCGAGGTACGCGCCTCATATGGTCAGTGATGAATATAGGAAAGCTAGGAAGTTCGAAAGCGGATTGCGTGGACCGATACAAGATAGAGTCAACATGCTCAACATGCCGACTTATGCCGGAGTCTTGGACAAGGCTATTCTTGCAGAAGCTAACTTGAACCGATATCAGAGTGTCGGAGAGAATCAGAGGAAGAGACAGAACTATGATAACCGTCGAGCTCCGTTTAATGCCAAGAAGAAGGCGAATGTGGGCAGCTCCAGCAACTCGAACCAGGAAGGTAATACTAAGCCGATGTGTACAAGCTGTGGGAAGCCGCATTCCGGGGTTTGCCGTTGGGCGTCAGGCGCCTGTTTTGAATGTGGAGAAATGGGTCATCGTGTGAGAGACTGTCCGAAGTCAAGGACTGATGATGGTAAGAAAAATGGAAGCACCTCGGGCTCTACACAGGGAAGTAACGTCGGAAGGGCACAGATGAGGCAGGGTAGGGTTTTCGCGCTAGTGCCAGGAGACACCCAGAATGCTGAGACAGTAGTGTCAGGTATACTCCCAATCTGCTCTCAAGATGCATACATATTGATTGATTCGGGTTCTACGCATTCATTTATATCTGCTAAATTTGCCGAGAAGTTGAATAGAGAACCAGAACCCCTTGATTACGTGTTATGTGTATCTGCTCCATCTGGGAGAACTATGATTGTTGCATCTATCTATAGGGCGTGTGTTGTCGTGGTTGAGGGTGTAGAATTATTAGTTGATTTGATGCCATTAAACATGACCCACTTTGACGTCATATTAGGAATGGACTGGTTAGTAATGAATCATGCATCTATTAATTGTGTTTCGAAGAATGTCACGTTGAGACCCCCAAACCAAGCCGAGGTTATTTTCCAGGGTAAAGGTGTAGTGTCCCCACCTTACTTGATTTCGTCCACTAAGGCCTATAAGCTAATTCAGAAAGGGTGCCATGGGTACTTGTGTAGTATACTGAGTGATCAGAATGGAAATGTTAGTTTAGCCGATATCCCAGTTGTCAATGAATTCCCCGACGTCTTTCCAAATGAATTGCCTGGCCACTTAGTCGATAGAGAAATAGAGTTTACTGTGGACATCATGTCGGGAACACAGCCGATCTCTAAAACACCTTATAGAATGGCCCCAGCCGAACTTAAGGAATTGAAAGTGCAACTACAAGAATTGTTGGATAAGGGTTTCGTTAGGCCGAGCACTTCACCGTGGGGAGCACCAGTCCTGTTTGTTAAGAAAAATGATGGCACACTTCGTCTTTGCATTGATTACAGAGAACTTAACAAGGTAACCATTAAGAATAAGTACCCGTTGCCTAGGATTGATGATTTGCTAGATCAACTACAAGGAGCACGAGTCTTTTCTAAGATTGACCTTAGGTCGGGCTACCATCAGCTGAAAGTTAAAGCCGAGGATGTTGAGAAGACTGCCTTTCGGACAAGGTATGGCCACTACGAATTTTTGGTAATGCCTTTTGGAGTAACCAATGCGCCTGCAGCATTCATGGATTTGATGAACAGAGTCTTTAAGCCGTATCTAGATGAGTTCGTAGTTGTTTTCATTGACGACATATTGATCTACTCCAAGAGTACAATCGAGCATGAGAGTCATTTGAGACTTGCTTTACAGACCTTGAGGGGCAGGAAGTTGTATGCTAAGCTGAGTAAGTGTGAATTCTGGCTTTCTAGCATTTCGTTTTTGGGGCACGTGATTGATGAAGAGGGTATATCAGTTGATCCAAGTAAGATCGAAGCCATGGTAAACTGGCCGACGCCAACCAACGTGTCCGAGGTTCGTAGTTTTCTGGGTTTGGCAGGTTATTACAGAAAATTTGTAAAGGACTTCTCAAGGATTGCAGTACCATTGACACAGTTAACTCAGAAGGGAGTGACATATGAATGGACCGAAGATAGAGAGGCAGCCTTCCAAGAGTTGAAGACGAGGCTAGTTACAGCACCGGTTCTTGTACTCCCATCAGGTAATGAGGAATTTCAGATTTACAGTGATGCTTCGCATAAGGGTTTGGGTTGTGTATTAATGCAAAGAGGCAAAGTCATAGCGTATGCATCTCGTCAGTTGAAACCTCATGAAAAGAATTATCCCACCCATGACCTAGAACTTGCAGCCGTGGTGTTCGCTTTGAAGATTTGGCGTCATTACTTGTATGGAGCCTCCTGCCAAGTTTTTACAGATCACCAGAGCTTGAAGTACTTGTTCACTCAAAAGGAGCTAAATCTGAGGCAGAGAAGGTGGCTTGAATTACTGAAGGACTACGACATGCAGATCCAGTATCACCCAGGTAAAGCAAACTCGGTAGCCGACGCATTGAGTAGGAAGTCAGTGGGAAGTCTGGCATGCTTGACCGTGATTTCAGTGGAGCCGACTATCATTGAGGAAGTAAAAGCAAGGCAAATGGAGGATGAATTCCTGAAGAAGGAAGCCAACGAGATTATCACCAGGCCGAGGTCAGGTTACACCTTCGAAAATGGGGTGCTTAAGTTTGAAGGAAGACTGTGTGTGGCCGACATCCCAGAGTTGAAAAGGAAAATTTTACAAGACTCTCATGGATCCAGATTCACTGTTCACCCAGGGAACACTAAGATGTATCAAGACGTGAAGCAGACCTTTTGGTGGCCGAACATGAAGAGAGAAATAGCCGAGTTCGTATCCCAGTGCTTGTATTGCCAACAAGTGAAAGCAGAACATCAGAGGCCAGCAGGACTTCTTCAACCTTTGCCGATTCCTGAGTGGAAATGGGAACACGTCTCCATGGACTTTGTGATTGGTTTGCCGAAGACACAAAAAGGGATGGATTCGATTTGGGTCATAATTGATAGATTAACCAAGTCAGCACACTTCTTGCTGGTTCAGACTACATTCAATGTTGAATGACTTGCTGTACTATATGTGAATGAGATTGTGAGACTTCATGGAGTGCCGATGTCCATTGTGTCAGACCGAGATCCGAAGTTTGTTTCTAGATTTTGGCAGAGTCTACAAAGAGCCTTGGGGACAGAGTTGAAGTTTAGCACAGCTTTTCATCCCCAGACCGATGGCCAAACAGAGAGGACAATTCAGACACTTGAAGATATGCTTAGACTATGTGTATTGGATTTCAAGGGAAGTTGGGAAGTGCATTTGCCGTTAGTGGAATTTACTTACAACAACAGTTATCAAGCTAGCATTGGCACGGCGCCGTATGAAGCTCTGTATGGAAGGAAGTGCAGATCGCCGACATGTTGGACCGAGGTAGGAGATAAAGCTTTGATCGGCCCCGATCTAGTTCAAAGGACAACTGAAAAGATCAAACTTATCCAGCAGAGAATCAGGACTGCTCAGAGTCGACAAAAGAGTTACGCCGACCAGAGAAGGAAGGAATTAGAGTTTAAAATTGGGGATCATGTATTCCTGAAAGTTTCGCCGATGAAAGGAGTTTCCCGATTTGGGGAGAAAGGTAAGTTAGCACCTCGTTACATTGGGCCGTTTGAAATCCTTGAGAGGGTTAACCCGGTTGCCTACAGACTTGCTTTGCCGCCGAAGTTAAGTCAAGTTCACAATGTGTTTCACATTTCGATGTTGAGGAAGTACATTCGAAACCCACTGCACGTGATTGATCATTTTGGGATTGTGATTGATGAAAGACTTAGGCTACGATGAGAAGCCGATGTGTATTATCGATAGACAAGTGAGGCAGTTGAGGAATAAGGCAATACCGATGGTGAAAATTGAATGGAAAGAGCATTACGGCAAGGATGCCACATGGGAAATGGAAGAGGAAATGAAAGTCCGATATCCGGAGTTATTCTCGAGTCAAGGTAACTCAAGTTTGGGGACCAAACTTCTTTAAGGAGAGTAGGATGTAATAACCCTCACATTGTCTTAGCCATACTCATATGCATTTATATGCTGTCTTGTTATGTTTGCATTTCAGACCTTGTCCTTGTGTTGCTTAAGTGCTGTTTGCATGCTTTGCTTCTTGTTCGGTGTGAGTAGTCAGCCTAGGCCAACCAAACCGAGGTCACCTTAAGCCTAGAACTGCCTTAGAACCCCTTTGATTGACCTCCACCTTCATCCTGGCATACTGGCCGAGATGTCATTATCTTGGCCGAGGTTTTCATCGCCAAGGCCGAGATGTGTATTATCTAGGCCGAGATGTTACCCTTGAACCCAAGTGATCTTGCCCTAGACTGGTACGACCTAGACCGAGGTGTGGCACACCTAGGCCGAGGTGTGGCACAGCTGGGCCAAGTGTTGTCCTTTCTGGCCGAGGTCATTGTTCCCTTGCTTGCCGAAGTCTTGTTGTTAGCCGATGTCATTGCTCGCCGGAGTCCCTTGCCGCCTAGCTTGTTGAGCACGCCTTGTCATAGTCTTGTCTTTTCAATCAGTCACCTTTTCAAGTTGAGCCAACCAACCACTGCCCCGTGTCCGAGCTGAGGGTTTAGACAGCCGGCAGACCTAGAAGCAAATCATTTTGTCTCAAATCTTTGTTCTTGAGGAGAGAGAAGCTCTAGGAGAAAGGAGGAGTTTTAGAGTGAGAAAGTAGGTTGCAAGCTTGATTCTTAAAGTTCAACCCGTTAGATTCTTGATTTGAGGTTAGAATCTTGATCTACTCTTGTTGTTCTTATTGATCATCTAGCTGCATTGCACGATTGAGTCTGTTCTGCATGCCATGCATTGATTCAAAGTTGGTTTTGGAAAAAGAAAGTTAGAGTTCATGAGTTCTTGAAGAAAAGCCCCGTTTGATCCGAAAGTTTGCAACAAGTTACATGCTTTTGTGTTTGTTTTCGTAAGATCTTCTATTATGGGTACCCAGGTCCATGTTTTCAAACTCATAGCATGAAATCTCAGGTTTTACAATAATGAGTATGATCTTTGCATTCATTTCCTTCATGATCTTCATGTTCATGTTCCTTATGTTCTTGAGCAGAGGGAAAACCCAGATTTTTCCCGACTTCATTTTCTTGGACGTGGCCCTCGGGACCACACCTCGGCGAGAAGGTGTGGGACCTCGGCCAAGACCTGGTTAGTGCCCAGCATGTTTCCCCGAGATGAGAAACCGTGTTTGTTTTGGTTTGACTTAGTTTTTGGAGAACGCCGAGGTCATTTTGTATGCATGTGAAGCTTGTTTGAAAGTGCATTCAACAGACTTTTGCCATGTGTTTGTAGGACTTGGACTTGCCTTGACCCCGACGTTTGAAGAACTATGTGAGTGGTATTCTAATAAAGATATGTTATAAAGCTTTGATAAAACCTTGTTTTGCTTTGTTCGGATATTACTTGCAAGCATGAATGATCATCCCTATTTTGCGTATCAAGTTTTGTATCTTGCTTTGATGACATTCTTGGAAGTCCGTATGTACTAGGGGACTATAAGCATTTGTAGCACAGAGTTTGGAAGTCCGTATGTGCTAGGGGACTATAAGCATTTGTAGCACAAAGTTTGGAAGTCCGTATGTGCTAGAGGACTATAAGCATTTGTAGCACAAGTCCTTAGTGTCCGGGGACTATAATGCAACGACACCATTGTTTAGAGATCTCTCTTGTCTTGTCTTGCCTTGCCACTGACGGTTTTACCGCGTGGGTTTGTTTGTCCGAAATGTCATCTCTTGTATTATCGATGTTAGTAAGCATCCCTTGAGGCTTGAAAGATTTGATAGATGAACCTGATTCATCCCTTGTGTTGTTTTGTTAAAAGATCTCGGATATCATTCATGTAAACCCCTTTATTATTTATACCATTCACTGAGTATCCAAGCTCACCCTCTCTATATATATGTAGGTGATGAGCAAGACAGCGGCGACGCCTAGATGTCTTTTGCCGATGTGTTTGCCGACGTGTTTTGGATAGTGTTTTGCAACATCTTGAAGATCATGCTTCTTAGTTATTTCCATTGTATTTTGTATTTGATGGCTGAGAAGCCTTTTGGTCAAGATGTATTTTTGTACTCCATTTGTTGTACTAAAGCTATGTAATGATGTATGACATTTCATTCAACTTATGCACTGCTCTTATGGATTACTTAGCCTCGATTTATTGCTTCCGCATTCGTAAGCCCCATATGTATACTCTGATTTGCGTGTGGATTCTTGTAAGTGGCCTTTGGTAATCTCAGATTACTGGCCATCATGGCACCATTCTACTAGGGGCGGAATGGGGTCGTGACAAGAATAGTTAATTAGTTTCAAGTTTTGTAATAGTTAGCTTAATTAGCGTGGCCAGTTAGCTTATTTGGACCCTCCTTCGCGATGGCATAATGTTGTAATAAGTGTGCGTGCGTGTGTGTATATCTTCCAACCCCACGTCTTTCTCCCTTTTATTTCATCGCTTTTGATGGTTAGATTAGGGACATGTTTTGATTAGCATATCGCATGCTTGCATCCATTCATTTGTCTTGCATGCACCGAGGTTCGACGCATCATTCAAACTGCATTACAATTTCAAATACTTCTTTGAATACGTGTTTAATCGCATGTTGTTCAAGTTGCTTCATATGCCATATTAGTAGTTGAGCCTATTAATTGCATATTGCATGTGTTGCATTAGACACTTAACATAATTAGGGTCATGCATCTTTCTAACTAGTTTCTGTTTTGGCTTGGAGTACTCGGTAAGTTTTTATGCTTTAACATACTTGCATAAGTGTGATTGCCATACTGCCATGATTCGCATGCTTACCATAAGGCTATGTGCTTAAATGCTAAACTGTATGAATGCCTGTGGATGAAGGCTTTGTTGTTTGAATTGGAACAATTCAACGAATGTGGGTTTTAAGCCCACTTTGTTGTAGCAAAATCATATTTTAAAGCCCACTATGTTTGGTGGCAAATCCGCATCTTTTAAGCCCACTTAAGGGTGGCAAATTCAAACCATTTTCAAAAACAAACATGAGTTGAATTGTTCCAAGTCTTGCGGCTAGTCTATACTTGCTTGTGTGCGCCACATAGTAATGTTAGCTAGTAACCGGAATAAGAACACGTAATGTTTATAAAATATCATATCATGATTAGTAGAGGCCGATCTTCGATCGGGCAAGCGGGGGTGCTCATTTCAGGACCTTCCCCTCTCGTACTCAAATTCCCAAGCCAAGGCAACTTTGGTGATGACGGACACGTGGCCTTTGGCACGAGTCAGGATTTCCTAAATTTTTCCAAAATAAAATATTTTGGTGGCGACTCTGTATTTGGCAAAGCAGTCCAATTTTGGCATTATTTGATTTAAAATCGATTTTCCAAAAAGATTTGCGGGATTTGGACTCTTTGTGTTTATCAGTTTCACATTGCACTTGTGAGATTAGAGAGTCCGAACTGTGAGGCCTTCTTTTTAAACCCTTTCCGAAAGGCGGGGGCGCCGAAAAAGGCGAGTCCATAGCGTGGTACACATCTTCTATGCCCACGAAGATAGTGCGAGCAACTCCTCGTCCAGATGAAGCACAAGGATACAATCCGTCATTCTTGGCCAAGAAGGCAAAACTTTGCTCTTCTGACTGGCTTGAATGTGTGAATAATCCCCAGTTCCCCTCTTCCTTTGGGATGGACCCTCCTGTGCCTCCTCTTCCTCAGAATCCTCACTGGATGGAGGAACTGAAACTTACTCTCTTCAAGAATAAGTTTCTTCCTTCCTACCAACCTCCAGATTTTCCCACTACATTTTAGCGATACCAAGCTCAACTTCTGCTTGCAGCCTTTTCTCACTTGCCCTTCAATGTTCTTGGAAATGAGACTCCTCTCAAGAACTTCCTATGGGCCTGTGTCATTATGACTCGGGGTCATGTTCTCAACCCCATTGCTCAAGCAGAGCTTCAGGCTTTTTTGGATCAACTCTCGCTTCTTCTCCATTGGTACCAAATTTCTTTGGCTACCACTAATTCTTTGGACAATATCTCGGCCAAACGAATTCAAATCCAGTACGAGGCAAAGAATCTTATTGACAAATATAATGACTTTAAGAATAACGATTCTGCATACTGGGATGATCTAGAGATGGACGAAATGGAACAAGGATTGAAGAAGATAGAGTTCAAAATGAAAGCTAAATAGCTTTTCCATCAAATAAGAACATATTAGCTACAACAACCTAGCTTGGATAGGACAGAGGACAGAATAAAGAAGGAACATAAATTCATTGACCACTGCTGGGACAAATTTCATGACCTTGTTATTCTTTCTATTCTTTATTTTTATGAGATTGAATTTGTAGTCAAGAAGGCTTTCTAATGTAATTATTTACATATCAATAAAGCTAGGTTTTTCTTTCTTTATTTGGCATGAGCTGGTTTTATGTTCCAATTGTATGCTTGGTTCTATGATTAATGTGACCTTGCTTCTTACTATGTTCACAAAAACTTCGATTCAATCAAACTTACTCTCAAAGTGTGGAAAAGGAATTTTTTCTTAAGGAAAGCAACTTTTGCCCTAAGCTTCACATTCCAATTACATAATTAACATAATCTGCATAGCCAATCAGCTTCGAATTTAAACATTTTTGCTTCGAAGAACAGTCTACGTGCTTCGAAGTATGAAAACTTCCCTTAGGAATTATACTGCTTACTTCTTAAAGAGTAAGCCCTATTGGGTTTCTTCACTACTTGACCAAATACTGGTTTTGCAACTTTGAAGTCTAAAACAAACAAATTCTAGCTGCAGAGCACTTTAAAGTTTACTTCGAAGGATTTTATCTAGGATGAAACAATGGTGCTTCGAAGAGGGTGAATGTATTTTTCCTATCATATCCATAGCCCAACCTCTAAATGGCCAAGGCTTTACAACTGCATGTAAATCAGTTATTGGTACATGTTTTATCATGCCATGTTTTTGGCATGCCTGGCAACCTCTAGCATACTCTATACAATCTTTAAGAATGGTTGGCCAATAGTAGGAATGCCTTCAAAGCAACCATCTCATCTTCACACCAGGCTGATGAGCACCATAAATGTCTTCATGAACTTTAGCCATGGCTATCAACGCTTCATTCAGCCCTAGACATTCCAATAATAATCCATCTGCTCCCCTTTTGTAAAGAGCATTACCATACACTATGTATTGCATAGATTGTAATTTGATCTTTCTGCTAGCTTTCGAAGATGGGCCATTTAGGTATTGCATTATTGGATGCCTCCAATCTTGATCTTGTAAGTCATTATGATTGACTTCTAACACCATATTCCTTTTAGCTAAAGGTGGTATTAATTTTTGATATGTTGCTTGACTTATGTTCATTTGAGTGTCATCCCTTCTTCTGAAATTCGAAGCCTTTTGAGCTATATCATTGGCTTTGTTATTCATGAACCTTAGGATATAAGTCACATTTGCTATCTGAAACTAAGAAAACAAATGTAATGCAACAACATAGTATGGCAACATGCTTTCACTTTGACATTTGAAAATTCCTTTCACTTGGTTGACCACCAATTGAGAATATCCAAATATATCAACTACATGAGCTTGTAATCCAATAAGCATTTCTAGTCCCATTATTAAAGTTTCATATTCAGCTTGATTATTGGAACAAGTAGTTTCATCCACTCTGAAACCGTGTGTGGTTTTTACCTCCTGTGGTGACTTAATTACAACACCAATTCCAATCAAACCATTGGCCTTTGACCCGTCGAACCACATCTGCCATGGCTCAACATTGATCATACCAAGATCCATTATCTCTTGGCTTTCCGTTTGACATAGATAATCTGCCAAAAAGTTAACCAAAACTTGTCATTTAACTGCCTTTTGGGGGACATATTCTAGATGAAACTCGAACAAGGCTAATATCCATTTGCCAATTCTTCCTCTCAACATTGGTCTAGATAACATATACTTAACCAAGTCTGTGGTTGCAATTATCAAGACAACATTAGGCAAAGTACAATACAAGGCACAACGTTTCTACAGCTAAATAGTTACATTCACAAGAATTTAAAAACCTACTAAGGTAATAAACTGCTTACTCCTTGCCTTCTTCATTGTCCTAGGCTAGGAAAACTCCCAATGAATCCTCTGCTGCAGCAATATATAACTTCAAAGGCTTGTCGCTCTTTGGTGGCATCAGCACTGGAGGCTTGGCCAAGTAGGCTTTAATTCTGTCAAAAGTAGTTTGATGCTCTGTTGTCTACACAAACTCCTCTTCATCTTTCAATTGATGAAGGCTTGGCCTCAATGATGGCTTTGGCTTTATTCTGATCAATCTGTATTCCCTTCTTGTGTACTACATGGCCCAAGAAGTTTCCAGCTGATACACCAAAAGCACATTTGAGAGGATTAAGCTTCAACTTGAACTTTCTCATTCTTTCGAAAACTACTTCCAAGTGAACCAAGTGTTCCTCCATGGACTGAGATTTTACTACAATGTCATCAATGTAACATTCTAAATATCCTCCAATGAGATCATGAAAGATAGTGTTCATTGCTCTATAATATGTGGCCCCAGCATTCTTCAGACCGAATGGCATTTTAACTCATTCGAAGGTGCCAATGTTCCCAGGATATCTAAATGTTGTCTTATGGATATCCTCCTCTGTAATACAGATTTGGTTGTAACCAGAATGTCCGTCCATCATAGACAAAATCTTGTGCCCTGCTGAACTGTCCACCAATAAGTCTACTATGGGCATAGGGTACTCATCTTTTGGAGTTGCTAAGTTCAGGTTTCTAAAATCGATGCATACCCTCATTTTACCATTCTTTTTAACCACAAGCACAATATTGGACAGCCATTCAACATATCTGACTGTTCTAATAAAGCCTACCTTAAGGAGTCTAAGAATTTCCTCCTTGACCTTCTGAACCACTTCAGGACTCATCCTTCTTGGCTTCTACTTGTATGGCTTGAAATTAGACTTCAAAAAGAGCCTATGTTCTACTAATGATTTGTCTAATTCAGGCAGCTCATTATAAGACCAAGCAAAGCAATCCTTATATTGTTTTAAGATAACCAAAAACTGGCTTCTAGCACAAGGACTTAACCAAACATTGATATAAATGGGTTGTTGTACAGAACCTCTCCATAAATTGACTTCTTCCAAGGGGTCTTATACTTGAGCACTCACTTATGCTTCTCTTTTGATTTCTTCTGCCTTCGAAGCAACTTCTTGGTTTTGTTCTGCTCCCACTTTCTCTAGTTCAATATATTTGCCTTCTTCCCCATAGACAAAGTCTGTCCATAAGGCTTTTTCTTCTTGTATTTCTTAGACTTTTGTTTCAATGTCCAATGCACAATATTTATCAAAGGTCAAAGACCTGACCTGTTGTTGCTTCTACTTACAGCCAACTACCATAGCTTCTTTCTCTTGTTCTTGAACCTTCTGGACTATCGATTTTATGTCCAACATTAAAAACTTAACTAAAGCCAATGATCTGGCTTCTTGGGTTTCATCTTCTTGCCTACAACCAGGCATCATTATCATCATTGATGACAAATTCTTCATCAGCACTCTCCTGCACTAAGTGTTTCAGGTGTGTTACTTCCTCATCAGCCGTCACTTCGGCTGAACCATCAGGTTTTCTCAATATACTGAGTGGTGTCACTTCTTTAGTATACAACTTGGCCTCTACAAAGTCAGCACAAGAGATAAAGGGTTGAGGGTCTGCATTGATCTCCTCTGTCTCTCCATTGCATAAGGCCATCATTATCTTCTGATGTAAAGAAGAAGACACACATTTATTGGTATGGATCCAATCCCTGCCAAGTAAAGCATTATACTTGGCATTACTATTAATAACAAAGAATGCCGTCATGCAATCTCTGGTTCTCACACTTAGGTTGATGGGCAAAATACCTTGAGCCATCTGCTTATCCCCAGCGAAGCCAACAATGGTTGTGCTGGCTGGGATTAATCTGGGTTTCTTTTTCCCGGTTTCTTCAAAGAGGACTTCGGAAGCAGATTCACTGCTGCCCCATTATCCACCAATACCCTGTTCATTTGTATCACATCGAAAAAAACCTTGATATACAAGGGCTTAACGTGCTGTGTCATGGTTGTAGGATACTTAAAGGGATATGAGAGATTAATACTCACTTACTCACTCTCATCTTCAGTTTCCATTGGTGTGGCCACTTCAGACTCGTCTTGAACCATGCTAACCTATGAATCTTCACTAGAAACTGGAATAGGGTCAATTTCCTAACCTTCTTAGTTTCCATCTTCAGCTTGAAACTCCTGTGGCAATATATACACCATATTTACTGACATTGGAGGAAATGAGCCAAACTGAACTGCTGACTGCACTTGTTTCCTTTCTAGGCTAACTTGTTCAGTTATTTTAGAAGCATATTCCATGCTGCACTCTAGTACTCCAGTACTAGTGACTTCTTTCAAATGGTCTACTCCTGCTGGTTTTTCGACCAAAAATGTCTGTTTAGCCATGAAGGCTTCAAACATCTTATCCTCAGTCATTTCTTTCATTTGGCCTAGTTCAACTTCTCCTTCTATCTCACTATCACTTTCCATCAAGGCCTTTTCAAGACCTACGAAGCTGGATCTTTCCCTGGCTTTTAGTTCAGTGTGAACTTTAGCCAACTGCTCTTTACTGACACTTCTTTTGTTCTAATAAGCCAATTTTGGACTAGAATCCAATTTTGGACTTTCTTTTCCCTCTGTATGGCCTTTTGACTGAGCCAATGAAAAACTTTCTCCACTCTCCTTCAGATCCTTTTGGTACTGAGTGTACCTTCGCTTGATCTTCCTCCTTTGAGATCTGGAGATTACTGGAACCATATTTGGTTCCTTTGTTTTTTGGTGCTTTAGTAATACCCAATTATTTGGAGCCACCAATGGAGGTTTAATCATTCTAGCCTGGTCTCCAAAGACACTTCTCTAGGCAGGCATTTCCTTAGGCTTGTTCTGCATGACAAACCAATCTGGAACCCCAAGTACCCATGAACTTACTAGTTCAGTTACTGAACTAGCTCTTTCTACCTTCGAAGCCAACTTCGAAGCTACCTGTGGAGGCCACTGCTTGGCCCTGATCCCCTATCTTGAGCCTAATTTAGGCCTTTTGTCAAGGTCGTTACCTTTCATCTTTTTTTAGGCTGATCTTGGAGGCCAATCTTTAGCTCTGATTCTAGAACTTGAGCCCACTTTAGGCCTCCTCTCAGGATAATTGCCTTCCATCCTGTAGTAGTTGGGTGGTCTGAACTCATGTAGAGGTCTCTTACCCTTGGGATGTACTCTAACGGCTGGTGATTCAACCAAGAATGACTGCTGTCTGGGACCAGTTGGGTATGGCCTCTTGTTGTAGGTACTGGTTGGTTTAGGGCGTCTCTACACATCCTTGTAGTACTATTTTCCATCAATTAGGAGACCTTCCAACCATTTGTAACTTAACCTACATCTGGGACACATCATTTGCATGACAGTTGCTTCTAGAGGGTCATCATCCAGTGCCTCCTCACTAGAGTCCTCATTTTAGTCTGCAAAGCTCTGTCCATTTGCTAGTGAACTTCTGATATCTTTCTTGAAAGCAATCTGGCTAGCAACATGCATCTGCACATTAACATCCTCCAATTTCTTCAAGGATAGGTTTTGGAAGTCTGGCACACCAACATTGGTTGTAGTTTCCTCAATCTCTAGGAATGGGTTAGTGTCAATCCCCATAGCTTTCTCTGCTTTGGTTGGGAACTTTAAACTCCCTTTTAGAATCTGTTCTTGGATCCTATCCTAAAAAACAATATAGTTTTTAGTTGAATGAGACCAAGAATTGTGCCATTTATAATACATTTTCCTTTTAAGTTCTTCTGGGGAAGGGATTTTAACTCCATTTAGTAACTTTAGGAAATTTACTGCAAGCAAATGATCAAAAATGTCATCTGCCTTTATTAAATCAAAAGAGTATTTCCTATAAAGGTCTTTCTTTTTAAACTGCTGGTCTATTGTAGTATCCTTATGAATTAATACCTCACAGGTCATAGGCTCTTTCTCTACGATCTTTGCTGTATCAATCTCGTAATTAGGGTCTCTATAATAAGTCTTGTATGATGTATTACTTCGATCTTGTTCTTCCTCAAGTAATGATTCATATCTAGATACCTTATAGGTTAATTCCACTAAGTCTCGAAACTCAGTTGAGTCAAACCTCTTTCAAAGCCTGAACTCTAAACCATTTTGAGCCAATCTCACAAATTCAGGCTCTGGTATAATGACCCTACACTTGTTTTGTGCTCTTTTGAATCTGGTGATAAATTGAACAGTCTTCTCATCAGGCCTTTGACTCAACCTTGGCAAGTCTGCCATGGAAACTTCTGGCTTTGTTTGGAAGAATTGGGCATGAAATGCCTCCTCCATTTGCTGCCAAGTTTGGATAGAGCCAGATGTAAGGTTAATATACCATACAAAAGTTGCCCCAATTAAAGAATTTGAAAAAAGCCTCAACTTCATATAATCATTATTGGTAAATTCCCCACATTGGGCTACGAACCTAATAATGTGTTCTACTGTTGACTGGTCTCCATTTTCATAAAAGAGAGCAAAATCTGGTATTCTAAACACTCTTGGGTATTCATGCACCCTATCCACCCATTCTGGGTATGACTTTCTATACACAAGAGTTTGAACCCCCCAAGCCATAGGTCCACACATTTCTCTGACAATATCAGCAATTTGGTCCCTAGGAACCATATTTTGTATTTGTTGGACTACCACCAAAGGAACAAACACAGGATTTAGTAGAAACCCTTGTGCTTGAGGCCCTCTTGGTCCATAGGAAGGTATATTTGGGACTGACTGTCCTTGCGGTACTACTGCTGTTGAGGGTATGGTTGACCTCTCTGAGCCTGTCCTAAGAAAGGACCTACGAAAGGTGCTGCAATAGGAGGAACATGTGTTGTTTCTCTCCCAACCGCAAGAAACCTTTCTAACCCCCCGAGTGTGAATTCAAACAAAGGATTATTGAACCCCCTTGTGTCAAGTATGGCTTCGCACATGGGATTTGGAAACATTCTTATGCCATTTTTTTGTGTTGGCCCAGATCCACCAATTTGTATCGCTTCGCTATTAGTTAATGAGACATTTTGACTCGAAAGAGGCTCATACCATGACTAAGGTATAAGTGATGGCCTTTCATAATTTTGATTACTAGTCTGACCATTAATATGTCCATTACTTTGCATAGGCTGTTTATCTCTAGCCAATCTTTGCTGAGGAACATTTAAATTTTCCTCCATATGCCTTGTGCTAGTTGGTTGATGGGAATTCATTTGATCCATAAAGGATATTGCCCATCTTTCCACTATGTTTATTAACTGCTGTCCCATGGCATCTACTAAGCCTCTCCATGGATTCATTGACTGGGTAATGGAACAGTAGATGGTCTAATTCCATGGCCTCGTCCAATATTTTGAACATGTGGTGCATGTTCTGAATTGCTGGTCTATTCGACTATAGGTTCTGATAAAATAAGTGCTTCCATAGAATGTGTTATCACATTATCCTCTGGATCAGGTACTTCTACCTCTCCCTCCATACCTTCTTGTAAGCGTTCAATTTCTCCTTGTCTCCTACGTCTAGCCATTTCAATTAGTCCCACTGGACATGCCAAAAATATATGTTAACTTTTTTGGGTTTCGAAGGTTAATAATATAATCTTAAGCGTGCCAGCAAGGATTAATCAGTCCTTACAGAATATTAATTGCCAACCAATTATCAGACGATTGTGTTTTAGTTCTCTTAGCCTCAATGAAGAGGATTTTTACTGGTGGCTTGTTTAGGAGAATTTAGTAAATAACAACAAGTGAAGAATAATTTCAGAATTTGAATTTCATTAAGTAAAATTTAAAAAAAAACTTATAATGATCTGACCCAGCCTCATAAAGGTTTACAGCAACAAGCTATTTGAAACTACTCCTAGGAATGAAGTACAGTACAGGAATTGAAGTATAAAAATGTAAAGAACTGTAAAAACTGGAAGGAAAAACGAAGTAAATAAACTGGTTTTTTTATCCGAGTCTGGATCTTTCATTCTAGGGCCTTCTCTGCTATCTATACTTTCCAATGATACCCGTCGAAGTGGGCTTTTAACCGTCAAAATGTCCTCCCATGATTGCTAAACATGCTCTCTCACAGTCAGTCCCACTACGCCACTCTTGCAGTTAGGCTTCCCTCCTGATTTTGAATTTAAACTTTGTGAGTAACCGTTAGGCCACATCATCTTGTATTTTTTCGCTGATCCAGTACTATGCAGATCCATGATTACCAATACTAACTGCCACGTGTCTGATTTCGATTGAAGACTTGAATTAGCTCCCCATGTTGCCCTCATCTTGCCATATATTAAGCTGTGATTAGCCTATACAAAATATGCAACCAACAATAGTATATATACATCACAAAGTTCTCACTGAATACTCTCTCTATATATACTATATATATACATCACAAAGTTTCAAAATCTCTAGTCCATGGATATATATATATATATATTTTAACAAAGCTCTCACTGGATATCATCACTGTCAGTCTTCTGTCCCTCTATTGAATTGAGAATATAAGTTCATTATAACCATATCTCAACCAATATACACAAAACATAAGGCACTTTTGCTTTTGTTCATTATTACCAACACACAAATGGCAATCTTCCAACACACAAATGGACTAGTATGTACATAAATTCGTTCACGTTTGAACCAAATTTGATGAAATGGATCTGTGTTTTTGAGCTTTGAAGATAATGATAATAACTCATGGCACTCACTGATGGCGTGACGGCGGAGATGAGAGGCGGTGAAAGGATTTGAAAGCTGAGAGACGTGACAGCGTCACTCCTTCAGCCGCGACGAGAGGGCAGTGGTGAGGCTACAGGTGGTGGTGGTAGAGGCGGAGGAGAGAGATTGTTGGCGGTGGAGGCGAATCGCCGACTGTGGAGGTGGAGGTGGAGGAGGGAGAGAGAAAGTGAGAGAGAGAGATTATAGAGAGAGAGTGAGAGAATTGTTTGTTAGAGTTTGGGAAACAAGATAGATACATGGTAATTTGGTTATTTTTGGAGGAGTTTGTTCTTATGGATAAAATATTTTAAAGTATGATTCTTTAAATAAAGAAAATTTAAAATTGAATTTATGGATCAAGTACTTTAAAATAAATTAGAAAATGATTTTATATTTCAAATTTATGGGGTGTATATTTGAAATTGTTACCGTGGAGTCACATCATCAATGAATTTTAGCATTTGATGGTAAATCCTATGTAGTTTTCTGATTTCTTTTTTTTGGGTTCTTGGAATTGTTGGGGAAAAAATCCATTTAGCCGCAATCCATCATTTGGGTTGGACAAGTTACCATTGTATTTAGATCATATATTTGAGGAAGGATTTTTCAAGAAAATGGAAAGGGGGTAGGAAAATATAAGTTAAATTTTTTGTCACTTTCTCATTTTTCTTTTCCCATTAACAAATGCCTCCATAAATTCAAGATTCAAGATCCAACGACGTAAATCAATGCAAATTATCTCCAATCCAAGTAAATAATCCGCGTTAATAATAATATATAAATTTAGGATAAATTACACCAACCTCTCATAAGATATAAAAAAAAAATAAAGTCTTACAGTTTTAAAATAATTACAGTGAGTTTTATTGATATTTTAATTAATATAACACTTTAACTCTCTTTTCATCAATAATTTGTAAGCTATATGAATGAAAAAAATAATATACTATCTCTTTTACACAAAAATATATGTTATTATTTATTTTTCTATTTTTTGCACTATCTAATAGTTGTTTAGGATGTGTTTTATAAGTACACTTTTTTACTTTTTGGTTACAAAAATAGAGGGGAAAAAAAAAAGATATATGTTTAAGATAATTTTTTAACAATTTATGAAAAGATGTGTAATAAAATATTATAGTAAAATCAAAATAATAATTTTATCCTTTTGACTTTGACTTTGACTTTTAGCTTTTTGAGTATTTAAATTCAAAAAATAAAATAATAATTTTGTCATAGTGGCTTCCCCCACAAATTACTCTTGAATAGTATAGATTTTTAAACATTTTTAGTAATTTTTTAATTTTTTTAGTTTATCCCAAACAAGGTAGATCAATTTTGGTTCATTTAACATTACTAAAATAAAAATCAGTATTATTATATCAAAATTATAAAATTTACTATATTTTTTAAAATTTTAATAAAAATCAATATAATTTACCCATAAATTTAAATAAATAAACCCTAACTCACCCAATCCGTTGTTTCGAAACTATCACAATAACCAAATCAATCTGTCAGTTTTGAGGGCTTGTAGCTTGACAGTATATTAAAAATTTGCCAACTCACGAGGAATGATTTCATTAATTATTGCCCTCAAACCAATGTCCACACTCTTGAAATATCCTGTGCTAGTGGCTGTGTAGGAACGTAATCTTCACAATTTCTTAGGAAGTCATCAGCAATTTTGTCTAGTTAGTTCAGTTTTTTTTTCTGGGTTAGATTATAGAGAGTGCAAAAACAAAAAGGACCACAAAGCCAAACAGTATATGCAGCAGCCAGAACTGTAGTAGCTGTAGTAGCTAGAGGACAGTGTTACGAGTTGCCTACACCAGCCCCCCATAGAACGTCACCAAGTTGTACTAAAACCTTTAAAAAGGTCCCAATCCTTCCAAAATGGCTCTGTTGGTGGATAAGGGGGTTATGAATTCCTACCCATTTAGCTGAAAAACATTCAGGGCTGGTTTAATTTGTATTTCAAGATATAATTTTTTTTTTTTAAAAATTAAAATTTTATTTGATTCAAATTTTTTTTAAAAAAATTTCAAAATTATTTTCTCTCTTACACATCAATCAATTACTTTTTCTCTCACATACATCTACTCAATTATAATAAAATATTAAATCATCCCAAACTTCCAAACTCCAAAACTATTTTCAAAATATACAGCTAAATAAACCAAAAACTTTTCTAACCTCTCTCCCCAAATTTTTTTTTAAAATGTATCTCAAAATACAAACCAAACACACCCTCCCTTAGCCTGTCGTTTGGTCCCTGCCACACTTCCACAACAGGACCCCCAGGGTAAAAATTGTCATCCCTACTCAAGGGAAGAATTTTGTGTAAAGGATATACCAACCTTGCTAGAGTAATGAAGTACACCACAGTAATGATATACCCGTTAAATAAAATACAAACATCAGCAACAATGGGGGAGTTTATAACTTCTGGCTTTTAAAAAATTATTTTAAACTATTTAATTAAATTTATTTCAAACTCTTTCTGATTCTAACAACTTATTGTAAGTCAAAAAAATTGATTCTAAAAAAACTACTCATCCCTTACTTCTGATTATCAGTTTCTGCTGTAGATATGTTAATTTATAGTTATACTCTTAGATTTTTTTTATTTTTTATTTTTTTAAAAATAAAAAAAGACCCAAATAGACTATGAAATATTATTATTATTTTTTTATGAGAAACGTAAACAAGTAGTGAATAACAAAAAATAAAAGTTAATTGAAAAAGTTACTTCACAACTTATTTAACAGACAATACTCAGCAACTTAAATCTATAATCCAATAGTTACACCAAACAGATTAACAACTTCTGATTAAAGTCATAATCTATAATCTGTTAAGTTATAATCTATTATCTGTTTTAACAATTACACCAAACGGGGCCAATGAATCCAACAATTAGAGGAAAATCCTTACCCTATTGTTGATTTTTTCTATGGGACCAAATCCAAAGTATTGAAATAAAGATATAATAATGTAATTCTTTCATAACTATTTGTCATGAAAGAAACTTCTTCATATCATCCATGCAATAGAGAAGAACAAATGTTACGTTTATACGTAAGACCTATCATATATTTAAGTAGTAAAACTCACCATGATGCCCATACAGGAGGTGAAGAGTTCCGATAAAATAATCCAATGATATATTGCAGCACCCAAAATACAAATATAAGGTTCCTTTTTTGGGTGGGAGCCAAATGATAACTCTCTTTAAGGTTGATAGACAAATTGTCTTTCCTTCTTCAATTTATGAATAAAAAGCCATCAGTGTATAAACAACCCATGTTAGAATCTTTTAATATTGTTTTTTCAAATCTAAGTTCACATGGACAAAAATTAATATGCAAACTTTTAATACAGAACAGCATGTAAGTCAACTATTATTTATCACAACAGCATCCAAGAAGTCCGAAAATTCTGAAGCTAACATGCAAACCAACCAAATCACAGTAAATACCAATAGATCAATTTAGTTCCTTGTATCCCACAGAGATCAATATATTTGTTTTCAAAGAAGCAAAATTATTATCTACAGGTTGGTGCCAACAAACCAGGCATGTAGTTACCTTTCACAAGATTCGACTCACGTCTTTTACATGAAGAGAAAACAAACATCTACGCCAAAAGATGAAGGGCAGAAAATGACCTTACTATCGAAGGTAGACTCTGAAAATTTCAGTTCCAGTAAAAATCTTGAAAGAAGAAGAAAGCTCCAGTCTAAATAGAGTCTTCAACCTGCTGTCGTGCAAGGTATCTTTCTCTTCTTTCTTTCTGAAACAACGAGAACGGAATGGGGGGAGGAAAAAAAATGAGGATTCTCTCAAAAAGTGAAAATCTACTAGGCAAGAATTCACAACTTTCAAAAGCTAGCTCACCCATTCATCTATGACAAGTCCTTCACCGATAATCTTTGGGCCTGTATCCTCTGGAGGTTTCTTGCGAGACTCAAGTGCAGCCTCAGCCTCAGCCAACTGCTGCTTAAGTTTTTCCAGAGCCTTGAAAGAATAAGTAGGCACAATAAATAAATAAAAAAATTAGCATTCTTTAA